>OY787634.1:1202500-2402500 GCA_963678965.1 Cruciata laevipes | reverse complement strand
CCTATAAAATGGTCATTCAGATCGTCTTCAAATATCATCAAATATCACTAACCAGCAAGAACCATTTATTTTCATAGAAAACAAAACAAGAAGCATTTCTAGCTAGCTAGCTAAAATGGCTTTGCAGAAAATAACCCTTGCCCTACTTCTGGTGTTCATCTTCGCCACTGGAACTGCCATGGCTAACAAGAACCTCACCAATTGGAACTACGATTGGCCTTACTACGGCCACCACAATGCAACTCAACCCAAGAAGGTAGTCGTTGGTGGTTCAGAAAATTGGCACTTTGGATTCAACTACACCGACTGGGCTCTCAAAAACGGTCCTTTCTATATTGGAGATTCTTTAGGTAACCAACTCTCATCAAATTTACGGTAGTCAAGTCATATTTTATTCAACTTAATTCATTGCAGTGCAATTTAGTAGTGTAAATTATCACTTAATTTGCATGCAAAGTTTTGAATTCAGTTCAATCCAAAAATTAATGGTTTAATCACAACGTTAACGTTTTTTCTTCTACTAAAATTTGTGCTTGCATGAGTTACTTAATCATCCAATTTATCCCTACATATTTAAATTTTAACAGTATATCATATATGACATGATTATTTTATTCATGCAGTGTTCAAATTCGACCCACCAAACGGCACCAATTTTCCTCACAGCGTCTACTTGCTACCAAATTACTGGAGCTTCTTGAAGTGCGATCTCCGGCGGGCCAAGAAGATCGCCGATGTGAGCCGAGGTGGCGGCGGCGGATTTGAGTTCGTTCTGAAGAGGTGGCAGCCGTACTACTTCGTCTGCGGTGAGAAAAAAGGCTTCCATTGCAATGTCGGGATGATGAAGTTTCCGGTCATGCCCCTCATCCGTTGGTTCTGAAAACCATGATACGATAGTATCGAATTAATTATTTCAACCAAAAACAATAATTAATTATCAATGTTCGAGAAATTCAGCTAGCTGATAGCTGCTGGGACAATTGATTTTTTTTACAGTTGTGTATTTTCCAATTAGATTGTTGTTTTCCTTTGGATTTTGAGATCAAATTCATGTTGTTTTAAGTTGAAGACTTCAGTGGAATAATATTTTTTTCGGTATTATATACGGTAGTGTAATGTAACTGATTTCTCTCTGTTTAAAATTTGAATTGGGTTTTAACTTTTGATATATGTTTGTTATGACACTTGTATTTAAAATTGTAATGATTAATCAAAGTCGAATCGAAAACAATGCAATGTATTGAGACAAATTATTCAACAATGGCCATTAAATTGAGTTTATTTTTAACAGCGTTTTTAGATTAATTATTTGACAAATTGAACAATGTGTACATGGGAGTGAGGCTCTACGTACAGAAACGAAAGGAAAAAAAAAACACGATAGTGACAATTTTATAATGAACTTTTGCGACGCTTATATGTGACACTAACTTATGTCACTAATATAATAACGCAATGCACTTTCAACTGTCGTAAAACCAGTTTTTGCCTTAAGTGTCGCTATTTAATTGTGACATATTTATTGGAGGCGTATTGCAAAAAGCGTCATAAACATTATTTTATTATTTTATAAGTATTGCGTCAAACCATATGGTAACTATCTACATAACAATTATTTTTGTGACACAACCTTGTTGAAAATTTACTTGCCAAGTGAATCTTGAATTAATTTTACTTCTTTTCAAAAAAAAAAAAAACTTTTCACTTCGCATAATTAGCCATAGAAAATTTGTCTTTTCACATTTTTATATTTTCCCATCTTAAACATTTTGTTTATTAATTTTTCTAAAATAATGTTATTTTTTATTTGATTGGACTCCATAGATATTTTGAAATATAACACATGACTTATTAACTATAGATCAAAGAAGTGAACGATTCAATACTTATAAACGAGTCGATAAATATACAAAATGATGGATATTCTTGAAAATATCTGCCAATGCTACTTCTCATGTGATATACTCATTTATAGCATATGTACATTATATATTTCGAAACGTCAATCAAGATGCTCTATCAATCTCCTTGCTAAGGAGAATCATTTATAGCATATTTTGTATTGAAGTAAACACTTCAAGCGAGTGACACAAAATGGAAGCGTCGCCTTAATAAGGAGTAATTGATTAAATTGAGTAGTACAAATGTGAATAAGTGTTACACAATAAAAATGTCACCAAACTACAAACCACGTCACCCTTCTGGCTTCTATTTGATCAGAAGATAAAATGACGTAATTCAGTTTTGGACGTAAACCATAATAAATCCTCAAAAATTCCAAACCAAACAAACAACAATAGAGTTTTTTTATAAAAAAACACAAGTATTAATTTCGTTATTTTGAATTAAAATTAATCAGGCGCCAATAGAGCTGCACTTCTTGATCAATCCAGGCTTCCATCAATCAAAACCAACGGATGAGCGGCATCACCGGAAACTTCATGGTTCCGTTCAGGCAATGAAAGCCGTTACGCTGACCGCAGGCGAAAAAGTATGGCTGCCACCTATTGAGCTTGAACTCGAATCCATCGCCGCCGCCTTGGTTCACGTCGGCGATCTTCTTAGCCCACCGGAGATCGCATTTCATGAAGCTCCAGTAGTTGGGTAGAAGGTAGACGCTGTGAGGAAATGTGGTGTCGTTTGGTGGATCATATTTGAAGACTGCATGGAGCAATTTTTTGTCAAAATTTTCATATATTATATATAGATCAATAATAAATGGGGAAGAAATATATTATGCTATAACTTTGTAAATTCTCATCATGCATGGACATTAAAAAAAACATAAAAATTCTACTGTTTCTTCAAATAATAATAATAATATAATATAAAATAATAGTAAAGTAATAAGCGTTAACGTACCCAATGAATCTCCGATGTAAAATGGACCATTTTTTAGAGCCCAGTCAGTATAGTTGAATCCGAAATGCCAGTTTTCGGAACCACCAACGACTACCTTTTTGGGCTCGGTAGTGTTGTGGTGGCCATAGTAAGGCCAATTGTAGTTCCAATTGGTGAGGTTTTTGTTAGCCACGACAGTACCGATATTGGCGAACCCAAACACTAGTAGCAGAATAAGCATACATTTTTCCACTGCCATTAGTATAGTAATTAGTCGGAAACAAAATGAATTCCGGTGAAGGAATTTGTTGTAGTACTAAATAGCTAGCAATGAATTCAGTTGTAACTTGTAAGCGATGAGATTAAAAGAAGAAGCGGCTTACCTTTTTATAGGCTAACAAAACAAATAGGAACTTTAGCCATTTTCGTACTTGTGCCTAATTGGGTTGGCGGTTACGGTATATAAAAATGTAGTTCAAATGCCACCATAAAAAAATTATATTATATTGTAGGTAACTCCACTAATTAAATATTCACACGGTTGACGTACACTATTGAGATCGAAAAGAAAATCGAAGACGGAGCCAAAAATAATAGTGTGTGAAAAACTTGAAGAGAAAGTCGGCCATCACCGGAAAAACTAAGTGTTTGTTTTAAATTCATTTGCGCGCTAAATTCCCTGTACGAGGATACAATCATGTTGTTAGTTGTTAACCAATGTCTAAGGTGGGAAAACTGCATATGACTGCCGGAGAAATCAACGGACAGTCCAAAATAAATGGACACGTGATTATATCATTATAGAGTCATTACTTAATACTCTCAATTTCAATTCAAATTTCACAAAATACAAATAATATTTATTTCGTGAGTACGACGTAGAAAATTTGAGGAAAAATAATTTGTAACCTCAAATTTGGGATATATATGTCGACTTATAAGCACTCAATAATTCTTATGCAGAATTAAAAGAGTCTAATGTGTTGATTTCAAACTCAACCCAATTATAACCAAATCGGTAAGATATTAAATTTGATGTGATGTTCACCTTCTAACTTAAAACTAATATCTTTTGTCAATAGTTATTAAATAGGCTAAATTGTTTTTATGGCCCTAAGGACTATTCTGTTATTACAGTAATTTTCTATTAGGGGTAGTAAAGTAATTTTCAATTTTATTTATATTAAAATAATTAAAATAACCTTCCTTTCTTCCCAGCATCTTCACCTGCTACGAACTAGTTATTCTAAAGTATAGTGACATAGTAAAATAAACATTAATAATAATTAAAAATTAGCTAATTCGAAGTGAGAGGTAATAATCAAAATAAATACTAAATGAGATTATTATTTTTTAGCATAAATTCATTTAATAAGAAAATTGTAGCTGTATATTTTCTGAACGATCGAAGAGTTGACGTGGTCAGCTAAGGTCAACCTTGTTTGCTAGGCAAAAGTCCAATTAAGGAGCTACAAACTCATGATTACGAGGAAAATGAAACAGCGGGAAATGCTTTTGTAGCAGAAAAAAATGGTTGGTTGGTTTTCGTAGGAAGCTGAGCAAATGGTGCTTAATTAACTAACTAAGCAAACGATGATGCAGTGATTACCGTTGGCTGACGACATCATTAACTAACAGTCCATTTTCTCCCTCATTTCGGGCTCATTTTCTAGGCCTGAAGCCCAAACATAATAACCAGCAGGCCCAAATAAACTGGATCCCAGATCAGGACAAGACGGCGGCGAAATTTCAAAAACGTAGCACTACTATTGTTTCCTCTTCACTCACAGTCACTCTCAGATTCACCGGAGATATTCGAAATGGGACCGCCGGCAAAACTCCGAGCAATATCTCAAGACGCGTTCGACGAGATGGTGAAGGAGAACATAGATGATCTCGGGATGGACCCCACCGAGGCACTGGAAGACGCCGTCCAAACCCTCACTCTCCAGGGCGTCGATCTCTCCGGCATCGTTCAGTGCATACCCGGAGAGAGCTCCGTTGACGATAATCCGGTCATTCAGACCCTAACCGGGTTGAACCGACAGAGCGACGGCGAGCCTGGTGAAATTTTGGGGCTACTCGGTAAATTGAATGAGCTGTGCGGTGATAAAGAGTCCGAGAATGCTGCCATAGCCGCTAGAAATGGAGGATTAGCTCTGGTTGTCTCGATTTTGCCGAAGCTTCACCTTAGTGATGCCAACGGTGGATTAGAACTGGCTCTCGGTATATTGGTTTCCTTACTCTATGGTAAGTAGTATTCTACAAGCTTCATTTACTTGGAATTTCACTTGTATTCTACATTGTTATCATGCATGTGATTGCTTATGTGAATTGAGATCGAATGTTGTCGCAACTGCGATTAGAATTCGACTTCATTATGCTTCATAGGATGGTTGATCTGACTAAATGTTGAATATATAGATCTTCAGAGCACTGAGACATTTAGGGAAAATGGTGGTCCTAAGATTGTGATGGATGTCCTGTATGATGAGAGTCTAGATACTAGCATCTTGAATAGTGGTTTCTCTGTTGTTGCTGTGGCCGCAGCCGGAAATGAGGTGCTGAAGGAGTTATTTATGGAGTTAAAGATTGATGAACTCATTGTTAAGATCCTTGGGAAACACAGTGGAAGGAGCTTACCCTGTGTGTACGATGCCATTCGGGTTCTGTTAACTGCCGATGACAATCGTGTTTTGGCTTCCCAAGTAAGCCCTTTTAGGAAGTTGCTCTGCTAGTGTTATTGTTTCACAAATGCAGAACGTTGTGTCTCTGACCTTGCTCTTGTATAACTGCAGGTTTTTGGTTATGCTAGGACATTTGCTAAACTTGGTATTGTAGATATATTGGTGAATACACTTCACGAAGGGCTTACTTCTCCGTGTGTGGTATCAGCAAGCATTGCTTTGAAGTCCGTTGCAGTTAATGTGAGTTCTCTTCTTCACTTGCCATAATGGTACACCATGTATGCTAGCTTGACCAAATTTATAGACTCTCTACAGCTAGCATGTGTTTAGGATAGTTTGGGAGGGATCTGTGCTCTAATTGACTTATCTCTTTGTTCCGATGCAGGATGAAATATGCAGGTCTGTTGCTGATAGTGGTGGTATAGATTCAATCCTAAGTTGCATTGATGATTCTGGGGAACTTGGAAACAAAATTGTGGCTAAATCTTGCTGCACTCTATTATTAAAGGTATGGAAAGGTGGATTATAATAACTATGATCTTCTTACATTGGCAAAAGACATTACATTCACCCTGGTATCCTTTTCCCGTGGCGGTTTATTGATGCAGCTTTTATATATATCTTCCTGGTTCCTAGTCTTTTTAATGAAGAATGATCTTATTCTTAATTCTTATTATGAAAATCAAGATCATGCTTATAACAGTCCTGGTTCCTACTTTCTGATTTTTGAAAGATTAAAGCACTTTTTATTTTGCAAATTTTGGCTAGTTGGCAGGAAGTGATGTAAACAAGAGTGTTATTGTCGAGAAGAGTGGCATGCCCAGACTCATAAAACTCGCAGGCAGGTTTTCTGAGGACCCTTCAGTAATAGCAGAGGTAAAATGTGCAGCAATATGTTGTTTATTTTCCACTGTTTAATTCCACCCAAACTGATGGTAAAATGTGCAGCAATATGTTGTTTAATTACCACTGTTTAAATTTTGGTTGCTGCTATGCAGATTATGTCTCTTATATCTGGGATCTGCTTGAGATCCCCAGAAAATGCAGCTAATGCAGTTGAAGCTGGAGCCGGAGATATAGCTGTGCGAGCCATGCTAAAGTTTCCAGAAGCCGAACTAATGCAAAGAAATGCATGTCTTATGATTCGGAATCTTGCAGCCAGGAATGCTGAGAACAGGTAAGGTTCTCATGTCAGAACCTTCAATGATGTTTCTTTTATTAGTTTGAATGTAAATGTTGCTTTGTTGCTCAGATCTATTTTACTCGGCTATGGACTTGAGAAACTCATAAGGAAGGCCAAAGCAAGTCACAAGATTTGCAAAGAAGCTGCCACTGATGCACTACGGGATCTTGGCCTTGACAACTACAATGCATGACTTGCATCCAAGCCTAATTAGCTTGGGTATGCATGCACTGGTAGGTTTGTAGGGGATGATTCTTGTGGAAAAGGTGTGATTGGAAGCATTGTTACTTACTGAAATTTCAATATGCATACATGATACGGCATACTGAAATTTCTACAGGAAGACCAAATTTGAAATCGCTAAATTCAGTTTTATTTAATACCATCACAATCACAAATTTGGATGTCAAAATTGTCAGTTTCTCAGACGTTTTCCAAACACTTTTTCCCAAAAAAAAAAAAGTAGTTTATTACAAAAATTATCCAATAGTACAAGTTTTTATTGAAACATAGAGCAGTTGCCATAATCCAATAACATTGAGAAGTTTATTACGATCAATGCTAGCCAGCTTCGGCGTAATGGTGAAATGTTAGAAGCCAGATGCCGAGTCAAAGGAAATTGACACAAATAGTTCTAAAACTGTTCGAAACTCTCCCTAAACCCTGTTGAGGGGAAAAAGACATGAAAATTCATGATTGAATCCAGGGATAGGCATATCTGCAGAGAATAGAACAGAGAACTATTAATGCGAGGGTACATCCATTCAACCAACATCTTTAACCATAGTATCACCAGAATAAGTACAACATACCTGAAGATAGTCAAGCTGTTTGAGTCTCTACGACGAGTCTAAAAAAAGTGAAATCAGGAAAAATTACAATTCTGTAATCACTTCAAACATAAACGGCATAGCAGAAAAGAGTTATAGGCTCATACCAGAATTTATTGAAACATCTTGGAAAAAGCTGCTTTCTCCTTATCACGTCTTGCAGCAATCTATAGGGAAAGAAGAATCTATCGTCATCAATCTGTAATCGTTACTTGGCATAGTATTATTTGAATAAGCAGAATATATAAGAAAATATCTAAGACAATATAAGTATCAGCCACCTTCTTCTTTGCTGCAAGAAACTCCTTCTTTATTCCTCCTGGAATGATAACACATCAGTTCACTAATTAGTTTCTCAAGCCAGTGAGAACTAACTTTCATACAATCAATCATGAGGTCTTATAATCTCTCCCTGCCAGCTCATGATAACATCATTGAATGGCAACAGATACTTAATACAAACATAATATCTGCATAGCATAATTTTGCATTATTCCCAAAAATGTACGTCCTCCAGCAAAGAATGTTGGTGGATGTAGAAGTGTAAGTTTATAAAGAATAACTCACCATCATTCGGTTCCAAATCTAAAGCTTTTTTGAAACTCTCAACAGCTGCATCTATATCATTGAGAGTCATATGTGCCTGAATAATACACAAAAATAGGACAGTCATAAAACTTATCTGAAACAAAATATCCATTCAGAGCAAAAAAAAGTACCATCTCACAAGCACGAACATATATAGCTAGTAAGTAAATGTGCAGCCGAAACAAGATGCAGAGCATGAAATAAGAGAATTAGGATTTTCGATTTTACTACATAGTATCAGTATGTGACAGATGGATAAATATTTAATTAACCAAAATTTGTTGAAAATGAACTGACCATGACCAAAGGACTAGGAGCCAGAGTTGATTGAACAAAGCACAAGTTACCAATACAAAGCATTTTAAGAAAAATCATCCACAGGTGAACTTAAAACTGATTCACAATCAAGTTACCTGACCCTGACGAAACAAAGCTTTGGCGTTGTTCTCTCCATCACGCATTGCAAAGTCGGCATCCAAAAGTGCTCCTCGGGAATCTCCAAGTTTAAGTTTACAAGCCTAGTGAAATGTGGAGAGGAGAGAAAAGATTATAAATTAGATTTAATAGACATTAAGAGTTCGTTCACAAATTTTTGGGGAAAATGAAAAGCTCTTTTAAATAAGATTATTTACACACTGCAAATACCATGGCTGTTCAATAATTCAAATTTCCAGTGAATATTCCATCATTAAAAACAGAACATAAGATAGCTCAACTTCCCTGAAGCGAAAGCATGTTTAACACATACTTAAAACGTGTGCCCCAATTATGATCTGTCATTTGGGACAGTTGAAATGGTGGATTGCGTGTTTCAGATTTCCAATGAATATTCCATCATTGAATAATGAATCCATTGATTGAGCCGATCAATTTGATACAAATAGATTTAAAAAAATAATCAATCACAACTGTTTAAGAAGGATCACCTATTGTGAAAGGGATTTTAAGTGACAATTCACCATCTCTATAGAAGTACTGAATAGAAGTATAGAATTCTACTCACAACTCTGTCGAGAATTGAGTGATTATCCAGCGTTCATTGTAATTAAATACATTCAAACAGTGGTATCTTTTAGTTTAGACCTAGAGTAAAATATTTATATCTATTAGACTTGTAACCTTTCCCAATAAGTATAACAAACCCTAATAAATTGAATTAACATAAAAAAAAACCCTATTTGGGTCCAACTTAAATTGGGCTCACGACACAACATGAATACATCAAGCTACAAAAAAAGTGCACGGATGAAATAATTTATTTAAATAGAGAAACTATATAATCTGGAAAGGCAATTTTCTTACATACAACAAAAGCATGATACCTGTTCGAAAATTTTCAATGGCGAATATAATTTCCATTGACAAACTAAAGGGCACAAACCAAACAATTTTCGCCTTAAGGATATTTGGGGAATTTGATAATTGGGATAACCATTATGAAGAGGAATTTATTTGTGTCCAATTTTGTGGGATGCATGCAGCAATAAATAATAACGAAGATACCAACTTACCGAGCTGTTAGTAAATATCGTAGCCTTCAACTTTCTCAACTGCTCACTCATGGCTGCTTTGGAAATCAAAATAAAGTGAAGGACAGAAGTAGTCAGAAAGCAATGAAAATTATCCTAGTCTCAAGATGTACATTAACTTTGACCAGCTTTGAGAAGGAACGTATCGATCCAACCTTCATCAATTCCATCTTTATCCCAACAAACATCCAAATAGAGCAAAGCTTTTCGATACTTTCTGAGGGCCATTTTATAGTCTTGTTTCTGAAGAATTGAAGAAATGAATACTTCAGTGACTGCACACATATAAGAAACATACACAGAGGGATCAAGCAACAAGTCACTAATATTTTGGACATTTGATACCTTAAAATGTTCATTTCCATACACCTTGATAGAGTCTACAGCAGTAAGCCACCAAGAGAGCTCATCTGGATTGTCATCCTGGTCAGCAGGCCAGTCAGCATATACATCTCCATCATTGAAGAGGTTGGTCATTCCATCATCTTCTCCCTTTGAAATTTCACCACAATCCACAATAAGTATTTCAGCAGTAGGGAGATCATTTTCCCCAGTGGTGACATGCTCAATGGAGCGAACAACTCCCATGCCTTTGACTACCCTCCCAAACACAACATGCTTTCCATCCAGATGGGGTGTCCTGGTTGTAGTGATAAAAAATTGGGATCCATTCGTGTTAGGTCCAGAATTGGCCATTGACAGCATTCCTTTCCTTTCATGCTTCATCTCAAAGTTCTCGTCCTCAAACTTTAGCCCATATATCGATTCGCCTCCTGTTCCATTGCCAGCAGAAATGTCTCCGCCCTGTGCCATAAACCCTTTGATAACGCGGTGAAATTTGCTTCCCTGGAATGAACAAAATGCCATTAGTTATAAGTTTATACCTAAACTCACTGTCCAAGAAAGCTTCAAAAGAGAATTGAACTCTAGTACATGTCTCACTCAACAGCGTAAGATTAAAGAAAATAAGACACACATGGATCAAGTTGAGCAAATATTAAGCAAGGTATGCATATCAATCAGAGAAACAACATAAATTTTTATCCCAATCAGCACGGAAAATGAGAGAAATCAATACAAATGCAATGACAATTTCATTTTCAATCATCAGAAGAAAACACAATACTTATAATCAGAAATAAAACGAAATGAACACATATACAAACACTACGAATACGATCATATATGTACTGGAAGCGGAAAATAATGAGATACATAAATGATTGATACCTTGAGATGGAGAGGAACGCCGGTGTTGGGTCCAATTCCTTTCTCGCCGGTGCAAAGAGCTCTGAAGTTCTCGGCGGTCTTGGGAACGATGTCGCTGTAGAGCTCCACGACGATCCTCCCCTCGAGTTCACCGCCGATGCTGATGTCGAGGTAGCACCGCTGCCTCTCGGCCTTCTCCGTCTCCGACGACATGATCAGAATTGAGCTCGGAATGCAGTCAGGGAACCGACGGCGATGGAAAACCCT
This sequence comes from Cruciata laevipes, assembly GCA_963678965.1. Lineage (NCBI taxonomy): Eukaryota > Viridiplantae > Streptophyta > Magnoliopsida > Gentianales > Rubiaceae > Cruciata > Cruciata laevipes. The sequence goes on along the minus strand of OY787634.1, from coordinate 2,391,366 downwards.
AGGAAGATATGCTGTGTCGCAGCCCAGCGAGATCCCGCTTTTATATAATTCGAAGTTTCGAACACTGGTGCGCAGCCACTCTTTCTATTTCAAACACCTGACTCCTGAGTGCGCAAACTCACGGCGTACACCGCGTAATTTAGCAACGGCTGACTTCGCTTGCTAATATGCGCTCGGTATTTGACATCAACTTTTGGTAATTACAGTTCTTATTGGGTAGTTCTATTTGCACCACCCCACTTGCTATGTACACCACCCTCTTTACTTTTTGCTGAAATCAAGGTAGCTTTATACCAAAATTTATTACTTTGTTGCTATTAACACCAACTATTTACTCTTGCAAAAGTTTTCCAACTTTTCTAATTTATTTTAATTTTTTATATATTAGTTTATTAATATAGAATAAACGCAAACAAGTTTTTTCTTTATTATTTAACTTTATTCTGTTTTTTATTTATCTAGTGAAACCATGACTAGCTAAGAGAAAATGTAATAAGGGCTTATTCGTTCAATATAAGAGTTAATTTGTATTATAATTTATAATAAATATCTTTGAATAGTTTTCTAGAGTATGTCTAGTTACTTTGATTAGTTTGAGTTTTAAGTTTTTTGAATAAGTTTTATATTTTTTACATGGTATCGATATCCTTAAATTTTGGTAGAGTTTGTTGTGTATAAAATATTATTATAAATGAAAGTATAAAATACTGTAGAGTTTGTTGTGCTAATTTATATTTTTAAAACTTTTGATTTAAAAAAAAAAAGTTGCAGCTAACCTTCAAAAATGAAACTGATTAATTATGAATAATTTAAAAGAGTTATAAATTTAATAATATTTTACTCTTTCAAGAATTTTGTTACTTTTTATACCTACTTTTTTATCTTTCCAAGGTTTTTTGCACCACCATACCCCACTAAGGTGGTGCAAATAGCAACACCCTTATTATTTTGCTAGATTGAATACTTTTGGTAATAACAGTGCTTTTGGTAAATAGTTTCTCTTTTTGGTTAAAGTTTGTGATTTTGAATAAATATATGATTAACGATATTATAGCTTTTTTATTTGTGTTGCACTTAATTTAATAGGATTTCTTTTTGGCATATTTTTCAGTAAAAGTGATAAATTGTAGTCAATTTTCACCATTTTTGTTGATCTATCTCTATCCCCTGCTCTTATTTTAGCATTTTGTTAATTGAAAAACCAAAAAAGTGGGTGCCAAATAAAGAAAATGGATAAAATATATAATTATATTTATTTCCTAAATGTATCGTTGTAAATATATAGTAATAATTTAATACATGGAGAAAGGGGTAGTAATAATCAAATATCCCTTTTAAATTATTAAAAAGGTTAGTTAAAATTTGCCTTTTTGATTTGTATGACTAGAATAGATTAAATGTAAAAAATAAATAGCATGTTTTCAATGTTTTTATATTAGAATAATTTGTGAATCGTAAATTAGTAAAAATATACTTTTTGGCTTAGGATTTAAAATTGATACTTGGAAAAAGAAATCTGGTTTTTTTAGAAGTTGTATCTTTGTAATGCTAGGCAGGAAGCAGTTACCCTTATTCGTTTGGATGTATTTTACAAAGCACTAGACTCCGGGAAAGACAACCATTAACTCCAAATCCAAGACATTATTCTAAGTATGATATAGTCGTTTTTTTAACGTATGTCGCCGAAAGGGACGATTTATAAATGTGTGGTGAAAATTAAATGATGAAAGCACATCAAATCTCACTATGAATCATGTATTTCTTCAGAATTTCTCTACGTCCCAAAACCAATTTGCACGTATTGACTTTCATTAGGGGCGAAATATTTGGTCATTCATATTTTTAGGCCCTGTTTACCAGAGCTTATCTGTAGATAAGTTCAGTTCAATTCAATTCAATTCAATTCAGTTCAATTCAATTCAATTCAATTTAGTTCAGTTCAATTCAGTTCAGTCATCAAGAAATAAGTTCTAGTAAACAGGGCCTTAACTAGGTGTAAAGATTTGATATTTTGAAAATATATGACATTATAAGATCAAATACTATAATTTTCTAATTATTTATCAATTTAATTTTAAAATCAAAGTTAAGCAATTTTCTAAGTTAATACTTAATAGTAGAAATAACTAGGACAGAGGGCCATAATATAAAAAAATTAAAATTATAAGTGTGAAAGTTTAATATTTAAAAAAATACAAGGGCATATTAAACAATTTTTAATTTGTTGGGAATGACATGGCCCCCTTGGGTCTCTCTCTGGTTCCGCCACTAAACAGGGGTATTAAAAATGAAATTCTAAATTATGTGCCCTTATTATAGTTCACCGCCTTGATTTTCTTTTACGATTGTTAGGTTGTTTTAAATTTTCTATTTTACATTATTCATTATATAATTTCTTAACACTCATATAAGAATTGAATTTCAATTTCCCTCTTCATCATAGTCTATCATCATCACCATCAGTCTGACCACCGCTTCCTTCGCCACTAACCACCATTATGGTGATCACCATCACAACCACTCAGCCAAACTCTAATCACCATCACCACCACCATGACTCTAACCCTCTACTATCACTCCATTTTGCCACCAATCATCATTGCCACCACCGACCAAGACAACCAACTCCACTACCATCGGCACCAACCATAGTTATGACCACCACAACCATCGCTACAGTCAGTATTGAAAACCAACAGTACTACATCTTTGGCGCCACTGGCCACCATCAATCATCATTGTCATTCCCTGTGTTTTCTTATTGTGAACCAAACAGACCCTTAAACCATGCTCCTTAACTGATTAAAATCATTATTATCTATTTAACCATAAAAAATGACTATATATGTTTGAAAATTTAACACACTATCTTTAATATCATTGTAGAGAGAAAAGCTAGTCATCTAGAACTTGCGTAATTAGTGGTTAGCACAAGTACTTAGAGTAGTGAGAGTGAGATTGTTTCACCCTAAACTTCTCCTAGGGTGAAAATATGCATACACAACCTTTTGTTTGTTCATGCATGTGTTTAATGAGCCTTGATCGTTTTAATTTTAAAAAGAAATAATACGTATATTTGAACAAATTTTCAAGCATAAAACCGTTATAGTATCAATATTGTTATAAAACGGTTACGTGAGATATTGTTAAATTACAACGCAAAACTTCTTACTTTCATTCTTTCTTCTTTTGGCAAAAAACAACTATAAAAAGACAAATATACCCTTAACGAATTTTTACAAACAACCATACCAATAAGTGATATTTCACTTATACCCCTTAAAACTCCACTTATCTTATATAGTATATATATAAAGTCAATTCGCTTTGTTTTTCGTGTGTAAAATGGATATATTTGTTAATTCACGCTTAATTATTTGTTGAATATAATTAAATTTTCTAAACAAGTGCAATACAAATCTACTTATAAAAGGGCATTTTAGAAATTGTACACCCAACTTATTTGGTAATGATTTTAAATTTTACAACATATTTTATTCGTAGTAGCAATATAATTTTAAAATTTTGAGATTTAACAGATTTATTAACCAAAAATAATGTTACAATTTTTGGAATTTGAAACGTTAAATTAATTTGGTATGATTACGTAAATATTTGATCTTTGGTATCAAAATTTCAATTAGTTTATAGCTGATTTTAGTTACAATTTAAAAATATTTATTTATGTTACTAATATTTGTAATTACCAAAAATTATCTAAAGAGGTGTGAAGAACAACTATCCGTCCAAAAATTATTCACGTGAACCAATATTTGGTATAAAAGTATCGAATTTGGTTTAATATTAAACTTTCTTATAAAAATGTATAAATGGATCGGGATAACGGTGTTTACCGTATAGCATTAACATGAGTTTGAATTCGGCCGAAAAACTCTAGGTATTTGAGACCGACTATCTCGAAATTTAAATTTCCATAGAATTCACAACTAAAATCGATCTTTGATAAGTATTAAACTTTCTTAAAAATGTATAACTGAGATAACGGTGTTTACCGTATATCATTAACATGAGTTTGAGTCTGGCCGAAAAAGTCAAGGTATTTGAGACCGACTATCTTGAATTTTAAATTCCCAAATGTTTCACAACTATTATCGAGCTTGACAAAATGTTAAACTTTCTTAAAAATGTATAACTGAGATAACGCTGTTTATTGTATAACATTAAGATGAGTTTGACTTCAGCGGAAAAACTCTAGGTATTTGAGACTGACTATCTCGAATTTCAAATTTCTATAGGTTTCACAGCTAATATCGAGTTTAGCTAAATCTTAAACTTTCTTTAAAATGTATAACTGAGATAATGGTGTTTACCGTATAAAATTACATGAGTTTTAATTAGGCCGAAAAACTCAAGGCATTTGAGACCAACCTATCTCGAATTAGAAACTTTATAACTGAGATATAAAGATACCGTATAGCATTAACATGAGTTTTAATTCGGCCGAAAAACTCGAGGTATTTGAAACCGACTATCTCGAATTTTAAATTTCCATAGGTTTCACAACTGATATCGAGTTTGGCTAAATATTAAACTTTCGTAAAAATGTGTAACTGAGATAACGGTGTTTAACGTATATCATTAACATGAGTTTGAGTTCGGCCAAAAAAGTCTAGGTATTTGAGACCGACTATCTCGATTTTTAAATTTCCATAGGTTTGAAAGCTAATATCGAGTTTGGATAAATATTAAACTTTCTTTAAAATGTATAACTGAGATAGCGGTGTTTACCGTATAGCATTAACATTAGTTTTAATTCGGCCGAAAAACTTGAGGTATTTGAGACCGACTATCTCGAATTTTAAATTCTCATAGGTTTTACAGCTAATATCGAGTTTGGATAAATATTAAACTTTCTTAAAATTGTGTAACTGAGATAACGGTGTTTAACGTATATCATTAACACGAGTTTTAATTCGGCCGAAAAACTCGAGTTATTTGAGATTGACTATCTCGAATTTTAAATTTCCATAGGTTTCACAACTAATATCGAGTTTGGCTAAATTTTAAACATTCTTAAAAATGTGTAACTAAGATAACGGTGCTTAACGTATATCATTAATGTGAGTTTGAGTTCGGCCGAAAAACTCGAAGTATTTGAAATTGAATATCTCGAATTATAAATTCTATTAGGTTTCACAGCTAATATTGAGTTTGGCTATATCTTAAATTTTATTTAAACTGTATAACTGAGATACCGTATAGCATTAACATGAGTTTTAATTCTGCCGAAACACTCGAGGTATTTGAGGCCGACTATCTCGAATTTTAAATTCGTATAGGTATCACAGCTAATATCAAGTTTGGCTAAATATTAAACTTTCTTTAAAATGTATAACTGAGATACCGTATAGCATTAACATGAATTTTAATTCGGCCGAAAAACTCAAGGTATTTGATGCCGACTATCTCGAAATTTAAATTCTCATAGGTTTCACAGTTAATATCGAGTTTGGATAAATATTAAACTTTCGTAAAAATGTGTAACTGAGATAACAGTGTTTAACGTATATCATTTACGTGAGTTTGAGTTCGGCCGAAAAACTCGAGGTATTTGACACCGACTATCGAGTTTCAAAGTTAATATCGAGTTTGGCTAAATATTAAACTTTCTTGAAATGTATAACTGAGATAACTGTGTTTACCCTATAACATTGACATGAGTTTGAGTTCACTCGAAAAACTCTAAGTATTTGAGACCGACTATCTCGAATTTGAAATTCTCATAGATTTCACTGCTAATATCGAGCTTGACTAAATATTAAACTTTCTTAAAATGTATAACTGAGATAACGGTGTTTACCGTATAGCATTAACATCAGTTTTAATTCGGCCGAAAAACTCGAGGTACTTGAGATTGACTATCTCGAATATTAAATTTTCATAGGTTTCACAACTGATATCGATATTGGCTAAATATTAAAGTTTCTTAAAAGTGTATAACTAAGATAACGGTGTTTAAGGCATATCATTAACATGAGTTTGAATTCGGCCAAAAAAGACAAGGTATTTGAAACCGACTATCTCGAATTAGAAATTTCCATAGGTTTCTCAGCTAACATCGAGTTTGGCTAAATATTAAACTTGCTTAAAAATGTGTAACTGAGATAACGGTGTTTAACGTATATCATTCACACGAGTTTAAGTTTGGTCGAAAAAATCGAGGTATTTGAAACCGAAAATCTCGAATTATAAATTCTCATAGGTTTCACAGCTAACATCGAGTTTGGCTAAATTTTAAACTTTCTTTAAAATGTATAACTGAGATACCGTATAACATTAACATGAATTTTAATTCGGCCGAAAAACTCGAGATATTTGAGGCCGACTATCTCGAATTTTAAATTCGCATAGGTATCACATCTAATATCAAGTTTGGCTAAATATTAAATTTTCTTTAAAATGTATAACTGAGATACCGTATAGCATTAACATGAATTTTAATTCGGCCGAAAAACTCGAGGTATTTGAGGCCGACGAATTTGAGGCCGACTATCTCGAATTTTAAATTCTAATAGATTTCACAGCTAATATCGAGTTTGGATAAATATTAAACTTTCCTAAAAATGTGTAACTGAGATAATAGTGTTTAACGTATATCATTTACGTGAGTTTGAGTTCGGCCGAAAAACTCGAGGTATTTGAGACTGACTATCTCGAATTAGAAATTTCCATAGGTTTCAAAGTTAATATCGAGTTTGGCTAAATATTAAACTTTCTTAAAATGTATAACTGAGATAACTGTGTTTACCCTATAACATTGACATGAATTTGAGTTCACTCGAAAAACTCTAGGTATTTGAGACCGACTATCTCGAATTTGAAATTCTCATAGATTTCACTGCTAATATCGAGCTTGACTAAATATTAAACTTTCTTAAAATGTATAATTGAGATACCGTATAACATTAACATGAGTTTTAATTCGGCCGAAAAACTCGAGGTATTTGAGACCGACTATCTCGAATTAGAAATTTCCATGGGTTTCACAACTAGTATCGAGTTTGGCTAAATATAAAACTTTTTTAAAAATGTGTAACTAAGATAACGGTTTTTAACGTATATCATTAACATGAGTTTGATTTCGGCTAAAAAAGTCTAGGTATTTGAGACCGACTATCTCGAATTTGAAATTTCCATAGGTTTCGAAACTAATATCGAGTTTGGCTAAATATTAAACTTCCTTAAAAATGTATAACTGAGATAACGGTGTTTACCGGATAGCATTAACATGAGTTTTAACTCGGCCGAAAAACTCGAGGTATTTGAGGCCGACTATCTCGGATTTTAAATTCTAATAGATTTCACAGCTAATATCGAGTTTGGATAAATATTAAACTTTCTTAAAAATGTGTAATTGAGATAACGGTGTTTGTATATCATTAACACGAGTTTTAATTCGGCCGAAAAACTCGAGGTATTTGAGATTGACTATCTCGAATTAGAAATTTCCTTAGGTTTCACAATTGATATCGAGTTTGGCTAAATATTAAACTTTCTTAAAAATGTGTAACTGAGATAAAGGTGTTTAACGCATGTCATTAACGTGAGTTTGAGTTCGGCCGTAAAACTCGAAGTATTTGAAACCGAATATCTCGAATTAAAAATTCTCATAGGTTTCACAGCTAACATCGAGTTTGGCTAAATCTTAAACTTTCTTTAAAATGTATAACTGAGATACCGTAAAGCATTAACATGAATTTTAATTGGGCCGAAAAACTCTAAGTATTTGAGGCCGACTATCTCGAATTTTAAATTCTCATAGGTTTCACAACTAATATCGAGTTTGGCTAAATTTTAAACTTTATTTAAAATGTATAACTGAGATACCGTATAACATTAACATGAGTTTTAATTCGGGCGAAAAACTTGAGGTATTTGAGACCGACTATCTCGAATTAGAAATTTCCATGGGTTTCACAACTAATATCGAGTTTGGCTAAATATTAAACTTTCTTAAAAATGTGTAACTAAGATAACTGTGTTTAACGTATATCATTAACATGAGTTTGAGTTCGGCCAAAAAAGTCCAGGTATTTGAGACCGACTATCTCGAATTTTAAACTCCTATAGGTTTCACCGAAAATATCGAGATTGGCTAAATATTAAGCTTTCTTAAAAGTGTATAACTGAGATAACTGTGTTTACCGTATAACATTAACATGAGTTTTAATTCGGCCGAAAAACTCTAGGTATTTGAGACCGACTATCTCGAATTTTAAATTCCTATAGGTTTCACCGCTAATATCGAGATTGGCTAAATATTAAAATTTCTTAAAAGTGTATAATTGAGATAACGGTGTTTGACGTATAGCATTAACATGAGTTTGAGTTCGGCCGAAAAGATATAGGTATTTGAGACCGACTATCTCGAATTTTAAATTCTCATAGGTTTCACAGCTAATATCGAGCTTGACTAAATATTAAATTTCTTAAAAATGTATAACTGAGATAATGGTGTTTACCGTATAGCATTAACATGAGTTTTAATTCAGCCGAAAAACTCGAGGTATTTGAAACCGATTATCTCGAATTAGAAATTTGGCTAAATATTAAACTTTCTTAAAAATGTGTAACTGAGATAACGGTGTTTGACCTATACCATTAACATGAGTTAAAAATGTATAACTGAGATAACGGTGTTTACCGTAAATCATTAACATTAGTTTTAATTTGGCCGAAAAACTCGAGGTATTTGAGACCGACTATCTCGAATTTGAAATTCTCATAGGTTTCACAGCTAATATCGAGTTTGACTAAATATTAAACTTTCTTAAAAATGTATAATTGAGATTACGGTGTTTACCGTATAGCATTAACATGAGTTTTAATGTTATAATTTCTTATTTTTTCAAGGGTATTTTGGTAATGTTTTATTTTAAGTTTTTTTTTCTTTCTTTCTTTCCTAGTTCCCATCATTTAAATTAGTCAATTTTTAAATTGGGGATCAAAATATTGATGATTTGATTTACGATGGGTTATAGAAACTTAACTTGTAAAGCATCGTACAACATGCAAGAGCCAGGAGCCTAGGATAGAGGGAGAACATTAAATTCCTTACTGCTTGAATTAGGTGACGCAAACCTAACCGCAGCAAGAAAGTCACTAAACACTGGCAAGTCTCTGGCATGAAAATACAATTGATGGATCAATTCATAAATAAGATTCCTCTGTTGAATCTATCATCTAGTTTGCCCAGCCCTCGTGTCTGGTTCAAATTGGACAACCTATTTATAGGTTCGAATGTAGGAGCAGCAAAATTATTTTAGGAGCCTTCACTATTTCTTTAAACTCTGTTTTTAATTAAGGTCAATATTTTGTTTTCGATTTATATGCAAGGTCCAAATATTATATTACCAGCTAGAAATTCATGTTACAATTGAGGTGTTTTTAGTGGAGGTTACAAACAATTTACTAAGGAAATTGATATTTGATTGATAGAGTTAGTTTGATTCAAAAGGTGTTTACAACTTAAATCTCTTAAAAGTTTATTTTTTAATGAAAGACTATTGCAAAAAAAGAAAAAGAAAAAAAACCAGTATTGACCTCACTAAAACACCGTAATTTAGAATTGTTCTCATTTTATTAGTTATCTCATTTTTCCTAAAATTCACTCTTTTCACTAGTTTTTCACTAGTTTATTTATTAAAATTAATTGCTGCTATAGTGCTATTATTACATGGTTAGGCCAAGACCGTAAAATTTTCAGCACAAAAAATAAACTAACTATAATTGCAGCATATTTAATTTTTCGTTTTCATTATATTCCACGGTTTTCAATTATAAAGTGTAAAACATCGACAATTATGAAACTTACTAGTACATACTTATGAAATTTACAGCCATCGACAATTATTCAGCAAAACATGGAATTTCAAGAACCAAACAAAGTTCCAAAAGAACCCATACAAGAAGAATGGCATCCCAAATTTGGAATGAGTTTCCGACAAAAAGCTGACAATCTCACATGCTCCTGCAACTTCCGGTTGACCGGGCCACGTGACCTTTGCCTGAACCGATCCCGACCTCTGTTTCGCATATTCCGATCAACAGTATTTCCGGTCAATTTTTGACCGGATTGATCAAATTTGACCCCTTTTAGAATAAAGTCCAAACAATTTTTTCCAACTTTTGTTTAAAGTTGCACTCCACTTTTTGTGCTACAATTATTGCCATGAAAATATTGACCTTTTCTCATCCCCTGCCCACCATTTCACACTTCACAATTTTGGCACATAAATTACTCCATTTTTATATAATTTTCGGGAGCATATTCATCTCAAACAAATATGCTCACTACTGATTGGACAACCAGAGAATTGCACTTTCGGCTTAATCAAAAAAATATAATTCGTGGCTTATTACAGTAAGTTAATTATCACAAAATTAACCATATGCATAAATAGAATCAACAAGTTAAACTAAGGCCTGGATAGCTTGGCTAAAAGCTCAAAAAATAAAAATAAATTAAAATTCAAAGTCCCTGGCTCCGATCAAGTGGTGGCGGGTGCACCGGAGGATCGTGGTTACGCCTTAGCTGCGGTTGTCCTTGCTCGTCGGAATTAGTCTCCTCCTCCGCCTCCTCCTCCCCGTTCGACTCCTCACAAGCTGCTTCGTCAGGCGCCATCGCCGCCGTGGGTTCCACCGTGCGGTTGACTTGCTTCTGCTCCGCTACCACCACCCTCCGCCGAGGAGCCGGCGGAGAATCGACGCGGCCGTCGACGCAGGACGAACATTTGGTCTCCACCCAGCTGTCGAAGTCGTAGCGGGACCCGTGGCCAAAAATCTTCCTGCCGGAGCAGAGCCTCCCAATCATCACGGCGGCGGCGCCGAGAATCGTTATCACGGCGAGTACAGCTATCACCGGTCCGGCTGAGCCGTGGACCGTACGGGTGGCGTAAGCTTGCTGCTGCGCTGCATTCGCCGTCGTCGGCGGCGGTTGCTGCTCCCCGTACGAGTCGAATAGCGGCGGCGGCGGCGTCGTATCGGACATCCTCTCTCTCTCTCTCCCTTCGCCGCGGCTAGCTAATGTCAATGTTCAGAGGCTTTGAAATGAGAGGATTTGTTCTTTAAATAATTAAAATAATTGAGAAAAATGGCAGAATGGAGGGAAAAGGGAAAGGTAGCTCGGTTTCGAGGAGAGCGGTAGCCGGTATGTGTGCTTTTTTCAGGAGAGTCTACCTGCCTTTTTAATTTAACGGTAATAATAACCATAATAAATAAGTCCTCATCTTGAACTTATGAATAGTATATCAATTCGATTAACTTCAGCAATTTTTTTCAATAATATTCATGTAATTTTACTTATACGGATTCTATTTTTAAGTATATCAATTTTCATTCAGCTTAGTAATACAGTTTAGTCAATTTATCAAGAAATCAGTTCAGAAGAACAAAAGTCTTGTTTGTCTCCATTAGTATAACATTTATTTATGCTTGTTTTGAAAATATTTGTAGTAATGTTAATTTTAAACTATCGTATCTTACATCATCAGTTGCGTAAATTGTTTCATCATATTATTAACTATGTGCAAATTCACATGTTATAAAAGTTTGATACATTAATTGAAAATGCATATTATCACGAATTCAACAAGATTACACTATACATTATAAATTAATCATCGTACTTAAAAATCAAAGCTAAACAACTTTATCTATATAAATGGTTAAAATGTAAACATAGTTGGAACAAAAAAAACTCTAATTCATTAATAATTTAGTTCAATTCAATAACAAATATAATTTAATCACATGAATCCTATATTTTAATGTATACTCTTTTATTTCAATTCAATTTAGTTTACGTGCATTGATGGTTATGCGCGTCAATGGGTATAATTGGTGTGATGGTTACTCTTTTGTGGTACAATGAGAACTGTGCAGAGCTACTTTGGACAATATGATGATGAAGCCTGAAATTTGACAATGCCCATTCAAAGGAACCGGAAACGGACCTGCATTAACTGTGCATCACAATTAATAAACCATTCATGGAACAAATAGTTTTACCATTTTACTTTTTGGACCACCAAAATGGTTAGAATAGAAATCTGTTTGTGTTTAATTGTTTATACCTGACTGTGGAAAATGAAAAATCAAGCTTTAATATCACGTTTTACAGAATTCAAATTTAAGCATAGTATTCTTCACCATCTTTTTTCGTCTGCAATGGAAATCTACCCTGTTTTTATGGACTTCAATACTTTTTTGTTAGAATGCTTGCTTTTGCATTTATATGTATGCTTGTCGCTTGATTATTTTATTCATCAGCTAAAGTTGCATATCTTGTATGAGGCGGGAAGTGATTTTTGATACTATGATGTTTGTTTTAGTGGGAAATTTCTGAACATTTACCATTGGATTTTTGGTTTCAGTTTTGCAATACGTTGTTTTAGTATACGAGGAAGATAGTGAGAGTCAAATGACCAAATTAAACCATGCATTGAAGGAACAAATATTTCATGAAAATTGGGAAAGTTTGAAAATTTTCATTCAATAAGTCCTTGTCCCTATTACAACATCTAATTCACTAGTTAACAACTATTTCTGATCTCTCCTTCAAACCTAACCCGTGAGAGAGGTTGGATATTTGACAGCTTCCCCATAGCTAGCTGTCTCTCCTACAGAAGCATGTCGGAGACTTCGATGAAGCAATGGAAGAAAATTTGTAGAAGTTGTGCCGGCGCCTTCCCATTTGCCCCGTGAGGATGATTATTTGCAGAGCTATTGCTGCCTTGTGTTGTGGTTAAGAAAAGGATGATGGAGAACAAGATTGCCATATGGTGAAAAATGAGTGAACTGAGTGAGAAAGGAATCATGGAAAGATTAGGAGATTGTTAATTAAAACTGAAAGTGATGAGTGTTGAGTGAATCAGTACAATAAACTTGATCTATTTATAGTCAGAATACAGAGCAACTTGCAGAGTTGTTATTCAATGATTTGCCTAACCTCCTACACACATTTTGGTCTGTTAAATGTGTAGTTGACAGGGGCGGATGTTGCTAGTAACCAGGGGTAACCCCCTTGGTAAAAAAAAAGACTAGTATATATGAATATTAATTAATAGGTTACCTCAATAAATGTAAATAGGTTATCCCGGTTATTAAATTTTTACTTTTACTTAAAAAATATAAAAAAATCTCGTTATCCTATCATAATCTTCTCTTAATCTTCTCTCACATTTAACAACGTTAAGTCTTAAACTTCAGGTATGGTAAGGATTGTTTAATTAATCAACTTTTACGTGTGAATTTTGTTAAAATATTTTCTTATTCGTAAAAATTATAACTTAATTTAACTTCTACAATAAAGTAGACAATATTACAAATTTAAATGAAATGTAAAATAATACTTTAACTTCTACAATAAAATACCCTATTAATCATCATAGTTTTTGTTGCATGTTTGAGTCAATTTGACCATAAATTTGAAGTAATATTGTATTCTATTTGACATGTATTTTGAATTTAGTTAATATATTTAACTAAAGCTATCAATGGTCAAAGTTGACGTTAAATAATATTTTGGTCAAACAATGCCAATTTCTACCGATTAAATTTTTTCTCAAAAAGTACACACTTGAAACTTGATAATTGCATATTTACTCGAGCTCGAATTCGAAATATATTTATTTACATTATAAAAAAAATTATTCTATCCTTAATTCCTTATATATTAGAGGTTACCCCCAAAAATTTTTTCTAGATTCGCCCCTGGTAGTTGATGCAGCAAAACAATGCATGGTGAAAATAGATTAATAATTTTTTGAAAAATTAAAAACTAGTCATAACAATCTGTTGGTTCAAGTAGGTAACAAGCATGAAATGCAGTATTGTATTCAATTTCACACTCATTTTATTCATATACTAATTCAACAACTTTGAAAAGGATCATGATCTTCTTACTTCTATTACATTTCACAAACGGTAACTAACTAGTAGTTGACAGAGCCACATTTGGTGCGTATTTGGCCAGCCAGGCCAGTGATGACCCCAACATTTCCAAGCTTCACCATTGATGCAGAGAAATGGTTGTAGTAAAGGTACGGGTAAAGGCTGTACGACCTGACCATCTCCGCCGTCTCCGGGCTGCTCAGCAGCGCCTGATCGGACTCGAGGAGGCCGGAGTTGCTGATTAGGTTGGTGTAGTACGAGTTGTCGAACGATGTCGCTGACTGGAAGTCGAGCGGGGCTAGCTTGCTGTTCGATTCGTTCATGTTGGGGCAGGTGGTTTGCAGGGATGAGAGGAGGGAGGTCTCTAGAGTCGGGTCGGGTTTTCCGGAGTTCTTGAAGTCGAACAGTCTTCTCTTGAATGTGAAGCATTGAGCAAACCCTAGAGTGTGCCCTCCTGGTTTTTTTCATTTTTAACAATCACATCAAACATACTTTTAAGTAATTTATCTGAACTGATTTGAGCTGTTTTGAACTGATTTAAACTAAACTGATATGAACTTAAATAAAATTTAATGTTTTGAGAAGTAGGAGTTGAACGACTAAATTAAGCTGTATATCATCAAACCATATTTCAATTGATTTGAATTTAGCTGAATTGGTCTAAGCTGGAAAAAAAATAGATAAGTTGGACTTCTCTTGAGTTTATCTATAGATTAGTTCAAATTAGTTCAGTGAAATAATAATTTGATAAAATTCAGGTTAATATCAATTCACATGTTGAGTTTTTTTCTTCAATACATTCATTTTCACTTCAAATTTTTTTATAAAAAAACTCAGGTCTCTAACAATTTGTAAATAAAGTCACTTTTATTAATCTAAAATTTTCAGGATTTTATGAAATTGGAACTTGATGGTAGAATAAGTCCATTTTTACCATAATATCCCTAATACTGTTAAGGCAAAAAATGAGTTTGAAATTATAGGGTTCCATCAGGGGCATTATGGTAAAATGTGGACCTGCTGGAGGAAATTGATGGTAGAATAAGAAGGTAAACCTGAAAGAACCACCAAATCTCTTGAGTCAAGGCCTTGTGCTTTAAACTTGGAAATAAGGACATCCAGAGAATCAAAGGGTGATGGCAATTGCTCATTTGCTGCTTTCTGGCTTGCTGTTACGCCGTCACGGCGACCTAACGGAACTTGCCAGAATGGCCCCCCAGACTGAAAAAAACTCAAAAAAGAAACATTATGTCAAGATGACACAGTTTTGTTCATAAAATACAGTAAATTACCGACTGCATCTGAGTCATACCAAATAAACAGCTTCTCTAGCAGCCATAGTGATTATATCTGCACAGGAAACCGTTGAAGGGCAAAACCTCTCCACATCTGCTTTAATGGAATCAATAACCTCAAATCCTCGAATTGATTTAAAGTTTGGACCAGCTTTCTTTTCTCCCTTAAAATCAGGAGTATCATCCAGCAGAATAGAACCATCACAACCCTGTATATATATCAATTAAACAGTATATTAATTAGTAACTACATTCCTAATCATGGTTGAAATACACAAAATTTATTTTAAAATATTATTACATTGACAAAACAGTCGTGGAATTGCAAACGCAGAAGCGAGGCAGCCATTCGTGATTCGTTGCGAATGGCTGCCCAAACGCCCCACCGAACCATAGAAGGCAAGTGAGAGCATGATCTATCATAAAAACTTGGATCTAGTTGTCCATTTGCAGTGAAGATTATGCAAACCAATAATCCTAGGAAGAACAGAGTTTTAGGAGCCATTTTGTGTCTTAGATACATCCTAGTGAGTTTTAATGTACTTGTTGTGATCATGAAATGTAGTTCAACACATCAATTTATACAAGAAAATCGATAGACATTGAGGAATTCTCAAGTTAGTTTATTGGAGAGTGGTACTTCCACTATGTGTAGTGCATGAAGAAATGTACATCTACTATATCTATAAAGGGGGAATCCCCTCTTCTACAGTACTACCGTGGTCGTTTTTTTAATTATTTTTGTGCCTCCTCTCTTCCACGCGTCGTCCCTTCCTCGCTCCTTCCTCATGCAGTATCTTGTGCTTCCACGCGTCCCTTCACCGGGTTCCAGAACCTCTCCGTCAACCGTTTTCCTTTTTTCCTTGAATTGCATCCATTTCCGGTTTCTCCCATCTTTTCCGCACATCGCCCTTTTCCCTGCAATTTTCTCCCATCTCCAAGATTTTCTCTAAAATCCCTTACCTCCCAGAGTTGAACAGTGGGATGATCGGATTCCTCTCCCACTCGAGACAGACTTGATTAATCGAATCTTTTACCTCCCAGAGTTAAACAGTGGGTGAACGATTTGATTAATCAAGTTTGTCTCCAGAAATCCCTTTCATCGATTGATCGAATCCCCTGATGCTACTTACATTTGTACCAATTCGATTGATTTGTTTCTTTGATTAATCGTCGTTCTTCACTTGCATTGATTTCTTTTGTTGTCCGATTTCTGTTTCCGTTGGTGAAACATATATGGGCTGAAACATTGGGGCAACTGGTTTAATCAGGGGCAATCGGATTATGATGGGGTGGCTACGATGTGGAGCACGTCGCAGCCGGCACAGGTCACTGATGCAGTGCTGTGTGGAAATCCCGGTAAAAATCATCTCGCCTGATTATCCGTCTTTTAATGGAAGAATCTTTTGCCAGTTCAATGTTAAATCTTTGTTTTCTTAGGGAAAACTCTGGATGGAGATTAACTGACAGGTGCCGGAGCCGATTTCTCTTCAAGCTCGCACTATGGAGGTAATCCGTTTTTTTTCTTTGTGGTATTAGGATTTTATTTTCCATTTTTTTGAGATGATCAGGTTAGAGTAGTGATTTAGCTCGCACTATATGGATGAGTCAGGATGACATGATTCTTTGTACATTTTGTAGATGAACCGTCTAATTATAGTTCTCTGGTGCTAATGCATTTTATCCTTAGTCAGCCTGATTGGTTTTTTTGGTGCTGTTGAATTGTTTATATTCCTGTTACCATTTTATTGGGTGAGATGATGTCATTTTTATTCTTTGCTGATTAAATTTGTTTGAAACAAAATTTACGTGCAAGGTATTCACTGATCTGCCAAAGAGACACTCCCACGTTTAAGGAGATTTGGTGGTGTTTTGAACTTTCAAATATGTTTCATATACATTACATTTCGTGGTGTTGTAGGTTGCTTTTCCTCCTTTTATTGAAATATGCGAAGGATGTGGCTATGTTGTCAAGGTTAGTTTCTTGTGAGTTAACTTTAGAATTCGATCCATCGAGATGAAATCTAACACCTATTTCATACTAGGAATCCTACAGGGAGTGCAGTGGATCAGGCGTGGTTCAAGGAGTGAAGGAGGTCACGGTAACACTTCCAACAGGTTGGTAAATTATAATTACAGTGATGGTTGAAATTGGCTGTTTAATATGAAGAAGGAAGCGATTTTGAATAAATTTGAAATCTGAAGATAGCTTATTGATGAGAAGGACTCCTTGTACATGTTGAATTTTTTTTGAAGGAAACAGAGATATGTGTGTAGATGTAATATCCAATGTTAGGATGCCACAAGCAATACAAATATCTGATGAACTTCCGATGTGATAAGGGTCTGCATCATATATTAGAATTGAGCCTCTACCTTGTTGCCTGGGTTCTTAATTGGATGTAATCATCAGACAATATAGTATTTTATTGAAATGGACATGGGGATTAATAAATTTGAAATTAAAATCTTTGCTCGAAGGTATTAAACTCTAAAAGATTTCCCCTACATAGAGCTATAACCAAACATGTTGAGTGCCACTTTAATAGTCACAGAAGTAGAATTCTTACATTGATTCGATGTTGAGTGCTAATTTAGTAGTAACAGAAGTTGGAATGGAATAAATGTGAGAATTTGTAGCCTTCAATTTTTCAGATTGCTTACTCTCAGCCAAGATTTTCTTTATCCGGTATAAACTGAGAGCTACTGGCAAATAGGACACTGGAAAAGTAAAAGGGGTCACCACACATCTCTGTTTTATGCTCTAAATTTATGAGAATGCTGCAGTTCCTTTTTTGAATTCTCCTTGATATGAAAATTGTTCCAGTTTCTCTATTTCTTTTTCAGACATGAAAGTATATAAATTGAATTGTTTAGTTGAGATTCTGAAGGGACATTACTTACTTTGAATTGTTATCAGGTGTCTGAAGACCCCATATTTTCCCGGGACGGTGCTGATATATATTTAGATAGTAACATTTCTTTTACTCAAGTAAGATACTGTCCTTCTCTTTGAGTCCTTTCAGGACAACGCTCATGGATTTGGATCATCAAAATAAATATACACGTGGCTAATGATATTATTGAATTTTGACCTGTAACATTCTCTGTACTGCTTCGATGATGAATTTAAATGAGCAAAGTTATCTTTAATTTCATTTCCCTGCATATTCCATCAACCACTTTGAGCATTAGTGGTCTATTGATGGGTTTCTCTTTGTCTGTGAATTGACATTCTCTGGACATTTGAAAGTTTTAGCTTATTGGTAGTGATTTCTAAAATCTGTTGTGAAAGAAAGCTGTTGGGTCATCAAAACAGGTTTGAAACTGAAAGTATTTGAAATTGGTATCTGTAGAATTTGAAATTGGACATTTTAAAATTTTGACTAGAACGCTTCCTACTATTGTGCATAAGCTACTATTGATTAGCTTCCGTTGAGTTCCTTTCAGATTTCTAATTGAGATTTATTTTTATGTTTCTGCATGCAAGGTGTTCGATTATATGCCAAAGTTAACTTCATTCGGGTTAGCTCAGTTTCACTTTAGTTCTAAATTTTCAGATTGAGCTCAGTTTTGATTTTCGTTTGCAGTTCAATGGTCATTATGAAAGCATGAATTCTGGTCATTTAACTTTGTTAAGACTTTTTATGCTTTTAAAGAAGATTATAACAAGGTTACGATGTAATCGATTATATTGTAATGGAACTGTGGGTGGCCATGTATGAGAATTAGATTGGAGAGCAGACATCGTAGCGAATGCTTTCATACTCTATTTGATCATATGGCTCAATTGCTTTTATACTCTTTTTTATCATGCCTGTGTGATTGTTGAAAAGATAATTGAGCTCAAGTTTTTGATTGCGCAGATGATGCCATCAATGTTGTTGAAACCTTCAAAATGCATATGCTTCCATGAGTAAGTGAGTTATTTGCCTCCAAGTTTTGATTTTCTTTTGCTAAAAATACAAAGTATTACCACCGGTCTAGATGTAGAGATTGCTAACTGAAATACAGAATAGCATTTTGGTCTGGATGTCTTCATTCTGTTTGTTTCTTGTACATGTGATCTTATTGGATTTTCTTGGTTGAATTTCTAAATCTTGTTTCAGGACAGCTTTTTTGCAGTTGACATACTTTCGGCCTGCAACCTTGTTGATTTTTTTTGTAAAATGAGCCATTGTAGAAGACTCTTCAGGACAGTCCTCTATCTCATTTCTGTTTCTTTGTGTATTAAAGTAGATTTTCCTGGAAATTTATTATAATTTGTTTTAACTGAAAAATCAGTTCAGTTGTTGGTGTTAGTTTGTGTTATTAATTTTCTCTTGAGTACCAGAGCTTTGCTTCGAAATCCTGTTGAAATTTTTATATTCCCATCTATAGTACAGAGGCCTTAATATCCTGTTGTTTGGTATTTTGTGATCTCTTCCTGTCACTTTCTGATTTAAGTGATATGGTAAGACATGCACGTTTGTGTTTTTCAGATCCAGAGGAAGAGTCAAGGATAAAGGTGATAACTTTCCATCAAACCTCCCTTAAACACATACGAACGTGCTATGACTTTAGAGTGTAGGATGTGTTTTTTGGATGTGAACGTGTGTGCCAATGTATTCTGACAATTCATTTTTCCTTTTTTATTGATGAACTCTTCCAATATGCAGTGTGTCATGCTTAGTTGACTTGTCTGTTTTTCATTTGGATGTCAAGGCGGCATAAATGGACTCCAGATAACTAATTTCATGCTGCTGCTGCAAGAGAGGCTGGGAAGTTTGTGATTCAGGTACAGTTTTCTGCCGTGATGCTCCTAAATATGACTTAGATATGTATGATAATATGAGTGTGTGGAATTAGTTTCATCATATCTTGCATCATTAATAGTTATATATAATTGTAGGATTACGATTCATTATTTGGTTGTTCCTACAAGAAATTACCCCTTTGCAGCATCTCTGGATAAGTTTTGCCTAACTTTGGACTATATACATTGCAACTTGCCAGTGCTCTTCGACATACTTGATTTTTGGGTGATGTCAACTATTAGGTTTTTAGCTATATAACTAAGTTTACCTTATCTGTTATGATTTACTGATCTTCCATTTCTTAAGACTACGTGCTTGACAAGAACAGACAAAGCTGTTATATTAACATACAACCAGAGGCTACTATGAACATGCTTGAGTTCAATTCAGCTGTAGGCATAGGCAACAAACTCCACAGACTTGTGATTCTCTAGCATATATCGTTTTAACTCTTGTATCGAGATTGAATAAAACGAAAGATGTCTTAACCAACATCAATAGTCCATATGTAGCCTTGCATACAATTTTTATGTTGCAGGATCGTCATGCCACAGCTCTACGTAAGGCTGTCATAATCTTAAATGCCCATCATTGACAGTAAAGATTGATGTTTTCCAGAGTTCATTTCCCTTTATCCCTTTTAGATAAAGGCGGTTCTTTAACTAACCCAAAGCATATATAGTTTTGGCTAATTTGTGAATGCTCAAGTTCGGCATATTTCTTCCACCGGGAGTCATATTACTAATCTATCGAAAAGTGGTAGGATGGCTTGGGAGTCTGGGAGAGACTAACTTTGAGAAGCTATGTTATGATGTGCCCTTGAGAAAAGATTGAATTGGATGTCCGTGATTCTGACTTCCATTTTCCCAGGTTGTATATTCTCTTACCTCATTTCTTATTTTGGTTTATTATGGACTTTTACTTTTTCAATGTTTGAGATTTTTTTTAATTGATTGAAATTTTAGTAGCATGCAACCTGTGTTTGCAGTTGATTGAGTACTTCTATTTTTTGCATCTGGTCTAGGCACATGTTGATCAAAGAGTGAACTGAAGTGATGAAGTTAATGAATGGAAATCAAGAAGTTTTCCTCTGAACTCAAGAACTAATGAGAAGTCATTTCAAGACAACCTATGTAAAAACATCTCAATATGTTTTCAGTTGCTTTGCTTCACATTACACGATATGTATATCACTAATTGCCACGGGCCCACGGCAATATAGAGGTCCCGCGCGACAGCGCGGGATGAAAACACTAGTTAGAATACAATGTAAGGAAATTATGTGTCGGGAAATGATAGGATTACAATTTACAATACAACCTAGTGCATGTAACAACGACAATAAGAACATGCGATGGAATAGGGTTTTGGAATACTTGTTATTTGAACCTTTGAAGCCATAATTCTCACACAAAATTCTAAATTCGACGTGTCATCGTACCATTATTTTCACACACAAAAATACCACGGAACAATTTTGTATCCGAGAAGAGTTTTTCTTTGTGCTGGTCTTAAATTAAGTATGAAAGTGATCTTAGAATAAATCACAAAAGTAAATGCCACATTCTATAGATTCTTAAATGGGATTATTAGGTTACAAGGTAAAGTTTGTGTGTTGGAAAATTATAGGATTACAATTAAAATACAAGCTAGTGCATGGTTTGTACGATAACAAATGACAATAAGAACATGTGGTCAAATCATAAAATTAATGGCTCATTATCTGGATTTATATATGTATCATAAGTGGAATAGGACATTTTTTAATTTGACGGTTAAGGCAAATGTTAATCTTCTCACTTTCATGCCTGGTCATTTACATGTTCTGTGTTGATTTTCTCAAATTTTAAAATCTAATCTTTTACGTATTAAGGATAATCATTTAGTGTATTGCTATTGTTCTTCTCACTTTCAAACTTCTTTTTTTTTACATATTAAACTTTTGATACCAGTTCAAAGAAATATGAATCGAGAAGTGGAATGATTAGGTTATCATCAGAAAGCACATTCCTTGTACTTGCATTGATTTTTTGCCGTTCTAATATAAGTGTTGACGTAGTTAATTAGCAAGGATAAGCACAGTTAGTGTTATATATTGTTTTTGGTTGACTGATTTTATGTGGAGGCTGAGTGTGGCAACAACTTGATTATCATATTCATATTCATTATTGAAAGTGCTTAGCTGACGAGCTTTCTGGTTGACATATATACAAACTATGCATTTACAATTTTAGTTCATGTACATGAAACTTTGTTATTAAAGAACTTTTTTTTTTAAAGTAGAGTGAAATTTTAGTAAAATTTATAGAAAGGGCAGTAGTTAATTAATTCAATTTTTCTTAATAACCATATATAACTAAAGACACTAATACCCTTATTTTTCTTATTTTTGTGAATCTTCATCAAGACCATATAAATTTTGTTGACATTCAATTCAATTTAGTATGATCACCCAATTTTTTAGATTCACTTTTATTTAGTTTAATTAAGTTCAATTAAATTATATTTATTCAAATTTGCTCAATTAATTTTGTCTGATCCTAATGAACATGAACTAAAATAAACTTAACTAAATTGAATTTTTTTCAACCAAATCTTAATACACTCAATGGAAAATTTTAATATCAAAAGGTGAACTGGATTTTGAAACTAGAACTAAATAATAGGGTTAAAAATAAATTTAAAACTAAATTGAACTGATTTGATTTAATCAAATAAAAGTAAAGTTAGTAAAACAAAATGAAAACTTAATTGAATACAAATAAATCTAAACTAAAATAATAAAAAAATAAGGGTATGAATGTCTTTAACTAAATAATTATATTAAGAAATAATTAGCTAATTAATTACCCCACTTCAAAATAAAGAAAGTTCCACAGCCCTTAATACAAATTTTCCCTTTACATTTTTTAACGATACAAATTCATTTATTAGTCCTAATTATAGAATTTCTAAATTCATAATGTGTGATGGGTTGGTGCATGAAATTTGAACTTAGGATGCTAAAATTAATTATAATTGCTGGCAAATTCTATTTTGTGGGAAAAAACAGCATTCTTCAGGAAACAGAAGGCGTGAAAAGTCTTGTGCTAGAAGCCTCGAAGACGTAAAAGCGTAAGTGAAGGAAAACCGAAGACGTAAAAGCGTAAATGAAGCCGTGATGCAAGAAAGGCTGGCGTGAAAAAATATTTGATTGAGTGGCCCATACAGGTCTCGAACCTGTGACCTTCGCGTTATTAGCACGACGCTCTAACCAACTGAGCTAATGGGCCATCTGGTAGTTCTAACCCAAAATATATATATATAAACAAAATAATGAAACAAGAAAAGGTGAAAAAATGGCCCATTTGAGAATTAAGCTCAATATAATAATTAAGCTCAGAAACAAAGCGTTGGCAACGTATGAGATGCTCATGCTCCATTTGTTTTATGAAACTCCATTTAAATTCTTCTATTTATCTTTTATAAACTTGGCTTTGCTACGACTGTATTCGGACCACCTAAGATACACCAATTGGTGTATTATTATTGTATTCAGTGACGCAACCACACACAAATATTTGAGGGAGCGAGATTGGACTGGAGGAGCAAGATTGCACTGTAAAAGACTATTTTTCGAAGGCTAGAATTTGAATTGCTACAGTATTATAGGCTGTTAAAAGGCTATGTTCCGTCCCTGATTGTATCTATGACTTTGTTAATCAAATATGTACTTATGTTGTAATTTGTAAAGTGTAATTATAATTTTATTTTTTTTGAAGAAACCTTCAATTTTATTAGTAACAACCAGAAACAGTACATCTCTCTTGGAACTTTTACACAACAAAAGGATTGAAACGAAATAGCTAAACATCCGATTTCTTGAAGTAGAGAATGCACCAATTATAAGTTATTTTGTAATAACGTGGAACCATCCAGTAGCAAAAAATCTACTATAACAAATACTTATTTTGAGTAAATAAACAATTAGAGGGAATTGATCCCTTGAATTCTCTGCATACTACTGTAATAATAATCCTAGGAGGGAAAAAATAAATCAATACTAACAACAAAAAATCTCATCTTCTTGCTTTCTTTCTCGGACACCTTCTTCCAGAGCAAAATCATCTGACAATAATCCATTTCCTTCTTAAGCTCCACGAGGTTTCAAAAATGGCGTTCTCACTTTTGTACATATGACAAAACGCTGCAAAAACCGACGAAAATCACACCGCGATTGGTTTTCCTCGTCCCATCGTGAAACCTCGGGTTCCATCGGGCATCTTGGGACCTTTTATGGCGTTTCTCGGAGAAGAGCCTTCCCCTGATCCGAGGTTGAAGCTATGCTGTGGGGACAGTGTCTGTAAACCTCGGCCACTCAGGCTGGTGGTGAGGCGGTGGCGCGATTTTCCCCGCCCTTTGCCCCATGTCTTGTTCGGTGATACGCACATTTCTTCACTATGCATTGAGAATGAGTCCTGCAAAAGTGAAAGATTAATTCAATTCTAAACTAATAGTTCAATTCAGTTTAGTGCAGATCGGATAAGTTTTCTTACATTCATTTCAGTGGCTAAATCCAAACCGGCTAATGGATGAGGCGCTTCGGGCGATTCTGATGGTGGTGTCTCGCAGTCATCGAAAATTCCATCAAATTCTGATTTCTTTCCCTTCAAAACTGACTTTGGCTGCATTAAATTTTTAACTTTCTTGATATGAAATCTTTAAAAATTTGAAAGGGGAAATTTCTTGTTCTAAACATACCGAGCGCCTTAGCAAGCACCTCACTCGCAGTCCCTTTCTCCAGTTCTTCTGGTCATTCAGCATCTCGGCCTAATGAACAAAGCCATGTCATGTATAACTGTATTGATTGCGAGATAAAACAGTAAAAACATGACTGTATTATAACACTTACTGCTTTCTCAGCTGAATCACTGTTCTCGAATTCTACCAAGGCGTGCAGCTTTAAGATAAAGGTACAAACAAGGTGAGTAAAAAACATAGGCACTCAACTTGAAAATTACTGCTGATTCATCATTTCTTTTACCTTGGTGCTGATTATGAAATCGCCTTTGGACCGACTGTTGGGATCTTGAGGATGGCATATTCGAATGGTCTTGACGCTGATTCGACAAACACAGACACAAACACATTAGGATAATAACGTTTGACAGTACTGAATTAAGACCAAAAGCAGCAGATTAATTAAGATGCTTTTGTACCTTCCAGCCACATTGAAGATTTTCTCGATGTTTTGGTGAGAGTGATCATCAGGAAGATTTTCAGCAACAATAGTTCTTAACTGAAAACAGAAATCCCAGTACCATCACAATGCTATTTATAGAAAGTAAACTCAAGCTTTTAAAATGGCTTCTGAATTTCACCATACCTGAAGCTCCTCTTTCACTTTGTCTGTAAATGGAAATTTTCTTTTGACCCTTTTCCCATCACTGCTTACATCCTTTGTAAACACACGTACGAAAGTTTCAAATTACCTTAATCAGATCGAACACAAAGAAATGAGGAACAAAAGAAAACACACAGTGCTGTAAAACTAACCAGCTTTGTGGAGGCCTTAAGAGCTTGAGCAAGCAATGAATGATTGGTTCCGACAAGGGACTTGATTTTCTTTGTAGATGACACGTTAGCGATTGGAACTGATGGGAAGAAATCATAAGACAAATGATCAAATCACAATTCTAAAAGATCAAGATCAAGAAATGCTAATAATGATCATATGATTAATTTCTCACCATATCCTTCAGAATCCTTACTAATCTGCTTCGCCAAATTATCATTAGCCAATAAACTCATGTCACTGAACTGGTAGTCCATCTGATTCATACGAGCAAACAAACAATCCTTAATTAATACACCAACTCTTCTAATAATTTACATAACTAAACATCTATAAACGTGAAATTTATTTTACCTGTTTAAGAATTTTTCTCTGAAGCTCGTCGGTGAGAACAGTCTTTGATTGAGAATGAGTCGGTGAAGAATTTGCACTGGAATTATTAGAAACCAATGACAGAGCATCTTGCTCGCCGAGAAATATCCAGTCGCCGCCGCCGCTGACGCCGTTATTACCACCGCCCATGAAAGGGAAGCAGGGCACAAAGTAGCCGGAGATGGGCACCTGCACGGCGGCCGGACGGGGAACGAATTCCGGCGCATCGGCGTTGAATCGGAACCCGTTCAGGCTTCTTGAGCCGGCGCTGCAAAAGCTCTGTTCCTGCCTGATCATGGTTTCTTTCTGGGGAAGAGGGTGAGCTTTCGCCATGATTTCTTGCAGAGTTTTTTTTATTGCAGCATTTGATTAGATTAAGGAAATTTTTTTGTGCAGTCTGAATAATTATGAATGGATCATTTGTAGATGAACGGACGGGTGAATTTCTCGGACCGGGAATTTTGGCGCTGAATTCTAGGTAAATTGTAACTGTGAGTGTTCTCGTCGATGATATTAACGTGAGATAGAATCCAACTGCATTGTCCGAATCTCATGCTCTAGCTTATGGCCGTTGACTGTGTCCGTTTCATTTTTTTACCGTTTCGTCGTTTTTTTAATGGTTTTGGAATGTTCTGAGGCTTTTCAGCGACTTCTCTGACTGACACGTGGATTCTGTTTCATAGCAACCCGACACGTGGATTGCTTTGGCCTTTTGACTTTCTGAGTCAAACTGAATGGATATGGTTCTGGCATTTGACTTTTAGCTTTCAGCCCATCTTACATTTTCGAGGGTCCAAAGCAAAGATTACTCCCACTAGGCTTTGGGCCTCGCATTCGGTATATCATCTACACTCGTTTTCAAATATTTGCAGATAAAATTTTTCAATACAGTGGGTATTTTTTCAAGGATTCTCTAAAATCAATTTCAAGGAGTATTTGAGGTTAATTGAAAGAACATTAATCTTATTTGAGATTATGGACGGATGTTGATCTTTTATTGCTGATTTTATTATTCTTATATTTGATGTTTTCATTTTTATAACGCATGTTTTAATTATTAAACATGATTATTTGAGATCAATTGAGAATGGAATGTGTAGTTTTACATAAAGGTGGGGAAAATCTCATACATACTTTCTTGTTCACTATATTTGATTAAACTAGCTAATAAATTATGTGATTTATAATGTTCTCCGATCGAGACTCTCTTTTAAAATTCTCTTTCAACTAATAGTCAAGCACCGCCAAAGAGTTTGGTTAGACTTTTCAAAGTTAAACTGACACAATTTTGACACTTTATATTTTTATTTAAGTGTGTAAATATTTTTTGAAAAATATATACTTCTTTTATTATGAATCCAACAACCTATTACATAATAATCTAACCTATTAACTATTAAATTTTTTTATTTTTTGACTTTATAAACTCAAACCAAGACAATTTAAATGAGATTGAGGTAGTATAGACTATATAATGATTGAGAGTTGTCGAGTTAGTAACAATTAAACTTTATGATTCCATTCGAGAATGCGATAAAATGAGTCATTTTCAACCATATGTGTAGAGTGGGTGATGAAGATCTAAAATGGATCTTATCAAATTTTATCCAATGGAGTAGTCTGATGTAACCCAAGATGCTGGTTCATCTCACTAGCTATTATTGGATTGTGTATTACACGCTTCAATTATATTGCCTAATGCCTAGTAATGTCATTTCGATTGACAAATTCTTAGTAATTTGGAGTGTAACTTCAAATAGGTCATGTCATTTCTAATATTCTTTAGTCAGTTTTTATTATTATTATTATTTTGTTTTAGTTTAGTTTAGTTTAATTTATTCAAACTCGTAAATTTTGATATAACGGTAGAAACTATAATTTTTTGACCAAAGAGATTACAGAGTAAAATAATTTCAGAAGAGAACCACCGTAAAATTTGTAAATTATAGAATATTTTCATTGATTTGGATGGTAGCCGTAGGCTATGAACAAGACTAGGCATATGATTTGCAATCACGAATAATGGAGACAAAAGAATGATAATTAGTAGGCAACAAAAAAATAATTAGATATTTTGGAGGTAAGAAACACATAATTATGCATGGCATAGGATGATCCAAGGCTCACTATCATTCATTAAACAAGGGATGGATCTCTCACATGATTCTCTTGTCTATAAGATTCCCTCTTTCATCTTTCTTCAAAGTGTGATTGGGACTCCCTCTTTTGTCGTCTCATTTCGTTTGGATAAGTACTCCCACCACGCAACTCTACGCAATAGTTCTACAACTGGTTAGGTAACCGTCTAAAACATGGCTAATCATGCAATACATCAATATGACCATTTTGCCCCCCTCCTAAAAATGTATAAAGAAAATAACAAAAATAGTGCCGACTCATTAACAAGATTACACGCTTAGTCAGTGGCGGATCTAGCACTGAAATTTTAAAAAAGCTGAATAGTACTACGAGGATTTAGACAAAAAATGACTACATTTTGAATTTAGGCAAAAAAAAAAAAGGCACATCGGCTTATTTTCAGGCAAAGCAGCGGCGAAATGGAAGCGCCAATTAGGCGAACATTGTTCTTAGTCTTAGGCCCTGATCTGTCAATTCCCTTGGAGGCTGGATGGTTGGATCCGCCACTGTGCTTAGTTCTTAACTGAATTAAAATGATATTAAATTTTTTCATGTACAATGTAAAAAGTAACTTTTAATAATATATTTATCTGACTAAAAAATTAAATATACTAAAAATTTAATATATTTTAAATATCAATATCTGATCAAAATTACTAGTTTGGTTATAGTAAAGACAACCCAAAATTTATAAAGTAAGCATTCCGTTAAATATTAATTCCACATTGTTGTTAGGCATATCTCATCACTTTAATGAAAAAAGAAAAAAGAAAAATAGGAGTACATGTATATTTTATTTCGTGATAGTGAGAGGGATTTAAGGGATATATTATTTTATGGGGTCAATAAAATTCGGATAAGTACTAAAACTCAAATACACAGAAGTTTGACAAATGGTTAGGTAAAAGATGAGTAATTATGAAGAAAGCAAAATTCATAATGTTGACATCTTGCACCGGCTATGTTGGAATCAGAGAGAGAGGATAATATAGTTTAATTATGGGGTGGTTGTGGGACTAATTCTTATTTATTTTATTGACCCCCTAAAAATAAATAAATCAATAATCTAAGCTAAGCACCCCCCCAAAAATGAGGTTAGACTTTGACTGTGACCCCTACTTTCTGCTTCTCATCGTCAATGTCAAGATTCTCCATCCATCTTCATTTATTCTCCTCCTTCCTTCACTTCTTTCTTCTTTTCTAAAAGTTATGCCAACCTTTTATTCTTGTTTTCAAATCCAATGCACCCATTCTTCAAGTTTCTAGTAAGGCTATGGAATTTTATAACTTAATGGTCCTTTATTTTTATTTTTATTTTTAATTAAAATTACAATTATAAGTTTGATAATATGATTAATTTATTATAATCTTATTATAGAAAAAAATTAAAATATTTTTTGGATATAGATATTTCTTCTCTCGAACACAGACACGGACATATTTCTTCTCTCGAATACAGATTATTTAATTAGTTTTATTCCGATTAAATATATTCAATTCCAGTCGGAAAAGAGCGCAGATATTTAAGTACTTTTCTTTTGTTAATATTACTTATAAAACATTTTTTCTGAAATTTAGATTACTTATAAAATATGTAGAATCATGATTACACATTACACATCAAAAGGATTGAGATCTTAATATTCCATGTCCAAGTCATTAGTACCAATATTAGGCAAGTGCTTGCTTATTGGTA
The DNA here is from genome assembly GCA_963678965.1 of Cruciata laevipes. NCBI lineage: Eukaryota > Viridiplantae > Streptophyta > Magnoliopsida > Gentianales > Rubiaceae > Cruciata > Cruciata laevipes. Next base: position 2,361,600 of record OY787634.1, on the reverse strand, counting down.
CCAAACTTAATAAATCCAACTAACATAACACCACCACACCATGTGATTTCATAATTATTATTCATAGGGTGGTCGAATATTCCAATGGGGTGGACAAATATATATAATTAAGCACGCAAATGCCTCTTTTAACCACAAAGAAGAGGACAAACAAGCATATTCACATAATCATGCACCTAAATTAAACTACAAAAGACCATCTAGATTCGATCCTACACACATTTTCTGTCTTTCTTGCTAATTAATCACAGTAGATTAATCTAACTAATTAAATCACTTTTGAATAATCAACTCTACTAGTATCATATTCAAAACAAGGAATCGGAACACTCCATTCCGTTCAAAAAGGGCATGATTCATTGATTCCTTCCAGATCATGCCATTTCTTTAAGCAATCCCTTAATTCTTCATTATTTATTTTGTGGCATGGAAATTTCAGCTTGGACTTGTTCATCATTCATTAAACAAAATATCACAGGCTTCAAAATTGCTGGTCAAGCAATGTAGGCAGACCAATACACCTTCCTATTTTACAGACAAAAAGTTTAAGGTTTGGTCTTGCCCATTCTTACAAGGCATCCCATCTTTCCAAGCCTATCTTCACATTAAAGATTTCTAACTCCCAACTACACTAGTAGTAATCCCACTAATAATATCGTGTTCTTTTCAACTTATATGCACTTCGATTTAGTATATTTAGTTTAAGTGTGTTCAGTTCATTTCAAATGTTGTAAAGAACAATATAATTCTACTTAAAGTACAACAAAATTAACAATGAGCTAAAGAATGAGTAGATATTTCAAAGAACTTTATGATAGATGGACATCCTTGATCCAAAACAAGGATGTACTTATGAAAACTCACACAAAGAATGTAGTAAATAAAAAAAGTTGATATATTCATCTCCATGATCTATTTCCCTGCAAAATTTTACACTACACTCTTCAAGTTCAAGATCCATCAATCTACATGTTTGATGATCAAGCAACTGAGTAATTTGTAACGACCCCACGGACAAAATAAGGCGATTATCTGCTATACATCATCATCATCACCTTAAGATGCGAGGATGGTGTGAGTTTTCCAGCTGTGGCTTTCTGTTTTGTCATCTTCATCGTCTTCCATGCTATCCCCTCCGGTCATGGAGGTGCCCACAGAGGCACCACCGCCTAACTGCAAGGGACACTGAGGAGAGCCAGATTGCGAGTTGCTCTGTTTTGAGGATTCACCATTGTGTTCTTGGGACATCCAAAGGCCTCCTAAGACCATCAGTGATTGGTTGTTTGCCGAGGTTCGTGCAGGAGATGGAACCTTTCTCATGTGAAGGCGATATTTCTGAAACGCGGAAAAAAACAGACAGCATCATCAGTTCCAAATTCTGTAAAATTTAAACTCGAGACAAACAATTGATGATCCAAATGTAAACGTAAAACTCACTTGTAAATGGCTCTTCACTTCATCATTTGTTAGGCCATCTACTTGCATAAGCTCTCTAATTTGCTTTGGTGTGGCAACTGTAAGAAGGATTCAAAGGTCAATCTAGATGCACACAAAAGCGGAAAAATGCTAACTAAGACCATTTCACAACCTTAACATCATTCTCAACAAGTTCCTATCAGAAAATAGAACATTCAGCATTTCTAACAGGATCCTTTTCATACATGTCAACATTGATCAGCCATAAATACTAAGGACTAATACAGACAAGAACGAAATGGATCAAAGGTTAAACAATCAAGAATGATACAATTGAGACAATTCATGATGCAAACAAAAAGATACCAACATAATAATAACTCGAATTGATACTAGGGTTTGAATGCGAACCTTGACAACCTCCAAGCCTATGTAGAGCATCGACGAATCTGCGATGCAACTCGGGTGACCAGCACCTTCGTTGCTTCCTTGAATTCGCCTGTTGTTGCTGCTGAGACAAAGCCCGCAAATCTGTCTGAACAGACGGCACAGAACAAGACACTCCAGAAACAACCTTAGCATCAAGATTACCACAAACAACATCTAAATCCTCCACAGGTTTCTTTGCTCCTAGTGAAAGCCTAGGAATCCCTGGCAATTCAAATCCAGTGAAAGGGACAAAAGCTTTTGCTAGCGCCTGAGTTTTACAAGACTTGAAGAAATCATCCTTAGTATCTCCTTCCACAATCCTCTAAATCAGACAACAAACAAAAAACAAATAAGCATTCAAAATCTAATCTCATTTTCCATCAACTCAATAACAATCATACATAAGTTTACAACTATTAAGGATACCTTTCTGTTGGATTCCGAGTTCGAGCTCTCCCCGATTTTAAACTGGAAATCGGGTTTGGGGGTCGGATTATCACTGCTCCATAGCTGCACGGAGCTCATCCAACTCATTTTATCCTTTGAATCCTTGTTCATCTCAACAGTAAGTTTTTCTTTTTTACCGCCATCATCATCGTCATTCTTCTTGATCGGTATGAATTCTTCCAGCACTGGCTCTGCATTTACCGTGCTCCTATACCTCGTAGATTCATCCTTCAAAGTCCTAATAGCTATAATCCAGAAAAGGAAAAACAAAAACAGAAACAAAAACAAACATCAGAATCTCGTAAAAAATCGGACGCAAAAACAAACATCATCGGAATTCATCGTACCGTCGTCGAGGAGGAGCATGCAGAGAGGGAGCTCGCGCTTGAAGGCGTCGATCTTCCTCATTTCGTCATCGAGCCTGCCGACATAGCCATCCAGCTTCGAGAGCTTCTCCCGTACGTCACCGGCGCCGGAGACTTCCCCGATGAAGTCGCTGATCGTCCTCGGAACCCAGGCAGGATTCCGTCCATGCTCGCCGCCTGCTCTCGGCGTTCGTCTGAAATCCAAGCTCAGCTCCGGCGGATCAACGGAACCCATCATCTCAACGATCGAGGAGCGCGGCGGAATCAGATCTTCCGATGGAGAAAACACGCAGAGGGAAGGATCTGAGTGTGTGATTGTGTGTGAAAATGGAGAGGCGTTTGTTGAATGTGAAGAGGCGAGAAGGAAGGTTATTATATATGAATGGAGAAAGGGAAGGGATAGGGAATAGGAAGATTCTGCAACACAACGCCGGGTTTTGACAGCGAAAATTTTGGGATAAATATTCCACTCGCGTCGTCGCATATATGCGATTCTTTTTTTTCTTTCCATATAATTTTATATTTATGTAATATTTGTTAATGCACAATCCTATATTTTAGATATTACATAAAATTTATTGATTGATTGATTCTTTGATCTTTATTTACTGGTAAGGAATATTCGGATTAGTGAAGGAGGGTATTTAGTTTTATTGTTCGGATATTATTGACTCAGCAAGTTTTCTCGTAGATTCCAATGGTCCAATCTTGCCCTTTGGAGTGGTTCAAAATTCGGAATCTCACTCGTGACGATTTTTATTTATTTTCTTTCTTTTGGTATATTCCCTTTTTCACAAAAGTAAATTAGTGATTTCCTTTTTTCAGAATGTTAATTAAGATTCTTCAAAATCAAAATATTTCTCGTGATTTATTTGCTATTCTAGTAGTATATATTATATAATAATTTTATAAAAATTAGGCCCGATTTACCAGAGCTTATCTGTAGATCAGTTCAGTTCAGTTTAGTGAAAATACAATTTGATGAAATTCAGGTTAATTAAGTCATGCTGATTCCATTTTTCAATACATCAATTTTCACTTCAGTTCAGTTCAGTTCAGTTCAATACATCAAAAAATAAGCTCTAATAAACAGGGCTTTAGTACCTTTTTTTTTTTTTTTTTTTTTTTAAGGTGAAACCCACCATTGGTGGGAGGAAACTTGTTTATGGGTTCCTAAGCCCAAAAAGACCATACAAATATTATGAATATTTATACAGACTTTGTTAGGAGTGGAGTCCTCCTGATGCATTTCTATTGCATCCAAAAATTTGAAACTAAAAAGGAGAAAAATTCATTCTCATGACCAACTCCCACAACTTGGACTCATTAATCAACCAAGCTTGTTAGCGAATCCTAAGAAACACAGTTCAGCCGAGATGAGATGAATCCAAGTGTACAGATGAAAATTAGTCTGAGAATGATTCGGATGGTATGAGCTGTGGTTTATCCATGACTTGAAGCTCCTTCCTTTAGTGGCAATATGTCTGGAGATGGTGCCTTCTTTTTCTATTTCAGATCCAATCTGCAACAGAGTGATTCACAGTTAGTAGCATCCATTCAGGTTCACTCTTAGAGTGGGTAGTTGGAGCTTATCCAATTGGATAAGCCCCTTAACTTTGTGTGGAATGTGACCAGGCTGAAAAACTCTATTGGACAACTCAGAGAGTGCAACCTTTGAGAGTTCATCAGCTGGTTGGTTTCCCTCTCTAAGAACATGGACTAGAGTTGATGAGGAAAATCTAGAATGAAGCTGCTCAACATAATCAAACAGATTCCATGGGGCAAGAGATGGCTTATGTATCATATTGATAGCATTTATACAATCAGATTCAACAATGCAAATGATTGGATAGAAAGTCTCAGCAATTAAACAACCTTTATGAATAGCAAGGATTTCAGCATGCAAAGCAGATTTGGTCATCTCATAATAGCAATTTGCCTGAATACAGTCAGCCCTATTGTTCCTAGTGATAACACCTATACCAGTATGGCCATTTGATTTGGTCCAAGCAGCATCAACATTGATTTTTAGGCCCTGCTGTGGTAGTGACCAGATAATGGGGATGGCATTTGGACTGTTAATGTTTCTAAAAGAATAGGCAGGAAGAATTCCTAAATGAACCAGTTCTTTATCAAACATGTTTTTATGCCAGCTATGCAGTCAAACATGTTTTTAGTAAAAAACATTCTATGCAAGTATATTTTGTCTAGTCATACCTTGCTCGGTATTATGCTAAGTTGTGTCATGTGTGATATTAGAGAATGTTTGCTAAAGTTTTTTAAAAGTCTTATTCAAATAAATATATTTAAATTTTTTAGTTTATTTCAATCTAGTTCAATAATATATTTTTTATTAAAATAACTTTTTTCACTATAGATAACAATGATATATTTGTAATAAATTTCAACTATAAATTTATTTTAGTTCAGTTTAGCAAAAATACTAAGCAATTTGCTAGATTTGTGTTAATTGAAGAGGTGCTTAATTTAAGGGGTGCTGATCTGAAGTTGAATGTTGATCTAAATTGTAAAGTGACAAAATGAATTAAAACTACGGTTTTTTGTAACGAGTGCACTAGGGCACTTGTTAACGTGAGTCAGATTCTAATTCGTAATTACACCACCCAATTGTATGTATGGTTGTCCGTTCCAACATCAATAAATTGTATTTTACTTTGGTAAAGGTATATCGTGTCGTAATTACACGGCTCATATGCTTTTCTATTGGTTTATTTAAACAACATAGATGAGTTCATGTTACTTATTTTATTCTTTAAAATTTACTTATAAAAATATTATTATTCAACTTCAAGACTAAGCATACTCGAATTTGGATAACTAAACTTTTCAGTGTACTTAAACAATAAATTTTCTATAAAATATTCTGATTAAATATACTTTTTGTCTATTGTAAATTATCAATGATTCAATAATATTCCAGATGACATTTATTTTGTCATCACTAATTCATAAAATTAAATATGATTATTTAATTTATATCCATGTAAAAAATTATTTCTAGAATTTTCTAATATTCAAATTTATAAAATATTATTGACTTTATAACAATTAGAATATTTTACCAATTATAAAACAAAATTACATTCCAATTTTGAGTGGTTAAATCACGTTATTGATTTAGGTACATTAGCTATTTTTATTTTCAATAAATAATCATCCATCACGTGTAATTTTATCACCAGTAACGCAGACAAACGACGTACTTAAATGATGTAATTAAGGTTACCACACTTAACCAGAGTAAACGAAACATTTTTATGAGGTAATTATTATCAACACAATTAACAAGGGTAAAACTACACTTATCAATGGAATCTAACTCACGTTAACGAGTGGCCTAGGGCACTCGTTAGAAAAACCGTTAAAACTATTATAGTCTAAACTCAACTAAGATAAACTGGACTATAACCTATCAATTCACTCTTTTTTTTTTTCTTATACACATTCATCGTTTAAAAGTTTTGCATTAATTCATTAAATAAAAACTAGTTACATATGAATTTGATGAAATTTAACCTAATTGAGTAATACGTCATGTTTTATTTAATTAAGTTACGTTCAAATTGGTTTGTTATTCTGAGTTTTACATTAGTTCAGTCACATTTTAGTTTAATAAAATTATATTTAAGTGAAATTTAAATATTCTAGTTCTGCTTTTACAAAATATAATTATTCATTTTGATACTCACTCTTTTCCAATTATTTCCACAAATTGACATGCAATTATCTAGTCAAATTTATTTAATTTTGACAGTTAAAATAAATTAATATCATATGTGATCTTATTATTACATATTAAATAGAGTAACGAGGCTTCGATATTCTACATACAATACTAGTATTATTTTTTCTAGCATTTGTTATAATGCCATGGATATATAGGCAACTAATAAAGTATAAACTTGGCTATTTAATTTGTATAGAATATAATTTAATTTGTTGAGCTAATCTGTAAATCAGTTTTATTTAGTTAAACATAGTTTATGAATTCAGGCTAATTTATTTATGCTGATTGTTTTTTCATACATTAATTTTAAGTTCAGTTCAGTTTTAGTAATAAATAATTTCTAACAAACATTATGAATGACAAGTAGGACTATTTGAGGAAAAAATATTTTACACAAACTATAAAATATCGCATGGGTTGGATATTAAACAAACAATAAAATATATTTCAATAATGTTATATTTTAATAAGTTATATATAATACGAAATTTTAAATTGAAAACGGTTAATTTTTTAAGATGAAAATTCATTAAAACTTTTTTGAATGCTTCAAACTATATTCTAAAATAATGAATTATCCAATATTGAATATTTAATTTAACAGCTAGTAAATCAAATTTGCTAGCCACACAATCCACATGCTTTCACCTAATATTTTGCAAGATTCCGCCATATATCATATAGAGAACCACAATAATTTTTTATAAATACTCTGTACATTTTATTATCATTGGTATATTTTAATTTTAGATTGCAAGCGATTACTTTTTAAGCAAGCAACAACGATTTGGAAAATATCAAATTTTGAAATGTAAATTTTACTTTTCGGATACAAAATCTATTAGTCGAGGTAACATATAATCAATGAGAATATAGCCGTGTTTACTGTACCGATACCAATCCATAATTTTTTTTAAAAATCCATAATAATAGCAGCGGTGGATAAGAATAAAAGTTAGTCAGGCACAAATTTACGACACGTGGATATACGTCTCTTTAGTTGGCGGAACAGTCATTTTATCTTTGGGGTCAATTCTTCTTTGAAATGTGTTCCTACTAGTACACATTAAAAAAAAACCTGTGAACAGTCTTTTTTTTTGTAATTTTTTAAATTTATTTTTGTTAATTAAATTGAATCAAACTTACCAAAATTGATTATAAGAAGTAATATTTTTTACACTCTCAAATATAAATTTTGGACTATTAATATTTTAGTTATGCAATTACAAATTATCCAGTCAAAAGGCAAACAAAATGCAGAATCTTCAAAGGACTGAATTTGGGGAATCTTTAATAGATGGGTACAAACTACAAAGAATTGGACTAGTATTATGTGGAAGGTACTAGTAATTGAAATTGATGATACCAAAAAAGTATATCCACCCCCACCCACCCAAAACCCGAAAACTGTACTCCATGTTGTCATGGGCTGTCATAATTAATTATTTCATCTAATTATTTCGAGTTTTTTTTTTGCCATAACTTTATTCCTAAATTTCCAAAATAACACTTTTTCGAAACTAATTCCCTAACTAATATTCCTATATACATGCTGGAGCTATATAATAAATTACAAGAACTCTTGGACTAAAATTTAATTAGTTTTACACCCATAAATTTCCATAGATTCCAATTAGACCCACAAATTTCTATTCATTCCAAATAAACCACGGTGGCCGACTGGTTATCACTACCGCGAGATCTTATGGGAAACTAAGGATGGATTGAGCTAATTGTTGGAATAGTGTCCTTCGATCAATGTGCATTGTGCTAAATAGTTGGAGGATTAATTACGGAGATAATTAATTCAGTTATTTAAGTGATCGAAATGTTTAGCTGGAAACCGCTTTCGATCTGCTAGCGTCAATGATATTGAGCTCGCAGCTTATTATAACTGAACCTATAGGATCACACACAAAATATGAAATTGGACAAAAGCTAATTATCTATTAGTCTGGGAGTTAAGCTAGCAGATCGAAACTTTTAATATTTTCTTAGTTGAAGGATTCTAACGTTTTCCTATATGGCATGTGTCTATATGTTTATTTTTTCAGAAACTGACTGCAAAAACATCATATTGATCTGGATTTTTCATCTGCAAGAACCTGTAAATGCAACATGAGTTGATCATGACTCCAAAATACTGCTCAAGAAAGGTTCTTGGCTGTGTTTTCAAAATTAGATTTGACGATTTTGTAGTTAATGATGTTAGAGTTTTTTGATGTTTTTAAATTAGCTTTGATTCTGTCCATACCCTAATCAAGTACGTATTGAGTTATTGGTGTAATAGTAGTAATTAAATTTGTGGGCCTAATTGGAATCTATGAAAATTTATTGGTGTAATACTAATTATATTTTAGTCCAAAAGTTTTTGTAATTTATTATATAGCTCCTGCATATATATAGGAGTATTAGTTGGGAAATTAGTTTCGAAAAAGTGTTATTTTGGGAATTAGTTTCAGATATAAGGTTATTTTGGCAAAAAACTCAATTATTCCCAAATACGAGATTTTTTACATTTTTTTCCAGTAAAAAATGCTAAATTTTGATTGGCCTTTTAAATACTTAAATTAAAAAATCATCATTATATCTTATATTAGTAAATTCATCATAATTTTATTAATATCAAATTTTTATATATTAATAATATATGTAGTTTAAAAAATTATCATTTGAACATGTGTATAGAAGACGGTAAAAATGATTTTAATACGAGATCCTTAATAATATATATTGGTAGAAAGCAATGAAAATTTGTTCAATTCTTTATTAATAAGGTCCTGTTTGCCGGAGCTTCTCTGTAGATCAGTTTAGTTTAGTTCAATTCAGTTCAATTCAGTTTAGTTCAGTTTAGTTCATTGATGAAATACAGTTATGCTGATTTCATTTTTCAATACATCAATATTTACTCAAGTTCAGTTCAGTTTAGTTCAGTTCATGAAGAAATAAGATCTAACAAACAAGGCCTAAATATTTTAGTGTGTTTTTCAAAAAAATAATAAATAAATATTTTAGTACGTTAAAGGAAAGATCCAAAGAGGGGATTCCTTTCTCGAAGACAAATGGTCAACCAAAAATTCAACGATCACAGACTCCGGTAATTAAATATTAAAATCCGAATCAGACGAATCTGTCCTTAATTGGTAATGTAATTATCATATCTTGTGAACGGAGATTTTTCCCAGTTATGGTTACTTCAGATATTCCCCGCTCCACACCGTAAACTCTTCCCATAATAACTCACTTTTACTATAAATTTATTTAAAGAATATGACCATTAATAAGTTAATTTATAAAAATACTAATTCAAAAATTTTGATATTTAAAAATTATATATTTGTCCTTAAATTAATATTGATTTTGTAAACTATACCGTTATAAGATTTGACCGATTTCAAATTTACTTTTGAGTTTTAGATGATTTGAAAGATGAACAATAATATATAAGGTGTATATAGAACATTTTTATCATCAAGTGTTAAACTTATAATTTGTTGTTGTCTTTCAAGTCGCTCATAAAATGAAAATAAAAAGGTCAATGTCCCGACCAGGACCTTTCTAGCCAAGTATAGTAAAGTTAATTTGTGAACTATGGTAAATTACACGGCCTTATCAAGAATTGAGATTTGCGGTATATTTTTATTTTTTCAAGTTGATTTATTTCAAAAGTAAACTTTATTTTACCTCAAAAATGAACTTTTTCTCTCTAATATTTTTTAAAATATTTGTAAGTAGGTAAAGCCAGTTAAAAGTTGGACCAAACATAATCCATTATACCCTCATTAACCATGGAATAACAAGTTCCTTCAATTTACTCCCTCCGTTCAGCTATTGTTGGCACTCTCAGATTTGCACAAGAATTAAGGTGAGTGTAAGTTTGTGGTTGAAATTCAATGAGAGAAAGAAAAAGTAGAATGAATGGCCACAATTAATCTAAACATTACTCTTTTTGGTAAGGAGCCTAACTAAAATGAACACCATTTTAGGCAAGTGTGCCAACAATAGCTGAACGGAGGGAGTAAGAAAAAAGAACAAATTCCCTATTGTCACATGCATGCAATGATTCATGTAAAATCAAAGCAATTTCCCTATGCAGGTCTATTATTCTCTTGTAAGTTTACATTTTACCATAATGCCCCATAATGGAACCCTGTGATTTCAAACCCATTTTTGTCTTAACAATATTAGGAGTATTAAAATATGAATCTGCATGAAAAAAATTGACTTACATGGAGCAACCCAAAATCTATTATTACGGCAGTTATTTTTTCAGCCAAAAAAAAGGAGAGGATTAGTTGAGAACATAACATTAACAAAGCGTGGATTCCTCATTCCTCAACACAAGAAGCTGGAAAATGGACAATTGTCAAACAAAGTGTGGGAATCGGACAAATAACAAAGATCCAAGAACGTGAAAAGCATGATGCCAACCATTTGTTTTTTTTCTTCTTGCTCTTTTGCCTGACTCCTCTTTAGAATCCAAGAACTTCGTCTAGAATCTTTCTTTTCTATACTATTGGTGCATCTTCACATTCTTTATTTTTCTTTGAGAGGCATGAGATTCTACAAAAGAAAAAGAAAAAGAAAGAGAGGCACGAGAAAGTGCTCACATTTTTGACCTATTAACCACTCTTTTTTTTATTGTCATAATAAAAATGATATACTCTTATTAACAATGACTTTTCATTATTGTCAGTAATATATTGAAGAGTATAGTATTGATCAATTTTGTATTGAAGAATATCCTGTTAAGTTGAACAGTATTAATAAGTGTCGTGGTATATTGAATAGTAAAAAAAGAAGGTGAAATAAGATGAAAAAGAAGTTGTACTCTTAAATATATATAATAATAATAACCTAAAAATGCTAAAATATTTTAAATTGAAGAGTACTATTGCTCTATGATGGGATAAAAAATACTACTCCCCTCGTACTAACAAAAGCGTCTTAGTTTGACGTTTGGAGTCAAACATTATCAACTTTAACAATAAATTATTTTAATCATTGTTACAGAATACTATCTTATTATGAATTTATCATAATATAAATTTTTTAAGAATTTTTTTTACACATAAAATTGAGGATATTGACATTCAAAGACTGATGCAATTGATTTTGAAAAGTCAATGCTAGGTTACCAATGTCATGCTTAGGTGAAAGGTGTTAAAATAAATTATTGTTTACTAAGAGATGTTGACAATTTCATTTTACCGATTAAAGTAAAAGAAATTAATAACACCAATTTTAACTACGATGCATGTTGATACCATAGATTGGAATAAAGTTTGAAACGACCAAAAAAATGTCACATTCACAGGATCTGAAAAGTGGAAAATGTGGGTGAATTTGTCTTGCAGGTTTCGAGCAATCTACTGTATTCAGTCGCGTGTATGGTACGTACATGGAGTTTTAATTTGAATGCCATTCAAATTTCTGGATTCTCCAGATTTTGCAAATATTGATGATCCACTTCATTTCTATTTCTACTTCCACCTCCATGCAACAATAGGCACCTTTTTTTAAAAAACATATATACAACTAAAAATTCTCTGTTAGGAAAACATTTTTACTCGGCTGTATATGGACTTGAAAGACTCATAAGAAAGGCCAAAGCAAGTCACAAGATTTGCAAAGACGCTGCCACTGATGCACTCTACAATGCTATATAGCCTTCATTTCTATTAGTCTGGCTTGTGGAAAAGGTGTGATTGCAAGTATAGTTACTTACTGATGAAATTTTTATAAAAAGTCCAAATTCGAAATCGCCACTTACAATGAACAAAAATTATTGAATAAGAGAGAAGTTTGTTACAATCAAAGCTAAACTAAAGGAAAATGACACAAAACAGTTCAACACACAAGTAGAAATCCTGGAACAACATGAAAACTCCATGATTGAAGGAAGGCATATCTGCAGAGAATAGAAAAGAGAATTACTAACGTGAGAATAAGTTGAGTACATCTTTAACTATATTATCACCAGATTAAGTTGAGTACAACATACCATCTAGATGGAGGAAGTTTTCCTTTCAAGAAGGAAGAGAACACTGTGAGAGCTCTGGCGGGCTGATCTCTTGGAACCTTGTGTCCAGCTTGCCTTACCGTCACAAATGTCAGGTTCTCATATCCTATAGCGGAACCGCCAACCTAAATCAAGTAGCACGAAACAATTAAAAACACATACTACTAAATTTCCAACAACAAAAATTCAATCTATATTAATTACCTCATGTTCTTTAATGTACCACGGGTACCACGGAGTTTTCATTGCAAGTCTCATCTTCGCTATGTCGTACCTAGTCGTTGTAAATGGTACCACAGCGTCTACATCGCCACTACAGTTCAAACATTCAAAATCCTATCAAACTTTGTGTAATCTTCATATTTAAAATGGAGTACTAGTAGTAATAGAAAAAAACATGATCGAAATACGAAGATGTAAAAATGTGCGTATTACCTGAAAATCCAAACACGGATTCCACTTGCACTCAACTCCTTGACGATTGGTAAAACGGAAAATGGACGGTCGGTCCAGTGAGTACCTACAAACACACTGTTCACAAATTTACATTAGCTAAGAAAATAATTTGAAAACAAAACAAATCATTAATAACAACAAAAACATGTGTATCTCAAATCGTTCATACTTGCACTCACTCCAGTTTCCATGCATGGCATTTGCATGGAGTGAGCTTTTCACCTGTGGAGTGTTAAAGTAGGCTTTCAAGTACTCAAACCAGCATGGATCAGATCCAATTTCCTAATCAAAAATCATTCAATTTCCTCAGTTTGATTCAGCTAGCATAAACAATAATTCGAAGAAACCGGAGAAAAGAACACACACCCGAATAGTAGTTTTTGGAGGAGATTCAGTGTCACACAGTGGAGCATAGATGTTGAAGGGGTCATATTCGCCAGCCGCATCTTCTGCCTGTATATTGAATTTCAAACAGGCTGCTGATACCTGAATGGATGAGAAGTTGCAGCTGGACAGTATTCCCTCGTATACTTCTTCTGGAATCATAGCGTGTGACCAAAGATATTCAAACGCTCCTCGGTTCCATGTCTCCATGTTCATCAAAGGATTTCCCATCTGAAACACATAAAAGCAGTACATAATTATTTTGATGATTTTTAGTAAAAAAAAGAGGATAAATAGTTGAAGCTATTTCTTTGTTCAGAGCAGAAAGAATTCCATATTTCCTATAAGCACCAGAATACACCTATCTTATCATATCCAAAAGTAAAATTTTAAAACATTCCAGATTACAAGCACAAATTTCCACACAAGCACACAGAACAATCATAACTCAAAATCAAATACCTACAATAACACATACAGTAGATCAAACACCTTTGTTTCCCTAAACCTCCAGTTGACCTTGACTGAGCTTAACTAAATTTACATGACTGTTGTAGATATCACTAGCTAAGATCCAGATTTAAACATTTTGCCTATGCAAAATCAAACTGTTTTAGGATGAAAAAAATCTTACCAATATCCCCTTGAGGTTGATGACGGTATGGCTGGTCAGTTTGTTCTTTCGGAGGATCAGCTGCGCCAGTTGAGGTGCGTAATGGCCGACGTAGCTCTCTCCGGTGATGTAGAAGTCCCGGCCTTTGTACTCCGGGAACCTCTCCAGCCAGTTCAGCAGGAATGCGTAGGAATCCGCTGCGGTCCTGATATCTCCGGTGGTGTTGTAGTCGGAAGTGGTGTTGGAATACGAGAATCCAACACCAGCCGGAGATTCCAAAAATATCACGTTTGCAGCTACACAGTAAAAACAAAAAAACACATTAGATATTTAATTTTAATAAGGAAAGGAAAGGTTTTATTGTATATATATTTTCCTTACCGGTGTTCCACGCATACGGATTGTAGGTCAGGCTCTTCCCGTCTCGCGTAACTCGGAACGGTCCGAGCTCTGTCATGGCTCCTTCGCCCAGGGAGGAGCATCCGGGCCCACCGCTGAGCCAGAGCACGAGCGGCTTGGTTGAAGCCGACTCTCCCGATTCGGCGAAGTAGTAAAAGAGAGCTCTTCCGGCGGCGGGATCCACCGTCACATAGCCGGAGTACTGGTTAAAGCACAGTCCGGCGGGCTGACCAGGCAGCGTCGTGATGTGGTCTGCAGCCTTGAGCCCTTGTTGCGGGCCCACATACACCGGAGGATACATAGGGGAATCGTCTGATGATCTTCTCATCAGACTTCTAAGAAGGTGCTGCCGAGTGAGAGGTGTGACATAAGCGGTGGTGGTGGTGGCTGCGGCTAGGGAAAGCAGGAGGACGAAGAGGAAGTAAGCCATTGCCATTTGGAGAGAGGTGAGATTTGCAGAAAATGCAGATTTGCAGAGAGCTAGAGAGAGAGAGAGAGAGGTATTTGCTTTGCTATGCAGTGGAGGGAGGTGTGGAAAATGGGTGGTGAGTGTGTTTGATTTATAGTGGCTGAGAAGGGTTGCTTTTTGGAACTCACATGCAAAGTGCAAGTTGGCATCTTCATCTTAGGTTTTGCATAGCTTCTTTTCTTCTGTACAGCACCATATCTTGTTACTCCATTTTTGGTAAGACTGTAAAACAAAGCAAACCACAACTACATTATTAAAGTTGGAGAGAATGTGAATGTGATATCATTTTAACTCAATGGGTAAAAGGGTGAAAAAGGTTGTCATGTAGTGTGTCCTAGTATTCAAAGTCATCAACTGAGGTTTTGACGATCCAATGAGGTTTTGACAGCAAGAATATGTAAGAATACTAATATGGAAGATTGAGCATGGGAAGGCTTATGTGATCAAAATCCCACTCATTGGCTGGATTTGGATGTTATATCCTCACACGAGTCATATGTGGCATGGATATTTTCTTCACTAGTAAATATTGTACAAGTTAAGCATATATACTTGAGCAGCATTATTTCCTACTTCAGTCTTAGCTTACACAATCAGTCATATGTTAGCTATGTTAGCATTTAGACCAACCTTTTACAGCTACAATCAGTCACATGTTAGCTAACAAGATCCACCCGATGCGCGCATAACAGCAAAACAATCCATCACTATTCATTAGGATCAACCGTATAATCAACCGTTTGAGGTGTCCTAAAACTACGCTAGCAGAAATTCAATAAGTATAATCAACCGTTTGAGTTGTCCTTAATTCATGATATATATGATCCTAAATCCTAATTGCTAAAACATCCATATACGATCTAGGAGTATTTTCATTTCATGAATCATCGTCTGTATGTGTGACAGCAATTTTAGACTTACTCTTTTACAGGGCATGGCCAGTTTTTCAACTACTTGGAAGAAGGCCATCTTTTGCCTTCTCCATGAGAGCATCAAACAAATTCCCTTCAATTAAGTTGCAATCCATCATTTCATTAGGCTCTTTTTCTTTTGGACAGCACCATATATCTTGTTAGTCCATTTATGGTAAGAGATAGCAATAATACACAACCAAATTATTAAAGTTATAGATATTAGATAGTGGAAATGTGAGTGAAATAATCAACCAATGGTTAAAATTAGGGCAAAAAACAAAGTCATGTAATGTGTCATCTGAGTCTCAACTTACTATTTCTTATGTTTGTGTTTTCTTTAAGGCTACCTTGCAAAGACGGTCAATCAATTACTCACAAGTCACATGGCTAAGTGGGAGAGAGGCCATCAAAATCACCATTTCTGCATTTCACAATTTATCAGTCAAGTGAGGGTAAAACACACATGTGATTGATTTGCAAGTACTGTCAAATGTATCATCAGAATATGAATGGGAAAATGAAAGCTGAGCGGATGATAGTGGAGAAACAGCTAGCTATGAAATATGAATATGATCAAAGGATAATGAAGAAGGACATAGTACCAATGCCACTGGTCTGGGTTGAGCTGTGTCCAGCAAAACAGCACTACTGGATGTGACTATTAATTTTGCACAAAAACTGCAAAACAAATCCATCATCTACCAAAATTCTGTCACGAATCAAAAATCATAATCCCCAAAACCTAAACTAAATGAATGCAGAAATTCATAGATTGAAGCTGAATGAAAATCCTCTAATTCGTAAACAAATCAATCCAGAATTAAACGGCGTTGGTTTTGTAGCGCTCAGACTCCGATTTCCTTTTCCGGTAGAGAGCAGGATTCAGTTAGCCGGCGGCCCCAGGGAAGATTTCCCAGCGAAAACGAAAGCGTTTGACTCTGTTGGTTAAGTCGGTCAACGAGGATTCTTTAAGAGCGCTATTTTGTTTTCCAAATATATATATACCCCGTTATATAAGTTTCTAATTTTTTTATAATTGTACATCGATATTCGCTATTCAAGTAATTGATGATTAAGATTGATTAAGTCTACTAGAGAGGCATGAGATTCTACAAAAGAAAAAGTAATGAGAGGCACGAGAAAGCGCTCTCATTATTGACTTTTTAAGCCATTTTATTTTTAAAATAATGGAGAGTGTTTTGTTGAGATGAAAATTTTCATAAGATGATTCCAAAATTTTGACTGGTTAAGTTGATTAGTATGTTGAAAATTATTATATTGAATGGAAGAGTATTGTACTAAGTTAAGGATAATGTATGTTGTGGTATGTCGAAAAGTATTATATTGAATGGAGTTGTATTGAAAATTGTTGTGGTGTCAAAAATTATTATGTTGATAACTTTAAAAGACTTAAATGAAATGAAAAATAAATTGTACTCTTATATATATATTTATAAATAACTACAATAACAATTATGTTATGATAGAGATTTGAACGTAACTAAACAAAAAAAAAAGCTAAAATGAGTTGAATTAAAGAGCATTGCTTCGTGTCGAGATAAAAATTGATAATGAATAATGCTCTGTATTGCTCAACTAGGAAAGTAGAAGCGTGACAATATACTAAAATATAAAAATGTCACTTTGTCACATGAAATATTTAATTAAATTTTGTCAAATCAAATTAAACTGAATATAATTGTACTTATTTTGTTAGACAAATTCTTTTGTGAGGTAGCCTCACCCATGAGGTAGGACTAATTAACTCTTTTTTAATGAGGTTTGATGAACTGACACTGAACTTTTGATGATGCGATATGTTTGATGAACTGGCACTGAGGTTTGATGAGGCGGCTTCGATGTATAATGAAGTGGTAGTGATGTATAATGAAGTGACAGTAATTAAAATTTCCTTATTTGGCTTTGCCTCGTGGTGAGTCCGCCTCATAGGAGAATTACTCATTTTGTTATATATACATTTTATATACTATAAAAAAATGTTAGAACATATTACCAGATCAGAAATTGATGACACAATTTAACTATGAAGCATGTTGATACCATACCACCATAGATTAGAATAAAGTTTGAAATGACTTGAGTCATAGTGAATGAAGTGTTTTGCGTGTATGCCTCTGATTGGTTTTGGATTGAATGCCAATCAATGAAGCCTTTTTTTTTTCTAAACATTTTTTTTGTTTTGTTTTTTTTTTGTCCTTCTAGCTGCTAAACTAAAGTTTAATTGCATCTGTTTTTTTCGTTTTAGATTATTTGTAAATGCGTTTTTTTAATCCCATAGCTATATATGTGAAACCGACAAGTGAGTTCTTGACAAACGAGTTAAAAAAGCTAATCATCTTAATCTTAATAGAAAGATTATTAATAATTAATATAATATACCATCTTAAAATAATCTGTGTAATGACCGTTAAAATTCCTCATTTCATGAAACAATTAAACAACGAGTATTGTTTACAATAATGCGTTTTATTTGTAAATCCGCCCATGTTAGCACACTTTCAAAAAATTCAAAATTACATGAGCACTTATGTAGTATACTTATGTTTTTTCAAGTTGATTTATTTCAAAGATGAACTTTATTTTACCTCAAAAATGGAATAACAAGTTCCTTCAATTTCAGAAAAAGAACAAGAACAAGTTCCCTATTGTCACATGCATGCAAAATGATGCAAGTAATATATACTAGTAGAGTTACAACAGTTATTTTTTTAGCTTAAAGAAAGGTGAAGACAGTGGATTTGCCAACACATCAAATTCAACAAAGTGGGAATCGTACAAATAGCAAAGAGCCAAGAATACGATGAAAACCATGATGCCAACCATTCCTTTCATTTTTCTTCTTGTTCTTTTGGAAGCTCACCCCTCTGCGTGTCGAGTTCACCCAAAAAGAAGGAACAAACAATCATGTGTTTTATGAAAGTTTATTATACCAAATGAAAGGCCTGAAAAGCATGTTTATCTTATTTCTTTTCTTTCGAAAACAAATATAACTTATCCATTTGCTGTTTTTTTTAACACATGTATCATCTACGTATCCTTTTGCAATATGCAACATACAAGCCTCACCGATGGACAAATAAAATTTGTAGACAGTATTCTTATGGGAAATGTTTATAGGAAATTAAAACATAAGTTGAAATGATTTTCTACGTAAACCCAACTTATATTATCGCCTAATTGCATTAATGATGGTTGAAAAATGTCGGATAGGTTAAAAAAAATACATGTTCATACACCAACCTAAAAATATGTGTAATGTATATACCCCCAGGGTTTCCATTCATAGGTCTATTATTTTGAGATTATTACTTGATAAATTAAAGAGTTGGTTTCTGAGGTGATCGTTACCATATAGTGATCAGTGACTGGACTGCAAATAGGAAAAATGGAGTAAAAAAACTCGCGGGTCGGGTGACCCATCTTCTGGCCCGGCGTGTGACAACACGCGCCACATCTATACCGAATTCCCAATTCTCTTCAATCTGATCCCGTTTTCCCCACCCCAATCCAGAGCCACAACAATCTTCTACGTCCTCCCAGCTCTCTTCCGTTCCGGTTACCCCCTCTGGATCCTTGTTCGGGTCGCCGCAATCACCGTTGAATACAGAAATTCGTAGTCTAAATCACGAATTGAAGCTCTGCCGTCGATATCCTCTTCGATGGACTGCGACTTCACACCGCTGGGCTTCCCTGATTTCCACCGATCGTATTTTTTTCACGGAGGCGGAGAGGCAGAGATCGGAGCCGCATCAGGTTTGTGCCGCTTTGATTTAAAGATGATTCGCATACTTTTTTTGGATTCTAATTTGAACAATTGCAGTCTTGTTGTTCACTCGTTGTGGAAATTATACTGGCGATTAATCATTGCAGTATATTCGTATAATGTTTTCTCGGTAGTTTTGTGTGTTTGAAAAATAGTACTTGGTATAAACTGTATCCTGAAAGATGATGAACGTGTTTTTCTTACCATTTTCTGTTGTTTATGTGCATTGATTTGGAATTTGGAGCATATGCAGCAGTATATGTTTGCCTCAACACTATCTAATTGTAAATGGTCCTTGTTTAACATTATGCTGCAAGCCTGCAAGCCTTTCAAGAAGTACTGTCATGACTCATGAGTCATTCAATAATGCATTTTCTTACAACGTGACCATTTTAACTAAAAACTGAAAGATAGTTAATCATATGAAAAAAATAAAACATGGAGCTTAAAACTTAAAACATGAGCATTTTAAACCAAAACCTAAAAGGTAGTTAATCATAAATGAAACATTGAGCTTATAACGTACAACATGAGCATTTTAAAACAAAACATGAAAGGTAGTAAATCATATGAAAAAATAAACACAACATTGAACTTATATCTTACAACATTAGCATTTTAAAACAAAACTTGAAAGGTAGATAATTATATGAAAAAATAAAACATGGAGCTTGTAACTTAAAACATGAGCATTTCAAAACAAATTCGGAAAGGTAGTTAGGCCCTGTTTACTAGAGCTTATTTCTTGATGTACTGAACTGAACTGAACTGAACTGAACTGAATTGAACTGAACTGAAGTGAAAATTGATGTATTGAAAAATGGAATCAGCATGACTGAATTAACCTGAATTTCATCAAATTACATTTTCACTGAACTGAACTGAACTGAACTGAACTGAACTGAACTGAACTGATTTACAGATAAGCTCTGGTAAACAGGGCCTTAATCATATGAAAAAATAAACATGGAGGTTATAACTCAGAACATGAGCATTTTAAAATAAAACCTGAAAGGTATCATATGAAAAAGTAAAACATGAAGTTTATAACTCAAAACATGAGCATTTTGAACCAAAACCTGAAAAATAGTTAATCATATGAAAAATAAAACATAAAGGTTATAACTTAAAACATGAGCATTTTAAAACAAAATTCGAAAAGTAGTTAATCATATGATAAAAAAAACACAAAGAGCTCATCACTCAAAATATGAACATTTTATAACAAAACCTGAAAATATATTTAATTATCTAAAATATATTTAGAAAAAGGAGAAAGACCATATTGAAAGATCCATATTTATTTTTTGAAGATAGAAAGATCCATATTTTATAAGGCCCATATTTGTACATACAGGAGGGCTATGTGCGTGAGACGAGGTTAACAAAATTTTGGTACGGGATTGATAAATATAGGACACGGAAGTGTTATGGCGCGTGGCCTGCGCGTGATTAGTAAAGTTTGTATAAATTGTAAATAAACCCTTCCTTGTTTTTTAATTTTAAAACAGTCCGGAACGGTAATTTCTAAGACTTATTTTTATATGAAATTGAATTAAAAATTAAGAAATGCATTACAATAGAATTAGTATAATTAAAAAATATTTTTACTAAATTGAACTGATGTTGTATTAATGAGTACAAGACAACAGTCTACTTTAATCCTACGTCTTGACAATATTTGAGATCCATTTGGACTACTCCCTCCGTCCCCATTTAAATGTCTCACTGGAATAGTCAATTTTTTTCACACTATGTTTGACCATTAATAACTTTAATTATACTAAATATTAAAGTAAATAATTTTGATTTTTAAAAAGTACATCATACGAGAATTCTAACGATATCTTATGTGAAAATATATTATTTATATATTATAAGTTATTAATGGTCAAATATGGTGTGAAAAAATTTGACTATTCCAGTGAGACATTTAAATGGGGACAGAGGGAGTAATATCTAATTTTATATAGTACAAGATTAATGCATACGTTTTATTTTGATAAAAAATAGGGAAGGGCTTGATTTTGGAAAAGTATCCATGCTGGGTTTATTGAGCCCAAAAACCAGCAAGAAGGGCCAGTGGAAAAGTGTCCATGCTGGGCCCAAATGTTTTAAAAAAACTAATATCTTTTGACCCAAACAAGCACTAACAAAAATGAGTACTCCTACCTAGGGATGACATTGGGCGAACTGGGCGTGGATAGTAGACTATCCATGCCCATCCCTATCTAAAATTTTACTATCCATCCCTGCCCATTTATCCATGACGGGTACAAATTTAATATCCATGCCCATCCAGCTGGATATCCATCTCATCTGGGTATCCGTGGATATCCATGCCCATGTTATACCCACATTCCCCATCCGACTTATTAATCTATATTTATAAAAAATTAACCTAAAATCTATTAATTATCATAAAACTTTAAATAAAAGCACTAATAATTTAAATATATTATATTAATAGAACAAAATAATTTATAATATGCTAATCATTAACTTATAAAATTCTTTTATGTTTCAAAATAGACCAAACATGCTTAAAAAATGCTAATATTAATAATATTATTAATATAAATACAAGTAATACTATTAATATTATATATAACGAATATTATACAAGTATTATACGAGCGGGTATGGGGCGGGTGGGGCGGGCGGGTATGGGGCGGGTATAAAATCAATATCCATACTCACCCATTTATCCATGGCGGGTTTGAATCCAACATCCATACCCATGACGGGTATAAAAAACTCATATCCATACCCGCCCCGTTGGGCGGTTGGCGGGCGGGTATCCACCAAATACCCTTCGGGTGTCATCCCTACTCCTACCTAGGGATGTCACTGAGGCGGGTTTTGGTGGTGACCCGCCCCATTTGCACCGGTTTGGGATGGGGATGAGAAAAAGTTGATGGGTAATGGGGCGGGGATGGGGATGGGGATGAAATCACAACCCGTCATGGGTCATGGGGCGGGGATGGATTTTATACATCACCCGCCCCAACCCGCCCCATCCCGTTATACCCGCCCCAATATAATTATATATTAATTAATAAAAAAATAATATTAATTAATTTCTTACTATAATTTAATAATCAACCCCTAATAGTTAAAATGAGAAGAAAACTAACAATAATAATGTATTTGGAATATTCTTTGGTAATCGTTTTTTTAATTACAAACTTCTTGTTTGCTTTAAATTTGAGTGAGATTTCAATTACATTTTTTTGTTCGGGTTTGAGATTTTTGTCTTTTTAAAGATTTTATATTTCTCAATATAATTACTATTGCGTTTGAGTAAAAGTTATATAAACAAATGTATTTTAAACTAATATAAGAGGAGGGTGAGGATGGGTCATGGGTCATGGGGCGGGGATGGGTCATGGGGCATGGGGTGGGGCGGGTCATGGAGCGGGGATGGTTTTATAATAAAACCCGATGGGGCGGAGATGGTTTTTAATTTTGTACCCATCATGGGTCATGGGGCGGGGATGAGTTTTAAAATATTAGATGGGGATGAGGATGGGATAGCTAGTACCCGCCCCAGTGCCATCCCTAACTCCTACTTCTATTTTTTGCCATTATTAATTTTACAAGAGTATATTGTACTTTTTTTTTAAAAGTAAAAACGTGTTATCATTTCAAGGTCCTGGAAAACGTCCAGAATCGTTTGATACAATGAAAGGGGGTGGAGTAGTCCACGAACTAGAAGAATTAACACTCGTTTGCAAATTGAGCAAGCAAATGAGCCGAGAAATTTTCCAAACGTGGCACCCAAAATGGGAACTCTAAGTTGTAAGACTGGATCAGTTCTTGAAGCTCCCCCACCAATGCTGTAGTTTCCACTGAACATGAGATATCATCCCGGATCATCTGAATTAGTGCCAAAGAATCACCCACTAGAATTGGCCTGCGCGGAGACAAGGACCTAGCAAGGTCAATAGCGTCCCTTGCAGCCCAAGCCTCAGCTAAGAGGGGATCGCTGACCATGTGCACTCTCCTTGCCCTAGCCTGAATTAATCCTCCATGTTTATCTAAAGCGATAATCCCCGTACCTGCAATTCCATCCCTCGCAAGCCCCGCATCAAAATGCACTCGGGCTACTCCAGGTGGAGGCCGAAGCAGTACCGTATCCTCCAAGCAAGAAGACATCCGCTCGGTGAAAGCTTGATAAATTGCCTGCCGCCATCGCCGCAACCAACGAACCATCCATGTGAGTATTTTCGAAAACCAGCTTGTTACGCTGGCCCCATATTGCGTCGCATAGCATCACTATCATCTCCAACGTCCCCACGCTATTATCCATAATAAGTTGACGGAACCAGAACTCCCCACGGCTCCTCTCCGAGGCCTGAATATTTTCCCATAGACCAGCGACCCCAAAGACAATATGGGCATAAGAGCACTGAAAGAATAAATGGGCAGTAAGCTCATGACCAGATTTGCATAAACAACAAATCGGTGAAACCTGTAGAGTTCGTCTCCGCAAATTATCCGTCGTAGGGAGACAATCAGTCGCCAGTCGCCATGCAAAGTGAAGCGCTCAATTCGGTACTCGGAGCTCCATAATTTTTTCCAAAAGAAGAATCTCCCGGGGAAGCTGCCGGAACATTGTGAGTGGTTAGATGCCGCGGCTGCTCAACAAGAACATGGTAGAGGGACTTGACTGTAAATTTTCCGGAGGCCGTGAAATGCCAGCGCCAATGATCCCGGTCAGCTTGGCCTCCAATAGGAATAGTCTGTATAAGGTCAGCATCCGAGGGGGCAAAGTGGGAACTAAGGAGGCCAGCTCTCCACCATCTAGTATCTGGGCCAATAAGATCACTCACAACATGGAGATTACAAGGCACATTCTCCGGTGAAGCTACATAAAAAGACTGAGAACTGGGTAACCAGGGATCATGACAGATACTGATAGCGCGTCCGGAGCCAACATGTTTCCTGCAACCGAGACGGAGTGCCTGAGCACCGCTAGATATGCTTCTCCACGCCCAAGACGGTCTAGAGCCCATAGTTGCATGAAAAAGAGATGAGTTCGGATAGTATTTATCCTTATACACCCTCGCTATAAGGGACGTGGGATTAGTTTGCATTCTCCAAGCTTGCTTGCCGAGCATAGCCAAGTTAAAAGCCTCAAGATCACGGAATCCCAAGCCACCATTCTCTTTAGCTCTTGCCATTCTCGGCCAAGAAGCCCAATGCATTTTCCTCTTATCCTCATCTCCTCCCCACCAGAAATTGCTAATCATAGCCTTAATATCATTAAGAATAGTCCCGGGGATATGGAAACAACTCATGGAATAGCTCGGAATAGCCTGTAAGACCGACTTGATGAGAACATCTTTTCCTGCCTTAGAAAGATTCCTCCCACTCCACCCATCAATCCGCTGGCGAATGCGATCCTTTATATTCTGGAAAATCTCAGCCTTGCTCCTCCCAAGCTCCGAAGGCAAGCCAAGATATTTCCCATGGGACTGAATCTCCGGAATTTTTAGAATATCACAGACCTTCCTCCTCACAGTCTCGCTGGTGTTAGGGCTGAACAGAATTCCCGATTTATCATAGTTGATGCGTTGCCCAGAGATACTTTCAAATAGACTGATTGCCCATTTAAAATGAGTAGCCTCATCCTCTCCAGCCTCACCAAACAACAAGGTATCATCAGCAAAGAAAAGGTGAGAGATCTTAGGCCCATATCTTGAGGGTCCCAAGCCCTTAATTTTACCAGCTTTTTCCAGATCAGTAAGTAAGAAAGAAAAGATTTCCGAGCAAATAATAAATAGATAAGGCGATAGAGGGTCACCCTGTCTCAGTCCCCTATTGGGTTTCAAATTACCCAACTCTCCTCCATTAAATATAAAAGAGAAAGCGACCGTAGAGAGGCACTGATCCACCAGCTGTACAAAAGATTCCGGGAAACCCATAAACCGCAGACAACGTGTCACAAAGCTCCACTCAATCCGATCAAAGGCCTTACTCATATCCAGTTTAATACTCATATGGCCCAGTTTCGGAGCAGTCATTTTCCTCATCGTGTGGTGAATTTCATGGGCAATCAACACATTGTCAGTAATAAGACGACCAAAGCAGACTGAGATTCAGAGATAATGCTCGGCATGATCAACTTTAGGCGGTTCGCGACTACCTTGGAAGCAATTCTGTAAACCACATTACACAGGCTGATCGGGCGAAACTGGGTGATAAGATCAGGTTGGTCTACCTTCGGAATGAGGACAATGTGGGTGTAATTTGTAGAAGGCTCGAAAACTCCATCATTCAAGAAGGCCAAGACAAACCGAGTGACATCCCTTCCAACAATCCTCCAAAACTTCTGATAGAATACAGGGCTCATCCCATCAGGGCCCGGTGACTTAAACGGGTGCATCTGTTTGACCGCTCGAGCCACCTCTAATTCTCCATAAGGACGAATTAAGTTTGCTGCCATATCCGGTAGAACGCGAGGCTGTAACCTCGAGAGGACCTGTTCCATTATGTCAATAGGCGGCAGAGAAGAAGAAAACAAACCTCCATAATAATCCAGAATGATGCGCTGAATATCCTCATCCTCAGTCCTCAAGACAAGCTGATCATCTTTGAGGCCTGAAATATGATTCTTTTCCCTTCGATTTGTGGCAAACCGATGAAAGAATACAAGAGTATAATGTACTAAGGAAGGCTTACAACATTTTACATTTAGTTGATGAAAGAGAAAAATTTATTATAGAATGAGCAGCAGCATCACAAGATTATAACTATTCCACTCATTAAGTGGTGATGAGCAGCAAAATTAATCCCATGTTTTTATCTCCATAAGTTATTTGATAAGGTTTTGTGCATGGGATCTTGTTACTTGCTGGTGTCAGAGGTCGGAGCCAATATAAGAGTTCCGATTCTGACACCATTCCTGCAACGTATGAGAAATGAAGTGGCGGAAAATCACAAGAATATACTAAGCGAAACTCCAAAAAAAAAGACAGATTTCTAGTGAAAAGAAAACATTACAGGGATTATTTTTGAGGAAACTGAAAAGGCACAAGTTCCCAACTGACGATACAAACAAAGCGGCAGTGCTATATATTCCATCCACAATGGACCAGATGCAATGTCAGTACCATCTACTAAATGGTGCAAAATGTTACATATACTAAATAATTTGAGTAAAAGAAAAAAGACAATTTAGGCCAAGGAACCAAAAAGAACATGATTGCAGTTCAGGGAGTGAGAAAACATACCAACATGGCTAAGCATGAAATCAAAAGTTCTCTTCCTGGCCCTCTGAACCCTTCTTATCATAAACCTTCCTAATGAAACATCGCCTGGGACATTAAACAATCAAGCAAAGTAGATATTCAGGAATGAAAAAGTGACAAAGGCTTCCAAGATCCATTGCTCAAGACGTGTAAGCAATGAATGCATACCGTACCATATAGACAACTGAACAAACATCTACTCAATAAAAAGCTATCATCTGCATAAACAAATTCTCCACTGCTATCATTGTTGAAATCAGGATCAGTGTCAAGATCTTCTTCCACGTCAAGGCTTGCCTGTCCTAGGTTGTTCATCCCTGCAGCCGGAACTGTGGTTTCCTCGATGCTCTGCGTCGGCTGATCCGGCTCCTCAAAATGGCTGTTTGCTGCATTTTCATCCGCCATGAGATCCACTGGAATGCTAATCCTCTGATGCTTAGGTATGATGGAACAAATTGGAATCTAAAATTTCAAGCCTCTCGAAAGTAAGTACCTTTCCATCATATTCTTTCTTCATTGGAACTTCATGAGCAAATGCTGGAGGAGTACCAACAGGTGGTGTAGTGCTGTGAATGCAGCCAAAGATGAAAATAAAACAACGTTTACATAACTTAGCAATTCATATAAAATGCTCATAAAATGAAGAGATATCCGAGCAAATATTCACAAAATTAACCCTTAAAAATGGACAAACCATGGCATGGCAGTAACTAACTCCTGAAATCAGCTGCTGGAAGACGAAGAAGAGGGAAGCTAGGACTGTCATACTGTGTGTCCTAGTATTCAAAGTCATCAAGGCCCTGTGTGGTCTTGTTTGTTTTGCACAAGGTTTTGGTTTTTGGTGCAAAACCAAGTTTTGATAAGGTTTTGACTTTTTATTTTAAATTATATTTTTCTTATTTTTTCACTTTTTCTATAAAATTAGGAAAAATATATAGTAAACTAAATATATTTTATAAAATAAGATAAAAAGTATTTTTTATTAATAAATTATATAATAAAATAAGATTTTTATAAATTATTATATTACATAGGTAATAAACATATGATTGATAGTTGATCATTTTATTCTAAAAATATTATGAACATTATAAATCCGCTAAAATTAAATATTTTATAATTAGAATTTACCTTTTCTAACATGAAAAAATAAATTTGTAAAAATCGTGTTTTGACCCAAAATTGACCATTTAAAAGAACATTACAAATAGTTTAGTAACTACACACTTGATTTTGCCTTTTGTATTTAGTCGAGTTAAAATTGTATACCCTGAACGGTTGGATCAAAATTTATAATCTCATTCTAATTTTAAAATAATAAAATTTAGTCAAGTTAGAATTGTGTTTCTTTTCTTTTTTTTCAAAAAATAACATCTCACCCTTCTTAATCAAAAATTTAAACATCACTCATCTAGAGAATAAGTCTTGGGTTGGGTTTATACTTTTTACTCAAAAATTGACGATTTATTATTTTAATATTATATTAAACTTAAAGCTATGCATTATTTGAATTATTTGAGTCAAATTAAAATTGTTGACCCCATCCAAAATTAAAATTAAAATTTTGGTACAAACAATGTAAAATGAGGTTGGGCCAAAAAAATTCCAAAAATTTTATTTGATCATAAATTCATAACCCAACCTGATATAAAATGCTTTATAAAATATTATCTGGCCCGGTCTAATATACCAAAAAATTTATTTAATAAAATATTATGAATGACTAAGTAAAATCAAATGACATGTCAAATTTTTAATCCAAAACTAAAATAATAATAAAAAATGTATAATAATAGTAAATTCAAAACCCAAAACCTAAACCTTTCAACCACACAAGGTTTTACCAAAAACTGATTTTGATCAAAACCAATGCTAAAACCAGGTTTTGCTCAAAACCGAAAAACCAAAACCAAAATTCAAAACCAAGGGAACCACACGTGACCCAAGAATATGTAAGAATACTAATCAGTCATCATATGGAAGACTGAGCATGGGAAGGCTAGCTTAATTATCTAATCAAAATCTCACTCATTGGCTGAATTGGATATTATATCCTCATATCAGTCATATGTGGCATGGATATTTTCTTCTTGCCATCAACATTCTTACTAATTTTCTGGTCACTAGTAAATATTGTACAAGAGTAACGTTTTAGGGATGGTGTCCTCAAAATTTTGTTTATATCCTCCGGAGGCATATCATGCGAGGAAGAGGATGGAGAACCCATTTGGAAGCCCTTCAATGTAAGGCAAGTTTGTCCGGAAGTCGAGACAATGCCAATGGAGAAGTTCACATTCAAGTTAGAGATTAGTACATTTATGAGGCCATGTTGGTCGCCTTGCACTTCAGTTGTCTATTAAGCTCATTCTCTAGCGTTCCTTTCTTTCTAAGTTTTAATTTAATTTTTTTTTCCTCCACGTTTTCTTGCTATCCAGGGACTCATAAGTTTGTTATTTATTTATTTACTTTTCAACTTAATCCTTCTCTAGTTTATAAATATTATGCATTTTTTAGCTTCCCATGAATTTTGTACCAGTTTTTAATATGTATACATATGAAGACATTTATTTTTTATTTTTAATATAGAGAAAATTCTAAATTTCTATTGATATTGTTTTACTATTCAAATCCATCCTATTTTGAATGATCTCATGTCATCCACAAGACAGGGTCTTCACACTTAATACACTCATTTCTGAATTATCAAATCAAAAAATTCATAGATGTGTACAACTTTTTCTGGCCGCTATATGGGCATATTATGAGTTCGAGACACCTTGGCAGGGGTACATGCAAGTGCACATCAAACGTGCACCGCAATATGCTGTAGCCGAACCGCCAAATTTTGCCTTGCACGCCGGTAAACACTGCTGTTCAATGATTGGCGGAGCACACGCAATGCTTGGTAATGTTTGCTGGCAAGCGGAGACCATTGCAATATCGGAGACCATTAAATTAAAGAAGAGAAGAGCCAGAAGGAGAACAATGTTGCAGCGGGACGATTTCATCTTCTTCGAGAGAAAAATAAATTTGATTTTGTTGTGCATTTGAAAATTTACTAGCTAGCGTTGATTTATATAGAGGAAAAATTGGTATAATTAACCAAGGTTTAAATAGAGTCATGAGTAATCTTTATGGACGTACCTAATCTAGATTGATTGAATTTGATTCATTTAATCTTATATTTTTAAAATAAAATAATTATCAACATATTCCATTTCCATACTTTTCCTAGGTGAACAAATAAAGCAATAAATATATAATAATTTGAAAATATATGATATGATAATTCTAAAAAGGGATGGGATCATTTAACATTCTTATTTGAACACAAGTTTTACACATCATCTTGACCATTCTCTATAATCTAATCTAATGGTTGTGATTAATTAACCTTCCTTGTTTTCTTTAATATTATTTTTTCCTTTTATTTTCTTTTCTCTTTTTCCTAAAACTGCTCTCTTCTCCGTTTCTGCATAGATTCTGCAACTGCACGTCCCATCCGATTCTCATAACAAATATTCGATCAGGGTCTTATTCTTCAATCATATTTTCCCTTTATTATCTTATTCTTCTTTCCTTAATCTTTTTACAATCTCCTTTCTTCCATCTTACTTGCTGCCAAACGCAAATCCATGGACGAAGTGGCTTTGTGAGGTAATTATTTAGGGGTTTGCTTCGTGATGGGAATTGATGAAAAGTTTGTACAAAGTTTGATTTTTAGTTTCTAAGAATGAATAGAGAATAAATCATTAGACTAATAAAAACATTAATTTCTAGTTTCTGGGTTTATTACATTAGCCACTTAATTAATGTATAAAATTAATTTTATACAAATAAAATTACATACGGTTTATTTCTGGGTTTATTACATTAATTTTATACAAAGATTGATTTGATCGGAAGATACTTGCAGAAATTTTATCCAGTTGAATCGCCCTAAAGTTAATACTTTGGTGATTAAGAGAGATTGTGAGAATCGGGTTAAAATATGGGAAGAAAGAAAGGGAGATAAAAATTGCAGACGAGATTGATGATTTGATGCAGGGAAGATGGATAGATAAAATCAAGGAAAGGATTAAGACAAAAGAAAGAAGGAAAAAGACTGCAAATAATTTAAGAAATTAAGTAAAAAGGAATTAAGCTCAACCGTTAGATGAAATTAAGGGGAAGAGTTAGGATGATGTGTAAAAACTTGTGTTAAAATAAGAATGTTAAATGATCTCATCCCTTCTAAAAATATACATACTACAATATCAAATCTATATATTAATAGAAATAAATGGTCAAAGTCGGGTCAGTTTGACTTTAAATAGTCAATCAAGCTGTTTTCGGTGGGGCGGATGGAGTATTGAATATTTCACCAAACCAAGAAAATATATGATATGATAAGTTTAAAATATACTTACTACTATATCAAATTTAAAAATATATTAAATGATATGAAAATATATGATATGAAAAATCTAAAAATATATTAAATGATATATCAAATTTAATTACTTTTTCATTTATTTTTGATGGTATCTTCTTTATCCTCTTTTCTATCTTTTAAATTAAATTAAGTTGATGACTTGATTTTGCTAAGTAAATTGTCTAAGAAAAATTAGATAAAGTCTAAAGATATAAAGGCCATGTTTGCCTGAATTTATCTGTAAATCAGTTCGGTTCATTTTAATTTAATTTAATATATTTAATCTTATTTTCAGTTCAGTTTATTTAAAAAATGTCGGTTCAGTATATTTGAATTTATTTCAGTACTGTTCAGTTCAGTTTATCGTACTCCAAATTTTTTTTAGAAACTTTTTGTATACAATTTTTTGATTCATTTTATTCTATTAGGTTATGTTTAATGCAGTTCAGTTCATTCAGTTCAAATCATGTGTCTCGATAAGTTTATATTATTCGTATCAATTTTTATTTCGCAATACATTATTTTTACGTCAAATAAATTATGTTCAATCAAAATAGTTCACTTTGATTCAGTTCAGTTCAAATGAAATATAAGTTCATGATCTTCGGCACAATTTGCAATACGTTGCCTTTCTATTTTTATAATTGATTTTATGTATCTTAGACATTTTACTTAGCAAAATTAAGACATCAATTTAATATAATTTAAAAGATTGAAAAAGAGGAAAAAGAATATATATATTGTCAAAAATAGATGAAAAGTAATTAATTGATAGCTTAACTAGAGTTAAGTTAATAAAGACATATGTCACAATTTGGTTAGTGGCACAGAGAGTGGTACACAAAAGAAGAGAAGAGCCAGAAGGAGAACAATGTTGCAGCGGGACGATTTCATCTTCTTCAAGAGAAAAATAAATTTGATTTTGTTGTGCATTTGAAAATTTACTAGCTAGCGTTGGTTTATGTTGCGGTCGGCACCCAAAGATCCCGATCGCATCCTGATATTCGTTGTTCTTGAGCGACGATCAACCTGCAAGAAAGAGCCCGGGGCTGACCCCGGGGAGAATCTCCGATGCTTAAATTAGCATTGTGTCTTTATGAGTGTAAAGAGACTAAATCATAATACATGCTTTACCTTCTATTTACAGAATTCTAACTAAGTTAATGGTTCCAAGTTTTTCTCATTTGATGAGATAGTGAGTGTGATAATGATATCATGACTTTAGTACCTTGAGTAATGGTGAAGTGGGGCTGGTCCCCACCATAAGCCCCCCAGTCTACTAGCTTTTGAAACGAAGTAGAAAGGTGGTAGACTTTTTTTTTTTTTTTTTACGAGTTTTTGGGGGATTTGTTTTCACACTTTTCGAACAAAAGGAGTGTTCGCGCTTGGTTTTGCGAAGCTGAACGAGTATAGTTTACCCATGCTTGTAACCTAGATAGGGTAGTTCCCTTTAGTTGTTTTAAGCTATGGGTTACGTGTTCTCGTGTACTTGCAAAACGCCTTGGCATTATCCTTTTGTTTTGAAGAGGTGACTACATCCCATCTGGTGGTGAAAGAGTGATTTCTTTTTGTGTACAAAAATGTAGTTGAAATGGTATTGTACGCACTACGGCCAACAAAATTTTTGCGAATTGAAAACATCATGAAATATACCGATGATATATTCATCTAAATAGTATGAAAAAGTTTTGAATCGAAAAGTGATATATTGATTATTGGTGCATGCAAAGTAGTGGTATGATATCCTTGTTTCATGCATGTATGTTAAAAAACAAATACTGTTAACAGGTTGCATGCAAATTTGAACATTTACTTGGCGATATAATGCATCAATTAGGTTAAAAATAGCCAATGAAACTTTGGTTTAGGATACCTTTGTTTCAAATGTTCTAAAAACAACCTTGCTGGGATCATGGAAAGCACACGAATGATGTTTTTTTTTATACTCTTGCTATCGGAAAAATGTTTTTATTTTTTATTAATTTTCGATTTTGAAAATAGGCAAATGGAAACATTGTTTTGTATTTCATAATCATGAGATTTTTGTATTTAAAAAAAATTAGATATGCTCAAGAAAAATGAGAAGAAAGGGATAGAGAACATAACTTTTTGTTCAAGTAATTCCCACAGACGGCGCCAATGTTGCGGTCGGCACCCAAAGATCCCGATCGCATCCTGATATTCGTTGTTCTTGAGCGACGATCAACCTGCAAGAAAGAGCCCGGGGCTGACCCCGGGGAGAATCTCCGATGCTTAAATTAGCATTGTGTTTTTATGAGTGTAAAGAGACTAAATCATAATACATGCTTTACCTTCTATTTACAGAATTCTAACTAAGTTAATGGTTCCAAGTTTTTCTCATTTGATGAGATAGTGGGTGTGATAATGATATCATGACTTTAGTGCCTTGAGTAATGGTGAAGTGGGGCTGGTCCCCACCAGTTTATATATAGAGGGAAAAGTGTATAATTAACCAAGGTTTAAATACAGTCATCCCTAAAGGGAACTATAATAGTTATTCGCTTCAAAATGTGTGTGGAATAAACGACGTCGTATTTGATTCAGTATATATATTTTAGGTATTTTTCTAAATTATGCTATAAAAAATTTATTTATATATTTTCTTATGCATTTATGGTATTAAATATTGCACTCTTAATTATAAAAGTCAAATCAAGATACACTTTGTTTAGTATTTAGTAATTAAATATTTAAAATCATGATTAGACATAATTTGTGTAGCTGTTTAGGTAATTTTCTTAGGTGCAATTAACATATTTAAAGTACGTAATATCTGCGGCAGACATTTATACTCCATCAAGTATCCCAAATCGGCATTATCTCTTCCAGTGTTTTTTCAGTCCATGAAGAAATTATTTTTCCATCGTACTGCAACATCGTTAGACTGGTGATGGATGACCGCTCACATCATTGTTCCGCTCACATCGGCCTCGTTTGGCAGCGTTTAGCTGTTAGCTGTTAGCGGATTTTATTAGCTGTTAGCTGTTAGCGGATTCTATTAGCTGTTTTGACTAGCGGTTTGTATATGAGTGTTTGGCAAATAACAATTAGCTGATAGCTGTTTCATTATGTTAAATGACTGAAATAGACATTAGTACAATTTATTATTATTTATTTTTTGTAGTGTGTTACTTGTTTATCGAAAATTGTTATCACTATATTTTCATTTATTTTTATGATGTTTATTATTTGAATTATTATTCTTTATTAATATATCTACATCTATTTAAAAAAAACTTTTTTTGAATTAAAATACTTGAAATTTATTTTTTATATATTTAAAATATGTGTAAATACTTAAAAATAAATTAAAAATAATGTAAGAAACCTTAAAATGTACGTACGCAAATATGATGCGTACCTTAAATAATTTACTAAAAGGTTATTATTTACTTATATAAAAAGGTTTTCTAATTAGTTTTAATGAATTTGAAAAGGAAATTTGTGAGGGATAAGGATATAAAAGATATTTTGTAATATTTCTTTGATTAACTTTTTACAAACGCTGCTCTTTCTAGCGTTTCAAAAATCGGAGGTTTCACCAAAAAAGCTAATTAGAAAACTCTCCTCACCAAACACTAGAAAGAGCTGTTTGACAAGTCAGCTATCCATATTTAACCCAAAAAGCTAAACGCTCTTCAAAACTCTCGTCACCAAACGGGGCCATCATCTTCTTATATGGATTTTTACGCTTTGATGAAATAACCGGTTAAACTTGATATGCCATTGATAAGTATTTGTTTGTTTTGCCTTAAAGTTTACTTTGATGCACATCTCAAAATCTTCAGGTTAAAAAATCCCAATGATAATTTGATACTTCTAGCATTCTCTCCAACTTTTTTTTATTGGAGATATGATGTTAATTTTTTCATACTGATGCGTTTTGGAAGCAAATTCCTTCAAATGAGCCTTAGTGTGTCGTTCTTGGTGATGTAAGTGGTGGCATTAACTACAAAGTTCATAATTTCATTCATGAATGGAGCTTCCAAGAAATGCATGTATTGGGAGGCATGAAGTGGATATGATCGAACCAGATTCAACCCGATTTTATTTCAATGGTTAATAATTTACTACCTTTAATTTATGTCAATTATCTTCTCCTATTAAGTTGTGGTATACTTATAGTTCACCTATTAAGGGAATTGATGAACATTAGATCCGATTGAACTAAGGTTAATAGAATGATTGATTTCTTGGTATTGGAAAAGATAGTTTACCATTTTTAGTTCTAGAAATGAATTAGAAAACATTAGATTTATGGGAAGCTTTATATACAAATTGATTTCTAATTTATGGATTTGATTGAGAATTTCTTTATACAATCGGATTGGATGTGTAGTTAAAACGCGATGCGGAGAAGATGAAGTAACGTAGAAAGGAAAAAAAGAAAGGTTTAGTTTGGGGAAGATTAATGTTGAAATAGGAAAGAAAATCATAGATCAAACTAAAGAAATCAATAAAAATTTAATTCTGGCCTTTGGATTAGAATTTGTCTCAGGTTAGGAATTAACAGACGAAAAAGTAATTGTGTGTGAGATGAGCAGGAACATGAAAATTGAGGTATATATCGGGAGTAGTTTATACTTTTAAGTTATAAAATATTTAAAAATAAATAGATTTTAGAGTAAAAAATAAATAGATTGAGGCATTTCATGTATTTTAATTATTATTTTTTAACTTATAGATTAGGTTATGGTTGCATCTATGAATTTTGGTTCCTTCCTTTCAAAATTAATTATTAGCTGAATTGACTAAATTGAGTTTTTTATTCGTTTTCTTTGCAGTGAAAGAGTACCATTACTATGAACCTATAAGATACAATATAGTGAAACAGGCACATGATTTGACTTTGGGGTACAAAGAGATTGAGTGGTTTAGACAAGGTTATGGATGTACTTTGATAAAGAAGATAAAGGAAATTGATGAAATTGAGGTTAATTTAGTCACACTAATTTTATTTTTTAAATACATTAATTTTTACTTCACTTTAATTCAGCTTAATTTAGTTCAGCAAAACAAAAGTTCGTACAAACATGACCTAACTTTATTTTTTTTTTTACTTAAACAACATTATATCAAAATTTATAAAAAATTATCATTTACATAAACATGCAATCTAATAATAACCAAAAATTCAATTAATAAATGCTCAAATACGCCGTGCAACGCACGGTGGAGCCCTGCTAGTATATAGAGTAATCTTTATGGACGTACATAATCTAGATGGATTGAATTTGATTCATTTAATCTTATACTTTTAAAATTAAATTATTTATCAACATATTCCATTTCCATACTTTTCCTAGGTGAACAAATAAAACAATAAATATATGATAATTTGAAAATATATGATATGGTAATTCTAAAAATACACATACTACAATATCAAATCTATATATTAATAGAAATAAATTGTCAAAGTCGGCTCAGTTTGACTTTAAATAGTCAATCAAGCAGTTTTTGGTGGGGCAGATGGAGTATTGAATATTTCACCAAACCAAGAAAATATATAATTTCGATGATAGTTTTAAAATATATGATATGATAAGTTTAAAAATATACTTACTACTATATCAAATCTTAAAATATATTAAATGATATGAAAATATATGTTATGAAAAATATAAAAATTGATAGTACATACTACTATATCAAATCTAAATATATATTAATAAAAATAAATGGTCAAAGTCGGTTCAGTTTGATTTTGAATAGACAACTATGCAATTTTTGGTGGGATAAATGGAGTATTGAATATTTCACCATACCAAAATAAATTCCATAAATAAATTTTATACACATTTTAATCTTTTAAAATTAAATTATATAATGTAAATATGTGATAATATGTCAATAACATCCCATGTAAACCAATTAGGTGATATACTCAGCATAATTATAAGGTGATCCCCGGCGCGGTCGAAAAGGTGTGGAAACCACCTTGGTGGCACTGTCTGGTGGATGCTCCCATACTGGATACCCTGGCGAAACGGTTCAAGGCGCATGCGAAATTTGTGCGTGGTTGTTTTCTTTTATGTTTTGCTATCTTTTTGTCATTCCAGTATTTTATTTTCGTACTAATAACCGACGAGATTATACATCTCGTCGAGGAAGAAGCTGATGCCCAAGCCCCAAGGGTCCTCCGGAGGCATATCATGGGAGGAAGGGGATGGAGAACCCCTTTGGAAGCCCTTCATTGTAAGGAAAGTTTGTCCGGAAGTCGAGACAATGCCAATGGAGAAGTTCACATCCGAGTTAGAGATTAGTACATTTATGGGGTCATGTTGGTCGCCTTGCACTTCAGTTGTCTATTTAGCTCATTCTCTAGCGTTACTCATAAGGTCGAGCACCCTGCTGGAGGGGGCTTTTCCTAGCCATGTTCAACTGCAACTGGACGATTTCCAGTAATTTACGAATGCAATAAATATTTATTTTCAAAAAAACATTTTTAATAAATTTTGGTTATGACACTATATTCACTTCAAATGACTTAAATACTTCAACACTTTTGTTTCATAATAAAACTTAATACACTCATTTCTGAATTATCAAATAAAAAAATTCATAGAAATAGACTACATATTTCGATGTATACATCTTTTTCTGGCCGCTATATGGGCATATCATGAGTTCGAGACACCTTGGCAGGGGTACATGCAAGTGCACATCAAACGTGCACCGCAATATGCTGTAGCCGAACCGCCAAATTTTGCCTTGCACGCCGGTAAACACTGCTCTTCAATAATTGGCGGAGCACACGCAATGCTTGGTAATGTTTGCTGGCAAGCGGAGACCATTGCAATGTCGGAGACCATTAAATTAAAGAAGAGAAGAGCCAGAAGGAGAACAATGTTGCAGCGGGACGATTTCATCTTCTTCGAGAGAAAAATAAATTTGATTTTGTTGTGCATTTGAAAATTTACTAGCTAGCGTTGGTTTATATAGAGGGAAAAGTGGTATAATTAACCAAGGTTTAAATACAGACATATATAGAGTAATCTTTATGGACTTACCTAACCTAGATTGATTGAATTTGATTCATTTAATCTTATGTTTTTAAAATTAAATAATTTATCAACATATTCCATTTCCATACTTTTCCTAGGTGAACAAATAAAGCAATAAATATATGATAATTTGAAAATATATGATATGGTAATTCTAAAAATATACATACTACAATATCAAATATATATATTAATAGAAATAAATGGTCAAAGTTGGCTCAGTTTGACTTTAAATAGTCAATCAAGCTGTTTTGGTGGGGCGGATGGAGTATTGAATATTTCACCAAACCAAGAAATTATATGATATGATAAGTTTAAAAATATACTTACTACTATATCAAATTTAAAAATATATTAAATGATATGAAAATATATGATATGAAAAATCTAAAAATAGATAGTACATACTACTATATCAAATCTAAATATATATTAATAAAAATAAATGGTCAAAGTCGGTTCAGTTTGACTCTAAATAGACAACTAAACAATTTTTTGTGGGACAAATGGACTATTGAATATTTCACCGTACTAAAATAAATTCCATAAATGAATTTTATACACGTTTTAATCTTTTAAAATTAAATTATATAATGTAAATATGTGATAATAAGTCAATAACATCCCATGTAAACCAATTAGGTGATGAGTAAGTCCCTGTTTAGTAGAGCTTATTTCTTGATGTACTGAACTGAACTGAATTGAATTGAACTGAACTGAACTGAACTGAATTGAACTGAACTGAACTGAAGTGAAAATTGATGTATTGAAAAATGGAATCAGCATGACTGAATTAACCTGAATTTCATCAAATTGCATTTTCACTTAACTGAACTGAACTGAATTGAACTGAACTGAATTGAACTGAACTGAACTGATCTACAGATAAGCTCTGGTAAACAGGGCCTAATTCTTCTGTGAGGCAGCCTCACTCATGAGGCAAGCCCAAATAAAGAAAATTTCATTACTGCCACCTCATCATAACTCACTACCATCTCATCAAATCTCGACGACACGTCATCAAACCTCGGTGCCAGTTCATCAAACATGTCACCTCATCAAAACCTTTGTTTCAGTTCATCAAAGCTCACCAAAAAAAGTGTTTAATTGGTTCTGCCTCTTGGGTGAGGCAGCCTCACCCAAGAATTGGTCTTAGGTGATATACTCAACTTAATTATAAGTAAATCAACTACCACGTGTTTCAATTGTTTTTTCCATTTATTATTAGGATAGGATTTTGTCGGAAATTGAAATCATAATCTGAACACATAAATATATGCGGTAAATAAGTCAATTGTTTTTTCGAAAACGTAAATAAGTCAATTACATCCCATGTAAACCAACTACATGATATATACTTAGCATAACTACAAGTAAATCAATTACCATGTGTTTCAATTTATTTTCCTATTTGATTTTTGAGAGAATTTTATAGAGACCCCCAACCATTCTAAAACTGTTAGTTTAACCCCGTATTGATGTTAATCAGAAAAACTCCAAACATTTCGTTTTTGCTTCGTTTGGACCCCTTATGCCTAATTGGACCGTTAACTCATTAAAAACAGTCAAATGTTTGGGGTATGGTAGTAATTTTAGGTTCAATTTATTGGGAAAAATGTGTGATGCCTGGACCGTTAACTCATAAAAATAGTTAAATGTTTGGGGTATGATAGTAATTTTAGGTTATTTCAATAGTTTACTTGTTTTAAACTGCTCGTCTGATACATTTGGTGATTCATTTTGTGTCTATCCAGCCGGAGGAGATGATGTCTAACAAACAGCCCGTCTGCTCTCGTGAAGGCGTTCTGCATGAAAGGCCTGATGAAGGAAGCGGACATTAAATGCAGAAGCCTGATGAAACTGCTTACAATATTCTTGTCCATGGTCATTCTAGGAACGAGGATTTAAGCAAAGCAGTTGATGTGAGTAAAATGGCATCAACCCGGTTTATACGGAGGGAAAAGGCTCCGCATCCTCTATACCACTTTTGTTTACCACTCTCTGTTCCACCAATCAAATAGTTCCATGTGTCCTCATTAACTTAACTCTAGTTAAGCTATTTAATTACTTTTTCATTTATTTTTGAAGGTATCTTCTTTATCCTCTTTTCTATCTTTTAAATTAAATTAAGTTGATGACTTAATTTTGCTAAGTAAATTGTCTAAGAAAAATTAGATAAAGTCTAAAGATATAAATGCCATGTTTGCCTGAATTTATCTGTAAATCAGTTCGGTTTATTTTAGTTTAATTAAATATATTTAATCTTATTTTCAGTTCAGTTTATTTAAAAAATGTCGGTTCAGTATATTTGAATTTATTTCATTACTGTTCAGTTCAGTTTATCGTACTCCAAATTTTTTTTAGAAACTTTTTGTATACAATTTTTTGATTCATTTTATTCTATTAGGTTATGTTTAATGCAGTTCAGTTCATTCAGTTCAAATCATGTGTCTCTATAAGTTTATATTATTCGTATCAATTTTTATTTCGCAATACATTATTTTTACGTCAAATAAATTATGTTCAATCAAAATAGTTCACTTTGATTCAGTTCAGTTCAAATGAAATATAAGTTCATGATATTCGGCACAATTTGCAATATGTTGCCTTTCTATATTTATAATTGATTTTATGCATCTTAGACATTTTACTTAGCAAAATTAAGACATCAATTTAATATAATTTAAAAGATTGAAAAAGAGGAAAAAGAATATATATATATATATATTGTCAAAAATAGATGAAAAGTAATTAATTGATAACTTAACTAGAGTTAAGTTAATAAAGACACGTGTCACAATTTGGTTAGTGGCACAGATAGTGGTACACAAGAGAAGAGAAGAGCCAGAAGGAGAACAATGTTGCAGCGGGACGATTTCATCTTCTTCAAGAGAAAAATAAATTTGATTTTGTTGTGCATTTGAAAATTTACTAGCTAGCGTTGGTTTATGTATAGAGGGAAAAGTGGTATAATTAACCAAGGTTTAAATACAGTCATATATAGAGTAATCTTTATGGACGTACCTAATCTAGATGGATTGAATTTGATTCATTTAGGCCCTGTTTACCAGAGCTTATCTGTAGATCAGTTCAGTTCAGTTCAGTTCAGTGAAAATGTAATTTGATGAAATTCAGGTTAATTCAGTCATGCTGATTCCATTTTTCAATACATCAATTTTCACTTCAGTTCAGTTCAATTCAGTTCAGTTCAGTTCAATTCAGTTCAGTTCATCTCAGTTCAGTAC
This sequence comes from Cruciata laevipes, assembly GCA_963678965.1. Lineage (NCBI taxonomy): Eukaryota > Viridiplantae > Streptophyta > Magnoliopsida > Gentianales > Rubiaceae > Cruciata > Cruciata laevipes. The sequence goes on along the minus strand of OY787634.1, from coordinate 2,320,211 downwards.
ATCAAGAAATAAACTCTAGTAAACAGGGCCTTAATCTTATATTTTTAAAATTAAATAATTTATCAACATATTCAATTTCCATACTTTTCCTAGGTGAACAAATAAAGCAATAAATATATGATAATTTGAAAATATATGATATGATAATTCTAAAAATACACATACTACAATATCAAATCTATATATTAATAGAAATAAATTGTCAAAGTCGGCTCAGTTTGACTTTAAATAGTCAATCAAGCTGTTTTTGGTGGGGCAGATGGAGTATTGAATATTTCACCAAACCAAGAAAATATATAATTTCGATGATAGTTTTAAAATATATGATATGATAAGTTTAAAAATATACTTACTACTATATCAAATCTTAAAATATATTAAATGATATGAAAATATATGTTATGAAAAATATAAAAATTGATAGTACATACTACTATATCAAATCTAAATATATATTAATAAAAATAAATGGTCAAAGTCGGTTCAGTTTGATTTTGAATATACAACTATGCAGTTTTTGGTGGGATAAATGGAGTATTGAATATTTCACCATACCAAAATAAATTCCATAAATAAATTTTATACACATTTTAATCTCTTAAAATTAAATTATATAATGTAAATATGTGATAATATGTCAATAACATCCCATGTAAACCAATTAGGTGATATACTCAGCATAATTATAAGGTGATCCCGGGCGCGGTCGAAAAGGTGTGGAAACCACCTTGGTGGCACCGTCTGGTGGATGCTCCCATACTGGATACCCTGGCGAAACGGTTCAAGGCGCATGAGAAATTTGTGCGTGGTTGTTTTCTTTTATGTTTTGCTATCTTTTTGTCATTCCAGTATTTTATTTTCGTACTAATAACCGACGAGATTATACATCTCGTCGAGGAAGAAGCTGATGCCCAAGCCCCAAGGGTCCTCCGGAGGCATATCATGGGAGGAAGGGGATGGAGAACCCCTTTGGAAGCCCTTCACTGTAAGGAAAGTTTGTCCGGAAGTCGAGACAATGCCAATGGAGAAGTTCACATTCGAGTTAGAGATTAGTACATTTATGGGGTCATGTTGGTCGCCTTGCACTTCAGTTGTCTATTTAGCTCATTCTCTAGCGTTACTCATAAGGTCGAGCACCCTGCTGGAGGGGGCTCTTCCTAGCCATGTTCAACTGCAACTGGACGATTTCCAGTAATTTACGAATGCAAAAAATATTTATTTTCAAAAAAAAAATTTTAATAAATTTTGGCTATGACACTATATTCACTTCAAATGATTTAATTATTTCAACACTTTTATTTCATAATAAAACTTAATACACTCATTTCTGAATTATCAAATAAAAAAATTCATAGAAATAGACTATATATTTCGATGTATACATCTTTTTCTGGCCGCTATATGGGCATATCATGAGTTCGATATCATGAGTTCGAGACACCTTGGCAGGGGTACATGCAAGTGCACATCAAACGTGCACCGCAATATGCTGTAGCCGAACCGCCAAATTTTGCCTTGCACGCCGGTAAACACTGCTCTTGAATAATTGACGGAGCACACTGAATGCTTGGTAATGTTTGCACGCAAGCGGAGACCATTGCAATATCGGAGACTATTAAATTAAAGCAGAGAAGAGCCAGAAGGAGAACAATGTTGCAGCGGGACGATTTCATCTTCTTCGAGAGAAAAATAAATTTGATTTTGTTGTGCATTTGAAAATTTACTAGCTAGCGTTGGTTTATATAGAGGGAAAAGTGGTATAATTAACCAAGGTTTAAATAGAGTCATGAGTAATCTTTATGGACGTACCTAATCTAGATTGATTGAATTTGATTCATTTAATCTTATATTTTTGAAATTAAATAATTTATCAGCATATTCCTTTTCCATACTTTTCCTAGGTGAACAAATTAAGCAATAAATATATGATAATTTGAAAATATATGATATGATAATTCTAAAAATATCAAATCTATATACTAATAGAAATAAATGGTCAAAGTCAGCTCAATTTAACTTTAAATAGTCAATCAAGCTGTTTTCGGTGGGGCGGATGGAGTATTGAATATTTCACCAAACCAAGAAAATATATAATTTCGATGATAGTTTGAAAATATATGATATATTAAATGATATGAAAATATATGATATGGAAGATCTAAAAATAGATAGTACATACTACTATATCAAATCTAAATATATATTAATAAAAATAAATAATCAAAGTCGGTTCAGTTTGACTTTAAATATACAACTAAGCAGTTTTTGGTGGGACAAATGGACTTGAATATTTCACCATACCAAAATGAATTCCATAAATAAATTTTATACACGTTTTAATCTTTTAAAATTAAATTATATAATGTAAATATGTGATAATAAGTCAATAACATCCCATGTAAACCAATTAGGTGATATACTCAGCATAATTATAAGTAAATCAACTACCACGTGTTTCAAATTTTTTTTTCCATTTATTATTAGGATAAGATTTTGTCGGAAATTGAAATCATAATCTGAACACATAAATATATGCGGTAAATAAGTCAATTTTTTTTTTTCGATAACGTAAATAAGTCAATTACATCCCATGTAAACCAACTACTTGATATATACTTATCATAATTACAAGTAAATCAATTACCATGTGTTTCAATTTATTTTCCTATTTGATTTTTGAGAGAATTTTATAGAGACCCCCAACCATTCTAAAACTGTTAGTTTATCCCCGTATTGATGTTAATCAGAAAAACTCCAAACATTTCGTTTTTGCTTCGTTTGGACCCCTTATGCCTAATTGGACCGTTAACTCATTAAAAACAGTCAAATGTTTGGGGTATGGTAGTAATTTTAGGTTCAATTTATTGGGAAAAATGTGTGATGCCTGGACCGTTAACTCATAAAAATAGTTAAATGTTTGGGGTATGATAGTAATTTTAGGTTATTTCAATAGTTTACTTGTTTTAAACTGCTCGTCTGATACATTTGGTAAGTGGCTATCCGTATTCTGCAAAAATCAGGATACACCGGACAAATATTAACCTGAAATTAAAAAGGCAAATGTTGTTTTTACCACCCGAAAATCAGGATCACTATGGGAGAAAATCATAAAAGTTCATGTTTTCGCAAAGAAAATGGGATTGATTTGGTTAAGATTGATTGATTTGTTTATTGTATAATAAAACTTTACAAAACTACTTAATTGTCTTTTCAAAATTAAACTGAGGCGACTTTGACCATTTAAATTGAAGTATGCAAAAATCCTTTCACTCTATAGGACAATCTCCGGCTATGTCGATTTTGCAAGCCCGGTATGTGCCAATACGGCAAACACGACAATATGGCATGACCATTAAATAAATTTTGGCTATGGCACTATATTCACTTTAAATGACTTAAATATTTCAACACTTTTGTTTCATAATAAAACTTAATACACTCATTTCTGAATTATCGAATCAAAAATTCATAGAAATTGACTATATATTTCGATGTATACATCTTTTTCTGGCCGCTATATGGGCATATCATGACTTCGAGACACCTTGGCAGGGGTACGTGCAAGTGCACATTAAACGTACACCGCAATATGCGCTAGCCGAACCGCCAAATTTTGCCTTGCACGCCGGTAAACACTGCTCTTGAATAATTGACGGAGCACACTGAATGCTTGGTAATGTTTGCACGCAAGCGGAGACCATTGCAATATCGGAGACCATTAAATTAAAGCAGAGAAGAGCCAGAAGGAAAACAATGTTGCAGCGGGACGAGTTCATCTTCTTCGAGAGAAAAATAAATTTGATTTTGTTGTGCATTTGAAAATTTACTAGCTAGCGTTGGTTTATATAGAGGGAAAAGTGGTATAATTAACCAAGGTGAGTAATTTTTATGGACGTACCTAATCTAGATTGATTGAATTTGATTCATTTAATCTTATATTTTTAAAATTAAATAATTTATCAACATATTCCATTTCCATACTTTTCCTAGGTGAACAAATAAAGCAATAAATATATGATAATTTGAAAATATATGATATGATAATTCTAAAAATACACATACTACAATATCAAATCTATATATTAATAGAAATAAATTGTCAAAGTCGGCTCAGTTTGACTTTAAATAGTCAATCAAGCTGTTTTTGGTGGGGCAGATGGAGTATTGAATATTTCACCAAACCAAGAAAATATATAATTTCGATGATAGTTTTAAAATATATGATATGATAAGTTTAAAAATATACTTACTACTATATCAAATCTTAAAATATATTAAATGATATGAAAATATATGTTATGAAAAATATAAAAATTGATAGTACATACTACTATATCAAATCTAAATATATATTAATAAAAATAAATGGTCAAAGTCGGTTCAGTTTGATTTTGAATATACAACTATGCAGTTTTTGGTGGGATAAATGGAGTATTGAATATTTCACCATACCAAAATAAATTCCATAAATAAATTTTATACACATTTTAATCTCTTAAAATTAAATTATATAATGTAAATATGTGATAATATGTCAATAACATCCCATGTAAACCAATTAGGTGATATACTCAGCATAATTATAAGGTGATCCCGGGCGCGGTCGAAAAGGTGTGGAAACCACCTTGGTGGCACCGTCTGGTGGATGCTCCCATACTGGATACCCTGGCGAAACGGTTCAAGGCGCATGAGAAATTTGTGCGTGGTTGTTTTCTTTTATGTTTTGCTATCTTTTTGTCATTCCAGTATTTTATTTTCGTACTAATAACCGACGAGATTATACATCTCGTCGAGGAAGAAGCTGATGCCCAAGCCCCAAGGGTCCTCCGGAGGCATATCATGGGAGGAAGGGGATGGAGAACCCCTTTGGAAGCCCTTCACTGTAAGGAAAGTTTGTCCGGAAGTCGAGACAATGCCAATGGAGAAGTTCACATTCGAGTTAGAGATTAGTACATTTATGGGGTCATGTTGGTCGCCTTGCACTTCAGTTGTCTATTTAGCTCATTCTCTAGCGTTACTCATAAGGTCGAGCACCCTGCTGGAGGGGGCTCTTCCTAGCCATGTTCAACTGCAACTGGACGATTTCCAGTAATTTACGAATGCAAAAAATATTTATTTTCAAAAAAAAAATTTTAATAAATTTTGGCTATGACACTATATTCACTTCAAATGATTTAATTATTTCAACACTTTTATTTCATAATAAAACTTAATACACTCATTTCTGAATTATCAAATAAAAAAATTCATAGAAATAGACTATATATTTCGATGTATACATCTTTTTCTGGCCGCTATATGGGCATATCATGAGTTCGATATCATGAGTTCGAGACACCTTGGCAGGGGTACATGCAAGTGCACATCAAACGTGCACCGCAATATGCTGTAGCCGAACCGCCAAATTTTGCCTTGCACGCCGGTAAACACTGCTCTTGAATAATTGACGGAGCACACTGAATGCTTGGTAATGTTTGCACGCAAGCGGAGACCATTGCAATATCGGAGACTATTAAATTAAAGCAGAGAAGAGCCAGAAGGAGAACAATGTTGCAGCGGGACGATTTCATCTTCTTCGAGAGAAAAATAAATTTGATTTTGTTGTGCATTTGAAAATTTACTAGCTAGCGTTGGTTTATATAGAGGGAAAAGTGGTATAATTAACCAAGGTTTAAATAGAGTCATGAGTAATCTTTATGGACGTACCTAATCTAGATTGATTGAATTTGATTCATTTAATCTTATATTTTTGAAATTAAATAATTTATCAACATATTCCTTTTCCATACTTTTCCTAGGTGAACAAATTAAGCAATAAATATATGATAATTTGAAAATATATGATATGATAATTCTAAAAATATCAAATCTATATACTAATAGAAATAAATGGTCAAAGTCAGCTCAATTTAACTTTAAATAGTCAATCAAGCTGTTTTCGGTGGGGCGGATGGAGTATTGAATATTTCACCAAACCAAGAAAATATATAATTTCGATGATAGTTTGAAAATATATGATATATTAAATGATATGAAAATATATGATATGGAAGATCTAAAAATAGATAGTACATACTACTATATCAAATCTAAATATATATTAATAAAAATAAATAATCAAAGTCGGTTCAGTTTGACTTTGAATATACAACTAAGCAGTTTTTGGTGGGACAAATGGACTTGAATATTTCACCATACCAAAATGAATTCCATAAATAAATTTTATACACGTTTTAATCTTTTAAAATTAAATTATATAATGTAAATATGTGATAATAAGTCAATAACATCCCATGTAAACCAATTAGGTGATATACTCAGCATAATTATAAGTAAATCAACTACCACGTGTTTCAATTTTTTTTTTCCATTTATTATTAGGATAAGATTTTGTCGGAAATTGAAATCATAATCTGAACACATAAATATATGCGGTAAATAAGTCAATTTTTTTTTTTCGATAACGTAAATAAGTCAATTACATCCCATGTAAACCAACTACTTGATATATACTTAGCATAATTACAAGTAAATCAATTACCATGTGTTTCAATTTATTTTCCTATTTGATTTTTGAGAGAATTTTATAGAGACCCCCAACCATTCTAAAACTGTTAGTTTATCTCCGTATTGATGTTAATCAGAAAAACTCCAAACATTTCGTTTTTGCTTCGTTTGGACCCCTTATGCCTAATTGGAACGTTAACTCATTAAAAACAGTCAAATGTTTGGGGTATGGTAGTAATTTTAGATTCAATTTATTGGGAAAAATGTGTGATGCCTGGACCGTTAACTCATAAAAATAGTTAAATGTTTGGGGTATGATAGTAATTTTAGGTTATTTCAATAGTTTACTTGTTTTAAACTGCTCGTCTGATACATTTGGTAAGTGGCTATCCGTATTCTGCAAAAATCAGGATACACCGGACAAATATTAACCTGAAATTAAAAAGGCAAATGTTGTTTTTACCACCCGAAAATCAGGATCACTATGGGAGAAAATCATAAAAGTTCATGTTTTCGCAAAGAAAATGGGATTGATTTGGTTAAGATTGATTGATTTGTTTATTGTATAATAAAACTTTACAAAACTACTTAATTGGCTTTTCAAAATTAAACTGACTTTGACCATTTAAATTGAAGTATGCAAAAATCCTTTCACTCTATAGGACAATCTCCGGCTATGTCGATTTTGCAAGCCCGGTATGTGCCAATACGGCAAACACGACAATATGGCATGACCATTAAATAAATTTTGGCTATGGCACTATATTCACTTTAAATGACTTAAATATTTCAACACTTTTGTTTCATAATAAAACTTAATACACTCATTTCTGAATTATCGAATCAAAAATTCATAGAAATTGACTATATATTTCGATGTATACATCTTTTTCTGGCCGCTATATGGGCATATCATGACTTCGAGACACCTTGGCAGGGGTACGTGCAAGTGCACATTAAACGTACACCGCAATATGCGCTAGCCGAACCGCCAAATTTTGCCTTGCACGCCGGTAAACACTGCTCTTGAATAATTGACGGAGCACACTGAATGCTTGGTAATGTTTGCACGCAAGCGGAGACCATTGCAATATCGGAGACCATTAAATTAAAGCAGAGAAGAGCCAGAAGGAAAACAATGTTGCAGCGGGACGAGTTCATCTTCTTCGAGAGAAAAATAAATTTGATTTTGTTGTGCATTTGAAAATTTACTAGCTAGCGTTGGTTTATATAGAGGGAAAAGTGGTATAATTAACCAAGGTGAGTAATTTTTATGGACGTACCTAATCTAGATTGATTGAATTTGATTCATTTAATCTTATATTTTTAAAATTAAATAATTTATCAACATATTCCATTTCCATACTTTTCCTAGGTGAACAAATAAAGCAATAAATATATGATAATTTGAAAATATATGATATGATAATTCTAAAAATACACATACTACAATATCAAATCTATATATTAATAGAAATAAATTGTCAAAGTCGGCTCAGTTTGACTTTAAATAGTCAATCAAGCTGTTTTTGGTGGGGCAGATGGAGTATTGAATATTTCACCAAACCAAGAAAATATATAATTTCGATGATAGTTTTAAAATATATGATATGATAAGTTTAAAAATATACTTACTACTATATCAAATCTTAAAATATATTAAATGATATGAAAATATATGTTATGAAAAATATAAAAATTGATAGTACATACTACTATATCAAATCTAAATATATATTAATAAAAATAAATGGTCAAAGTCGGTTCAGTTTGATTTTGAATATACAACTATGCAGTTTTTGGTGGGATAAATGGAGTATTGAATATTTCACCATACCAAAATAAATTCCATAAATAAATTTTATACACATTTTAATCTCTTAAAATTAAATTATATAATGTAAATATGTGATAATATGTCAATAACATCCCATGTAAACCAATTAGGTGATATACTCAGCATAATTATAAGGTGATCCCGGGCGCGGTCGAAAAGGTGTGGAAACCACCTTGGTGGCACCGTCTGGTGGATGCTCCCATACTGGATACCCTGGCGAAACGGTTCAAGGCGCATGAGAAATTTGTGCGTGGTTGTTTTCTTTTATGTTTTGCTATCTTTTTGTCATTCCAGTATTTTATTTTCGTACTAATAACCGACGAGATTATACATCTCGTCGAGGAAGAAGCTGATGCCCAAGCCCCAAGGGTCCTCCGGAGGCATATCATGGGAGGAAGGGGATGGAGAACCCCTTTGGAAGCCCTTCACTGTAAGGAAAGTTTGTCCGGAAGTTGAGACAATGCCAATGGAGAAGTTCACATTCGAGTTAGAGATTAGTACATTTATGGGGTCATGTTGGTCGCCTTGCACTTCAGTTGTCTATTTAGCTCATTCTCTAGCGTTACTCATAAGGTCGAGCACCCTGCTGGAGGGGGCTCTTCCTAGCCATGTTCAACTGCAACTGGACGATTTCCAGTAATTTACGAATGCAAAAAATATTTATTTTCAAAAAAAAAATTTTAATAAATTTTGGCTATGACACTATATTCACTTCAAATGATTTAATTATTTCAACACTTTTATTTCATAATAAAACTTAATACACTCATTTCTGAATTATCAAATAAAAAAATTCATAGAAATAGACTATATATTTCGATGTATACATCTTTTTCTGGCCGCTATATGGGCATATCATGAGTTCGATATCATGAGTTCGAGACACCTTGGCAGGGGTACATGCAAGTGCACATCAAACGTGCACCGCAATATGCTGTAGCCGAACCGCCAAATTTTGCCTTGCACGCCGGTAAACACTGCTCTTGAATAATTGACGGAGCACACTGAATGCTTGGTAATGTTTGCACGCAAGCGGAGACCATTGCAATATCGGAGACTATTAAATTAAAGCAGAGAAGAGCCAGAAGGAGAACAATGTTGCAGCGGGACGATTTCATCTTCTTCGAGAGAAAAATAAATTTGATTTTGTTGTGCATTTGAAAATTTACTAGCTAGCGTTGGTTTATATAGAGGGAAAAGTGGTATAATTAACCAAGGTTTAAATAGAGTCATGAGTAATCTTTATGGACGTACCTAATCTAGATTGATTGAATTTGATTCATTTAATCTTATATTTTTGAAATTAAATAATTTATCAACATATTCCTTTTCCATACTTTTCCTAGGTGAACAAATTAAGCAATAAATATATGATAATTTGAAAATATATGATATGATAATTCTAAAAATATCAAATCTATATACTAATAGAAATAAATGGTCAAAGTCAGCTCAATTTAACTTTAAATAGTCAATCAAGCTGTTTTCGGTGGGGCGGATGGAGTATTGAATATTTCACCAAACCAAGAAAATATATAATTTCGATGATAGTTTGAAAATATATGATATATTAAATGATATGAAAATATATGATATGGAAGATCTAAAAATAGATAGTACATACTACTATATCAAATCTAAATATATATTAATAAAAATAAATAATCAAAGTCGGTTCAGTTTGACTTTGAATATACAACTAAGCAGTTTTTGGTGGGACAAATGGACTTGAATATTTCACCATACCAAAATGAATTCCATAAATAAATTTTATACACGTTTTAATCTTTTAAAATTAAATTATATAATGTAAATATGTGATAATAAGTCAATAACATCCCATGTAAACCAATTAGGTGATATACTCAGCATAATTATAAGTAAATCAACTACCACGTGTTTCAATTTTTTTTTTCCATTTATTATTAGGATAAGATTTTGTCGGAAATTGAAATCATAATCTGAACACATAAATATATGCGGTAAATAAGTCAATTTTTTTTTTTCGATAACGTAAATAAGTCAATTACATCCCATGTAAACCAACTACTTGATATATACTTAGCATAATTACAAGTAAATCAATTACCATGTGTTTCAATTTATTTTCCTATTTGATTTTTGAGAGAATTTTATAGAGACCCCCAACCATTCTAAAACTGTTAGTTTATCTCCGTATTGATGTTAATCAGAAAAACTCCAAACATTTCGTTTTTGCTTCGTTTGGACCCCTTATGCCTAATTGGAACGTTAACTCATTAAAAACAGTCAAATGTTTGGGGTATGGTAGTAATTTTAGATTCAATTTATTGGGAAAAATGTGTGATGCCTGGACCGTTAACTCATAAAAATAGTTAAATGTTTGGGGTATGATAGTAATTTTAGGTTATTTCAATAGTTTACTTGTTTTAAACTGCTCGTCTGATACATTTGGTAAGTGGCTATCCGTATTCTGCAAAAATCAGGATACACCGGACAAATATTAACCTGAAATTAAAAAGGCAAATGTTGTTTTTACCACCCGAAAATCAGGATCACTATGGGAGAAAATCATAAAAGTTCATGTTTTCGCAAAGAAAATGGGATTGATTTGGTTAAGATTGATTGATTTGTTTATTGTATAATAAAACTTTACAAAACTACTTAATTGGCTTTTCAAAATTAAACTGACTTTGACCATTTAAATTGAAGTATGCAAAAATCCTTTCACTCTATAGGACAATCTCCGGCTATGTCGATTTTGCAAGCCCGGTATGTGCCAATACGGCAAACACGACAATATGGCATGACCATTAAATAAATTTTGGCTATGGCACTATATTCACTTTAAATGACTTAAATATTTCAACACTTTTGTTTCATAATAAAACTTAATACACTCATTTCTGAATTATCGAATCAAAAATTCATAGAAATTGACTATATATTTCGATGTATACATCTTTTTCTGGCCGCTATATGGGCATATCATGACTTCGAGACACCTTGGCAGGGGTACGTGCAAGTGCACATTAAACGTACACCGCAATATGCGCTAGCCGAACCGCCAAATTTTGCCTTGCACGCCGGTAAACACTGCTCTTGAATAATTGACGGAGCACACTGAATGCTTGGTAATGTTTGCACGCAAGCGGAGACCATTGCAATATCGGAGACCATTAAATTAAAGCAGAGAAGAGCCAGAAGGAGAACAATGTTGCAGCGGGACGAGTTCATCTTCTTCGAGAGAAAAATAAATTTGATTTTGTTGTGCATTTGAAAATTTACTAGCTAGCGTTGGTTTATATAGAGGGAAAAGTGGTATAATTAACCAAGGTGAGTAATTTTTATGGACGTACCTAATCTAGATTGATTGAATTTGATTCATTTAATCTTATATTTTTAAAATTAAATAATTTATCAACATATTCCATTTCCATACTTTTCCTAGGTGAACAAATAAAGCAATAAATATATGATAATTTGAAAATATATGATATGATAATTCTAAAAATATCAAATCTATATACTAATAGAAATAAATGGTCAAAGTCAGCTCAATTTAACTTTAAATAGTCAATCAAGCTGTTTTCGGTGGGGCGGATGGAGTATTGAATATTTCACCAAACCAAGAAAATATATAATTTCGATGATAGTTTGAAAATATATGATATATTAAATGATATGAAAATATATGATATGGAAAATCTAAAAATAGATAGTACATACTACTATATCAAATCTAAATATATATTAATAAAAATAAATAATCAAAGTCGGTTCAGTTTGACTTTGAATATACAACTAAGCAGTTTTTGGTGGGACAAATGGACTATTGAATATTTCACCATACCAAAATGAATTCCATAAATAAATTTTATACACGCTTTAATCTTTTAAAATTAAATTATATAATGTAAATATGTGATAATAAGTCAATAACATCCCATGTAAACCAATTAGGTGATATACTCAGCATAATTATAAGTAAATCAACTACCACGTGTTTCAATTTTTTTTTCCATTTATTATTAGGATAAGATTTTGTCGGAAATTGAAATCATAATCTGAACACATAAATATATGCGGTAAATAAGTCAATTTTTTTTTTCGATAACGTAAATAAGTCAATTACATCCCATGTAAACCAACTACTTGATATATACTTAGCATAATTACAAGTAAATCAATTACCATGTGTTTCAATTTATTTTCCTATTTGATTTTTGAGAGAATTTTATAGAGACCCCCAACCATTTTAAAACTGTTAGTTTGACCCCGTATTGATGTTAATCAGAAAAACTCCAAACATTTCGTTTTTGCTTCGTTTGGACCCCTTATGCCTAATTGGACCGTTAACTCATTAAAAACAGTTAAATGTTTGGGGTATGATAGTAATTTTAGGTTCAATTTAATGGGAAAAATGTGTGATGCCTGGACCGTTAACTCATAAAAACAGTTAAATGTTTGGGGTATGATAGTAATTTTAGGTTATTTCAATAGTTTACCTGTTTTAAACTGCTCGTCTGATACATTTGGTGATTCATTTTTTGTCTATCGGCCGAGGGAGATGATGTCTAACAATGCATGAACAAGAGTTAAATTTAAAAATACATTTCTTTTCATTGGATTTAGTTACCTAGGAAAAAGAAATAGTAAGCTCTCATTACTAAGATAATTCTAAGTGGATCCAATGATATACAGAAACATTTAGGGTGTGTTTGGTTGCTAGAATTAGCATTGTCATTGGTGTAAGAACAATAATGTAATGTAGGATCAAGTTCAAACAGCCCGGCTGCTCTCGTGAAGGCCTTCTGCATGAAAGCCCTGATGAAGGAAGCTGACATTAAATGCAGAAGCCTGATGAAACTACTTACAATATTCTTGTCCAAGGTCATTCTAGGAATGGGGATTTAAGCAAAGCAGTTGATGTGAGTAAAATGGCATCAACCCGGTACTTGTTGTTTTTCATCACAAAATCATTTTAAACTTTGTAATCAGCTAATGGTTAAAAAGGATGTCATGTAATGCACACTAGTATTCAAGTCATCAAATCAAGGCAAAGTGGGAGGTCATCAAAATCATCATTTCACTATTCGGTTTAAGTGAAGAAAAAACACACCTGTGATTGCAATTGCAAGTACTATCAAACGTGTTATACAATTCATGGACTCATGGAGTACTAGAATATATCAGTGGTGATGATAGACTTACTTTAATTTTACATTTTCAGTTAAATTTAGTCCTTTATCTTGATAATATTTAAGATTCATTTGGATCAATATCTAATTTTATATAAAAAAACAAAATTAATGCATAAGTCTTATTTTTATAAATATAGGGAAGGGCTTGATTTTGGAAACTTTCCAAAAACCAGCAAGAAGGGCCAGTGGAAAAGCATCCATGCTGGGTTTATTGAGCCCAAAAGTAAAAAAAAAAAACTTACATCTTTTGGCCCAACAAGCACTAACAAAAATGAATACTACTACTTTTACTTTGCCAAGGTTAGTCATTCAGGTAAAAGTAAACTAAGGATACAACATTTTACATGTTCTGTGCTTACAACCTTCACCTTTCCCACACCACTACAGTAGTGTTTATGGCAGTCAAAATTTGCGTGGAAGGGAGGAAATGAAGCCTACTTATCTGGTTTGACAAAATGAGCAGTGAGGAGCTTTGACATCGTGAAGCCAGTGAAGGACTTGACATTAAAAAGCTTCTTCAACTTGTCATCACATATGATTTGCCTCCTATCCTCTGGATCCTGAAACAAAAACACCAATACATCACAAACCGTGACATTTTCCCGAGGTTTATAAAAACTTCTAGCAACACATTACTAATGGTAAAGCTTTCATTCAATTCAAGACAGCAAGTACCTGGAGATCGTTTTCCTTTATGTACTTCCACATTCTCTTCACGACATCAGCTCGAGAGAGTGCATCATCACCCGTATCAAAGAATTCAATTAAAGTATCCGACATGGGGAGAGGGGCAAGGAAACCGGACGGTTTTCTTGTCTGTTGTTTGCTTTTCTTCTTTGGTTCCTCATCCTCACCTAAGAAACAGAAGAAAGGGTAAAGGCAAATTAAGATCTAAATAAATAACACAACTTAATTAAATACGATTCAAATTTAAAGGCAATGTCACCATGTCACTCATTATTAGAAACAACAAATCGTGTCTCACCTTCTTTTCTGCTTCTTTTAGGCTTCCCGCCTCTTTGAGGAGAATCCACAACAACAGAATTTTCTACATTGTTGAGAAGAAAGGGAAAGGGAATGGAAATTATTATAGAGGCCTTTCAAAGCTGATGAAATTGCAACAGAGCTTTAGAGAGACATTACCACTTATTGACTCCTCAATGGGCCATATGTGATTTGATAAGGCTGCATTCATTTTAAACATGTTAATGGATTTAACTCGAAAGACAGCATGCAACTTTTCATCACACATTATTTTTCGCTTATCCTTAGGATTCTGCAGTTCGTTCTCCCGAATGTATGCCCATATCCTTTTGACCACCTGAAAAATACCACTGGAAGTTAAGTTAAAATATTACAATATGGCCAATGGGAAGAAGAAGAATAAGAAGAAGAGATAGATATCTCTTTAACATTATAGCACACCTCAGTTCTACCCATCTCAGGCTCTCCAACTATTTCTTGAAGTTGGGGCGAAATAGCATTTGGTTTTGTAAAGCCGCTTCCTTTTTTCTTTTCATCACTGCCATTATTTTTAGACCTAGTTGATGAGATAGGAAAAATTATCATAGAATGAGCAGCAGCATTACAAGATTATAACTATTCTACTCATTAAGTGCTGATGACAGCAAGTATATATTGGCAACAAGATCCCATGCTTTAATCTCACCTACACCATAAGTTATTTGATACATAAGCAAATGAAGGATAACTTGCGCAAAGATTCGTTATTTTACTTATCAGCAATGTCATGTAGACTAGGAGATCTAATATTTATCATCAGGAGAGCACTATAAGGAAAACAGTCTTATCCATTTTCATTAATGTTCTCAATCATATTTTGCAGACGAAAGCATATCGGAACAAAGGTTGTTAGGCCATCACAATTGGTGCAATATGTCCTCATTTAGGGAAGAATTTGTTGACAGATTCCTTGTTAGGGATAAGCCACTACCTCAAACTCATGTTTCAAATTTTCAACCATGCTTTTCATTATAGATAAATTATCAATCAATAACAGCAGCAGCAAACTGATAAATTCAATCAAAGTGATCGCATATCAAAAATTGCGAATTCACTGAACAACTAGGCATGAACTAATTCAATCTTTTGACCTACACACATCACTGAATTGTGCAAGAACATCATTTGAGCAAATATGGCATTGAATGATTACTAGAAAAAAAAATTACCTCTTTTTCTTGATTGCTACTTCTTCCTCACTCACGTCACTTTCATCTTCCTCTTCTACGGTATCCTTTTCTTCATCATTACCTTCCCCTTCTTCTGGTTGTGTGTCCGGGTCCGGGTCATCGTTCTCGGATTTCGGGACAGGGGTTTGGAGGAAAATGTCAATTTGGTCCCTGATGAAGCCCTTGCGGTCATGCAAATCGACCCCGAATTCCTCCTCCAGCTGGCGGCGGATGGAGCCGGTGGTGGCGGTGTCGAGGTCGGAGCCTCCGAGGATCTCCCGGAGCCGATATAAGAGTTCCGATTCCGACACCATTCCTGCAACGTATACAATATACTAAGCGTAGAGGTGCGAAACTACAAAAAAAGAAGAGAATTTCTACTTTCGATGAGTACTATAATAGGAAAAGAAAACATTACAGGGATTCTTTTTGAGGAAACTGAAAAGGCATGAGTTCCCAACTGACGATACTTTCGAGTCACTCCAAAAATAACGGAAATACTGTATATTTATTTCCTTGGCGGGCCTCCATTTATATTATCCTCCACTTGTTTCGGATAACTTTTTCTTTTGTTTTAAACTGCCAAATGGGCTTCTCACTTCATCCAGAGCCCAGCACCGTATGGACCGAAATTGGGGATTTATTAGTTTCAATGTTTTTACAAGTCTTTGATATTTCTATACTCTCACACTTATTTTTGACTTGGAATAAAGAGAGAAGTGAAATGAACATGTAGTACAGATAACAAGGAGTGGTGCGTACAGTAATTACAATTTCTACGGATTTTAGCACGTCTTGTATTGCTTGGTAGGTGGAAATACTTATAAGCATATAATTTATGATTATAAATTTTCTTTATGTATTGGTTATAAATTATAATTATTGGGATAGTCCATCTCGCCTTCCCGCCATTTCATGTGTTGCCGGAGAAGATCGTGCAAATCATCAAGAGCGAAGGGGTTCAACGCACTGCTCACCGTTTTTTTGACTTTACCATTTTGCATTAATATAGATTGAGGGCGTTGGTACACATCTAAATTACAGCAAATTACAATAAGCTGCTGGGAATTCGACGATGTCCATTAATGGTTACACACAGAGCGAGTATTATACAGCGTGTATGCATGGTTGGAAAAAATAAACTGCATCTACATCATCATCATCATCATCATTATCATCATCATCATCATCATATTCTAGAATGGTGGGATGAGGATCTCCCCGATGTTCTTGTGCCACGGATCCGCCAAGTGAGTTGCCAAGTTCTCCAGAGGCCCTGTTCCGGGGTACGCCGATTGCTGAACGCAGAATCCCACAAACGCCAACATAGCTAACCGCCCTGAATATCAACACACAAATACACGTCACATAAAGAATCACACTAAATATCATATTGTTAAGTGTCACTATAATCTTACCATTCTTGATTTCCTTGACTTTGTACTCTTCGAATTTGGCGGGGTCCTTGGAGAATCCCAAGGGGTCGAAGGCGCCGCCGGGGTACTTCTTCTTCTCGATGTCCTTCTCCTGAGTCCTCTGGTGCTCCACGAAGGCGATTGCTAGGAATTCAATAGCTAAAATGGTTGGTAGGGTACCCCACGGCACGGGCTGCCCCAAGTATGTGGCCTGTCCGCCGGGAATGGCTGCCCATTCCTGAGCCTTCACCCAGTTTCCGAGCCCCAAGGCCTCCGGTAGAAGCACTCCGGGCTGCAACACATTTCAGTTTACTTTCATCAAATCAATTGCCTAAATAATACTCCTTTCATTCCTTAGTCATGCTTGAACATGTGTATACAGCATAAAAAACATAAATTTCTTATTTCTTTCATACGAATTCACAGAAATATAATTAATCAGTGATGTCAATTTTCTACTTGGTGACCTAATTTGACCTGATTCGACACGATTCATCTCACATATATGATATATATGTATAAGTCTATACAAATTAAAGATCATGAACACATAAATTTGCGGTCATAAAAAAGAAGAAGAAAGTGAACAATTTAACACACAATATCTTACCACGGCAAGCATAGCCCACCGGCAGTGGTAAACTTCGGATTCCTTGAATCTCTCCAAATTCTCTGGAACTGCACCCAGTCTAAGCGGGTCAAACCCGAAGTCCCTAGAGGAGAAAGCATTATACACGTGTCAGTCTATAAACAGTGTTGCTACAACAGCATCCTTATTCCTTTTGATCAGTTCGGGGAAATTAAGGTTTACAAGTGTGTTGTAACTTACCCTGGGGCTGATCCGTCGAGGTAGGGCGGGCGGGGCTGTCCGGGCATCCAGTCGGCGGTCATGGAGAACCGTCCGGGGGCGGAGACGCCGGTGGGGAGCGCCACGGAGGTGGCGAACTTAGACTTGGATGAAGAGAGGACGGAGGGGCAGACGGCGGCGACGCCGCAGCTCAGCCTGTTGGCCGCCATCGCCGGAGCTTCTTTGGGAGAGTTGGGAAAATGTGATGGTGGGGAGAGAAAAATGTGGTGGTGGAGATGGAATGATGGGAAACAGGGGAAGAAGAGAGCATGTTTATATGGGGGAATCTGACCGCTGATAGGGATCACCATGCAAATCCAAATTATGATTGCTATTGGCTGAGAAGGCCAGACTGTGATATCCGATTGGGCCACGTAATCTGTATGGATTTATCTATGTGGAATATCTGGTGGTCTGGGATTCACTTGCTACATTTCTGTGGTGTTCCATCAGAAATCATTGATAACATTTTATAATTTGACAACGAACCAAATTGATAACATTATATAATTTTACAGTTTTTACTGTATACAGATAAATTCATCTTTAGTAACCATTTCAATACATTATAATTTATACATACCATTTCAACAAAGTCATGCCTAAAAATTTTTCAAAAAAAAAAAAAAAAAAGTCATGCCTAAAATGATTTGTCAATAATAATAATAAAAAACCAATGATATAAGCAAGTCTTTGTAATAATTCGACTGCATCTGCATGTATCAATTCAAGCCAGTGTCAAAATTCCCATTTTCAGTGCTTGCTGAGTACTACTCCGTATGCACACTAAATGTTACCCTTAACAACCTCACTCTTCATCAGTAAAAAATCTATCACTAAAAATTTGACAGTTCAATGCCGTATTCTGTACAGTGCCGGTCCTGACTTTTCGGGGGCCTGAAGCGAACTGAAAAAAGAGGCCCCTAATCGCCGCACCGGAGGCTGAAATTTGGCCGGATTTTGAGAAATACAAAAACTCTGGTTAGAAAAATAATCTGAATTTTCAAAAAAAAAAAGTTTAAGGTAATAATTAGTACTAAATTTTGAAAAATGGGGCTCCAAAAATGGTAATTATTTGGGGGCCTGAGGCAAGCACATCACTTGCCTCAAGGAAGGGCCGCCCCTGATTCTGTAGCACCCCTAAACAGCCAACTATCCAAAGTATCACTTTCCGTCGTTACAATGATCAACAGCAGCTTCATCACTATCAGAGGCGCCGCTCATAAAGCTTGCACCACGTCGTGTTTCCGCTGTTTCATGTGGCCGGAGAAGATCATGCAAATCATCAAGAATGAAGGGTTCAACCACATTCCAGAATCTTGCCGCATTGCGCCCTTCAAAACCTATCCAAAACAAACGTCCCTTCCTTTTTACCCTGCATTCCAAGGAATTTGATTTGAACACCTTCATAATCCGTAGAATGCCTTCCTCGCTTCCCTTCACCTTCAACAAGATGTCCCCTTTAGGTGTCCTCTGCCCTCCGAACATGTACCAGTATGCAAGAACTCGAGCAGACAGCCACCGGTGAATCAGCTTTGGAATTGCAGGCCGGCCATCAGTCCAGAACTGCTCAGCATAGAAACTAAAACACGGGTCGAGAATTGTAGTAAAATGTGGCGGTGCGTTATCATCGTCAGTCCCATCTTGCAGGTTTCTGGATTCCAGCCATTCATGGAATGCTTCATATACATACATTCTTAGAACAGTATGGACATCAGATGATTCACGGAACTCGAACTGAACCGTGTGTCTCTTCTTTTTCTCTTCGGATGATGTTATGTTCAGACCACCTAAGAGCATCCCGACCAAGATTTCTCTTTGGTCCTCGTCGAGTTTGGATTTAGGCTGTGGTTTGGATGCTTTTCTGATCAAAATGAGGACATTGTTCAGCTTCTCTTTCAGATGAGGCTCTACTTCATACTTCTTCTTGCTCATCAGAAAATGTAGCCTACCTATCTTCTTAGGATCTCCAGAGCCCAGATAGCCTTCCAAAACGATGTTACACGACCTAGCGTTGACACCAATTGTAGCATTCCCGAGCATCTGGCTAAAGATCACTTCTGCTCTCTCAAGATTGCCAATCTGCACGAGCGACTCTAAGTAAATGTTGTACATGGTTCTACTAGGCTTGCATTTCTCAAGACAGTGCATGAAAGCTTCTTCCAATTTATCATGCAATCCCAGGTTAGAATACATTTCCATCAAATTCATGAAAGATGGAGCAAGAGGTTTCAACCCACTGTTTACGAACTCTGCCATTAGAGACTCAGCAAGTTCTTGATTTCGAGCTTTGGATACCACCTCCAAGATCTTCTGATACGCCGCAAGATTGGTCGAATCCACAAGCTCCTGCATATTCCTAAAAATCTCAAAAGATTTCTCATGTTCTCCAACCTTCCCATAAACCTCCATGAAATACACAAAAGCTTGAGGAGGAGGTTTAACATTCAAAGAAAGTAGCTTGTTCCAAGCCTTTTCTGCTCCCTCCACATCCCCTTCTTTAGAGCAGGTTCGTAAGACGGACACAAGCACTTCTCTGCTCTCTTCAAAACCCTTGGATCGCATTTCTGCTCGCAAAGATGCAATCCTTTCCTTGTCAGGTACATCCTGATAGCTGTGGAGCCATATGAGGCTGCCATAAATATCCTTGTGCATTTCTAGTCCACAAGTTGTCAGATTGTGAAAAATAAACTCCGCCTGCTTGAGAAACTCTTTCGAAGATGATCCTGGTTTACTGACAAGAGCTCTGAACAAGGCATTGTGCAAGCTGAGCCGCGGCCTATAACCTCCAAGCTGAATCATTCGATTATAGATGTTGCAGGCTTCCTCAAGACAGTCTTGGCTAGAAGAAGAGCTCAGATAGGCTCCAACCAGAATATGAAACGTTGATTCATTAGGAACTCTTCCCTGGTTAAGTATATCATCAAAAACCTCCCTGCATTTCAGATACTTCTGCTGCCTGCCCATGTAATCTGCCAACTTGGTTGCCAGACCGAAATCAAATCGAAACCAATGTTGCTTCATCATCCATTTGTAAACCTAAGAACAAACAAGTAATTTACTATTATCTCATCCAAATTCTGTGATGTTTTACAGACCTAAGTATAAGTGTTCTACTTGTATATCAACCTAAAAGTATGAATTTTATGCAGGATTGCAGGATATGAATATATCATTTCAAAAAGGTAAACACGGAGATGAAGAAGATTACCCTAAATGCGGTTTCGTTTTCTCGAATACGCATACAATGCATTACGACGTAATTCGCATCATCTTGCCGGATCCATTTCCTCTGCGCATTGAGCACCCGGATAACGGTGGCGTGCTTGTGCGCCGGCAGCTCCTTACACAGCCAAGCCAGTTTAGACCGCCGCCACTGCTCAGGAAGCTCGTCAAGCTCTACGACCTCCACTGCCGGCGATTCGAACCGCCTCAATTCGGTCGAGTCGAAGGAGCTATCGAAATTGAATCTCTCCGCATCCAAATTACTCGCGAACTCCAACTCCTCGTCCCTGGACTCACCCGGCGAGTTCTCCAATCGCTCCACCAGTGGACTGGCGGCGGTGGTATGCAGAGACCGAAACCGAGGGAGTCTACTAGGTATTACTGGAAATTTAATAGATTGGGGAAACGAATTCTGGGAAGGAATTTGAGGTGAGTATGAATATGACCATGAGCATGAGCATGAGCATGAGCAAGAGCTAGGGCTACTCAGAAACATAGTTAATTTTGGCGGGGAAGCTCAAAGAGTTCGCCGGAATTTGTTTTATCCAACAGACCGGACGGGGGTAAAACGATTGCCGCCGGTTTTGCTATTATGAACTGGCGAGTTTCATTGTCTTATCTGGAATTTTTTTCTTATTATTTTTCAAAATCATTTTTGTCATACAACAAATTAAATTTTTTTTTTATCATGGTGAACTCCTTAATGAGATTATTTATGAAATTAAAAAATGAATGGATTCTGGAAGGATGATATATATCACGAACAATTAAACTATATAAAAAATCTCTGAAAATAGATACTCTTGTTTTATATACACTCCATGAACTTGAATATGACTCACATTTTAAAAAATAGATTCACCATATACAAATGACGCATCATTATAGATGAAAATATTAAATTCATTTGCTTGAGATTGTTTCAAAACTTTCAACCATTAAATTTTTTTTCCCCACAATATATAAACTTAATTAGGAAGTGAAAAGTTATCAATTAGATAAAGAGATGAAACAAAAAATATAAATTAAACTTAAGAAAAAAATTCAATGACATTTATCTTTTTAGCTTGTGAAACAATAATATTTAAGCATGTTGCAATAACATATGCTAATCCAACCAAATACTATTTTTTTTATTAAAAAAATCTTGACAAGGCAAATATGAATAGTGGAAGAGGTTCAGATATGCAACTAAAAAGTCTAAAATAGCACAAAAAAGACAACTAAACATGGAAGCAACATCCATCTAATATTTTTTTTACCTTTTATCATAATAAATTAATCCAAATACATTATTTTTATAGAAAGTGCAGTTTTTAACCCCTAACTATTTCAAAATCGGCTGGCTTATGCTAAATTACAACATTATATATATGTAAAGAAAAACAAAACAAAACAAAACACACGTCAGATTAGCCAGTGCTTCCGGACATCTCCCCTGAGAATGCACTTCCACCTGATCTTGCACTCCCATAAGATGCTGATCCAGTCCCAGTGTGTGAACTGGTGGTTCCGGGCCTGCCAGCACCGCCACGAGCCTTCTGCAACTGTCTAATTTTGAATATATCCCTTGGAAGTGACTGGTTTTGAACCGAGTTATCTTCATCGTCTTGTCCTAAAGGAAAAAAAAAAAAATCAAGATTATCAGCTAATAGATCATACATGAGTTGCGCAATAAAGAGTGCCACTCATATTTGTCACAAGAGACATACTGTCTGCTTCCTTTCTCTTTCCTGAATGTCTATCTCCTCGACTTGGGGTGTGTTTTGCCGCATGTTCAGGAACAGAACCAGCTAGCGGTCTTCCTTGAACCGGAGGAATATTACTTTGCAGACATACTGACAGAACGTAATCAATATCTGGAGATGGACCTGCCATTATAAATCCACCCAATAAAAAATTTATCAGGAAATGCACTAACTAATTACAATCCCATCAAAATTATAAATGAAAAATACCTTCAACGGCAGGCAGACTTGCTACAAATGATGCTAATGCAGTTGGTAAAGTTTTCATAATATCGACTAGGTTTGGTGGTCCCATGCCAGTTCCCACACCACTCGAAGCAGGCATATTCATCAGACCTCCAGGCTGTATATGGGCATTAGGACCTAAAAAGGTACGGTTAGGCAAAATCAAACCTAAATAGACAAGGAGAAACAAGGGGAATCAAGCTTACCTATCTTTTGTCTCGGGTCATAAATTGCCATCCTCGAAGTATCTGGATAAACTATTTTTACAGAACTTACACTGGTAGGAATAGGTTGCTTATCTACACCGAGGAAAAGCTGTTACAAAATGGCATTCAAACCAGATGGTTTTCCAGAGAATTAACACAAGAGGATTACCTGTAGAAGATCCCACCTTAGCAGGGGCTAGTCCCACATTTTTCTTGCTGATATTCTTCCAGAGCCACTATGAACAGAAAAGAAACAAGGAGCATTCTGTAATTCAGATGTATATGAAGGGTCTTCAGTCCAATAGATCAACCATACAAATGAATCAGCAAGTGAGGAAACTCTACACATCTACCTCTTGCCTTGTCAAATGATCCAGGTCGTTGGATGAGCAAGGCCACAGGTCCATGAAACTATAACGCGATACAACATCTTGTAATGAACTCTCGAAAGCAGATTCTCCATCACCATCACTTCGTGAAAGAGCTTCTTTTCTACGTTGCTCAACCTAAGATATGTATGAACACATTGCCATTTGTATACTTTGGTCACCTCCTGTCGTTTGTTACTACAACATCTGAGTAAATGCACATATAAAGGAGTTGGAACTACCTTCAACATACTGGAAAGATCTCCATAAGTTTGTTCAAATTGGGTGAATCTTTTCCAAATCTACAAAAAAGAAAGCCTTAGTGTACCCATTAAACCAGAGCCATATATACAGTCTAAATGTGTTACTAGCAACTACCTCAACTGATTCTTCGGGAGGAAGGGAGTTTAAGGCGCGTTCAAATAAAGCACGGATATTTCTGTCATCATTCATACGAGACAGAAAATCTGCATACCTATTTGAAAAAATAATATACATTAGATCTGTATACTATTATAGTGGCATTTTTCAAATAAAAAGATTGCCTTCCTCCATCAATACAGAATACTGTCCATAGATTATAAACATGAATGACTGGAATACTCCTTATTAAGTAATATAACTGGTGCTACTGAGGGAGTCGGCTCACCTCATAGTATCTAACAATGCTCATAGGCTCATAACTGTATATGAATTAAAATGCATGATAAGAAGACTCACTCAAGAATATAAGAAGGCTCATGCATGAATCGCTTCAAACCTGCCTCAAAGACATTGTGTGCTAGCTGTGAACATGCAAAACAAATACAAGATACACATTATTAGCTTCTTAACATTAAAAAAAATAACAGCATCAAACATAACCAGTTCTGATTTGAATTTGTGTACATAGTCAAATGATCCAATTCATTTTTGTTTTGGGTTAGCAGATAACAGTACTCTTCATAATGCTATGGACAAGTTTAACTCTTACTTAAAACTTTTAACTCTGTTTATCCTATTGGACAGCTATTCTTTTCTTTCTATTAGAAAGAAAATAAATTGATTCCTTAGGAAACAAGAAAATCCAAAGTCAGTAATAAATCACCTTTGCGTCTTTATCAAGACAAAATGCCATCATTGCATAAGCAACATAAACATGGTATGTGCAATTGGGAGATTTACGAGAATCAATAAAGTATTTACGAGCTGCTTCTACTCCTTCAGTTCTTCTCAGAAAGCGGAGGAACTGCAATGCATAACATCAAATTCAGCACTTATGATAAGAAAGGGCTACCAAGAATTTCTTTGGACAACCATTACATCAGTGCACTTTTGCAGTAAACTTGAGAAAGAAGTAAAGATTTCGTACCTGTATATGTGAAAGAGCTGTAGTGTTGCCATCATCACCCAGAAGGGTCTCATATATTTTCTTTGCTGGCTACATCACGTAAAAACCATCATTAAAAAACCAAAACCCATATTGGTGCTTAATGCTTATGTATAAAAGAAAGAATGTGAAACATCAGGCAGACCTGAATTGAACCACGGGATTCTTCCAGTTCTGCATAAGCATATTTCAACATATCTGAATCTGTACACAGTAGCGAATCATATGTCATAAGTATCAAAACACAGAAATAAGCTCCTCCAGTAAACAGAAAGAGGAAATAGAGAATGAAAGGTCTGGTCAAATAAAAAGAATCCAGAATTTATTACCAGGAAGAGCCTTCAAAGCTCTCTGGAATACTTTGATTGCAGAGTCTACTGAACCACTTTTTGCATGCCAAGTAGCACACTCATACCATATGTCGGGATAATGGTATAAATACATGAGGCACTGGAGGAAAAAATGAGTTAGTCATACGAACTCTTTTAACATTGCAAGTACAAAAAACGTTAAATTGTATCCCAAAAAGCAGCGGAAATGTTAAAGTTACTTTCTCATTACCTGCTCATAAGTATCTGCCATGCGTTTATTGGCAGAAGCGCTATCTATCCTCTGCGGGTTTTCTCTGCAATTTTTTTTTTAAAAAAAAAGTCAAAAGTCAAAAGCTAGGCCTAGTAAGATTATTTTATAGAGCTAAATGATAATCAACGTAACATCCAATGTATAAGAGACCATACAAAAAGGGAAAATGGCCAAACTGATAAATGGGAAATATGCCCACTGGCTCAGCTTGGTAACTGATACAATGAAAATTAAAGGTATATATATGCCTACCTTTCGAAGTTTAATAACCTTTTCCATGCCATCCATTGTGCTTCCTCCTGAAAAGCAAGACAGTGAATTGGATGAACTACTAACTTCAGCATTTATAAATCCACCAAGAAAAAGAAAAGATAAGAAAATGTAAAGTTAGTACTAGTAAAACATGAGTCTTCCATGTCTTACTACAAGGATGAGGTAAACACGTACGAATATATGAGTTAGTAAATATTCCTATTACAGATAATTACTTTTTCAAGGGCTTGTCAGATTCTGATGGAATGACATAGGGCCTTCCCTCTCTTTTGTATATAGCAATCAAAACAACCATCACAAACAATATGCTAGCGAGCCAAGACATTCCAGTTCAAGATCAACTAATCTAACACGAAAATGAAATTAGAGTAAAGAAGCTACCTTGGAAGTACCAGATGGTGGGACAGCCAACATATTCCAATCAATTTCATCTGTATACTTCTTCCGCTCCCTATAGACAGCCCTTGCACTGTTATACTTTGGTTGATAATCAGAAATCAATCCTTTTGCCTACAGTGTACATCATCATAAGAGCTAGTTTCAGAAAAGGTACCCTGAGTGATTAATGGAAACTCAATGCTCACAAAAGCTAATATTACCAAGGCTCGGTTGACAGTGTTCTCAAAATTTTCATAATCTCTCCAAAGTTGCTCAATATTATTGGTGGGTGTAACAATAGCTTTTTGGTAGGCATTTCTGACAGCTGTCATCTTTTGCGCTTCATCATGTGGATGTTGAGCCTGCAGAATCATACCATAAGCGTGACAAGAAAAATATAATAACAGATGGAATAGCATCTAACAGAAGCTAAACAAACAAAGGGGCAGTCTCTCACTGGCAATAACTTCAAGAATGCTATGTATTCCATCCACAATGGACCAGATGCAATGTCAGATCCTGTAACAATGGGATCTTAATTAGTCTTCTTGGGACACATTGCCACATGGTGCAAAAAGTTACATACACTACATAATTTGAGTAAAAGATAAAGACAATTCAGGCCAAGGAACCAAAAAGGACATGATTGCAGTTCAGGGAGTGGAGAAAATTCTAAGCACTTCATATATTTCTTTTGAGCTACTCAAATATTACATAGCTCAGCTGTTACTTCATATAATCAAAAAATGGACAAAATCTGTGACTTAAGTAGCAAGAGGGAAAGACAAAACATACCAACATGGTTAAGCATGAAATCAAAAGCTTTCCTAGTCTCTTCCTGGCCCTCTGCTCCCTTCTTATCGTAAACCTTCCTAATGAAACGAATGTAACATCGCCTGTGACATTAAACAATCAAATAAAGTAGATTAGGAACCCAACTAATTTTCAGGAATGAAAAAGTGACAAAGGCTTGATCCATTGCTCAAGACGTGTAAGCCATGAATGCGTACCATAGAGGAACATATAGACAACTGAACAAACATCTACTGAATATATGTTTGACTGCATCATCGTTATTTACAGCCATGTGAGCCTCCACAAACTGCTTCCAATACTTCGCCTGCACCCAATGTAAAACACAAACACATCAGAAACCAACAGATGAACAAACAGTAATCAGATAATCTAACTAAAACAAACGTGATAATAAAAAAACAAACAAAAGATGAAATTCATATGGCACAATTAACACGAATACAGAATTAGAGTAAAGCATTAGTCTCACCGCAGTGGGGAAAGTGGAAACCAGCTGCTCGTATATGGGTACAGCCTCTGAGATGGGCATTTTCTGCAACAAGAATTCGAACAATAAAAGAAAAACTCAAAATTGAAAGGGAATTTGAATTTGAAGCGAGGAGAGAGCTGCTTACCAATGCCTCGGCAGCAAGGAGCTCTGCAGCTTCAACGTTGTACTTCTCCGCCATAGTTCTTATTCAAAGAAAAAGGCGGATTGAATCCCAATCAATAGCTTGTCGGACTCGAGCTAAAATTAAACAGGTAACCGAATTGCACGATATGAATGAAACCCTAACGGAATGATGCACGCCGCAGTTTGACAGCGGCGAGCGAATGACGGAGAGAAGGGATGACAAAGACGCCGGCGGTAGCGAGCTTTGGTGTTTTGCTCTCCGAGCTCACCAAGGAAAAAAAACAGCGGAGTATCTGATTTTGACCAGCAACTATAAATACCCTTTGGGATGATGGTTCACTAAATTTCAATGATCAATATTTTAGTGTAATTATTTTTTTAAAAAAAATTTAGTGTAATTCTTTATTTGAATAAGGTCTCATATTTGTTCATATTTTAAGGACTTTAATGTCTAGTATTGAAAGAAATTACAAAGAATAGTATGTTTTATATTTCAAAAAGATGTTCAGTTAAATATATTTGTATTTTTTTTTCAGTTCGATTAATTTTTTTTCAGATCAGTTAAATATATTTATATTTTTTAGTTCAATAATTTTTTATATTAAAAATTAATTTTTTAATTATAGATTACAATAATACATGACAAATTTAAAATTAATTCTGTTCCGCAATAAATAATCTCTAGCAAACATGACCTTATTGACTTAATTGAACCTATTCAAAATTAAGGCCCTATTTACTAGAGCTTATTTCTTGATGAACTGAACTGAACTGAACTGAATTGAACTGAACTGAATTGAATTGAACTGGAGTGGAAATTGATGTATTGAAAAATGGAATCAGCATGACTGAATTAACCTGAATTTCATCAAATTGCATTTTCACTGAACTGAACTGAATTGAACTGAACTGAACTGAATTGAACTGAACTAAACTGAACTGATCTACAGATAAGCTCTGGTAAACAGGGCCTAAGTAATTGAGTGGAATAATATTTGTATATTTAAAACCCATTTTTTAGTAAGATGATGAATTAATGGAATAAAGTAAATTATGATTTTAAAAACTAAATTAAAGTGTAATTAAACTGATAAGAAAATAGCTCAAGATGATGATTAACTAATACTGTATCCAGGACAGGAATACATTTGACAGCATTTTTTACTCTTCTGTCAAAAGAAAGCAGTTCTTGTTCTTCCTTTCTCTGTCATCATATTTTACACAACAACATCAACATCAACAACAACAACAGCAACAACAATATAAAAAGCTATCATCTTGTTTCACATTGCATAAACAATTTCTCCACTGCTATCAATGTCGAGATCAGGATCACTGTCAAGATCTTCTTCCATATCGTCATCCACGTCGAGGCTGCCTGTCAGGTACTGTCCTAGGTTGTTCATCCCTGCAGCCGGAACCGTGGCATCAGTTATTATCTGCATGATTTCCTCGATGCTCTGTGTCGGCTGATCCGGCTCCTCAAAATGGCTGTTTGCTGCATTTTCATCGGCCATGAGATCCACGGGAAGGTTCTTCAGAAACCACTCGTGGTTCCTGATCTCTGGAATGCTAATCCTCTGATGATTTCAGACCAAAGATGTAAGACAAATGCTTAGGTATGATGAAACAAATTGGACTAATGGTTTGTTCTGATCTAACCTTTGAAGGATCAGCTACAAATATCCTTGAAATCAGATGTCTGCATTCGGAGGATATGTGAACATAATCCGGGATTGAGTATTGGACGTTCAGAATTCGCTGGGAGAATTGAGAAACATCTTGATCCTTCATTCAGACAATTCAAACATATATGGTGACAATGTGTTAACAATGTTGTTAACTAAAGTACCTGTATTGTTCTCCGGAAATTCTTTGGCTCCTCTGGATCCTCGAAGGGGTAAGCACCGACGAGCATGACATATAAGGTAACTCCACAAGACCACACATCAGCAATCTGATACAGAAAAGGGTTATCATCATTCTATCAGAATTTTTACTATATAAGAACCTAGAATCAGAACAAAACTTTTAAAATCTCTCAGAACCTTTGAATTCAAGAAAACAATAACGATCAACTACTGATTCTAGGAATCAAAATGTCAAGGTTCTCATTAGTAAGTACCTTTCCATCATATTCTTTCTTCATCAGAACTTCAGGAGCAATATATGCTGGCGTACCAACAGTTGATTTAGGCTGTGAATGCAGCACAGCAGACTGAAAAGGAAGCAAAAGATGAAAATCAAACAGCATTTAGACAACTTAACAATTCATATAAAATGCTCATAAAATGAAGAGATATCCTAGTACCTTAGAATACCCAAAGTCACAAATTTTAAGCCTCGGAGCTGGGCTTCCATCCAATAGAGTGTTCTCTAGTTTCAAGTCACGGTGACATACTTGCTGAAGAAACCGAAAAAAACAGGCAATCAAACAAAACTCGAGCAAATATTCACAAAATTAACTCTTAAAAGTGAACAAACCATGGCATGGCAGTAACTAACTCCTGATATCAGCTGCTGGAAGAAAAACCGTGCCTATAAAATTAGAATACAGAAGATAATGACATAAGTATATTGTCATGCCTTGTAAAAACATAAGCGATAAGTGAATCAGCGGATAGGTAAGAACCTCGTCCTCACTAAACCGTCCTGCATTGCAGATCCGTTCAAACAACTCTCCTCCAGAAGCATACTCCATCACAATGGCCAAATGTGTGGGAGTTAATATCACCTTAAGTACAGACAATTACACGTCTTATAACTAAATATGAACTTTCAACCATCGAATTAGCAGACAAGAAGAAATTCATTACCTCTTTGAATCTGACAATGTTGGGATGCCTAAGCGATCTGTGGTTGATGATCTCCCTTTTCACATTCTCATCGATCTAGTTCAGGCATCAACGCAGAATTAATACACGAACAGCAATTTTCGCAACAACTTAGCTAAAAATAACAGTTTTAACCGCACATTTTACCGTTCCAAGCATGAAAACGAACACTTTCATCATAAACAAAGTCAGTAACATTACATAGCTCCATAAAAGAACAGAGGAAATGAACAAACCTTGTCCCCTCGCTCGATGTACTTAACGGCCACAAGCTCGTTAGTCTGCCTGTCTTTCATAAGCCTCGCCACTCCAAAGTTGCCGGAGCCGATGTCCCGGACCAGCTCGTACCGATCGCCGTCGTGCATGATCGGCATATCCATCCCGGGCCCCACTGTCAATGCAGCTCGATCCATTTCCAAACACACACACACAAAAGAGCTCTAAATTCTTCAACCAGACAATATCACAAACACCTGGAGAACATCAACTTCAACTTCACAGAAACCAAGAACCCTAATTAAAATCTCGAAGATAAAGAAGAAAACGCAAAGGTGGCAAGGTTCTGATCACGGAATTGATCAGTCCCGTGATATATTATCGCTTACCACCGATCCAAAGAAAAAACCGCCAAAAATATTCCAACTTTTTCCTCAGCTCATAATGAAGATAATAACCACCAGAAAAGTGAAAACAGAGAGCTGTCTCAGTCTGTATTTATACAGCTCGCCACAGCGCACGTATGAATTAATGGAAGCTCTCCCGTGAAGAAGGTGGCTTTTTGGGTGTGCATAAACTTTAAAGCTGGTGCATTTTTTCTGGTGAAAAATGATGGCTTTTGAAGGTTAAAATCTGCCAAGAATTTGTTACAATTTCGGTAACAGTAACACCACTGACGACGGAGTGTGTATACAGATGATGATCACTGGCGTTGCGTGAGTTTAATTAACTAATGGAGGAGATTATTTTGATTTATTAATTGGTCGTTATTGCAGTAGCAGTACTTCTATTATTTCAAGCTTTTATAAAGTGTACTAGAAACAAGGAGAAACAAATTATCTGACTTTGCTTTCTCAACCATGTTGAAAATTGTAGGTATGGTTCAAATTTATGAAAATATTTATATACTAAACTAAATTGATATAAGTTTAAGAGAAATAGCTCAATTCACTTAATCACTATAAGTCTATAACTATATTTTAACTACCAAGAAGTACTAATTTTATATTTCCAAATTAATTTTAGTCAAAAAGAGATTTTAATCGAACACTTTAAGAATTTTGTTTTAAATAATTTCACCGAATAATATATCATTCACATATTAAAATTATATTTGTCCATACTGAAAAAATATGAGATAGATTAGGGTTTTCTTAGTAATATAATGAACTTCTAATGGTTACAATAAAGTAGTACTTCATTAATATTAAAAGGAAGGAGGGGCACGTAATTTATAAAATTAACATGCCACATCATTATAATAGACTCCCAACTCAAAATATTATCTCCAATGCAAGGGTTAATTGTAGCTTTCAATCCTACGTGGCTCATTAATTAATTGAAACCCTCAATTAGACCCTCTCAAAATTGAGGCTCATATTGAGGCTTTCAATATGACATTTACCATGTATATAACATTTAATGCATTAATTTCAATTCATTAAGTAATATTTTAATAATTATATTAATATTGACAAGTCACAATGAATGTTGATTCTTGATTTGTGCATTGGAGAACAAATTTTCCTCTTTATAGTCTCCTTGTCCATGTCATAGAGAAGTCCAATAATAATTCACCAAGTAGCTCCTATAAATATGCATGAAGGTCTTTGCATTGGAGATGCTCTAAGGAACTTTTTTTTGCACCATACACTAAATGCCAAATTTTTTGAATTTGTGGGACCCAGGTGAGACCTAAAACACATTATTTTAATAAATCTCTTCTTTCTACCTTTTTCTCCTTCTTCTTCTCTTTCCTCCTTCGTCAATTTCCTGGGAGCTTCAAAATTGTTTTCCAACTAACAATGACAATTTCCGGCCGCTCAATGGCGATTTTTTAATTTTTGTTCCAAAAAATTATTAAAAAATAGTTTCGCCATCTTGGAAGGAGCGCGATCAATACGATATATACCAAAACAAATACAAAATATTGTGAAAGAGAGTTTCGTTAATTTGGGTTAGATCAGTCATGGTCATTCTTTAAGGCATTAGAGTGTTTTCTTAAAAGTGTTAGACACTTGGTTATGTTTCTCAAGTTGAATCCATCTAATTTACACCTTATAATTGAATTTGGGTGTTCCTTAGTCCAACACGGGAGCGTCTCTCTTTATATGGGGAATTACAATTATGTTTGAAAGTAATATGAAATTAATTTTGTTACAATTTGTTACCCTTTTGATTAAATTTTCGATTAAAATGTGGAAAAATGTTTAATCTACTTTAATCTACTAGTCTATCAAATAATTTTATTAGAGATTGTTATAATCTACACGATTCATCATGAAAGATTTATAAAATACCGAAAACAGTATATATCGATATCAAAATCTGAACATTCCATGAAATGTTCAAGTACATTTACTATGAAATTCAATTCTTAATTACATAGCATGCTCTATGAAAGCTTAAACTTATCAGTTATGACCCAAAGAATGCCTATGAAACATGTTTCTATAATGCCATCAGAGAGAGTACAGACCAAATCCTTGAGTAGGAACAAGCAATATATATCCCTCCTCAAGACAGACTTTGAACTCCATGGTCCATGTTAACGGGATTGGGCGGCACCTTAAGTAGATGTATTAAGTGACAAGGACAGGCAGCATAGAGTAGGAAACCGCAAAGAATTTTCTAATCAATTCATATTACTGTAGAAATATTAATCCATAACATCACTGTATGTACTGTTTTGATGACCATAACTTATCCAAACAAGCATCTCAGGTAGAGCTATTGATGATTTTAACTTCTTCTGTTCCTGAAACTAGCTTGTCTTCAAGGAAAGGGATAGTCTTCCATACCATCAATTTCTTTGGAACTTTATGTTTACCTAAGCAATGAAATAAAGATTTAGAAAACTATTTCACTTAGCAATTATAAAATGTCATTCACAAAGCCATCTAACCTTCAATAACATGGTCCTTTTCAGTACATACAGCAGCATAATGTGAACCAGCTAAATCCAAGAGCACAAACTCCCAATTGCTCGTGAGTTCTGTTTCCTCATCAAAAGAATCAACCACTATCTCAGACCCCTGTGAAAACTAGATAAATTAGTGAAGCACGTCATACTTTGGAGTATTAAATGACACATGCTAGCATTTGTCTTAGTGTGGTTTCAGCTAATGACTGAATCTCACTCCAGCAAAGAAGGAAGTACCAAAAGTACATATGAGGGCATGAATAGTCTGATGACATATTATGATTTATGACATAAGAGAATGTGATTCATAATGCTCATGCTTCTTACAATTCTCTTTCCCCTAGATCATGATAATCCTGATGGCAAGCTGATTTTGATGCAACACTAGGTAATATATACACAATGCAATTACTCAACACGAAGGCAATCTATTTCTCTGACATACCTCAGAAACTGAATTTTCCAATAAGCGTCCTCCTTCTACATCCTTAACTCGAATTGTAAATGTTTTGAACGGCGCAGCTGAGAAGCCGCAGCCCAATGCTTTGACGTAGGCTTCCTAAAAAATAACCATTCCACAGCCAGACTACGGGTTCATAATTTCACTTGAAGAGCAGGTGGACCACATGTCTTTATTGGTACTTAACAGCTTAAAACTACAGACTAACCTTAAGAGTCCATATTTTCACAAACTCTTGGTGCTGAAGTTGGGGATCAGGAATATCAGATAACACTTGCATCTCATGTTTTGAAAAGAACCGCCGAGCAAACGACAAGATGTTGTTCTTCATGACACGATTCTTGTTTTCCACATCAATGCCAATCTGCACAAACAGGTGGAAGTTAAACAACACACCAGCAGCACTAAGCAAAAACAGAAGCATGACAATTCAAAGGTCAAGAATATACTAACAGGGGAATCAATGCTAACTCCACAGGCAATCAATGAAGAAGTGTGTGACAAGTTGAAATGCAACTGTGGCGGCTGCCAATCATCTCTATGCTGCCAGTCCACCTGAACAACTCATTCTAACCAGTAAACCAAGGATCATACATATAAAATAGTGACATTTCCATCAACAAATTATACCTCGGGTTTTCCTCGAGAATTCTTCACAAACTTCAATGATTCCGGACTAATATGAGAACCT
This sequence comes from Cruciata laevipes, assembly GCA_963678965.1. Lineage (NCBI taxonomy): Eukaryota > Viridiplantae > Streptophyta > Magnoliopsida > Gentianales > Rubiaceae > Cruciata > Cruciata laevipes. The sequence continues at coordinate 2,285,303 of OY787634.1, read as the reverse complement.
ACCTGATCTAGAGCAGCTCAACATTAACCAAACAATCACGAAATAAGATAGGATTCATACTGTCGTAAAGAAGTTCATACATACATCTGGCAATGGTGGTGCGAACCAGAGCGCGAGCTAACAGTGCCTCCTTCCTCAGCTCCTCGTCGTGCAACCGGAAAACCCTTTGTTTCTCTGCAGGCGATAGAATATCAACGTACTGGTTTAGTACAGCTTCGCTCTTCAATTCGCTAGGTTTTATGTACCACAGATGAATCTCCCTAAAATTAAACATGTATTTCAAGTAGAATTTGCATCAATTCATCACACAAACAAATAAACACAGAAGGTGCTGCAGCAGATTATACCTTGAAGAAGGGAGCGGAATTCGCGGCAATGTTGAGAAAGAGCTGCAGATTAATTTATCGAAGCATTGAAAGTTCATCATGCAATTGGCTATAATCCGCGGGGATCGAAGCATTTGAATACGAAACCTATCTCTGTGTATGTGGAGGTTCGCTGGCTATGGAATCTCTGCCGCTACTTGGCCGGAGAAACTCTTATTTTTTTTGACTATAACGTGTAACCTATGCAGTAGCGTAACTGTATGAAACCTGTAAAGAATATTTCAAAGTGTAAAAATTCGTTGGAGTCTAAAAAGGAAAAAAAAATAAATCAAAGTCTAGAAATAAGTGCATGTACTGTAACATACGTCCTGACTGTGATATATTTCATGATCAAGAAAAGTTGTAATGATCACGTTACATCCATGTCAAACATTTACTCCTTTTCATTCAGTATCTACCTAGACTAACCCCTATAACATTTAATCATTTCATTCCAGTACCGAAACATTCAGCAGTGAAACAGCCTAAGGCCCTGTTTACTAGAGCTTATTTCTTGATGGTACTGAACTGAACTGAATTGAACTGAAGTAAAATTGATGTATTGAAAAATGGAATCAGCATGACTGAATTAACCTGAATTTCATCAAATTACATTTCACTGAACTGAACTGAATTGAACTGAAGTGAACTGATCTACAGATAAGCTGTGGTAAACAGGGCCTAAATGTCACACCCCAAACTGGTAATCTTGCTTAGGAGCAAGTATTATATCCAGATGAGGTGAGTTACCAAGAGTCAAACTGAAATGGCTCTATCAAATGTGCAAGTGAGCAATAATATTAAGCGGAAGCGTTCAAGATAAATATCATTTAGCTATTACACCATTTCCTTTGTTCTCGTTTCCTTTACCCTTCTCCTGTTCTGCATTTAGATTGAATTTGTCTAAATTTAAGAGAATTCTACAAATAAATCTATCTTCCCAATATCCCCAAACCTAACTCCCATCTTTTAATGTTCACTGGACTGACCTTGAAGTTTACTAGTTTAAATTCCATTATTCTATTTTTAGCTAAATGTTTAAGCCGTAAGCTGTATATCAAAATGAAATGTTAAGCAGTCTGTAATGATTCAGAGCTACTCTTTCTTGGTTGACTCTTACTCATTTAGAAGCATTTTTGTAGAACACTGTTTCATGGCCAATTTTTACAAAGGCATTAAAGATGGTTACATGAAACCATGTTATATCGTAGTGTTGCCCTGCTGACTAGAGTAATGAAAACTTTAGATTGCACCCTATTGTCATTCACTTCTTAGCCGTTCTGTTTCGTTCTCATTTAAGAAGTATGGTTTAAGTTTCTGGATTAAATTATAAAAGATCAAAGATCAGTCAAAAGGTCTCATGGTTATTAAGGATTAGATGTTTGAGATTATGCATATAAGAGTTATATGTAAAGTTCATATGTTAGTATCCTGCACTCACACAACTTTGCTGTTGGTTTAGTGGTTGACTTCCCACCAAAATATAATAGATTTTGATTTTGAAATATTCTTTTAAATTATAATAATCACGAAAACGTAAAATATGGATTGAGGGTTTTTTACATCATCAATTAAAACCTTTGATTTCAGTACCTAAAATGCTAACAAGGCAGCAACGATCAACAACACGTTTCCATCTCAAGGCAGCAACATTCACCAAAACATTCCTTTTTTTTTTTTGGCACAAATTGAAGGTATGAAAAAGAGGGTTGCAAAGGCACAACAATCATTAAAAACAAAGCTACGGTTAAAAAGTTACGATCACTTTAAAAGAGTTTTCTGAACAAAACTGCAGACAATTTACATTATATTTTTCTACTAATTCCTCAACCAAATAAAACTCTTTTTGAATTTTAAATGTAGATTAAAGTTTCAAGATTGCAACTGAACAAGAATCAATGAATTGGAGTCATTTTTAGTAAGATATGATTGTTTAAAGTTTAGACTGCTAAAATCTTCATAAAAGTGCAGCAGACCTTGAAGTTGATTATCACATTCATTACCTATTCGTTTTCAACAATTCCAAGTCCTAAACTGAAGATTATCCTACAAGGATTACACAGGTATAAGACTCAACAAAATCCGAGTTATAGTTAGCAAAATATGATTATTTAGAATTCAGATTGCAACTAGTCCTCATCTGTAGTAGACTAAAAGTGCAGCAGACTTCAAATTGGAATATTTAACTCATTACCCACTTGTTTCCAAATATTTTAGATTCTACAATGAAGTCCATTTCATAAAGATTACACAGGTACAAGAATTGAAAGGATCAGAGTTGTGGTTGATAATATATAGATTTTTAAAGTTTGGATTTTCTGCTGCAAAAATCCAGTCACAGCAGACTTACAACTCAATTATCTCAATCATTACTTGGGAGTTTTCAAAAATTACAAGTTCTACACTATAAATCACTTTACAGGGATTACAGGAGCACAAGATTCGATAAAATCAAGGTTACGGTTTGTAAGATAGGGTCCTTCAAAGTTAAGGGTACTGAACACCTTTATTTCTGCAGCGACCTAAACGAGCAGCAGACTTCGACATTGATTATCTAATTAATTACCTACTTGTTTTCAACAATTTCAAGTTATTTTACAAAGATTATACCGGTATAAGAATCGACAAAATCCGAGTTAGGGTTGATTAAATATGGATTTTTAAAGTTTATATTTCTGCTACAACGCCCGAATGGAAGAGGGCAGAACTTCAAAATTCTCTTTCTCCCTCATTCCTTAACCAAATTGGATAATTCTTGATTCTGATTAAACTTCTGAATCATGGGCTTCCAATGACATAAATTTCATTATATTTAGATCTATAGTTTGTAAGATAGAGTCTTTTAAAGTTCACTGCAACATCTAACATTAAACTGTTCAGATTTCTTAAGTTCTCCCTTAACCCATTTCCTTTCCTTGGTAAATCTACTCCAAACATGTATTTACGATTTTTAATCACATGCATACACCTATTACCCTATACAATTTCATTAAGACTTACTCAACAACCCCTTGCCCAAACTCAATACTCCCTAACCAATTGATTGTGCTCAATGTCTAAGGGTTATGAGGTGATTGAATCGAGAAGGTTTGGTTAATACCTGAATTGAGTGATCGGAAACTGGAGATGGTGTGGTTGCATCGAAAAGCGGGGCAGCAACAGAGGGACACGGACAACATGAAGGTTAATCTGAAGTGACAGCAACGTCGAAATCTCTCATTCCCTCAGCTCCTTCTTCTTCGACATGGCAGTGAATGGACGGAGGTGATGGCTGTGTGACATGTTTAGGATGGAGAAGGAGTATGGCAGATTGAGTTTTCTATCGGAATCGGTGGAGCAGACAGGTGAAAAAAGGTGGGCGCCGAAAAATAAAAGCGAAGGAAATCACCGGTAGATGGAGTATTGTTCAAAGTTACTAAATGGGGAAATAAAAAATATCATGAGCACGGAGATGCGGACGTGTGGCGTGTGGCGTGTGGCAAACAAGTAGTTGAGACTCGATTTGAGCAACACTACTCTTATCATCATTTAGCATTTCAAAATGTGTTGAGAAAATTCGATAAAAGTATACTCATTGAAATGATGTCTTTTAGATATTGAAATGGTGGTGGAATCGGAGAGGTGAAATAGTTGATTACTTGAACAAAATTGAAGCCAGAAAAGGTGAAGATTTATAACTGCTGAAGCTACTCAATCCGAGACATAATGGTTCTGTTGTCTAGTTTATGTTAACCTACAAAGGTATGACCACAAGATCAACGCTAGAACAACATTAAAAGAACAAGGATCAGAATCGATCTAATGTCTCAGAGGTTATAGTCTGAACTTCCAGCCACAGATGGAGAAACTGAAGTCGGCTTTTGAGGTCTTCTGTACCATAGGAATGCAAACCAAAGAGTCCTAAGTAATGCTCCATTTGCAAGATGGGGAATGAAGAGTCGTCCCCAGTAAGGATAGTACGGTCCTGGCAATTTCAGCAGCGTGAAGAAAACACCAACGAATACCAGATGCCAGGGAACAGCCATATTCTGACAATCCGACAACAAATGTCAATATAAAACATATGATGAGTAAAATTATTAATCTACTGCAACTTCAAGTTATTACCTTGAGAGAAGGAGATGCTTCTTCAGCTGCAGTTCTCAGAACTCCGGCTACAGCAGCACCGATAATGAAGGGTACCAGAACGAAGTACAACTTCCGCTCGTGTGCTGAGTAGGACAGCTCACTAACACATGAAATCACAAACATAGGTACGTACAAATACTTAACTACTTGCAAGATCAGGTCTAGAGTGAGCTGAATGAAAGTGTCGGCAGCTTTATTCCAAGGGAAACTCTTGACTGGCTGAGGAGCATTGTCCCAGATTTGTTTGGCCTTCTCGAGAACAAGCTTCAGCTTCCCCGACTCATCAGATTGTCCTGCAGACATATTCATGGCACACAAAACTCGGGGCTGGGTGGCTCTACCCCTAGTCATGGCTTGTGATCTGAAAGGTAGGATGTGAAACTGCAACTTTCGACATGATGGATATTGCTGCAACACAAGTAGAACCTTAAAGATTAGGAGAAAACATTGGAGACTGAACAAAAACAATAAGTAGTGGCTAGACAGCAAAACCAACTACTTTGTCAAGTTCAACCCCAGATTCTATCGATTCTAATCAAAACTTCATGAAAACTTATCGAATGGAAGCATGCTGACCAGAAATGAAGATTGGAACGCATATATTGAAGGTCTGAAAGCCAGAAAACACAAGGAATAGTGGGATTGCAACACCACACAAATTGCTTATGGTCAGATAATTATACGTTCAATCGCCTTCACAAATCAAATGTCCAGCTAAGCAATAAACTAGGGCTGACAGCAATTCCACTGAGCTAATCAAGAACTATAGAAAGCAAACAATCATCATTTCTGAGTCTTCAGAACACCTCAATTCTATCAAGTGAGCAACAGATAACCTAAATAATCTATAGGGCACATCGGATAACTGTCCACAAGCTGTAGTTCAAAGGATTAAAAATCAAATAACGTATTCAATAAAAGTTCTATCACAATTCACTTCACAGGATAAGAGCAGAAAGTTTCGATCTTTGAAAAGCCCATTTCATTTTTTCATGCTTACAATCGGCAAGAAGGGGAAAAAAGGCGACTTTACCTTGAATTGCAGAGCGTGAGCGGGGAAATTGAGCCGGAGCGCCATGTTGTCGAGCGAGAATCAGTTCGTCTTCCTTATTCATATGTCGGAAAAACGCGCCATGAAACACCAGGAGGATAAGGTGGTCGTCGAGCTAGTAAACCCTCTTGCCCTAAGCACTAAAATACAAAAATCACTTGAGTATTAAAAATTAAAAACCCAAAAAGGGTGAAATTTGGCTATGTGATGGTTGGATGGTTGGATGATTGGATCAAATTTCAGAGGCGAAGCTCAACTTTTAAAAATTAATTATCTAAAAAAAATAGATAATACGTCACCGAATGTTAAGTTGAAACATGAAAATGGAAGCATAAAGATTTATTTTATTTTTTTGGTTCAAATTTTGTTTGGTTTACTGTTTTCTAGTTTTTATTTTCATTGGACCAAGATAGACAGGTAGAATTAGTTTTTACCTTCATTTGAACCATTTGAACATTGAATTTTTTAAATGTGTTTCAAACAGAAATTAAAAATAATCAACCGAATTAGATATAGTTTGGACACTGGTTTGTTCATTTTAGTTTTGGTACTTATTGGTTTTGCAACGGTTTCATAATTGATCTTTGGCAACAGAATGAAAGCAGAACACTTTAAATCACCCAAACAGTTTATTATTCTGTCAAAATTTTTTGTTTATTAGAGGAAACAACAAACATTCACACAAAAAGGAAACTACTGTGCAGTAGTTTTTACAAAATGCAAATCTCAACAGAACACATTATTAGTTCAAGGAAACAAAGGCAGGTACTGTAGGCCAGTGTTTTCAGGAATTCCCATCATCAAGTTGAGGTTTTGCAATGCCTGCCCAGAAGCTCCCTTCACAAGATTATCAATCTGCAACGAATCATTTCAAGAAACACGTAAACATTACATTCGTAGAAACTTGTGATGGGAGAAAATGAAGAAGAAAAACAGGACTTACCACAGATACAATTATAGCTCGTCCTGGAATTCGATCAGGAAACACGTTCATGAGGCAGTAATTGGAACCTCGGACATGTCTTGTATGAGGGACTTCATTTTTCTTCAACAAAACTACGAATTCTTCATTCTGTGCAAAGATAAAGAGAGATTGTTGGCAAGGAATCAGATAGATGAAATGCAAGCCTATATAGAGAGACATACCTCATAGAAGCTGTTCAAGTGTTGATAAAGATCATCAGTGGATACCCCAGGAGCCATCTCCACGTATATGGTTGATTGCATACCTCGGCTCTAAAAGTTATGGAAAACAGTTTAAGTTTATGAATGAGAACGCTAGCAGCAAGATAAGTCTCGGAGTACTGTAAAAGATGTTACCATGGGCATCAAATGAGGAGTGAAGCTAACTGTCACTCCTGAGCCTGTGACATCTGACAAACCTTGTTCGATTTCTGGCACTGGTATATTACAGATGAAAATCAAGTCAGCCCTTTCCAAAGTTAGTCAATTGGTTAATGATGATGTTGATTACCATGGCGATGTTTAGTGATGCCATAAGAATGAATTCCTTCAGCTATCTCGGTATACAAATTTGCTTCCTTGGCACCACGACCTAAATGGGATGACAATCAGAATTTACAAACAACTGCAAACGCAGACCTCTTCAATTCAACATTCAAAAGGAAAGAGAGTGAATAAAGTCCCAACCAGCTCCACTAACACCGGATTTCGCATCAATAATTATGTTTCTGACTTCAATGAGGTTTGCCTGCAACCAAGATGATCTCAGCACTAAGTGAACAAATCCAGTAAATTTCAATTTATTTTCTTCCCTAGCTGTTTCTTTCTAAAATTGCCCATAGATGTTCGGTAAACTGTAACCTGCTAGCTAACCTTTAGTAAGGGAACCAGCGGCAGTTGAATAGAAGTTGGGTAACATCCAGGATTAGCAACTAAACGTGCATCTTGGATTTCTTTCCTATGTATCTCAGTCAAACCATAAACAGCTTCTTTCTGCTTACAAGTATAACAGAACACACTTCAACATAAAGGACTGAATCCCAAGGGTAAAAACAAGAATGGAAATTGACTTGAGATCTGTGAATAACCCTTTTAGACTTCCTAAGCTTCATATCCGGTAAACATTTTAATTCCCATTTACAGAATTAGACATTTCTAAGGGTGCAAAAATATAACCTGCAATTCTACTGCCTTGTGAGGTTGACCGTACCATTCTTCATATTCATCAATATCTCGTAGCCTGAAGTCCTGCGAGCATCACCAGATAAAGACTTGATGGTAGCACGACTAACTAAAATGAATAACAAAAATTCAAACATGCAGAATAACAAAATAAAATCCAAACAGAAAAGCAACTTTAAAAACCATACCGCAGAAAGATCAACAATTTTCAAACTGTTCGGAAGACCTTTAATAATTTCCTGCCAAGGAGTATGAGAACATATCTCTTAGTAACTGAATTGTTTCCTTACTTTATAAAACATTCAGTTTTGTACAAAAGCAATGTTAGACCACGATGCATAAGATGGAGAGAATCTAGCACCTGAGTGGTTCCATGAGGCAAGCAACAAAACACAGCATCTACATCAGAAAAGTCAGCATCTTTGACAGCTACCAACTCAGGCAAATCCTACACAATATGTTTAGCCACATACAATCAAACATTAGCATGTACAGGATTCACTATAAACATAAATCAACTACAATTTGATATCCAAGTCTCAAAGCCACTTTACCATTGTGGCCAAATGAGGAAATACTGATCCGATCGGCTGACCAGCTTTCCTGTCCGCAGTCATCAAAGAAATATCAAAGTATGGATGGTTGGCAAGGAGTCTAATGATCTGCCAATTGAGAAAAAAAAAGTAACATCAACCCTCAGATATTAACCAGGCGGAGAAAATAAATACGCTAAAATTGTACATTGCGAAAATGTGTTGCATTAACCAAAGCACATTACTAAAAAAATCAGATTTCACAAAGGCTAGAGATTATAATTTGTTGACAGAATCTCAATAATATGCAATAGCTTCCAAGGTTCAAAGACAAGATACATAATACAGAAATTCCCCATTTCTCAATTCGGTTCGAGACTACAATTTTATTTTTCTGCCCCATCACACTTGTTTAAGCATCAAAATTGTACTGACATTCCAGAATATGTCATTACAATTTACATATACAGCAATGAGATTTCATTATCAGTGTTTACAAACTGAGACCAGAAAAACAAAGTGGTAATAGCATACCTCGGAGCCAGTATAGCCACTAGCACCCAGCACCCCAATTCGGAGTTTATCATGTTTCTGAGCACTGTCATTAGAAAGCTGCAAACTTTGCGGCGGCGAGGCCACGGCGCCTCTAACGCATAAATTTCTCAACTCGAAGCTTTTCTTTTCAGCCTGCAAACACACACACACACACACACACACAAATCAATATCTTGTTTAGAGCAACTGGGAATGCTCAGAAGCTGAATAGAGAACCTGAAGTTTGGAGAAGCAGCCAGAATCGAAGCAATTGGTGCTCAAACGACACAAAGAACTCATCTTTATGATCCTATCACAAAAACGTCAATCAAAATTATGGAGTGAAAAATTCAGTTTCAGATGACAGAAAAGTGAGACTTCAGGCGGCTGTAGAGGATTCTGGGCTGGTGTGAAGGCGCTGTAATTTGATGCATTCAGATCACGCTTTCTCCCTGGAGAGTAAATACTCTTTTCATTCTCATTTTTACCAATTGTGCCTTTTTTGTTTCAAGAAAAATTGTGCCTTTTTTTAACTCCATAAATTAAAGGAAGCTGTGCCTTCTAAAGTCTTGAAGTGAAGTTTCTTCCTTTTTAAACACTTTTATGTAATTTTTGATCGGATATAAATCCAATGCCTGCGAATATGAATATGTATCAATGGCATAGAAAATGATTTCATGATATTTGATTCCTATGATCCTATCCAATCCATAATCATCATAAGAAATATTTTTTTGAAAAAATCATCACAAGATTGGTTATACTAGCATTTTCACTTTTGAAAAGGTCTTGGTGATAGTTGACACATTAGATTCACGCTCTTCATAGGTCAAAGCATTCACGATGATCGTGAATGCTTTGGCTCATTTACACCCATAGACCAAATGGCAGAGAGCAAAACTGGAAACTTTCATAAACTGATAATAGATCTCCATTCTCCCAACAAAGAAAATATACTTTTACAGTAAAAAAATAAAAACCTCACAGGCACATACTACACCAATATATAACAGGTAGCTGAATATATACAGAAGTGTAAAAAATGCAGCTTTTATTCAAAGCCCTGAAAATTCATCATCTAGTAGTCTGGTCCAGCAGGGGAGTACCAAGCAGGGTGTGTCCCTTTTGCCCTGAGCAACCTGGTGAAAGGTGAATCAGGCATTCTGTCCTTCTCTTCTTCTTCAAGCTCTGCCTTCGACTTCGGCAATCCATCCGGAATTGGGCAATCTTTTGCTACCATTGGCTCAGAATGTGAAGCCTTTTCTCGAGCTTTCTTGGTTCCTTTGTCTGATTTATGAATTTCAGCTATCCCATGTAAGCAACCAACTAGAGATTTCATCCCACCGGATTCTATTATCAGTCTCTCAACCTCAGCCTTTGGTGCCTCTCTCTGTATTACACTTCATTGATCAGTAAACGAAGCAACAAAAACAAGAGTCTCATTATTTCCCACCAAGACACATTGTATCTTTATCTGCTTTTCGAAGCTCTACATTTTTAACAACACAGACAAACTTTCTACTAGTACAAGAAATTACAAAAACCAATAAAAACCAGCCACAATTGTCATTTACCATTTATGTTATACACAAACATATACTCCCTCAATTTCCAAACTAAATTGCACTCTTTGGTCAACTTTTTCAGACAACCATTGCATCTTCTTTGAAGCTCGAGTTCTATGGGAGATCTAAGGCTATATCTCCAATGCAACTTTATAACCAATTCAAACAGAGTTATTTCTGATCATTTATGCCATAGACAATCATATACTCATCTGTTCTAGACAAAGCTGCAATTCAACCATACATTTGGTCAAAATGTCTTAAATTGGACCATAAAATAGAAATTAAATTGAAGCTAAGAAAACCGCAGTATATGGTTAGATTCATTAACTTATATTCTCAAAACATAAACTTTTCACAATCAAGAAAACAAAGATCTCTTCCCTCATAGCTTGAATCTTGGAAGATGAGACTGAAAAACTTACTTCGAGTTCTTTGAGTTCAAAGTAGGCTTGCCAGCAACTGTACGATGTATCTCCATCCAGCGTCGAACAATAATCTAAAACCACAGGCAAACCAAACCACCAAGAACACATTCAAACATCTCCAAACAACAATAAAAATCGATTCTTTGGGCAAAAATCAGTGAAAAAAAAACAGAAAAAACAGGGCATACCAGCAAGTTGGTTCTCAGACTTCTCGATCAGAGGCGGTTCTTTCGCCATGCGGTCGAATTTACTCCTGCTGAAGGGCTCGAGCTTCGGTATGTATGGATGGTTTCTTGAAGAGCAGGAAATGGCGGCGGGATTCAGCCTGGGAGGATGGATTGGATCATGGGTATCAACAACAAGAGTTGAAGGAGATACTGAAGAGGTGAAAGATAGTGATTGAAGCATTTTTGTTCTTCCAAATATGGGATTAAACAAAGTTTCCCTCGAGTTTTTGAAGATACTACTGATGAAGATTGAAGAACAACTAGTACTATCCGGAATACTGGTCCCTTCGGATTCAAGATTTATAATAGTTATATAAAATTCAAAACAGTGGGAATGGGATTCAGGGGGCAATTGTCCAATGGATAAGGATGAGATATTTTTGCAATACTTTTACCATGTTTTTTATGAATATTTGCATGCAAAAGGATATACACTGGCCGTTTGATGATCAAGTAGGATATACTTGGATCCGAAGATTTTGATACGTTAACTGTCTATAACTTAAAATTAGTTAAATTAATACATTGAAATCATGTTTTATTTAACAATATTAATTCAGTTGAATCAGTTCCCATTTAAGTTATTTTCAAAAAAAAAAAAAAAAGTTCCCATTTAAGTTCAAATCAAACAAACATGTGTGCATGCTCGTGGATATAATAGACGGCGCTGTTGCGATGGTTTACTAATACTCCCTCTGTTTCTTCAACTTTAACACCCTGAATAGTGAGACAACAAAAAGTAGAATGAGAAAGAAATGAAATTTTAGACATTATTATTATATACATATAATAAATTTAAATTATATTTAACATCTAGTTGATTAGTATAATATTGTAATATATATTTTGTCATTTATATAAGTTAACATGGACAATTTTTAAATTTTACAAAAAATAAAATGAATAGTTGAATATTAGTTTGGGTGCCAAAGTGGAGGAACTACTAAATCAGTCACTGAATAACTAATAAATCAGTGGGCGTTTGATAACCTTTGATTGTTCTTCATTTGCTTGTTTCCGGTCCTAGCTTGGAGCCTTGTTTCACGTTAGATGTTCTTAAATTAATTTATTATTAACTATTTCCTAAAATAATGGTCCACACTTTTAATATTAGACTAACAAGTTGAAACGAGTAGATAAGTTATGACGAATCAAGATATTTCAATTCAATCTAGTACTTTTTTTCAAAAAAATAAAATATACTTCAATCTACAAGTTGTAAAGATAAGAGTATGTATGAGTATGAGTATGAGTATGAGTATGAGTATGAGTGTATGACCCTACAAAAGTTTTTGAGATATTTTGTACCTGTCAATTTTGGGCCACTATCGATCTACAAATTTAATTTGATTTCAGAAAAGAAATTTTGTGAGGCGAAATTCATTTAATAAGGACAAAAATGGAAAGAAAATACTGCAAATTTAGTTGTCATTGACATTTCTGTACATATTTACATACAAAAGGGGCGTGACTGGAACTCACGTTTGTAGCCAACAGCTAACTATTCAGACCATTCCTTATAAATATCTGCAAAATTGGCCTTATTTTTTATCTGTCAAAGGAAGAAAGATAAGGAGATTGTTGATAATCTGTTCTTGAGCTTAAAGGAGTTGAACTTCCTGGAATGATTTCAGACAACCTCATCCTTTCTTTGTTCATTCTATTCTGAAAAGCAGAAACTGAGATAATCTTAAATAAACTAGTACTATATTATGTCTGATTGAACGAGGATGTATCATTAAATAAAATTTACATTTACCTTCATTTTGGCTGCTTGCAGTTCCCTTTCCAATGCATTGATCCTGCTCTTTAGCTGACCAAGAGCTTCTTCGGCCAGTGGCCGGTTTATCTCTGAGGTAGGAGGTCTTGTTATTCCGGCAGCCTGCAGTTTTCATTCAAATAAGATGTATGAAAATTTTGGAGGAATGAATGAGTGAATTTTTATAACTCTTGCTGATGAGTTCTGAGTTGCACTGACCTTTAATATGCTGGTGCACAAGCTGATCAACTCGTGAGCTAATTGAAACCTCTCAGTCTCAGTCTCCTGCTAAGGGATAAAACAATCATATTCACTGATATGGTTTTCATGATCTATCAACGTATTTCTTAAGGTGAAAAGGGCTTCCTAGAAAAATCCTGACCTTTAGTTTATTGTTGAGCCTTTCCTCCTCATCAAAGTCGATGTGAGGATTTCTCCCACCAGCAGAACGATACTGTGCTAATTCTTGCTTTACTCGTAACAGCAAAGAGTCCGTTCTCCTCAGCTTTGCACTGAGTTCGTCATTATGACATTTTAACATATTATTTTCTTCCTGTGTCAGAGAGTAAATTCAGGTTATTGAGCATATTTCTCATTTTAAGAGTATGACTATGAACCAGTACAAGCAAAAACTCACCTTGATTTTAGCATGGTGATGGATACGCTGTTGGAGGTTTTGCTGACCCGACAACTTCTTTATTTCAGCTTCTAGCTCCATAGCCCTTTTCTTATAGTTTGAACTCTCCACCTGAGCATGCGGATAGGTAAATTAGTAGTTGAATGCAGATAGGCAAGTCAGTAGACACATACTAAGGAGTTTCAGATGTTCAAACCTTTAACATTTGATTTTCAGTAGTTAAAAATTGATCCCGCTGGCGTAGTTTTTCCAATTCAACTTGTGCAGTAACCACCTCAGCTTGCTTTCTGTCAATTTCCTCTATCCATCTGGATAAAAGATTTTAAACAAGAAAAGTTAATTATCATTGTGGGCATATCTATACCACAAATAATTTGACGATTATTCACCCTTTCCGTTCTTTGACAAATTCATTCAGTTGCTCCTTCAGTTTGATAACTTCCTCTTCCTGTGACAGAATCACATATGGCGATCAAAAACCTTAACTTGAAATGCTTTTCATGGTGCCGTTATGAGTTTACTGAGACTTACTTGAATATTATGTGACTGAGCTTTGTTCATGAGCAATTGAACTTGCTTATTATTCATCAAAGTCTAGAAATAACAGATGTACCATGATGAGTATATATAGAACATACTTAGGCTGTAAAGAAGTGTGACAATTTCAGCATGAGGAAATGCAGATCTAATTGGAATATTACCGCACAACTGTTCATGTCCAACTTTAGACCCAGCAAATCACGGATAACATCATGAGTCATACTCTCTGCTGTAGCTAATCTTGCATTCAACATGAATATCTAGGGGAAGACTGAATATGTTTAGTTGACGAAGAAAAGGTAATAACAGTTAGTATTAATAGGATTATATACCCAATGTCATTAACTCAACACTACCTCTTTTTGTCTACTTGCAGCTAGGGCCTCCAGTTCTTCAATGCGTTGTCTTCTGGCACTAAGCTCCTCCTCTTTCTCGGACTTAATCTGTTGAGCTATGCCTAGGCCAATGCATTTGAAAGGGGACCCAGAGCCCCTAGACTTAGATCCATTCTTCTCCAATTTATTTGCTGATGAAATCACGGAGTTGGCACTGGCAGGAACTTCTTGTTTTACTTGCTCCAGCATAGACTCCAATACCTTAAACTGTTCAGAAGTTAAATTAAAATGGAATAAAGCATAGCCAGTTTGACCTGTAACATATCTGACTTGTTGTACCTTTTGCTTGTATTCAGAAGCCTGTGCCTCTGCATACAAATTAAGCTCATCAATATGAACCTTGCATCTTGCCACCTGTTGAATATAGAGGTAGTTACTTTTAGCAAAAACTGAACAAGCTTGAAAGAATCTTTAGTCAGGACAATGCTTAAGATTTTCACTAGTGATCAAAGCAAGTTACAAGAAAGCAATTTACCTCTGCATCTCTTGCAGCTATATCTTTTTCCAGAACTTGAATCAGCTGGAGGCTTTCTTCAAGATTTTTCTCATTATCATCAAGTTTTCTGCGTGATATAATGATTTGTGAATATTTTACCAACAGAACTGAATCCTAATATTAGTTTATTGTACTTTACAAACCTTCTCATATCAGCGTCAAAGTTCTCTACACTCTGCATTTGTTGCTTGACAGCATGAAGCTCCCCTTCAAGCTCTTCCCTTTCAAGTCGTTGCCTTTCAGCTTCTACCTTGAGAATCTCAAACTGAAGATGGGCACAAAAACATGTAAATTATCAAGTATGACATATTTCTAGTTAAAATCTTAGCAAGATAAATAAATATATACCTGGTTTTCAAGTACATCCACTGTGCGCTCTAGTTCTTCAACAGAATGTTCTAACAGCTTCACCTCCTCTTCCTTTTCTTCAATTTGGACTTTTCTAATTTCTGCCACCTGTGATAATAACATATGCAAAAAGTTAGAATAGGCTAATAGTTTCTGATTATCTTGAAAAGTTTATTGCAAATGACCTTTACCTCTTGAGCTTCATTAGCAAGTACTCGATTCTCTTCAGCAATGGTTTGTGCCTTCTCAAGCTCTTGCTTCAAAACACGTGCTCTCTCTTGCAGATCATCCCTTTCAGTAGTAACCTCGTTCAAGTTACTCTCCAAGAACTCAATCTTGCTGTTCATTTCACCAAGTGCCATTTCCATTTTAACCATCTCAACTTCTAGGTCTTCACTGACCTTCTTTCTATCTAGCAACTCTTCCTCCAAGGACTCTCTAGATTTTGTACACTCTTCCATCTTAGCTACTAGCTCGTGATTCAGACTGGTGAGTGAAAAAGCAATTTCTTGTTCTTTCGCAATATCATTCTCTAGAGTAGAAATTTTGTCTATTTTCTCTTTCAGCTGAGCTTCAAGATCTTGGACCATTTTAACTGTCTTATCAAGATTGGCTGACTTCAATACGAGTTCATTTTGCAAAGAACCTAATGAATCCAACAGTGATCCAATCTCATTCTTTTGATCCATGGAAATGGATGCAGATTCTTGCAACACACTCATATCAAATAAAGCTCCGTTCAGAAGATCATCCTTCCTCAACAGTTCAGTTTGAAGTTCTTCTGCCTCTGCTTTTACAGCCTCTAAATCCATCTGCAGTGTTGCAGACTGATTTTCCAATAAAGAAACCCTGTCTTGTAGTGTTTGATTTTCAGCACCAACGATGGCTTTATCTCTCAAAGATGATTCAAGTTTGTCTTTCTTATCCTCCAAGTCCTGAAAGAGTGAACAGTACTCTGCCTTGACCTTCTCAATCTCAGCCTGCAACATATTCTCCTCATGCTCAAGGCTGTTTAGCTTTCTTAGCTCCAAATCTTCCTTTTCCAACTTATATGATTCCAACAAACAGTTATTATCTTCCAACCTTTTCTTTTGATCTTCGAGGGAAGATAATTGTCTAGAAGAAACCTCCAAAGCAGCTTCCACTATTTTCTTCTCTTCTGTCAGATTTCCACATTCAGAGTTAAGCTTCTCAACCTGCAAGGAGAGCAATTGCTTTGCTTTTGTAGCTTCATCAAGGTCAGATTTTAATTCATCAGCCAAGGATGCAACTTCTTTAAATGACTCGACATCAAGACGAAGAACCCTGTTCAAATCTTCCATTTGAGCAATCGTTGAATCCCTCGTTTCAAGCTGTGACAGCAAATCTTGGAGCTCCCTTCCTAAATTCTTGAAATTGTTGCTCAGAGAACAAAGTTCAGCTTCTCTCTCGAGCAAGATTGATTCAGTTAAGCTTGCATCAATCGCATGAAGAACTACAGATTCTTTGCAAGTATCAAGTACTTCAAAAGAACTTAGCTGTGCTTGCTCCAAGTCAGCTTTAGCAGAATTAACTTGCTCCAAGTACGATGAAAAGATCAACACTTCAAAATCTCTCGCACACATTACCACCAACAAATCTTCCTCTCTAGTCTCAAGTAATTGCTCTTTTTCTTTCTTACTGTGATCCAGCTCCTTCAGTAGTACACTGAGTTCAGCTCCAATGTTAGTTGATCTTTGCAACGTTAACTCCTTCTCAGACTCTAAATCTGATACTTTCTGCTCAAAACCTCTTATCTTGATCCGAAGTTCACCAGCTTCATCTTCTTGTCTCGAAATGCGGTCAAAACTATTCTTGATGTCTGCCAACATTTTCCCTTCGAGAATTCTGCAGCTCTCAAGCTCTTTCATAGACTCATAGTTTTGCTTCTTCAACTCAGATATAGTCTCATTTGACTCACCTAGTCCATGAGAAAGTAAACCATTTTCTGCATTCAATTCAGTCACCTTCTCTAAGAGAATCCCCAAATGACAAATGTGCAAAACAGAAACAGCAGTGTCCTTCAAAAATATATCAGACCATATGTCCTCATTACAAGCACTCAACAGTTTCACGGACTCGTGAAATTGGGACTTTATAGATAGGCAGTCGGAGGCAATAGACAGGCCTTCTTCCATGGAAACAGATTGAACCTGTGAAACTATAATCTCCAACTCTTGAAGCGACTTGTTTATCTTTTCAAAATCCGATCCCAACTGAGCTTCCACCTCTTTAAGCTGTTCATCCTTCTGATCAGCTACAGACTGCAAACTTTGGACTTTGCTGACCAGGCAATCTCTGTCACAAACTAGTGAAGCCTCCTTCTTTTTAAGCTCTGAAACCTCAAGCTTCAAGGTTTCATTGGCTATCATCAATTCATTTATCATTATATCTGCATCTTTCATGGTATACTGGATCTCTTCAAATTTTGAAAGAAAGTAGGAAGCTTCTGCATCCTTCTGAGTGGAAACTAGGCTCGCATCTCCAAGCGCCTCCTCAAGCAACTGAAAAAGCAGGGTTTAGAAACTCTCATGATTACAACTAAAAAGCACTTTTTTCTTAGCATCTTTTGCATTTTTTTTTGAAGTATTTGCATTTTTTAAATTACTGGAAGCATGAAAAACATATACAAAAATCAATCGGTTATAACCAAGATAAATCTACGGCTAAACTTAACATGATCATTTCCTTTAAAATTTAACATAATTTTATTACATACCTCTTTTTGCTCAACCCATGAATTACAAGAGTCCTCTAGAACTCTCTCGAACCCCAGAAGCTTTCTTTCCAGATCACCTATCTTTCCTTTTACTTCATCTTCAAAATAATTCATGGCATTGCTCAAAACAAGTACCTGAGCCACAATGGATTCAATGCCCTCCCGACTCTCTTGCTCAGAAACACAGATACTATTTTTCTCTGATCGTAATTTGACAATCTCAGTTTGCACGCCTTTCAGACTTTCAAGTGCGAATTCTATTTCCGCCTTTAAAAGCATAATGGTTGCTTCTCGGTTCTTTACATCCTTCAGCCTTTGACACGCCAAATTCTTTTTACCACTTGAACCTTTGTTAATGTTTGCACCTATATCAGCAGCATAGTTGGGAGATCTGCCTTCTCTCTTGTTATCAAAATGTGAGTTCATGTCCTTGGGATCTATTTTAGTTGAACCTGCCTGCAACAAAATATTAATAACTGGTAAGTTCAAAATTAAAAATAAACAAATAGCTATCCGAACAAATATGACTCTTTGAATTACCTGTATTTCATCATTCTTTTTGCTAGACAAACAAGAAAACTCTTCTTTAACATCATGTCTTCCTGAGCCTCCATTTCCATCCGCATAAGCTGCAATGCACGACTTCATCTCAAAAACACCATTTTTTAATTCGGAAAGTTTATCACCAGTTTGTAAGATAGTATCTTCCTCATATGCTTCTAGCTCCTGCCTCAAAGAATTAGCAGAATTCTGCTCCTCGGATAGCTTTTTCCCAAGAAGACTGCAGCTTGCCTCCAATGCTTTTATATCTTCTCTGTAAGACTGAATCTGCTTCTTTGCCTCATCAATAATCCCATTCTGACTCTGGATAACAATATCTCTACCAACATTAGCATCTGTAAGTGCCATGAGCTGAGTGTCCTTCAGGTTTAATTCATCAAGATGCTTAGAATTCAGTTCAGATAACCTGTTTACAGTAATTAAAGCAGCTGTTGCACAAGTTGACGTTTTCCTAAGTTGAGCCTCCCCGAGCCTCAATTTATTCTTGAGATCTAAAACTGTTGATGCTTCTACAGACAACTGTGAAGTTAGCTTAAACATTTCCCTATCCTTTTCACAGCACTCTTGCTGGTGGGCTTCATTCATGGCTAAAGCTGCTCCTCTCAATGAATTCAGCATGCATTCCAAATCCTTTCTTTTACTGGAAGCATCTTCTAGATAATTGTTGAGCTCTTCAATTAGCACTTCTTTCTCAAAAATGCATTTTGTCATTTTGTCAAACTGTGCAGATATCCAACTTCTTTTCTGAGGGAAAGAAACTGAAATGCTGTGTAGCTGATCCGAGGCATCTTTAAGGGACTCAAACCCACCTTGGAGAACAGCTTCAATTTCATTTGTTAGAAGTTCCCATTCTTGAGACGACTTTCTTAATTCACTGTCTCTGTCTTCCAACAATTTGCTCAATTCTGTATTTTCATCAGTCAATGCAGAAAACTTGTCCCCCATTGCTTGCATTTCGGTTTGTAGAAGAGCCAAACTTTGTTTAGTTTCCATCTCCTTCAGGTTGCTGGCCTGAACTTCTTCCTGAAGAAGAGAAAGTTCTTCCTGCAAGCACACAATCACCTCAGCAGTTTCAGCCTCAACCTGCCTACGCACCTCTTCTACTTCTTCTTCATGGGATGCCTGAAATGCTTTGTCACTCTGGTATCGTTTATTCAGTCTCTTGGACTTCTCTAGGGAGTCATGCATCTTATTCAATTTAGCTTCCAAGAGAAAATCTTCACGCTTCAAGATTTTAGAAGATGATAGACTTCTGAACTCTTGACAACGGTTTTGCAACTTGAATGAAGAGATTTCGAGCTCTTGCTTGTTTATTAAATCCTCGAAGTAACAATTCTTGCCTCTGAGATTATCTATCTCATCAATTGATAGAAGTTGTTGGGATTCTAAAGCTTCTATGACAGACTGTGCTTCCTTAAGTTCTTGTTTCGCCGCTTCATACTGCTTGGTCACTAAGAGAACCTTTTCCTTCGACAAATCAAGATCTCTGCCCAACAACTGCATATTTCCCTCCCTTTCATGACTAAATGATCTCTCTTCTTTAAGAATAGTTTTCAAAATATCCAACTCCAGTTGTAAATGTAAAACTTCATCAACATTATCCTTTGTTTTTTCTAGCTCAATTTCTTTTTTCTCCTTCTGCAAAGGCACCATTGGCTGGATAGTGACAGATGGAGCTTCTGATATAGACTCCTGAAAGAAAAGAAAAATATCATCACCATAAGCAACTTGAGTTGAGATTCCCATTTATGCAAAATAAATTACATTCCACCCGCATGTCACATATAGCTAGGGCTCATCGACTGCATTTACCACAGTGAGAGCCTGGTTAGATGCATTTGGCTATCACATGTCCATTTCGAAAATGTGTCTTCCACTTAAGCATTTATCAAGGAATACTACTGTACAAAATGTAGTTTAAAATGATGTTTAAATTAACTAGGGATTTTGTTACCTTAATGACTTCAGCACTGCTTTCATGATCATTCACCAAAGGTCTACCAAAATTCACTGAGAAACGCAAGGTGTCGACTTCCCTGGATAACAAAGGAAAGGAGTCACTAACATAATCAGCACTAAAATTTACTAATCATGATCAAACCAGTAGAAAGCAACAGGTTTGAGCTTGTTACCTGCTGAGTTTTGCATTATACTCTAAACAAGAGTTAAGTTTACTCCTGCACTCCTCTAACTCACATTGGGTCCTCTTTAACTGCATGTAATATCGTATGTCAGAAAGTGTCGATACAGTATATCTATATCCAGATACAAGGATTATGAGTATTTATACCTCCTGCTGAATTGAAACATTTTGCTTGGATGCATTTGACGCCTCCTGTGACAGATCAGAAAGATAAGGCAATGAGGGAATTATATGATTAAATGACAGTATAAAAAAGAGATTGACAACTATTCTGAAAGGTTACCTGATGATGCTGCTTTAAGTTCCCATCGAGGCAAAGAATGAACTGTCAACAAAGAAAATAAATTAAGGCTTGAATGGTTACATTAGAAAACCAATTCTTGTTTTCAATAACCCCCAGAATTACCTGTTCTCTGAGTTGAGATACCTCTGCTAAGAGCATCTCTCTTTCCCCTTCTTCATAGAAGTCTTGGAACCTACGAGCATAAGATTACACAAAGATTACACATGATTAAAGTTATTAAAACGTTGATATTTTCTCCTCATATTTCTTCTATAAGCGTACCTACGAAGTTGTTCGAGAAGCCTAATATTCTCAAGAGCGAAGCGAGTCACTTCTGGGTTCTTTTCTATTTTAGCTTGAAGCAACTGAATTTCACTGGACAGTGTACAGTTCTCTTCTTGTAAATAAACATCTACGGGCAATATACCACGAACAAGAGACTCCATTCTTTGAATTTTGTCTTCTCTGAATTTCAACATCATCTTTGTGCACCGGGTGTCTTCCTCCCTTTGTTGAGCCTATGGCGATAATTCCCAACATCATATCAAGAAACAATATAAGTAATAGTCCTCGGTTGAAACACTTTAAAAACCACACACATACAAAAAGACATTACCAGACGGTTCAGCTGTTCATTCTCAGCTTCAAGTTGTTTGATAGAGAGTTCTGCCATTTGTTCTCTTCTCAGAGCACCAGTAAGCGTACTCTCCAATGATTGCATCTGAATTATAGATGACACCACAAGAAGCAATGGACAATAAACACTGAGGCATTGAATTAGGCACCATAACAAAGATGCATTCTACGAATTTCATTTTGTATTTATTCGTTATAATTAGACATTAACATTAACATTTGTTCTTTAATTTCTGGTCACCATACCTGTTTAGTAGATACCCTCAGTATACCCTTGCTCTCTTTGCTGAGTAAATGAGCCGGTGAGTTTGTCTCCCTTTCATCTTTGAAGAACCTATGGTCGTCATCAATTCCTTCATCAGCAGGACCAAATGACAAAGATCTGGATACATTTTGACGTTTGAGAATACAAAGCTCCTCCTGTTTGAACAATCTTGTTAAGATAGATGTTGGTTCACTTCTATATGCAAGAAGTGCTGAGATTGATAAAAGAACTACCTTAAGAAGCCGTATTTGGTTCTGCAATGCAACAACATCTCCTGAGGAATCTTCATTGACAACAGCCTATGATGGTTTAAGTTTTAGGATGGGGGACTACTCACTGAAAAAGGAAACTAAAGTATTTTGTATTGAATGGGGGACTACTTACATTATTTTGAATAAGCTTTGCACGCTGAGCAAACTTTAAAGTGTTCAGGGTTTCAGCAGCACACCTGAATACCAAAGTTAAGATCAATGGTACTCTCAAACTCCGACAATGACATACAGAAACCAAACAAACGAGGAAAAATAAATTAATACACTGTACCAGCTTGAAGGGCTGACATTAGCTATAATCATTGTCTTTGAGTTCCCACCTAAGGAATCCTGCATTCTATATCTTGTAAGAAACGATTTAAGATGTCATGAGCCACTACTCAATAAAGAAAAACTTAATATGGACCTGAAGCAGAAATGTCAGTCTCGAATCCCTGTAAGGAATATGTTTCTGCCTCCCATTTGCAACGTCAACGAGGACCATAATCACGTGACTGCAAAATGTGATAAATGAGAAACATGAATATATTTTTCAAGTATAGATACTGGCACAGGACATAGGGATATATACTCATGAATTACCCAAGAGTTGATAGTGATTTGTTGATGTTAGCAGCCTCCTTTAGACGCTCACCTTCAGCACCAGAAGTCTTTTGCCTGTGATATATGTCAATAAAATTGTTAACAAAATACTCCTACATGTCTTTTCCATGACATAAAGCACAAGCTAATGCACCACCTTTCAGAACCAGCAAGATCAACAAGGTTAAGCCTTGCAAAACGGAAGTTGCTGGTGGAATCCTTCTCCCACCTACTTTCAATTTCACACGTAAAGACACTATGTGAACGGCTACTTTCTCTGTTCATATTTGTAGCAGCAACTCTTCTGTTCAAAGAACCCTGAGACAGATTTCAAATCTCAGCAGACATAGTGGCACACTGTTGTTATGTTGAACTTAGGCTACAATTTTCATGGGAACTATGATGAATGCAATCATGAATCAGTCACCTCTCTCAAAAGTTTGAGAATGTCGCCAACAGTTTGGACTTCAAATGCTGATAAGTTCTCAACATACACACCTTTTTTCATATCCTCGCGCAACTAGAAACAGAAAAAATCATGATCAGGATTCACTGGCAGTCCTGTTCGAAATATAAAAATTGAATAGAGACTTCAAGTACCATCAAGTTTGTTGATGAAGGATCAAGAAGATCAGCAATCTGCTCATTATAAATCTCTAAAAATGAACATCTGCAATGATATCTCAATTTCTCATCCCTGCGACTTTCCTCTTCCTGAATGTTTGAAGGTACTTTCATGTGATTAAAGTGCAACATATAGTGAAAGTATAGATATAAGGAGTTGAGTGGACAACAGTAGTAGGAAAAAAGTGTCAATCTTACAGCTCTGATTCTTGCAAATAAGAACTCAAATATTCGTGGTGTCATTCCACGATTTGTGCTAGGTCTAATCTCAAGGTCTTCAATATCACCTAGCATAGTGTGTGTCTTTCCACTTCCCGTCTGCATTGTAACTTTACACTATCAGAACAAGCTTATACCTCACAATAATGGCATTAATCGAACTGATGACTCAATTAAGCTCACACAAGAAAGCAACTAAAGGAATACAAACCAAAATAAATAGGTGAAAAACTATTGATATAATCATTCATATAATACCTGGCCATAAGCAAACATGCAGCTATTGTACCCAGACAAACAATTCTCCACCATTGGCAAACCAACCATCCTGAAAAGTGTTTCCTACAACATTGTAACAATGCAAAGTAAGGCCAAGAAATCCCCAAGAAATTGTCCTTGCAATTCACTCATTCCTTCTATATAGGAAGTACCTGATCAATTGATTCGCACGCAACGTGATCAAACGTGAATCGTGTTTCAGGCTGCCCAATCCAAGTGATGGTTTGTGCACTCTCCTGCTTCAGGCATCTGTTATAACCAGCATTGCCTTTCTCTGCATTGTTCAGAGGCCGCACGCGAATCAAAACCTACATGTATTGAACCCCCATCAAATCAATGCTTTATCTTAAATTATAAACAAACATAAACTTATATTGTTTTAGGAATCAATTATTGCTTACTTGCACATTATGCTCCAGCCAGAATAAGGGGTCCTCTTTGAGCTCAAACTGTGGAACCTCAACCGTATTTACAACCGTGTTAGAGCTGCAAGAACTCGATATCCCTTTCGACAGAGCTACATAGTTAGACATCCTCGACCCACCAGGCCCACCACTGCTCGGAGGAGCTCTAGAGCCACTGGTCAAACAAAACCCTGGATTTGGAGGTTTACTCACACTCTTAGTAGGTGTAGTCTGAGTAGAATTCCCCTCTGAATTAGCTCTCCCCACATTGCGAGCAGGCCGAGGAGTGATGAAATTCGCCATCGCTGAGCGTAACTGACTGTAACTTCCACCATTGACATCAACCTTGCCCTCATCCTTCATTTCCACAGCTACTGAACTTGAACTAGAACTCGAACTCAAACTCGATTCACCCTTCTGCCCCCAACCAAACCTCTTATTCACCCCTTGCTTCTCCGGCGTGCGGTGGTTGTGCGTAGGGTTTGCAGCCTTGGGCTTAGTAGGGGTTCTATCACTTCTATAAACCCTAGCACTCCCTTCCTGATCCACACCGCCTTTCGGATTCAGCACAGGATCCTGAATCACGTTCAAAGGAGGCCTCCCCGACGAATCTACAGAAACCTGAGCAGCCAGCGATTCCTTCGGATTCACCGGAAGATTCTCCGCTTCCTCGCCGGAGTTCCGGCGCAGGAACTTCATATCCCTCAACATTCTGATTCCGCGGAAAAACACACACTAGAATGAATCAGACAAAGCACGCGACGAATAGAAATGAAGATCTACAACAACTGTAAATAAATTACCTGAAAGAAGAGGTGGAAAAAAGGATTCCTAATCCGCGATACACTGAAACTGCTGTTTTCAGCTGGGGTTTAGCTCGATCTGGAGCTCGCAAACATTGATGAGATCTGGAGAGAGGAGATTAGAGGTTTAATTTCCTGTACATTTCCATGGATATAGAATTCGAGAGGTCTGATTTGAATGGTTTTGAATTTGCGGGATGGTGAGTGAGTTTGTGTGAGTGTGTGTGTTTTTTGGACGGCTCAGATTGGACCGGGATTTGAATTTGTAGGTGTTGGTAATAACATCGCGCTTCAGGGTTTTGACTTTTGAAATGCTGTTTGGACTTTGAGAGAAAAGAAGTAAAGGGAAAGGGGCTGAATATCTGTGTGTATAAATTACGCCGTTAACGGCTACAATTTAAATTTAAATGACTTCGAGCCCTGCGAAATTCATGTGGACTGGGCCTCGAATGAACCCATCATAAAATCAATCAAAATTTCAGGATGGTATTTTTCTGTAATTTAGTTCAAATATGTTTCTTCATCACCTTTTAAGATAAATTTATATAAAAAATTACATCAAACTTTCAAAATAAATTTTCCCTATTTTTTAAAACGAGGGACTAGAATTTAGAAAAAATATGATTTTCTCAAGTTTATAAGACCGGTATTAATTGTATTATAGAGAAATGTTGATCATCATAAACCCGATCTTTTACAAATGTAGGACGTATTGAGACAAATTGTTTATCGAGTTCATTTTTAAGTTTGACTTAATCGGTTTTAGATCGGGTTAAAATTAGATTAATTTTTGGCATGCAAGATTTTAACACAATTCATCTCAGTTTTGTAAAATCCATCTAAATGTTACCACGTCACAAAACTCAAAACTTAAACCCACAAAGATCTAGAACACAAAGGACCTCAAATTTCCAGCACAAAATCTCTGAATTGCAAAAGATGTGTAGGAGGTTCCAACCGCTTTGGCAACTATTTTCATCTACACTTGAAAGGCGTGTTAATATTTATTAATAATTTGTTGGTAATACGTATGAAACTCACAAAAGAAAAGATTAGATATATCATTATTATTTTTAAATGGAACAATAACTACAATACATTCTTTAATATCCATAATTCAAATTGATAGATAAAGGGCAAAATGCTTAGATGACCCAGTTATGGGTTAAGTGCGATTGTGACCCTCAATTTTTGATTGAGTGCGATTATAACCCCCAGTTTTTTGTTAAGTGCGATTATGACCCTCTTCCGATCAAATTTATGTAAAATATAACCCTAAACATGCTGATATGACCAATTCAGGTATACATATATCATATATGTGAGTAAATAGTATTTCTCTTTGAATTTGAAGTGAATTTCACAAATCATCCAAATATATTGTTTAGAAACTCATCAAAAATACAATGTAGGGTTATAATTGCACTTATCAAAACTCGGGGTTATATTTGCCTTTATCACATAACTGAAGGTTATTAGCACTTTTCTCATAGATAAATTGCCACACGGACCTCACTTTAATATTCTAATGATCTCAGTCAAAGGCTTCCCTTCATTTCTTTATTTGTTTGAAATTAGTACTCCCTCTGTCTCACCTCAAGGTGCACAGTTAACTTTTCAGAGTCAAACTTATGAAACTTTGACTGTAATTATTGGTCAATATATAAATGATAAAACTATTATATGAGATATCAATAGATTCATTATAACATCTATTTTTCAAAAAGTAAATTTTTATATATTGTTTATATATGTATTTAAAGATATTAATGGTTAAACACGATCATTGAAGACCGTGAAAAGTCAACTGTGCAGGTTTGGGTGAGACGGAGGGAGCTCTGTCTCACCTCAAGCTGCACAGTTGACTTTTCAGAGTCAAACTTAGGAAACTTTGACTGTAATTATAGGTCAATATATAAATGATAAAACTATTATATGAGATATCAATAGACTCATTATAATATCTATTTTTCAAAAAGTAAATTTTTATATATTGTTTTTATATGTACTTAAAAATATTAATGGTCAAACACGATCATTTGAAGACCTTGTTTGGGTGATACGGAGGGAGGGAGTAACATAATTCCCAGGTTGCGTGGATATTAGCCACGCTCAATATTGACTTAATAAAATTGGGTATCCAGCTAATAAAATACGAGCCACGAATCCGATCAAGGATTTGGTGACTTATTATTG
This sequence comes from Cruciata laevipes, assembly GCA_963678965.1. NCBI lineage: Eukaryota > Viridiplantae > Streptophyta > Magnoliopsida > Gentianales > Rubiaceae > Cruciata > Cruciata laevipes. The sequence goes on along the minus strand of OY787634.1, from coordinate 2,258,148 downwards.
TTATGGCATTACATTTTGTGAAGCAGTCGTTATTATCTTTCAGATGGCCGATCAATCATACGAAGTCGCCGGGAATGGACTTGACTGGCAATGTCACTCCAGCGGGAGGTGGCATCACATGATTATTTTACACAAGTTCACATGAACAAAACCAAGCTCAATTAATTAAAAATAAAAATAAAGTGAAACTCAACCAATAAATCAACTAAAGGACAATAAAACATCAATAAATTATTAACCATGAAGCGTTAATTGTTTTACTTCACATGAAAATTTCTCGAGATGAATTAGTAGATAGTCTAATAAGAGAATGATTTTTATGAGATCGGAGATGTTGATTTTCTCACTGTATATTCTGACATATTAAGTGTGATCATTCTTTATATTAGTTTTGATCTTCTCACTTTCAAAACTGATTTTTTGCATATTAAACATGATTATTCAGTAAGATCAATTGAGATATGTCCCGAAAATTTGTCACATAATAATAGGCACGAAGGATTAAATTACATAATTATTGGGAGCGCGGGTGGGCGTGGATATTCTATAAATCAATGAGTGAAACAAAACAAACACCAATTACAGAGAACGTCTTGGATGAGACCTGTATTTGTGGAGACCACGGGCCAAGGGAATGACCATTTACTGTTCTTGCTTGATCTTTTATTCAGTTTGATTGATCTTTCAGTCAGTTCCCTTGAACATTCCTTTTTTACCTTGATCTTTCAGTTAATTTGATCTTTCATTCAGTTTGATTGATCTTTCAATCAATTCCCTTGATCATTCCTTTTTTTACCTTGATCTTTCAGTTAATTTGATCTTTCAGTTAATTTGATCTTTCATTCATTCTGCTTGATCTTTCAGTCAATTTCCTTGATCATTCATAATCCTTGGTACATTACTGTTATTTCGTACAAATTCACACTGAACCTCAGTCTCGAGTCGGACCATGTGAGACGACTGAGCTCTGGCGACACCAGCAACCTAAAATCTAACAATAGTGGCGGGGTTAGAGCTCACCAATGGCAACTTCAACTGATAACGGTCTCTTATAGTACTTGGTCTCTTTAGAGCAGTGGCGTAACTATGTAGGAACCCGGGGTGCACGAATTTATTATTTTTTAAAATATTTATATATTTATATGACAAAAATTATATTTAGTAATGGTTATGCACCCTAAAATATTCTATATTTACTTCTTCCAAAATTGTTGAATGATAGTCAGTTATATATTTAGAGAAATATTTGGTCTTGGATGTTAGTATTGATATGTTTGTAAGTCGGTGTCAAAGTATAAAACCTCAACAAGTAACTATTTAGTACTTTGTATTGTATTATTTAGGCATTGAGTTATGATTTTGATTGTAAAATAGCTTTGTTAAGGTTTGGAGATATTTGAATGAAGATTTAATTTTTCTAATTAATTGTATATATATATATATATATATATATATATATATATATATATTTAAACTAAATTGTATACTAGAATAACTTTCAATTGCATATATATATTTAAACTAAATTGTATACTAGAATAACTTTCAATTGCATACTAAAATAAATTTTAAGTACATAAAGTAATTTTAAATATTTAAAGTGCACCCCGATTTTGAATTCCTGGTTGCACCTCTGCTGTAGTCTGTAGAGACAGGTCTCAAATGAGATTTGTACCAATCAGAACATGACTTCATCTTCTTCTTCTACTAAGCTAACCATATAGTGCTAGCAATGGCGGTGATCATGGTTGCTACCATGGCAACCACCACAAGATCACAACCACTGATCAAGCCGAGTTCCTGCGTTGATAATTGCAAAGGGCGTGCCAGTCCTCCGCGGATTTTTTCCCAGAATATTCACTTTTCACCCTGGAATTCCCAAAATGTTCTGTTTTTTCGGGAAATTCCAAGACTATGTAACTCGGCAAATGGTTTGCCGAGTATATCAAAACGACGTGGGCCCTGTCGTTTTGATAAGTGAACTCGGCAGCGTGGCTTTGCCCGCGTGGCTGGCTGACGTGGCGGTAAACTCGGCAGATTGACTGCCGAGTATCTATTAAATAAAAAAAATAAAAAATCCTAAAACTGGACATTTTGGACTGGGAGACGCGGATCCAACAGAAACAACAACACACAAACCCATCGATTAATTAACTCGGTTCATCCATCGATTAATATTTTGCCTCTAAAATATAAACTTAGAAAATACATGAATGCCGATAAAATATATAAATCAATAAATGCATTGATCTTAAAACATATTGTTATAAATTAGACATGTAGAACTAGTTCAAATCATAGAAAGTAAAAACAGGATAACAGTGTTTTAATGTCACAAATTTAAATAAGAAAAAATTCTAAATACGACGTCGTGAGAACTGACGAAATTCTGAATTTTGAGATGATGATCCATTCTCATCTTCGTCACTTTGATCACTTTGTTCGTATTGCTCTTCAGCAGGGGGTTGTTCAATGCGTCTAGACTCGCTCATGCAACGTAGGGAATTATAAGAGTAGTCCCTAATTTCCTCAAAAGTAGCTCGGGTCATCGGGTCTTGCAACTGAAGGTTATTCATAGCTCCAGTCACAACATCATATATGTGGTGAAATCCACGAGCCTGCAAAAAAAACATCAACTAATTAATTTTATATAATGCCTAAAAATGAAATGTCATAATTAAAAAATCTAAAACTTACAGAGAACTCAGCTAATGAGGCAACTGGCCTAACACCATGGTTAGGGCGGTGAGCAGGATTGCCTATCAGTCGTCTAGTCCTAGGGCGATACCATAACATATATTCAGAGTTATAGTGCATCACACCATAATTTGGTTGCCCCTGAACTATGTATTGTGCCCGGGCATTCCACCAGTGTATGTAAGTAGTATGTCGATGCGACCAGTCACGACCTTTAAGGCCGGTTCGTCCTCTATTGCGGTGAAGTGACAACAGAGTATCAAAGTAAGGTGGAACACCCTGGAAAAGGCCAAACTGGCGCATCACTCTCTGTGGCATGTGGAGCTCAACCACATCAAAGTTGATCAGAGGACAAAAAGTGCACCACAAATGTCGATCACGACGACAATAATCAGGCAAATTATGCATCATATCATCAGAATATGGCTGCCAGACAAACTGTACAGTGGCCAACATCAGTAAAAATTAAGGGGGTATTTAAGAAAAAGTAATTAAATTTATAAGGTCAATTAGAAATTAAAGGTTACCTCCCAGTCCATTAAATAGTCTAGCTGATCACGAAAAATCTTAAGTGTGTGAGATGCGACACGCTCAAAATCCCTCTCAGTTTTCCAACTACACAATAAGTTAAAACATTACCTCCAAACTAATAACCTAAGTGATGATTATAATTTCATCTCAAAAAATAAAATAAGTAACAATAATAATTTTAAATTAAAACAAAAAACTTACTAGCAACCGCGAGGCCCTGTAACTGGAGGCGTGTATGCAGGGTTGAGAATAGGTCTGAATCCGGGGAGATGTTCCCACGCCCATAGCTGTACAAGCTGAACTGGACCAGCAATACTAGTTACTTCTTTCTTTGAAGCATTGCACAAATTTCTGTAGAGAGTGGCAAGAGTTGCACTCCCCCAACTATAGGTAGATGCATGCTCCAAATCACGAATCAAGTCCAAGTACCACAAATTCACTTTAGAACTTGACTTGTCACCCAAAACAAAAACTATCATCTGTAACAATTTGCATCGAGTGTATTGATGTAGTGTAAGTACATCACAGTCTGCTGGTAGTATCCTGACTTGATCCAAGTAATCTTTAACACACATCATCTTCAGTGTCTCCCCGTGAAAATCATTTGCGTTTGGCATGAAACCCAACAACTCCCAACACAATTGTTGTTTCTGCTCCAAATTCCTGACAAGATCCACGCCAATCACTGGATTACCATCAATAGGCAAACCCCATAAAACAGCTACATCTTGTAGTGTTATTGTTGCCTCTCCCACGGGTAAATGAAAAGAATGAGTTTCTTGCCGCCACCTCTCAACCAAAGAAGTGATTAGAGAGTGATCTAATCGAATTTTTCCAGCCATATACACGCCATAAAACCCAACCTGTCGGAACAACTCTACCACGCGAGCATCCAACGGTGTTGGATCAAACAGTGAACCTACACTAGTCCTCACTCTCAACTTTGTCATATCAGGATCATTCCACACTAATGTCGAACGATGTTCACCCTGCAACGTCAATAAGCTATGATCCTCCGGACCAGGTTGTAGTTCAGCAGCCATGTCACTAATTAAAAAAAAACTGTCATCCAAAAAAAAAACTCCATTAGAAAATAATTACAAAAAAAAATATGAAATAAATAAATAGTAATCATCTAAATCAAATAAATAATACTCCAAATCAAACAAATAGTCATCATCCAAATCAAACAAGTGATCATCCAAATCAAACAAATAGTCATCATCCAAATCAAACAAGTCATCAAAACACATCTATCAACTATTACATGAACTAGGTCAACGTCTAAGAGCATTACGACGTGGACAAGTTTTAGTACTATGTGTAGTACTACCGCACGAAGTACACCGACGCCGACGCATTCTTGGATGATCTTGTTCATTTGGAATCCTTGTGTTGCAAAGCCTCCCTGCATCACAATTCTTTCTAGAAAAATCCGGCACCAACTTGAATGGCTCGGATGGCCAATAATCAGGATGTGCAACTGGTGCAAATTTGAAGGCATAAGTAGCAACCAACTTTGGAGAACCAAAGTACTCATCGACCAAGTCAATAACATGGAAAGTTGGGGCATTCCTGCTTGGGACTGAACATGCTCGATATGCATGCGAACATGGAATTCTATAAATTTGGAACTTTCCACAAGAGCAATGTCTTTCTCTTAAAGAAACAGTCTGCACATTGCTTGATCTTGTTACTACCTGAAAAACCCCACTTTCAGGATCATATCTTGTGCAACCATGATACTGTGATTTATTCTGGATCGACAAGAACCGTTTTGTCACATCTTGTGGCCAAGGATCCCTAAATTTCAGACGCTCCATACCTTCATTTCCATATTCAACAAAATACTTATTCAACTTTTGGAATGCAGCTCTAACAAAAGCAGTGATGGGCAAGTCTCTAGAACCCTTCAGAACACCATTGAATGACTCACTTCGATTCGTTGTCATGATCCCATAACGAAAACCACCATCATGAGACAACGTCCATTTATGTAGTGGTGATCTCCTCAACCACTGATATGCAGCCTCTGAACTCCCTCGAATTGATTCCATCAACATATTAAACTTCCGAACTTGAGATTTACGGGCTGCTCTCTCAACCAACTCAGTCAATTCGGTATTCTTGAACTCCTTGCTAAAGTTTTCAAGAAAGTGGCGTAAGCAAAATCTGTGATGCACTAAAGGGGGCTGCAATACTGACATTTTTCGAAAAGAACTCATAATGCCACCATGTCTATCAGATATAATGCATACACCATCACGACCACGAACCACATACTCCATTAGGTTCCTCAAAAACCAAGACCAGTTATCAAAATTTTCTCCCCCTGTAATAGCAAAAGCTAATGGTACAACATGACCAGCAGCATCAGCACCACATGCAATAAAAATGGTTTCCTTGTACCTACCATACTGATGAGTACCATCAATTGTTATCACGGGTCTGCAGTGTCGGAATGCCTCAATGCTTTGAGGGAATGCCCAAAATACCGCATCAAACACCTTCACATCTGGAAGACTATTGGGAGGAAATTTCCACCTCACCACTGTTCCTTGGTTGGCTGCCTGCATTGCAGCAAAATATTTAGGCAAGATGGAATATGAAGTTTCCCAATTTCCATACACATCCTCTTTTGCCTTTTTCTTAGCCAACCAAGCCTTTTTATAAGTCACTTGAACACCTATGTTTGACATGTCAGTCACAACATCACGTGGTTTGTAAGCTGGATTTTCCTCTACATTTCTTCTAATGATTCTAGCAATTGATTTGCTATCAAAGTTTTGGTGGTCATCAGAGCCAACAGTGGTTCTGCAACTATGATCTGAGTTCACCTTAATGATCTCCCAGCAGCCATGTCTCTTCTTGGCTCCGGAAACCATCCATGAGCATGCTTGCCCCAAATTTGTGCATTGAACCTTCCACTTCGTAGGACTACTAATGCTCACTTTGTATGATTTCATATCCTTGGCACAATGACGCTTCACTGCAAACTGGAATCGCTCCTTTGATGCAAAAATCATACCTTTCTTCAATCCACTATTCTCATCCACCCAAACAGATTCTTCCTGGTCATCTTCAGAATCAGCTTTATCAAACGAATCATACTTGTGATATTTTCTATCCCCAATATCACTGTAGAATGGTACGTCATCATCAGGATCTCCCACTTTACCAAGATAATCAAAGCCATCTGATTCACTTTCCTCACTCTCATACAAACCTTCATTCTCGATCCCTACAACTTCTTCTTCCTCTTCTTCTTCCTCAGTTTCTTCATTAACCCCTGCATACAACACGTCTTCATCACCACCTACAAACTCATAGTTCATTTCTCCTTGCTCCATATCTCTACTACATCCGGCCACCGAAGGCTGAAATAAGAAGTTGTTGTCATTACTAGAATGACCAACCTCAAACTGCATTCTTGGACTATATTGAGCCACATTTCTCCCCTCACCATGATGACCCATGCTTTCACGTCCATGTTCTCCACCAAAAGACTCATTGGGTAATGATCTCGATGTCCTCTCATGACATACAACATAAATTTGAACAACAGACATATGGAAGCGCTTCGGAATTTCCAAAGCGTCTCTCAATGCATCATCATCATTAATGGGAATTCCAAGATACTCTTTAGAAGCACTAGAACCACTATCCAAAGGATATCGACATGTCAATCTTATTTCATAGATTGATCGATCAATATTGATCTTGGAATATACCAGAGACTTGAAATCTCGCAAACAGGTTTTACTATCAACGAAGATGATTTGTTGTGGAGAAAGACTATACCCACAACCTTGATCCTTAGTAATTTCTCCACCACTATACAAAACAACCCTAACTTGCCTATTCGCCATTTCACTGTAAACATTATGGATTCATAGTCAACAATCTATAAGTTTAACTCTATTCAACAATTACAAAAACTTATATCATCCACATCTAAATATCCATCTCATATCATATCTACAAAATTAATTAAACAATGTCATATAATACATAACATTATCCATCCTATCAATCCAAAAATACATTAAAACTAAGATAACATTCACACAACATATATCCTAACAAGCTCAACATTAACCTTCATCATCCAATAAATTTGATCACTTTGTATTAGTACAAATCATACCTTTTTGAAGACAAACTTGAAATCGAAGCCCTCCAATACCTCAACTTTTCCTCAATCCTAAGCATGCACAAATAATCACACAATAATTATTCTAAAATTCATTCTTCAAATAATTCATCAAAAAATCACAACAATTGGTTTACCATTCTAAACAATTTTGAGCTTCAAACTTAAACCCAAGCACTCCAAGCACTTCAATCACGCAACTTCATTTACCTAATCATAACTAACAAAATATTTTACAAAATACCCAAAACAAATCTATAAATGCAAGTCAAAATTGAAAAAAAAAAAAAAAAAAAAACGAACCTTGAACGACCGGTGATCTGGACGGCTCCGGCGATGTGGACGGCTCCGGCGATTTGGACGGCTCCGGCGACGGCGGTGTGGACGGCGACGGCGGTGTGGACGGCGACGGCGATCTGGTTTTTTTCCCGGTTTTCGACGGGTTTGTGTGTTGTTGTTTCTGTTGGATCGCGTCTCCCAGATCTGTAGTTTTAGGATTTTTTTTTTTTTTTATTTAATAGATACTCGGCAGTCAATCTGCCGAGTTTACCGCCACGTCAGCCAGCCACGCGGGCAAAGCCACGCTGCCGAGTTCACTTATCAAAACGACAGGGCCCACGTCGTTTTGATATACTCGGCAAACCATTTGCCGAGTTACATAGTCTTGGAATTTCCCGAAAAAACAGAACATTTTGGGAATTCCAGGGTGAAAAGTGAATATTCTGGGAAAAAATCCGTCCTCCGCCGCCGCCGCAGTGTCCATTGTTACGCATCGATCAGGGAGTGTTTCATGCAGTGTGGCCCTAATATATAAGTTGATCACCCGTGACTTCTGCCGATCCCACCTTAAAAAGTGTCTAAATGAATGTGGCAACTGCCCACCACACCAACATACGAGAATGCATACATGAATGATCTCTTTGCGGACTAGCTCATCATAATCGTCGTCGTCCGATCCAACTCATTTATTTCCTTAATCTTATTGTGTTTTTTATTCTCTCATGCTTTCTTTGTTTCACTTTCATCATCTCGATCGTATGGTTCTAATGAACATGTATTCATGTATGTAATATAATAATATTTATGTATGGATAATGTTATGTACAACATAACATCAAAATTACCTATCGTCATATGATATAATTTTGGATATTTTTTAAAGTGTATTTTAGCAAAGAAGCATATATAAACTCGTGGACTAGTTAGTTTAAATTTTATATATTTAAATTGATCTAATATTGTAAAAGTTAAATTTAATGTATAATTGATTGTATTTAAATGTGGAAATGCAATTTTTATAAAAATGTAAAAAAAATAAAAAAATCCAACAACGATCATGACTTAGGATATGTTTGGTATAGTTTATATTTTGTTGAACTGAACTGAAAATTAATGTATTGAAAAAAAAATCAGCATAACTGAATAAACTTGAATTATAATTTCACTGAATTGAATTAAATTGAACTGATATACAGATATGGCAAACATAGCCTTAATTAAAAACATAATTATTAGTGATCAACATTAAAGGCATTCATGTTACAAAGTCTACTAATTTATATATATAGCCAATTAGCTAGCCACGCATTTTCTGCACATGAATAAACCAGCTAGTAGTTGATTAGTAGAGTTCCTAGACGCGTAAACAAGAGATCCTTTCGAAATTCCTAGTTAATTATGCCTGAATGAATAAGTAATTGCACTCAAACCTCGTTTCAATATAGTAATCTCATTCATAGTCCTCTCTAAACCCTACGTGCTAGATTTTTTTATATAGATCAATTTAGTTTAGTTAAGTATATTTATATTTTTTCAGTTCAAATAATTTTTTTAAGTTCAGCTCTAAAGTTCAATAAAAAATTTTATAGGTTACTTTGTTCTGATATATAATAAATTTTATAGGTTACTTTGTTCTGATATATAATAAATTTTTAAATTACTTAATGTCACTCGCCACTCAAAGTCCTGTCTCCACCCTTTCCCGCCACTTTTAACGCTGGAAATGATGTAATTGAGTATTTAAAGATTTTTTTCGTTGGAACTCTAATTAAACAGCTACTCAATTAATTGAATTGTATCATGTGTAGTAGTAGCCACGATTAAGGACTAAACTAGTTGATTATTGTTGTTCATGGATCTATAAATCGGGCAAAATGAGTGAAGCAAAACGCACAAATTAAAATGACTTCTTCTTCTTCTTCCTCCTCCTCAATGCTAATGATACTAGGCTTGGCGGTGATCATGGTATTTCCCCTGATATCCACCACAAACTCACAACTGATTGACCGGAACCGTTGTTGCAAACGTTGCGACGAACTATACAACAATTGTTCCTCAAATTGTTTCATACATAAATCACTGTGCCGACTCGGTTGTGGATGTGATGCTCCGCCACTGCCATTGCCGCCGCCGCCACCACCTCCACCTCCGTCGCCGCCACCAGCTAATTAACAAGTTGTGAGACCTATGAATTCAGAGTTGTTTACGTCGTGAGCAACAAGATTGTGGGAGATGAATGCGCTCTTACACGTCTGTTAGTTGCATCACCTCAATAAAAGTGGCTCAAATCATCATCATCATCATCGTCCAATTCTGTTTCCTTCATCTTATTGTTTTTTTTTCTCCCATGCTTCTTTCACTTTCTTTGCTTCGTATGTGTTGCGAACCTGATTTGTATACATGTGGGAGAAGTTTTTACTCCATTATTTTTACTTGATATTATAACCATTACTATTTATGTTTTCCCATTATATTGTTTTACTTAATTATTAATGTGTGTAATACCGATGATTGTCTGACCCAGTGCCACAGCGATTGTGGCGGCGGCGGCAGCGATGACGACGACGGCAATGATGGCTCGCCCTAGCTCATGCAATATATCTTTTTAATAATTAATGTTAATATGTGTTTTTCATTCTGTCATGTTATGTGTAATTTGTATTTCCTTTGGTTTTTACTATGTGTACGTTTGGGTTCGGGACCTCTCAAATAAACGTTTGTGTTATATTGTTAACATTTGTGTTATGTTGGTAATTTTGTCAGGTATGATCATGATCGGTGGAATGCAATTGTTAAAAAAAAAGTTATTCACCGGAATTCTAAAATCAACTAGTGCAATTATAAGAATATACTAGTAGTTGATAAATATCTTGTTAATTAGTTCAACAAATGGCCAATTTATTAAAAATTTACACCAGACGCCAACTGTTGTAAGCTTCTAAATGAATCAGAAAACAAATGTTGATTTTTTCACTTTATGCATAATCATTATAATAAAGGATTTTTGAGTCCAGCCAATTGTATATTAAAAACTTACACCAAATGGATAAGCCAATTATTTTTCATATATTAGGAAATCAAAATCAGCACATATTATGAAAACTAAGAAAAAATGACATGTTGTCATGTGTGACCAATACAAACAATGTACAAACATACAAAATTTTCTGGTTTGGTACATATAAATATCTTCCTTTTTCTTAATTACTATAATATCTTCATTTCACTACCACTAGTCTTCTAGTTCATAAATAATGTCGCATTCAACCCCGAACTAATGGCCAATTTATAATAAACTACACCCAACGGATAGGACACCTGTTATTATTTTAAATTTTTTAAAAGTAAACGGATAGGACAATTATTGAATATCCAGTTGTGATGGCGTTTCCTTCTGCTGCCAATTAAGCACCAATTATACTCAGATCAGATTGGATGAGATCTTATCGGTCTGAGACTAATTCCGACCTTTGAGCTCCCCAAAAGCTGCACTAATCCTGTCTGAATTTAACTTGTCATTTGTCAACACAAGCAACATATATTTATAGCTGAGTTCGGCCACCATTAGCATCAGCAGAGCAGAAAGTGGAAGAAACAAAAAATGGTGATCGAGAAAGTGGAGCTGTGCATGGAAATGGTGAGATTTCTTCTGAAATTCGCGGCGGTTTTCGTGGAGGCGGTCGGCGCTGTGATCAACGACTTCAATACGCGGCGGCCGGTGAGGATGCTGGCTTCAAGTTACATTGTTCCGGCTCCATATGTTGGTATTCTCATTTGAATTTAATAGTTTTGTTTAGGCTGTGATTAATTGTGAATGATTTAGGCTCTGTTTCTTTCAGATCGACGTCTTCTTCCTCTGAGACTTAGGGATACTTTTTATTTTCTCCATATCTTGTTTAATTAGTTTGATTGCTCCGTTTCTTGTAGTTGTTGAATGGTGATGAATGATGATGCAATTTTTGAGGACTAAGATGTTTGTAATTTTCTCATTCTTCCTTTTCTCTTTGCGCTTATGATTTGTTTATGACAGACGCTTTTTGTCACAATCTTTAAACATTCGTCACCTCTGGATAAGAGTGACAAATATGTTTCGTCACTTGTGACGCTTTTTATTTTGATCACCAGATGCTTGCTTGTTACCAAAATTATTCGTCACTAAAGAACCGTTGGCCAGAATTTAAGTTCAAGATTCAGCCAAATCAAAACAAGAAAAGTCAGTGATCAAAAAAAAAAAAAAGCAAGAAAAGTCTTGTAAAAGTTTGTGTTTAGTATGTGTTTAATCATTTGATTAGTGCTTTACCACAGTACTTTAATAGTTTAATTTGTTCATTTGCTCAAAATAAAAAATCTTTTGGGCTGTGTATTTTAACACGCGCAATAGATTGCTCGTCTTTCTGCATAATTAAAAGATATTCAGATAATGATAAGCACTAATGTTGGTCCATTGGGCTAAATCAAAACATATAATTTGACGGACCTGAAAATTAAGGAAGTTGATCATACACTTTTATAACTAGGATCTAGGACTTCTAACCACTTGTTTGGAGGGTGATGTTTGGAGGGTAATGAAGAAACTGAATCAAAATCAATGGTCAAGATGGAGTCAAACTGGTCAGAAAGCTAACTGCCAGCTAGCTCCACCGACTTCAACGGCTTTTGGCGCCAAATTACTCAACTGATGCAAGTGGGAAAAAAAAGGTGCATCTAGAGTATATAAACTAGACTAGATCAACTAGAGTAGTGGTAGTGTGTGGATTTCCTCATAATCCTCGAAGTTGATGGGATGAGATATTGATTCATTCCCCCGATACACATACCTCATGTGTATCTACAGCCCTGAATGAACCATCCATAGGCCAGTTCTCAGAGCACATCAATTGAGAGGATTTAGAGGAAATACAACATGATAGAGCATCAAAGAAAAAACAATTGAGAAGTGATCTCTGTATAATAGAGCACTAATGAAGTGGAGAGATAGTCTCCATGGGAGCTTGGGTGCAAATCAGTGGTACAAAGAGCTGCTAAAGTACACAAAAATTGCAGCAGATGTTTGGCAAAAACTGTTGTGTGATGAAGAGTGGCCATTCTGGACCTCCACCTTTGGAACTATATTTTCCAAAGGGTCTTCATGAATCTGCAAAGAAACAAAAGAGTGGAATTAAAAGGTTCTCTGATTATTATTTACATAAGGACAACTGATATAAAAAGATATCAGACAAGATAAAAAAGAACTAATTAAGAAGACCTTAGATAAGGAACTCCAATTCTTTCTAGGTTAATCAAGCCTCTAAGTTTCTGAGGGGAAGTAGTAACTGTAAAGTTGCAAGATAAACAATCCACATAGGACATTTTAGCAATAAAATCACCAACCGAGTTACTTTCCCTAAAAACATGTTTGATCAAACTAACATAATAGTGCAAATCATGGCATCGGCTCAAAACCATCTAGTTAGCCGACACATGATTTTTAATCCCATCTACAGCTATTTTTCAATCATATTCCAATATGAATGGACATCCTAGTTCTAATCCCATTTTAAAACCTAGTTGGATAGCAAGGAGCTCAGCATGCAGTGGGGATGAGGCATTGGTATGAAGATTATACAGAGAGATGATAGCTCCAGTAGTGTCTCTAATCACTACCCCTAAACCCACTTTATCACATGAAATAAAGGATCCATCTACATTGATTTTGTATCCAATATCATGGGGTGCTATTTTGCATTCCTCACGGACATCGTGATGCACGGCCGCAAGGGCCGGAATACCATCGAACGTCGTATAAGATAAAAAAAAAATGGTCACTTATAGATTTAGTGACAGAAGGCTTTGTCACATAAGATCAAATGCCTAATGCAGTAGGTAAAATACATGCAGCAAACACAAGATGAAAAGCAAAGTTATACAATGCATTATGCATCATATGTATTTGATTAGCCATTTCAAACTGATTGTTTACACATAAATCAAGAGTATCTGTCAGCAACGTCAAGTAGAGTGAACAAAAGCTCAACGGGCCTGGAGTTCATCACCATATGATCAGCTCCTCCAATCTCAAACACTTCATTCGGAGGATTGTTTTTAACGACCCATTCTTGATACTCCTTTCCTAGGTTACCATCTTCACCAGCAACAATGAAAACCCGACTTACTGATCCGTATCGTTCCTCTGTAAAGAACAACTCCTTCAACATCCCCTCCTCGCTATACAAGTACATAGGCCTCACCAACATTGTAGCCAGTGCCAAATCCTACAATTCAATAGTATGAAAAAATAAATTAAAATATCTTAAAATTATATAAATCGAGTGTTAATGAAATTACTGTAAATCTGTTCAACCTCACTTGGGCTGAGCTGATATAAATGTTTTGCCATGTGCTGCGGCCCCATTGCAAAAGCTGTTGGGGGATTGTTGCGTCCATTTCCATATATGAAGTAGCTGTCCAGTGTTGAAACCTCGTACTTTGCACTCTGTAAACCAAATAAACGGCCTGTCCTTTTAATAAGGTTAGACAAATCCACAATTTTATTTTACTTTGATAAAAATCCACAAATTTTTGTTGTTTCAACAGATATATTTCAGAAATTGATTAATCATATATCAATAATATTTTATATTTCAAATGCATTTTAATTCATAGCACAGTGTAGTTCAATTTAAATTACGTATGAATTAAATTCTAATTAATTTCAGTTATCTTCAAATTAACCTCCTTAATCATAAAAAGCCATAGAGAGAAAAGATATGTTAACTTAATTTATACTAACCGATTCTAATTTAATTTTAATACTAATTTTCACTTTTCATTTAAATTTACTAAAGATATGTGTACAAGCACAACTAAATAATAACTAGTGCTTTCCAAGAGTACTTTTATTTTCAAAATAATTTTTTTTGATTATTTACTAAACAACTTTGCCCTTCCAGCTTTCTCCAAAAAAAAAAAAGTTGTAGAGTTGGGTTGAATTAAATTAAATTAAATCAAATTAAACGGAGTTATACCCACTTAATTCAAGAAAATAAGTTATTGAGAACGGCGCCTAAATCCACCTAATTAATAATATAATATGGTTACTCAATAAATGGTTACAGCCAACATTAATTACCTCTTCACCAATGGCGGAGATGTTGAGCTGAGGCCCAATCATGGCGGCGGCAATGAACACCGCCACCGCGATTTTCTCCGGGAATTCTTCCATTGCCTGAGCAATTCCCAACCCGCCGTAGCTGTGCCCGACGAGGACAACCCGTTCGGTCGGCGGAAGGGAAGCCATAAACTTCCGGAGCGGGTAGAAATAATCGGAGATGGAATCCTCGACGTCGCCGACCTGGACCGGGTCGATTCCGGCAGCCGTCATGTCCAGAGCCGTGACATTGTTGCCGGAGGATTTTATCAGGGACACGAGCCTGAACCAGGACCACGCGCCGTGGACTAGGACAAAGTGCTTCGCCGGCTTCCGGTTGTGCGGCACAGGCGCGGCGGAAGGAGTTAGAAAGAGCAGTAAAAAGAGGAGCAAAAGCTTCATGGTGGTGGACTGGTGGTGCTGTATTTTCTTATCCTGTTGTCCCACCAATCACCATGCATTCATAAGTACTAAAACGGGATATTTTTTAGGACTGGTGGTGCTGTATTTTCTTATCCTGTTGTCCCACCAATCACCATGCACAGTAATTTTTTTATTTCGCCAATCTAAAAACCTATCACCAATCACCATGCACTCATTTTGACCACACGTCTCAACCCGATCTCATAGCCTTGTTTGTACCCACATGTGTGTATAGTTTAGTTTAAAATGTGCATAACCCGATCTAAACTAGGGGTGTAAACGAGCCGAGCCGAGCCGAGCTTTGCCCTTATCGAGCTTAGGCTTGATAAAAATTAGCGAGCTCGAGCTTGTTCGAACATATAAACATCAACTCGAGCTCGAGCTTGATTAGCTGTAATGAGCTCGAGCTCGGCTCGTTAGCTCGGGTAAATCGAGCTCATTCGAACAAGTTCGGCTCGTTTATATTAATTAAACCTTTTAAAAGTTTTTTTTTAAAATAATTTATATATAATAATTAATTTATATATACATGTACATGCTCGTTAAGGCTCGACTAGCTTATCAAACCATAGTCGTGAAGCTCGAGCTCGATTACTAATCAAGCCGGCTCGATCTCGGCTCGTGTTCGTTTGTTTCGAGCTTGAACCAAGCTTTTATCAAACTGTTCACGAGTTTCTCACGAACGGCTTGGTTCATTTACACCCCTAATCTAAACAATATAATCCCTCCGTCCCAACCAAAACTTCATACTTTCCTTTTTTTTCCGACCCAACCAAAATTTCTTACTTTCATTCTTTCCTCTTTTGGCCAAAAAATTACTACAAAAGACAAATATACCATTAATGAATTCTTACAAACAATCATAACAATAAGTGATATTCCATTTATACCCCTCAAAACTTCACTTATAAAATATAAAATGCATTTTAATTAAAATTCTAGCCGAAATCAACTAAGAAATTTTGGTTGGGATGGAGGGAGTACTGTATAAGTGGCTCCGATAAAATTTTGTGCCTTTGATGAGTTGTAAAGACTTATACTACTATAGTCTAAATTTTTGTGATGATCATCATGTATATAATATCTTCTACATGCAAGTTACTATTGGAACTCATATTTCTACTATAAAACATCTTTCTATATGTAGCATGAGAAACAAAATGATCATCATAAATTATAAAGTTAACAACAATGCAAAACTAGTAATTTTTTTATCCCGAATAAAGTTGACAAATTCTTTGATGAAAAGATCAGTTTTGAAATTGAGAAGATCATCAATGAAACTGAGAAAATCAGTAATAATACACTAAATGATCAAGTTTAATATGTAAAAAATCATATTTAAAAGTGAGAAAATCACCATTTGTACTAGAAAGTCTTTCTCAATAACGTTAATCACTGAAAATAATAGAGCTATCTACCCAAACAGGTGATGAAGCTGATCTAATGGATCCAAATCGTTGAATGCTTTGCTTCTGAATATTATAAACTCCCGCGCCGCCCTGTTTGAACAGATTGGTATTCATATCATCAAAGTGGGTGAGTACATCGGGATTCTCATCAATGAAGTAGATGCAATTAGGGTTCTTCGCGTCGCGAACATAAAAAGCCTTCCTGTATCCAATAAAAACAGCATGATCCTTCTCCAAACCATCCATCACCTTCCAATCGCCTTTCATAACATCAATCTGAATCACCTCAAAACGATTTGCATCGCGCGTGATTAATAACAGCTTCCCGTCCGATGATCCGGCCAGATACAGTCTCTTCTTACCCACTTCCCCTCTGATTAAGTGAATAGGTAATGTAGCCACTACGTTATAATCGGTGTCGTCAAGCCTGTCGGGATCCAGAACGTGCACCGCTCCACCCCTATCAATGGCGTAGAATCTATCTTTACAAAAACATATACTTTCCACACTGATGCGTGCTGCAAATGTCCATCTGGCGTCTCCAGGCCTCCAAAACTGTAAGAGGCAACTATCAATAGCCATGAGCACGAAGTCCGAGGAATTGTCCGATGGATTAGAAGACAACGTTGCAGAAGTTACGATGAAACATAGGAGCGGGGGCAGTTTGAATTCGGCGCGAGAGATGGGATTTAGCAAGCTCATCTCAGTAACCGATGTGTTCGAAGCGATTACGAGCCATCCGAATCCGGCGTCCAGGCATTCTCTCCCGTTGTTTGCTTCCGGGAGGGATACTTTCCGGCAAATCTTGCTCTTGGAGATGCTGTACAATCTCCGGTCGTCACTGTTGCCTTTTCCGGAAAGCATTAGCAGAGGGGCTGACCCCGGCTTAGCAGCAAACTGATTCTTGCCGGCGGCGGCTCGCCAGGAGGTGCAGACGCCCCTCAGTGCCACATAATCTTCTGCTGATACCAGACGATCGGCGATTTCCACCACGAGTTCCGGCAAGAGGTCGGACCAGTAGTACTCCCTCGTTATACTTATATTCCCCTTACGTAGTACACTACCAGGAAAAAAAAATGTTTCAGCGCTTGTGTTTCAGCGGTTAAGGCTAGAAACCGCTGAAACCTCAAATTTTAAACCGCTGAAACAATCATTTCAGCGGTTATATACTGTTCACACGTTGAAAATTTAACCCATTCAACTTATCCACGTCGGTCCGATTTGAATATTTAACGAAAGCAATTAAAATAATATTAACATCTGCTTTTTGTTGCAGCGGTTATCAGAAAACCGCTGAAAGACCCGATGACGTGGAAGATATTCCATGCAAGCGCGGAAGACGTTGACTGGGCCTCATTCGGAAGTCGGGTTTTGCGGGTAGGCCGAAATTATGAGTGTTACTGTAGAGCCCAATAAAGTGGCCCGATTAAACGTTTCAGCGGTACAAATATCGTTGTCGTAAAAGCAACCAGATATCGTTGCGTACTGGAGGATGTTGACTTCGTTTTGTTGACTTTGTGGGGCCGAATATTTGTTAAAATATTTGTTTCAGCGGTTGGTGTAATAAGAGCAACATAAACCAATTGCGGTTGGTGTTTTAATTTTAAAGTTTTATTGATAGGTCCACATTTGAAACATGTCATATTCCCATGAGTGAGATGTGTCACCACGGTATAAGAACACGTCATACATACATTGTTTCAGCGGTTATTGTTTAACCGCTGAAACGTGTGATCTTGACAAAATTAGCCATAATTTTAGTGTTTTAACAAAATAACTGCAATTTTAGATCATCATATTCATTTTACATGTATGAGAGACTTTTCATATAGTTTTGGAAACAAAAAACAAACATTTAAGGGTACTTGTAATAAGAACGTTGATGTCTGTATGAATGTTCACTACTTATACATTACCTTGTTACTTAAACATGCACACTATGTTGTGATGAATTATTCTCAATTATGATTAATTTGTATTTACTTCATATAAAATAACTTAAACCTTACATTGTTCTGCATTCCAAAACATCTAAACCGCATATAAGAAATGATTGAATCATCGATAGTAGACCATAATGAAAAATTAACACAAAATGTTACTGGAATCCTCCAATTGCAAAGCTACAATCCTTATTATTGTTTGTTACAATGATATAATGTGTATAACTTGTCCTATACTCGTTATACATTCATAAAGTCAATTTTAAAAGTCTTCAAAAATTTTATTGGGGTCAATTTAGAATTTATCAAAAGTTATTTTGATGGTTTTAAATGTAATTCTTTTCACTTCCATTTGCATGAATCATATGAGTCAAACAATAAAATCCACGTGAATGTTAGAAAACATAAGATTTGGGTAAACTGAATTTGTCAAAAATATTTAGATCCTTTATTAATATTATATAAAAATTTGGGGACCTATATGTAAATGTAATTTTTTTTTTGAGTTGTGCAACTACTCAAGGCTGCAGTATTTTACAAAATATTTATAATCGAAATTCAAAGTTCAGTCTGCATATGAACTATTCACAAAATTTTGACTTTCAAATTGAATTTATAAATGGCCTAGAAACTTTTCATATTTGATCTTGTTAGATTTATAATGTCATATATTTTTTTAATATCAAATTGTTAAAATTTGCTGCTCATAATTATAAATATTAATAATCAAATATTTTCTTGGTTAAAAAGTCAAAATATGAGTACTACTTTATTTTTTATTTTTTGATCGAAGTACTACTTTATTACTTTGAACCTAATATTTTGTTACTTTATTAATAAAATATTGTTTCCTAAATTATTACTTATTTATCCTTTTTAAAGGGTATTTAAGCAAATTTTCCTTGTCCCCTTCCCATCTCCACATCTGATTTCCTTATCCCCAATCTGAAACCCAATCTTTCTTCTCCCAGAGTCCAGACTCCTTCTCCCCCGCCGGCGGCTTCTTCTCCCCCATCGACGTCAACGTCCTTTTACGACCTCCTCTGCCTCGCCGACTCCTTCTCCACCCGCCCCGCCGTCATCTTCTCCGTGGCCGACCTCAACCAACTCGGCGACCAAGCTAGCTACGTCGGACCAACCGTGGCCGGCCTTCTCTGCTGTGTTCCTGGACTTGTGGATCTGATTTGGGTTCTGGTCGTCATGGTCCTGGTGAGTTCTATTGCCAGTATCTTGCCAAACTTGGTCAGTTGTTTTGTATACTGTGTTCCTGAACTGTTTTTGTTTTTGTTTTTGTATTGGCAGTTGTTAGTTAACCAAAGTACTTACGCAATTCGTTATTGTTTAGGTATAAATTTCTCATGGGTTCTGAGAATATTAGAGTTCACCGTGGTATATATATCATATATGTTCCATGGAGATAAGTTAGGCATAGATTACTAAGGACTTTTTGTTTGAGAAAATGTTATGTAGTTAAATGGTCTAATGCCTGATGGTGCATTAACTTTATTTGTCATATCAATTGACATTTAAGCTTCATTTTCATTTCTCTAATAGTATACATTAGTGCTGTTTTGTGCAGGTTTAGGTTCAAGACAAATTGAATTGTGGTTTCTTAATTTTTTTTCACATACTCTCTCATGAATATCACTCAATCACTCCCACAACTTCTAGTACTTTATAATTTGCTTTTACCAGTTTAACCATAATGTTCAGAATTATTTTGAACCCAGAAAAACACTCTGAGTTGGAAGCTCTAGCAGTCTCCCCATCCGAGACGGTATATAGAACTTTACTAAGCTCAATCTTAGCTAAAAAAGTTTCCCACAAAGGAAGAGGTGATTTTAAATAATCTTTTGTATTCTACTTATTGGTTTTTCTTCGATTCTTTACACTTTGTTTTTTTGACTGTGTTTTGGGAGCAGGGAAGCTCAAGCCCTGGTGGCTCTGCAGCTTGACGATTGAAGAGAAAGGCCAAATGCTGTGGAGTCTTTTGCCTCACTTGTGATCTTAAAGCGTAAGTTTTTGTTAATCTTCCCGTTCAAGCATTTATATGACTGTTTTGCGCATGTGTTGGGTGAGTTAAATATTTGATATGCTTACGTTAAAGAGGTCAGTACAAAGGTGTTGATATACATGAGGTCATTACACCACTATTTCCCCCCCCCCCCTTCATTTTTGTTACTGAGTTCTAGGCTTCCTAGTATGCCCTTCAAATTTCCATTTTTGTTATGTCAACTGACCTGTACTGGATGTCTAAATTTTATGCATTTTATGTGCTCAAGGTTTTCCCGGAGGATTCGTCTGCCTACAACATGCTATTAATCGAAGGAATGATCGACACCTTCTGCCTTTTCCTCCTGGATGCAATCGCCCCAGTTTGTAGAGCTCAACTCCTACAAACAAGGAAGAGAACTTTATATCCACCACCAGGGGCAGTAATACATGAGATATGAGCAACACTAGGTAACTGGCTCATATCGCCCCTTATTTTTTTGCTTTGGAACCTGTTTTGGGTATAGCTGGTCATTTTTTGTGCCAATACCGACACTTGCCTAGCTTGTAAAATGTATTGTAAACCTTTCTTCTAGCTTGAATTGTGTACTTTTGCGTAATGCTCATGATGGTTTGCGTAATGCTCTTGAAATGGTGGTTATATTGGTAGCTTGAATTTGGTAGTAATTTCGTGTACAAATTGTGGTGCTGTGAACAGTAAACCGCATGTATTGCGGTGGCAGCAGCAAATTCAGGGCTATTGTTTTGCCCCAGATATAATCATTTCAGCGGTTCAAAAAATTTATTTCACCGATTCAAAATTTTAGCGGGAACTGAAATTTCGAACCAAAATCAAAGCGGGAATTAAAATTTGCGTCAAAATTCAAATATTTCAAATTCCCTCCAAATCCTGTTTCAGCGGTGCGCAGTTCGCTGAAACGACTGATGGACCGGTCCAGTAATTTAGTGGGCTTTGTTTTGGGCTTCAGTTTTCACACTAACAGTCCTAAGCCCGTCGAATTTCTATTCCACCGGTTTGTACAAAATTCCGGAACCGCTGAAACATGATTTTGCTCAGTTAAAAAAAAGAGAGACCCGAGTGGATTGTCCAGTCATATTGTGGACTGGTCGTCGGGGCCCTACAAAATATAAACCGCTGAAACGCCTACTTTATGTTACACCGGTACCCTTTTACACCGGTGTGGGAAAAGGGACAAACCGCTGAAACGACCCCCAGAAACCGTTGCTATAGCGTTTTTTCCTGGTAGTGGTATTCCGGTTGTATTCCCCTTACGTAGTATTCCGGTTATATTCCCCATCAAAAGTATCCTTATTATATTGTAAAAGTCTAATATCTACTTATATATGGTAAAGTCCTTCCAAATCCAAAACTAAAGTTAAAACCTTGTTTGGTTCCGAATTAGTTTTGGTTTTGTAGTGTGGCAGTTTTGAGTTCAAAATTTGAAATTATTTTGTATTTTATTATGGGAAAAAGAGCAAAATTACCTCTGAATTTTTATAATTGGAGCATCTTTGTCCTTGTACAATTTAACGGCTCAAAATTACCTTTGAAATATCGAAAGTATAGTTTTCTGGTGCGCCTGTACCTTGAAGTTATATTTCTTCAAATTAATTACCCTGATTAAGAAACAAATATAAATAGAGATGCAGGTATATACGCGTATACACAAAGATGCAGGTAGCAATATTAGCCATAGCAGTGACACATAAATAAATAATTTTGCAGTTATAAAATGAACATGAGAACAGAAATTCACATAAAACAAAGGGTTAACTATATGGGGAAATTCAAAGACGTTGGGTCAGACAATAAATCGAACACCTAGTGTGTGGTAAGTATTTTGTGCAACTTTCTATTGTGGAGGTTTAAGTTCATTTGGGTATTCTTAGTATTTTTTTAGGCCTTATTCACTCTTGAATTTACATAAGTTTAATTCAGTTAAGCTAACTAAAATATAATTGGATTAAATTCAAGTTGATTCAGTCATTTGATTCTTTTTTAGTACGTCAATTTTCATTTCAGTTCAATCAATCAAAAATAAATTCATGAGAATTGAGAACATATATACACTTAATATTTTTACATTAAGTGTAAATCGATGATGCCGCGATGCGCGATGGAACTTGGAGATTCGTTGGCGATCGCGATGGAACCTGCAGATTAGATTCTCGCTATTCGTCACGGCGGCATTATCATCATCATCGCGACGCGGCGTGACAAGGGAGCTTCGATTTTCCGATGGGGTCGAGTTAGCCCGGTTAGTACAGTCGGTATTCTGGGGTTGGGCCGAAAAATCCAAGTATTGCTCCTTACGGAACATCACATTTTCATTAAACATCAAACTAAATACTTGAAACATCAAACTGTTTTATTAGATATTTCTTCTTCACACCCAAACTGGAATCAGGGCAATAACATTTGCCAACCTATCCTTTGTTGTTGCTTTTGTAGTGATAAATCTGAACGTTCTCAACATCAAGCTTCTTGAAATTACTGCGTTTCCGAGCTGCGAAAAACTTTCCCCAGTTATAGGCCTTGTACTAGGGAGGATTTCCCTCACTGATCAGCAAACCTCTCCTTTTCACTGCTCACCATCGCCCTATGCTCCACACTCTCATACTTGTCATTGCTCCACACCCACACATTCATACAAAAAAATTATCAATATCCGATCTGAATTAAACTAAGCTGAATTCCGTATAATCCACTATCACCATCAACTATATACCAACTAGTCACAATGCTAGTCTGCCAAAATATTAGTTTTGAAAGTGAGAAAATCAATAATAATACTTGCCCTCTAAATGATCAACCTTAATATGTAAAAGTTCGGATTCAAAAGTGAGGATCAAATCAACACTAAATGAGAAATAATACATAATATGTAAAAGATCAGTTTTGAAATTGAGAAGATCATCAATGAAACTGAGAAAATCAGTAATAATACACTAAATGATCAAGTTTAATATGTAAAAAATCATATTTAAAAGTGAGAAAATCACCATTTGTCCCTAGTATAGAAAGTCTTTCTCAATAACGTTAATCACTGAAAATAATAGAGCTATCTACCCAAACAAGTGATGAAGCTGATCTAATGGATTCAAATCGTTGAATGCTTTGCTTCTGAATATTATAAACTCCCACGCCGCCCTGTTTGAACAGATTGGTATTCATATCATCAAAGTGTCTGAGTAGATCGGGATTCTCATCAATGAAGTAGATGCAATTAGGGTTCTTCGCGTCGCGAACATAAAAAGTCTTCCTGTGTCCAATAAAAACAGCATGATCCTTCTCCAAACCATCCATCACCTTCCAATCGCCTTTCATAACATCAATCTGAATCACCTCGAAACGATCTGCATCGCGCGTGATCAATATCAGCTCCCCGTCCGATGATCCGGCCAGATACAGTCTCTTATTATCCACTTCCCTGCTGATTAAGTGAATAGGTAATGTGGCCACTACGTTATAATCGGTGTCGTCAAGCCTGTCGGGATCCAGACAGTGCACATCTCCATCCCTATCAATGGCGTAGAATCTATCTTTACAAAAACATGTCGTTTCCACACTGAAGCGTGCTGCAAGTGTCCAGCTGGCGTCTCCAGGCCTCCAAAAGTGAAAGAGGCGGCAATCATCAATAACCATGAGCACGAAGTCCGAGGAATTGTCCGATGGATTAGAAGACAACGTTGCAGCAGTTACGATGAAACATAGGAGCGGGGGCAGTTTGAATTCGGCGCGAGAGATGGGATTCAGCAAGCTCACCTCACTCGTTGAGATCGAAACGATTACGAGCCATCCGAATCCGGCGTCCAGGCATTTTCTCCAGTTGTTTGTTTCAGGGAGGGATACTTTCCGGAAGATCTTCTTCTTGGAGACGCTGTACAATCTCCGGTCGTCGCTGTTGTCTTTTCCGGAAAGCATTAGCAGAGGGGCTGACCCCGGCTTAGCAGCAAACTGATTCTTGCCGGCGGCGGCTCGCCAGGAGGTGCAGACGCCCCTCAGTGCCACATAATCTTCTGCTGATACCAGACGATCGGCGATTTCCACCACGAGTTCCGGCAAGAGGTCGGACCAGTCCCTCGTTATATTCCCCTTTCCGGTTGTATTCCCCATCAATAGTATTCCGACTATTTGTAAAAATCTAATCTCTATTTATATATGGTAAAGTCATTCGAAATCCAAAACTAAAGTCAAACCTTGTTTGGTTCCGAATTAGTTTTGGTTTTGTAGTGTGGCAAAGTTTTGAGTTCAAAATTTGAAAATATTTTGTATTCAATTATGGGAAAAGGAGCTGAACTTTTATAGTTGAGCATTTTTGCCCTTGTACATTTTAATTACTGCATGAATAGCTAAATGTATCCCAAGATTTTGCTCATGTAGCCCAAAATGACTATATTACTCCCTGCATGAAGTAACCTAGATTTTCCATAACTAAAAAAGAAGGGTATTTTGGTATATTCAACCAAATTTTGGGTTACATGAGTAAAAATATGGGCTACATTTAGCAAAAACTCTTTAATCACCTTCCATTAATTCGTTTTCTTCACACTCTTTTCCAGCAAGCAACCAATGCACGATTTATGGACAACACAGGGTTCTATCCTAATCCTTTTCTGAAAGTGGAAACTGTATAATCTAAAGATAGTTTTTTTATTGTTTATACAGTGAATTTTAGCAGATCCTCAACGTTTCATTAATGAGCAACTAAACCTCCTCTAAAATTAAATCCATCTGAACCCCCTTCCATTTTTGCACCTTTTGGGCGTTAGGCCCCGTTAAATCAATAAAAGCTCCGTTTGTGAAGGGGTAGAACAGTCATTTTCATGTTTATAACCTTTTTCCCTTTTCATGCTATACCTTGAAAATTTATATCTGTTAATTTATATCGCATTAATCATTTTGATGTGTCTTTTTAGTGTATTTCCTTTTACCAGAGTTTATATAATTTTTCTTACTGGATTAACAACTCCATTCTGCCAACAAATGGAGTGAAGAGAAGACAATATTTGTATTTCAGAACAAAGCCCAGTAGCTTAAAAGCCATATATTCTAAGAAAAACAGTGACACATTATGAATCATATAGTTAATTAAGCTTTTGCATAATCAGAGACTAATGTCATTCCAGGCAGCCACTTAATTATAAGTTAAGCAGTATGATTTCAAACAATAAATAGACACAGTAACAAAACGAATGCCTGGAATCACATCACATATTAGACGAAACACTTTTCAGGCCAAGCTGGTTGATTTGTCAACATTCTGAATTTTGAACCATACTGAATAGCCCTGCATATCTTGTCCCTGGCTTCTGCTTTTTTTTTTTTTTGAAGAATGTCCCTGGCTTCTGCTTTGTTCAAGTACATCACAGCAAAAGCAAGTTCTTACGGGGGGTGTTTTAGTAATTTAGTTTTTAATTTTTAAAAATAAATATAAATATAAACCGATGACGTCATCATCTCTTCCACCGCCTCTGCATCTCACCATCCCGGTTGATCGCCGCGCGACGCGATATTTATGATGACATTGACGTTTGACGTCACCATCTCTCCCAATCGCCAACCGCCGTCCGCGTCCGGGTACTAGGAGGAGCCCCGTTGCCATCTTTTCCGGGATCTGACTACTCCGGCGCCGTCGAATTTGTGGGGCCCAAAGTTACCAAATCAAAGTCGGTGATCGCATCTGCTATTTCTCAGCTCATGGCAGCTTCCGCCGATGAATCTGAGCTGTTAGTTTTGCTTCCCGTTTGTTCTCTTGATGAGATTGGATATCTTCACCCTCACCCATAAAATTTCCTCTGCGATTAAATAACACAGGAGAAGGTTTCATTAAGCAGAGCAGCTCGTGGGCGCGTGTTTTTTTATGTTTCCAAAGATTGCACATAAGGACCTCTGGTTTTTGAACTTATACACTATTTACAACTTAATACTTGTCTTTACACATATAAAGTCTCCTCGGATACCAACTCTTACTATCTACTAGTAAAAGAGTGTTAAACCTAGTAGATTACTAATCGTTATTTACCATTTATTTGTTTATGTTTAGTAGAATACTGATTGTTATTTACTAGGAGTTTTACGTTTAGTAAAAGTCAACATGCGATAGAAAATTTCAATTTAACTAAATGTAATACTATACTTTACATATTTTTCAAAAAAATAAAATACTATGCTTTATACACAGTTCTATTATTGGGGCAAAAAATCATCACAATTAGAATGTAAGGGCTAGAAAATTTTAGTTTTTAAAGTTGGGGCCAAATTTTTTTAAAGCAGAGGCTATAGATAGGAACTGATCCCCAGGGCATTATCTCAGTACTAAGTAGTGCGCAACTGTGCAGTTCTCATATAAGTTGCTATCTCATAGGGGGAGGAGAACCCAGAATTTTAGCGAAATCTTGTCTTGTTTGTTTGTTTTGCAATCCTCTCTTAGAGGCAATTTTAGGTTCAACATACATTCTCTCATATAGATGATTACAGTGTGCAAATAGCCTGATTCTTTTTCAAATCAGTGCATAGATCAAATTGGCTGGAATTTTTTTTGAAATTCGATCAGTGGTTCTATAAATAATTCTCATTTCGTTTCTGTTTATCTTAAAATAGAGGAACTCTACTTGTTTCCTCTTTTAAATTTTTTTTAAAAACCTTTGATCATGTGTAAATTGTAGGCTGCTTTTGTTTTTGTTGTACCCTGTTGTAGCTTGTATCTTGGGCTGCTTTTGTTGTATCTTGAAAATGAACCCAAATATCTGATTACAAGGCATACTGAGTACTGATCCTTTTGTTGTCCTTTTGGTTGACATGCATTTTCTTGTGAATTGCAAACATTATTGAGAAAACTGTAGAAGTATGATACTTTCTTTTGGCATCAAAAAATGACTCCAGTGCCATTCATTAAGATATATGCACTATACTCGTTGTTTGCTGATTTTGTGAGCTAAGATCATCTAGATGTTTCTTTATCAATGGATAGTGTTTTTTAATACTAGTAAAATCTATAATAGTTTCAACTTTCAACTATATGTGGGGTCAGCCCGGTTAGTACAGTCGGTATTCTGGGGTTGGGCCAAAAAATCCAAGTATTGCTCCTAATGAAACATCACATTTTCATTCAAACATCAAACTAAATACTTAAACATCAAACTGTTTTATTAGATATTTCTTCTTCACACCCAAACTAGAATCAGGGGGCAATAACATTTGCCAACCTATCATTTGTTGTTGCTTTTGAAGTGATAAATCTAGACGTTTTCAACCTCAAGTTTCTTGAAATTACTGTGTTTTCGTGCTGTAAAAAACTTCCCCCCGTTATAGGCCTTGTACTTGGGAGGATTTCCCTCACTGAACAGCTCTTCAAGAGGCTGAACCAAAGTGTAATGAGCTGGATTCAAAAAGAATGGAATGGAAAACCTCTCATTTTCACTGTTCACCATCACCCTATGCTCCACACTCTCATACCTATCATTGCTCCACACCTAACCATACAACAATAACAACAAAATTATCAATATCCGATCTGAACGGAACTTTGAATTAGTGAATTCCGTCTAGTTCACTATCACCATCATCTGCTCCAACTAAACTGAACTGAGATAAGTCGATGAGATTGAAAACTTCGATTACCTGAATCATGTCGCCTATGTTGATGATATAGGCATATAGTGTGGAACTATATTAGGACTCAGTGATAGTGCTGGTTTGGCTAGTAAAGATTCTCATATGTATGTTCAGATGCCATTTTTTTATTGGTGCATTAAATCCTTTTTAACGTTTCTTTAGTGAACTTTTTTGAGACTTCTGAACTTCTACATTACCTAGTAATTTTTTTGTTTTGAGTGTATATTGTCCTTAAATTCATGATGATTAGTTTGCCATTTGTCACTGATTCTTACTAATTATGTGTTAAGGTGACACAATGGGAGCAGTCGGGACCTCTAATGTCCAAGGAAGCGCTCAAGAAACTGCCGCAAGATAGCCTGCTTAACATGCCAGCAGAGGCTATAGAGAGGAACTGCTCCCTAGGTACTAAGTAGTGAGCAACTGTGCAGTTCTCATATAAGTTGCTATCTCATAGGGGATGAGAACCTAGAATTTTTGCGAAAACTTGTCTTGTTTGTTTGTTTTGCAATCCTCTCTTAGAGGCAAATTTAGTTTCAACATACAATCTCTCATATAGATGATTACAGTGCGTAAATAGCCTGATTCCTTTTCAAATCATTTTGGCCAAAATTGTGCATAGATCAAATTGGCTGGAATTTTTTCGAAACTCGATCAGTGGTTCCATAAATCATTCTCATTTCGTTTCTATTTATCTTTCTGTTTATATGTATATCTTAAAATAGATATGAACTCTGCTTGTTTCCTTTGTTAAATTTTTTTAAAAAACTTTTGATCATGTGTAAATTGTAGGCTGCTTTTGTTTTTGTTGTAGCTTGTATCTTGGGCTGCTTTTGTTGTATCTTGAAAATGAACCCAAATATTTGAAAACAAAGCATACTGAGTAAGTACTGATCCTTTTGTTGTCCTTTTGGTTGACATGCATTCTCTTGTGAATTGCAAACATTATTGAGAAAATTGTAGAAGTATGATACTTTCTTTTGGTATCAGAAAATGACTCAAGTGCCATTCATTAAGATATATGCACTGTACTCGTTGTTTGCTGGTTTTTGTGAGCTAAGATCATCTAGATGTTTCTTTATCAATGGATAGTGTTTTTTAATACTAGTAAAATCTATAATAGTTTCAACATTCAACTATATGTGAGGGTCAGCCCGGTTAGTACAGTCGGTATTATGGGGTTGGGCCGAAAAATCCAAGTATTGCTCCTAATGAAACATCACATTTTCATTCAAACATCAAACTAAATACTTAAACATCAAACTGTTTTATTAGATATTTCTTTTTCACACCCAAACTAGAATCAGGGGGCAATAACAATAATAATACTTGCCCTCTAAATGTGTTTATTATGTGTTTGCTGTGTTTTTGGTGCAGCTTCAAACATGTCTGATGATGTTGGGAATCTCTCGTGGTCGACTGATGATGCTGGGAATCTCATCTGTTGTTTAGTTTTGCAATGCAGTAGAACAAACTACATTCTTTAAACACTCTTTCAATTCATTGGGTAAATAGGTTACCATGGTTCTTTCCTTTTAAAATCATTTTGGCCAAAATTGTGTATAACTCAAATTGGTTGGAAGTTTTTTCGCAATTTGATCAGTGCTCCTATAAATCTTTCTCATTTCGTTTTTGTTTTTATGTATTTCTATATATCTTAAAATAGAGATGAACTCTGTTTGTTTCCTCTGTTAAAAAAAATAACTTTTGATTATGTGTATATTATAGGCTGCTTTTGTTTTTATTGTACCCTGTTATAGGAGCTAAGATCATCTAGATGTTTCTTTATCAATGGATAGTGTTTTTTAATACTAGTAAAATCTATAATAGTTTCAACTTTCAACTATATGTGGGGGTCAGCCCGGTTAGTACAGTCGGTTTTCTGGAGTTGGGCCGAAATATGCAAGTATTGCTCCTTATGAAACATCACATTTTCATTCAAACATCAAACTAAATACTTGTTTGTTTGTTTTGCAATCCTCTCTTTGAGGCAACTTTAGGTTCAACATACATTCTCTCATATAGATGATTACAGTGTGTAAATAGCCTGATTCTTTTTCAAATCAGTGCATAGATCAAATTGGCTGGATTTTTTTTGAAATTCGATCAGTGGTTCTATAAATCATTCTCATTTCGTTTATGTTTATCTTAAAATAGAGATGAACTCTGCTTGTTTCCTCTTTTAATTTTTTTTAAAAAAACCTTTTATCATGTGTAAATTGTAGGCTGCTTTTGTTTTTGTTGTACCCTGTTGTAGCTTGTATCTTGGCTGCTTTTGTTGTATCTTGAAAATGAACCCAAATATCTGATTACAAGGCATACTGAGTACTGATCCTTTTGTTGTCCTTTTGGTTGACATGCATTTTCTTGTGAATTGCAAACATTATTGAGAAAATTGTAGAAGTATGATACTTTCTTTTGGCATCAAAAAATGACTCCAGTGCCATTCATTAGGATATATGCACTGTACTCGTTGTTTGTTGATTTTGTGAGCTAAGATCATCTAGATGTTTCTTTATCAATGGATTGTGTTTTTTAATACTAGTAAAATCTATAATAGTTTCAACTTTCAACTATATGTGGGGGTCATCCCGGTTAGTACAGTCGGTATTCTGGGGTTGGGCCAAAAAATCCAAGTATTGCTCCTAATGAAACATAACATTTTCATTCAAACATCAAACTAAATACTTAAACATCAAACTGTTTTATTAGATATTTCTTCTTCACACCCAAACTGGAATCAGGGGCAATAACATTTGAGAACCTATCATTTGTTGTTGCTTTTGAAGTGATAAATCTGGACGTTTTCAACATCAAGTTTCTTGAAATTACTGCGTTTCCGTGCTGCAAAAAACTTCCCCCAGTTATAGGCCTTGTACTTGGGAGGATTTCCCTCACTGATCAGCTCTTCAAGAGGCTGAACCAAAGTGTAATGAGCTGGATTCAAAAAGAATGGAATGGAAAACCTCTCATTTTCACTGTTCACCATCACCCTATGCTCCACACTCTCATACCTATCATTGCTCCACACCTAACCATACAACAACAACAACAAAATTATCAATATCCGATCTGAACGGAACTAAATTGAATTAGTGAATTCCGTCTAGTTCATTATCACCATCATATGCTCCAACTAAACTGAGCTGAGATAAGTCGATGAGATTGAAAACTTCGATTACCTGAATCATGTCGCCTATGTTGATGATATAGGCATTTGGAGTCGGCTTGACGAAAATCCACTCCCCGTCGGTTTTCCGCTTGACCTGAAGGCCTCCAACATCATCTTGAGCAAGAATTGTTAGGGCTCCGGCGTCCTTATGGCGGCCGACCCCTAGGGCTACATCAGGGACAGGGCAGGGAGGGTAGTGATTCAGCCTGATGAAGCTGGTGTGATCCTTGAAGTACCCATCCAAACTGTTTTTAGGCACACCTAGACTTAGGCTTATGAGACCTAATAACTTGAAGCACAGTTCTAACATTTTCTCAGCATATTCTTCACAAACTTCCCTGAAACAAACCAAATAAAAATAAATTAGTAGGATAGTACTTATAATTACACTGAATAAGATAACGTGATGCATGACTTGGGTTAACATTTGTATTTATTTCCCTAGACTTTGATGAAGCCATCAAACTATCAATTAAAATGTTGAATATTTTCATCATGAATGTTATATTTAACGAATTCTATAAGTATTAGTAAATCAAGTATAAGTGATCTTTATAATCTTGCTTCAAAAAATAATTTTCTGATTTAAAATAAAATAAAATTGGCTCTAAA
The DNA here is from genome assembly GCA_963678965.1 of Cruciata laevipes. NCBI lineage: Eukaryota > Viridiplantae > Streptophyta > Magnoliopsida > Gentianales > Rubiaceae > Cruciata > Cruciata laevipes. Next base: position 2,226,169 of record OY787634.1, on the reverse strand, counting down.
TAATCTATGTATCAATCATATATAGGATATCTGATCCAATATGTAACTGAATAATGGTGTCATGTAATTATTTGAATTTATCAGTACCTTGAGATATTAATAAATTAGTAAATATAACTTGGGTAAAACTTTTTGCACAAGAGATGATAAAACGGTAAAAACCAAAGTACCTCAACTCAGGAGGATATTCAGGCCACTGATTACTCAGCTCCCTGATTTCTTGATCATCAGGTTCATGGGAAGCCGGAATCCTCGTCGGATTCTCCACGGTAAAATCAAACACTTCTTTCCAATCCCTAACGTTTTTGGTATGCTCAGTATCATAGTATCCCATAGGATTCACCGCGTCTCTCCTCACTTTCAGCTTCTCATCTCTGGACAGAGAAAAAAACTTCCTCGATCCCAGTTCGATCTTTTCCCGGTATTCCGACGGAATCCCATGATTGATGACCTGGAAAAATCCCCATTTCTGGGATGCATCGCGGATTTCAGACACGATTCCGGCGAGTTCCTGGTCGGAAACAGAGGATTGGTTCAGAACGGAGAGGTCGATTTGTGGGATTCCTTCGTCGGCGATTTTTACTGGCTTCGGCCTGTGTTCTGGGGCCTGGAAGAAAGCAACGTCGACTTCTCCCATGGTGGATTAAGTTTTGTTTTGATGGTGGAGTGGTGGTGAATTACTGAATTTTGCATGTTGTTATATAGTGTGGTAAATTATGGAAATACAATGAACCTGGACATGAATTGATATTGATGGGTGAAATGTTTAGTTGGAGAATTTGGAGTTTTGTTCTATCGTATGAAAATAGAGACAAACCATATCAAATTATCAAGCTTTCTTGATGGGATCGACCATCAGTTTATTGCTCCATTTTTGGGACAAATTTTACTACTAATATAGTAATGTCTTTATTTACATATATAAGTATCTTTTTTATGTTACACACTTTTTATCATGATTTTACAAAAATATTAATAATATTTTTCAGTATCATATAATTTTTTGAACATGCATTTGATCAAAAAGTATGCAAATGCAGTACCCGTGATCAGAAGGATTGTTATAGTTAAAAATGGATGGTTTAATATTACTATTTTTAGTATCCATTTAGATATACCGCAAACTAGTTAAAATGTATTTTTAATTTTAATCTGAGAAGATCACTACCCACATGAACTACTCTAATTACCGTTAATCACATTTCATTAGTTCGTGTTTAGATGGTTGAGAAATAAGAATTTGACATATCTTCTAATAAAAAATCTCTAGGAATTTTATTTGTTAACATTCCCAACCACTTTTACATAAAATATAAAATAAAACTAGCTCATTTGCAAACAATGATAAGTGATTATTGGTGCATAAAAATTAGTACTCCTCAATTCTTCATCTTAAAATGGTGAATTTGTATGTTCTCCACATCAAGTCTCTTGAAGTTACTGAACTTCTTAGTTGCAAAAAACTTGCCCCAATTATATGCCTTGTACTTGGAGGGACTTTCCTCATTAAGCAACTCCTCCAAAGGCTCAACCCAAGTATAGTAAGCTGGATTCAAGAAAAATGGAATGGAGAATCTCTCATCCTCTGCATTCACCATCACTCTGTGCTCCACACTATCATACTTGTCATTGCTCCACACCTGCACTCAAACATCATACCCTACTAGTAAATTGCGCGAAATCATCACTATCAGTGCTATCAGTTTCTGACCCAAGAACAACTCAACCGAACTGACAATCATTTTCTGATTATTTATAGTATAAAAAATTATAACACCGACACCTTTTAAGTTTTAATACCTGAACAATGTCTCCAATGTTTACTATATAGGCATCAGGAGTTGGTTTGACAGAGATCCATTCGCCGTCGGTTTTCCTCTTCACTTGGAGCCCTCCAACATTATCTTGAGCAAGAATGGTTAAGGCGCCGGCATCTTTATGCCGCGTAACCCCGAGGACTAGATCAGGGATTGGACAAGGAGGGTAATGATTCAGCCTGAGAAAGCTGGTCTGATCCTTGAAAAAGCCCTCCAACCTGTTCTCTGAGACTCCTAGGCTTAGGGATATGAGCCCTAGTATCTTGGAACACAGCTTCAGCATTTCTTGAGTGTACTCTTCACAAGCCTTCCTGAAAAGGGAGCCAAAACAGCATAAATGAATGAAAAATGATGCTTGGAACTTAAGAAGTTTAAACCTTGGAAGTGTGCAAGTACCTTAATTCTGGAAGATTTTCAGGGAACTGATTTACCAACTCCCTGACCTCTGAATCATCGGGTTCGGGAGAAGCTGGAATAAGAGTTGGATCATCAGCAGTGAAATCAAACACTTCTTTCCAATCTCTAACGTTCTTCGTGAACTCGGAATCATAGTATCCCAGAGGGTTAACTTCATCCCTCCTCACCTTCAGCTTCTCTTCTCTTGGCAGGGAAAAGAAGTTTCTCGATGCTGATTCGAGCTTTTCCCTGACTTGGGATGGAACTCCATGGTTCATCACTTGGAAGAATCCCCAGGTTTGGGATGCATCGCGTATCTCTGATACTACTCGAGCCAAATCATCAACAGAGAGATCGATCAGAGGAATGCCTTCGGCTTCGATTCTTAGGGGCTTAGGCCTGTGTTCAGGAGCCTGGAAGAAAGCTGGGTCAACCTCATCTCCCATGGCTGCCATAGTTTAGTGCTTTTCAGACAATCCACTGACTACAATCTTCAACATTGGCAAGTGAAGAAACTCAATTTGAGTTTTATTCTTGTTAAGGTTACACATTACACAATAAACATAAACAATGTTGTGAAGGTGAACAAAACGTGTACAACTCTTCTTTCTCTAGGAGTTTCAAGGAAAGACAGCCAAATAGACAAAACAGTACCATAATTTTATTAAGTACAGACTAGAGATGTAAGAGCAAGAACTATTTCTTCCCTACAGAAAAACAGAGGGAACATTGACTCTTCAAGCCCCAGAGAGCAGTTTACAACTGAAGCAATTAACTCGGATAACATAGTGAAGGCAAAACAGACTTTGATTGAAAACCATATCCTAATCCAACTATATTTACAGTAATTTAGAAGTGAGGAAAAGAGTGGCCGTTGTTCTTGTTTTTTAACTTTAAGCAGCTGCTGGCATTGAGGTTGACAGAACCAGATACGATAAATGTTGGAGCCCGTCTTGAATTTTGGCCACGGCTGTCTTGTGATCAGCACGAAGGTTTTCAGAGAACGCACTGGCCTTCTCTTGAACGGATATCTTAGGAAGAGCATCATGAGAATCGGAATTCACCCCTTTCATTGCTGCAAGATAAGCTTCGGCTACATCTGTTATACCTGTGAACATATTGGGAAAAGGGAAGATAAACATTAGAGTGCACAGAAAATTTCAATAATTGAAGTTAGAAAGTACTTGGTGCAGTGCTATTAAAGTAGCTCAGAAACTACTACTATAGATTATGGTAACAATAAATAACAAGATAACCTGTAATAAAACTCTTTGAAACAGCATCCATAAGCCCACACATTGAATGTGCTCTAGTCCGTATGATTTTTGCTTTCTCGACAGAATCCTCAGGCCAGTCTACCTTAACGATTTCATCATCAACATTTGCCTTGTTTGCATTAGAAATGATTGATTTTCCGAGCATCAGAAGATGTGTAACCGCAAAGCAGCACATTTCAGACATTCTCTGTGTAAGAGAGAAATAGAGTTTAGCATAAAGTCACATGTACCATCTGTCAGTTAACAAGAGAAAAAATTAGACTTCATACGTGAATGCTTTCAGAATGAAGAGAATCTAGTCTTCCAGCACTCCTCTGAACAATATCACTTGGAGCTTGTCCAGCTAAAGCATTTGCAAAACTGTGATACAAGAAGACAAGTTTCAACACCTTTATTGTAACAAAATACCAACTCAGTCTACCAAAGATAATGACACTGCAAGCCAGCAATGAATATCATATCAAACAAATTGTGGAGCTAGTATCGATGAAAAGCAGTATAAAACATCTTACCTTTAATTTCAGAAGTTAGTTAACTAAGAAAGCTTTTGCTTCAACCATTAAAATTAAGGAAAAAAATCCCATTTCCAAATCTATAAGTAAACATTTAGCATCATTCACAGTAAACTGAAAGTTGGAATATAAAATGCAAACACAAGTGGAAATAATTGACTAAAGTGTCCAACAATATTACCCAGCGGCTAATTCAGCTGCCTTTTTAACACTTGAGTCATGGAGAGTTTTTAACTCATCAGCACTGCTTGCAAGTCCAGCATCTGTTTCCTTCCCTTTCATAGAGTCAGCGTCACCCCCATCAAATTCAGAAGTCAGGTCAAAAACTTGCTGGACCTGTTTAAGCTTTCCGTCATAAACAGATTTCTGCTCAGTTGAAAGCTTAGATTTTCTTCGGTTGAACAACAAAGCGTAATGGCTGGACAACGCCTCCAATTCCTGCAATAATAACAAATTAGCAAATAGAGAAAGATATAAATTTCAAAACTAAATATTTTTATACAAAGAAATCTAACCTCCAGTTGCTCTGGACCTCCATAAATGTAGAAGCATCTGTCAAATGTAGCTTCCTCGAGAAATTGATCTTCATCTCCTCCTTCGGATCCTCGGGATTTTTTATTAGCATCCATACCAGTCTCAGAAATAAGAAGATCGAGAGTCTCTTTACCAACAAACTCAAGCACTTGCATTCCCTTAGCAGTAAGGGATTTCCCACCCTGGAAGTGCGGGAATAGCAGTTAGAATGTCGCAAGAGAGAAGTTGCAAAAACAGATTTTTATACATACCTCTATAATTGAGGGAGTAGACTCAGCAAAACTTAAAGCAGAGTCCTCAAGCCTGAGAGATATAAAAGGAAGGATATTGAATATGAGAATCAAATGAGTGGCATTATCAGATAGTAATAATCCCACAGACGTGAGATAAAACTGTACAGCCAAAGCAGTCAATACATATTAGACAAGAAAATAAAGAAAATGGAATTTTTATTTTTGAACGATGGAAAGGAAGAAAGGAGTTAAATGATTGGTGTGAAGTAAAATGCAAAAGGAAATTCAAGAAATTGATAAGGAATGTTGAGGCTGAACCACTACAAGCAGAAACCTCAAAGCTAAAAACAACTTAAGGCTAAGTAAGATAAACATACTGAGAAACCAATGTTGAACCTCCTTTGAATGCATTTCCTAATGCTTGCCATGCTCCCGAAGCAAAGTTTTCCACTTTATTGTCAAAAACTTTCAATCCCTGCAGCAAACAAAAATTCTTAAACTTAAATAGCAACATCAGATAGATAAAACTATGCCAGTCAAACAAACACTGAGATCATATCAAATAGTACTTCACACGGCAACAAGATTATGTCACTAACAGGCATAATTTACTTGCCTGACCAAAGAGAGAATCCTCGCTGGCATTCTCCAGCTTTACAAGAGCTTCCTTCCTACGCTTATCGTTTTCATCTTCACTTTCCTCTTCTCCAGCTGATGAATCAGCACCATCCCTTTTCAAAGATTCAGAGTCTTCGGCAGGTTGCATGTCGGAAATGGCATTAGCTGCTGTTTTCGCAGCCTCCACAGCCTGTACACCCCACAGTTAGGACAAACAAAACATCAATATCGATTTAAAAAATCATCTGAACAATATACAGTGGAACCTAGCTGATATCTACATGCAGTAAACAAAACAAATAATTGAAACTACTACATTATATAGCGCTAGTTGTGCATCAGGTGGATATGAAATCCCTAATTTAGAAAAGGTAATGAATTCATAAATCAAACAAATTGAAATGTTACATACATTGCGAGAGATCTCCTCGGCAGCCTCAGCAGCGACTTTCTGAAGATCCGACAGATAGGAAAGCGGGGAGAAGCCCCAACCTCCCCATCCCCCGCCGCCGCTGCTCTCCTTCTGCAGAGGTTGCTCCACCGCCGGTGGCGCGATTTCTACTTCTTTGATTTCTCCTTCCGGCATTATCTCTCTATCCGCCATTATCTCGTTGGAGGCGGTACGGCGATTTTTTTCTCCGGTGAAAGATTTAGTTAGTCCAAGCGCGGTAACTGCCGCAAATGCGAATGGATTGTTGAATCCCGGATCTTGAATTCTTGATTCAACTGGTTAGACTGGACGACGTCGTACCTGTGCCTTTTCTGTTACGGAATAACAACGTCGCGAGTATGACAAGCATTTCTATTTTTACTTTACACTTTAAGTCTTTAACTAGTTTATATTGTTCATAAGTCCCTTAATTTCAAGTTATATCCCTTAATTCTCTTTCCTTTCACTAAACTTCCAAATCAAACATTCCGTAATCTTCCACTCAAGTTTAAAAATTGAAAATTTTAAAAAGAGTTTAATCATTAGAATTTAATACAATTTTATGTTGAATTCATCATTCTGTATATTTTTAATAAAAAGTATATGATGATTTATAAGATTTAAAAACCAATTCAAAAAACATATTTTGCAAAAGAATCAAAATTCAAGTCCCAAACGGCCAAAAACTCAATCAAGTATGACTTACTACAACCTTTGGATTACAAAGTATTTTACATCAACGTGATTTGGAAATTCGTAACCACGTGAAAGTTTTTTAGTTCTCGTTTCTAAACGATTTCTTGTGTGTGATTAAATGTGGACGAGTATCGTTCCGGCATGGAAGCTATTAAAGCATGCATCAAAAATCGTTCACTAACGACAAATGGATGGTTTGCGTGTTTATTTTCTAGCTAGAATCAACTTTCTTTTAGTAGTTATTTTATCTTAAATTTGTTCATTTCTTAGAGAAATATAAGCTCCAAATTAGAGATTGATGGAAGAAGGCCTGAATGTAAGGGACATAAAAATATAAACTGAACACCAAATATGCCTGAACTCCAATATGTATCCATTAACGTACAAAATCAAGAAAAGCTTATTACAAAAAATAGCCGGGCACTTTATGAACTTGTTGTGCCAGCTCCTCCTACACTACTTACGGTAATTAAAAAGTAGAATATCATGACAGGGATATGGTCAATGAACTGCTTAATAACCCTGGAAAATTGGTGGTGGGGGTGCTGCATATGAAGATCCCAAGATTGGAGGAAGAACGACGTTCTCGAAGCTTGGTGATGGCGGTGGTTCCGAACTTTTGGGAGGAGGAGAAGGTACCGGTGTTGGTGGGGGTGGTGATTTTGCGGGTGGGGGCGGTGAGGGTGGTGGTGGAGATTTGACTGGTGGTGGGGGTGATGGTGGTGGTGGAGACTTGACTGGTGGTGGAGGTGAGGGAACCGGTGCTGGTGGTGGAGGAGATTTGACTGGTGGTGGAGGTGAGGGAACCGGTGCTGGTGGTGGTGGAGACTTGACTGGTGGTGGAGGTGAGGGAACCGGTGCTGGTGGTGGTGGAGATTTGACTGGTGGTGGAGGTGACGGAACTGGAGCTGGCGGTGGTGGAGATTTGACTGGGGGAGGGGGTGACGGAACTGGTGCCGGTGGTGGTGGGGATTTGACGGGTGGAGGGGGTGAGGGCACCGGTGCTGGTGGTGGTGGAGACTTGACTGGGGGAGGTGGCGAGGGAACTGGTGCAGGTGGTGGTGGAGATTTGACTGGGGGTGGGGGTGAGGGAACTGGTGCTGGCGGTGGTGGAGATTTGACTGGGGGAGGTGGTGAGGGAACTGGTGCGGGTGGTGGTGGAGATTTGACTGGAGGAGGAGGTGATGACACTGGTGTCGGTGGTGGTGGGGGTGAGGACATTGGAGTCGGTGGTGGATATGCAACTGGAGAATGTATCGGATGTCCAGCATCTGGGGATTCATCTCCTGGTGGTGGAGCAGGAGCCTTAGGTTTGCATGAATCACCAGTACACGGTGATGGTGTAGGAGCTTCTGGTGCTGAAGCCTTAGGTGATGGTGATGATGATGATGGTGTAGGAGCCTCAGGAGATTGTGCGCAAGATCCTCCAGAACATGATGGTGTTGGAGCTTCTGGAGCTGGAGCCTCCGGAGACTGCCCGCAGGAGCCTCCTGAACATGATGGTGTAGGAGCTTCTGGGGCTGGTGCCTCAGGAGATTCTGCACAAGAGCCTCCGGAGCATGTTGGTGTTGGTGTTGGAGCATAAGGAGTCTGAGCCGGTGATGGAGTTGTTGGTGCCGTGGCCGGTGAGTATCCTTTAGGAGCTTCTGCAGATGGTGTTGGAGCACATGAACCTCCCGAGCATGATGATGGTGTTGGTGTTGGAGTTCCGGCGAATGGAGTAGGAGCATAAGGAGCCTGAGACGGTGATGGAGTTTCTGGTGTTGAAGGAGATGGTGCCGGTGAGTATCCTACCGATGGTGTAGGAGCTTCACCAGATGGTGTTGGACCGCATGAGCCTCCTGAGCATGATGATGGCGTCGGTGTTGGAGTTCCGGCCAATGGAGCCGGAGCCGGTGAGTAACCTGGTGTGGGAGCTTCACCAGATGGTGTTGGACCGCATGAGCCTCCCGAACATGATGATGGCGTCGGTGTTGGAGTTCCGGCCAATGGAGCTGGAGCCGGTGAGTATCCTGGTGTAGGAGCTTCACCAGATGGTGTTGGACCGCAAGAGCCTCCCGAGCATGATGATGGTGTCGGTGTTGGTGCATAAGGAGTTTGAGCCGGTGTTGGAGGAATTGGTGTTGAAGGATATTGTGCTTCGTATCCTGGGTAAGGTGTTGGGGCTTCTGGTGTGTCATATCCTGGGTAAGGTGTAGGAGCTTCAGGTGCTGGTGCGCATGAGCCTCCCGAGCATGATGATGGTGTTGGTGCTGGAGTTCCGGCCAACGGAGTTGGAGCATAAGCCGGCGATTCGGTTGTTGGAGCCGGTGCCGGTGAGTACCCTACAGAAGGCGTCGGAGTTTCAGCATACGGTGCCGGAGCCTCTGGAGATTGGGCACAAGAGCCACCGGAGCATGACGATGGTGTAGGAGCCTCTGGGGATTGTGCGCAGGAGCCACCATAGCATGACGACGGTGTTGGAGACTCTGGAGATTGTGCGCAGGAGCCACCGGAGCATGTGGATGGTGAAGGAGCTTCAGGTGCCGATGCTGGAGACGGGGTGGGTGAGTATGGCCTTACTGGAACACCAGGGGATACATCCGATGGGGTGGGAGCCTCGGGGTACTCTACTGTTGGTGATGGAGCTCCGGCGAATGGAGTTGGTGCATAAGGAGCCGGTGCCGGTGAGTAACCTGAGGAAGGTGTTGGAGATGATCCGCATGAGCCTCCCGAGCATGATGGTGTTGAAGGAGCCGGTGCTGGTGAGTAGCCCGAGGAAGGTGTTGGAGATGATTCGCATGATCCTCCGGAGCATGATGGTGTTGAAGGAGCTGGTGCCGGTGAGTAGCCGCCTGAGGAAGGAGCTGGTGCTGGTGAGTAGCCGCCTGAGGAAGGCGTTGGAGATGATTCGCATGAGCCTCCGGAGCATGATGGTGTTGAAGGAGCTGGTACCGGTGAGTAGCCGCCTGAGGAAGGAGCTGGTGCCGGTGAGTAGCCGCCTGAGGAAGGTGTTGGAGATGATTCGCATGATCCTCCGGAGCATGACGGTGATGAAGGAGACGGTGCCGGTGAGTAGCCTGAGGAAGGTGTTGGAGATGATTCGCATGATCCTCCGGAGCATGACGGCGATGAAGGAGACGGTGCCGGTGAGTAGCCTGAGGAAGGTGTTGGAGTTGATTCGCATGATCCTCCGGAGCATGATGGTGATGAAGGAGTTGGTGCCGGCGAGTAGCCGCCTGAGGAAGGTGTTGGAGCAGTTGGAGATGATTCGCATGATCCTCCGGAGCATGATGGTGATGAAGGAGTCGGTGCCGGTGAATAGCTTGAGGAGGGTGTTGGAGTTCCTGCAAATGGTGTTGGTGCATAAGGTGCCTGAGACGGTGAGGGGGTTGTTGGTGAATAAGGCGCCGGTGCCGGAGAGCGTGTCTCAGTTACCGGTGACGGTTCGGAGGGAATTTCAGGAGTCTGGGCGGGGGAAGGTGATGATGGTGTTGGTCCCTCAGGAGCCTGGGCGGGGGAAGGTGATGATGGTGTTGGTGCCTCAGGAGCCTGGGCTGGGGAAGGTGATGATGGCACAGGTGTTCTTGAAGCTTTCGGCGGGATAGGATATCGGCCGCCGATGAACGGCGCCGGAATGTATGGAGCATATGCGGTGGGTTTGGAAGGTGTTGGAGTCGAAGGCGTTAACGGACTAGAGCCTGACGGAACAGATGGCTCCGGTGACTCAGACGGTGTGTAACTCTCGGGTGATTCAGCCGCCGGTGTTGGAGTTTTGGGTGTCTTAGGAGAAGCGCCGGAAGGTACTGGTGACTCCGGTGATTCAGCCGCCGGTGATGGAGACTTGGGTGTCTTGGGAGAAGCGCCAGATGGAACTGGAGACTCTGGTGATTCAGCCACCGGTGAAGGAGACTTGGGAGTCGGAGAAGATGGCGTCTTTGGAGAAGCACCGGAAGGAGTTGGAGCCTTTGGAGTAGGCGATGAAGGTGTATAGCTTTCCGGTGATTCTGCCGCCGGTGTTGGGGACTTGGGAGTCTCAGGAGAAGCGCCAGAAGATGGTGACTTTGGAGAAGGCGCTGACGGTGTGTAACTTTCCGGTGATTCGGCCGCTGGCGTTGGAGACTTGGGAGTCTTCGGAGAAGCGCCGGAAGGAGTTGGTGCCTTTGGAGAAGGCGCTGATGGTGTCTTCGGAGAAGCGGTGGAAGGAACCGGCGTGTAACTTTCCGGTGTTTCTGCTTTGGGTGTCGGAGAAGGTGTTTTTGGTGAGGCGGCGGAAGGAGTTGGTGTCTTTGGAGATGGTGTGGGAGTTTCCGGCGTCTCTGAAGACGGCGTCGGAGTCTTGGGAGAGGGAGAATATTTCTTTGGAGATGGTGAAGATGGTGTGGGGGTTTCCGGCATCTCTGTCGACGGCGTCGGAGTCTTGGGAGAGGGAGAAGATTTCTTTGGAGTTGGGGAAGACGGTGTGGGGGTTTCCGGCGTCTCTGAAGACGGCGTCGGAGTTTTGGGAGATGGAGAAGATTTCTTTGGAGATGGTGATGATGGTGTGGGGGTTTCCGGCGTCGGAGTCTTGGGAGAAGGAGAAGATGGAGTTGATTTCTTTGGAGATGGCGTGGGTTTCTTCGACGGTGTTGATGGCTTTCTGGGAGAAGGAGTTGAAGATTTTGGTGTTTCCGGCGACTTCTTTCCGGGGTGTTTCGGGGTTTCTCTGCTCGGCGATTTCGGCCGGCAACCTTGCTTCTCACAGTTGATGGGGTGGCTGGTGACGGCGTCGCAGCTCTTCTTGGACTTCTGGTGAGATTTTCCCTCCAGACAGTTATCGCCGTCGTCGACGATGAGGTCGTGAGCCGACACGCATGAACCATCCTCGCTCTGGAAGTAGTTGCTGTGGAATCTGATGGCGCTCAGCTTAGGCAAGTTGCAGATCTCTTCCGTCATGTCTCCGATGAACCTGTTGTAAGAGAAGTCGAAGATTTCAATGCTCTGGCAGTACTCCATGTCCTTGGGCAGCGTTCCGACGAACTTGTTGTTGCTGACGTCAAACACCGTCATGTTTCCGAGCATGGTAATCTCGTCCGGCAAGCAGCCGGAGAAGAGATTCTTGGAGATGCAGAGCTCCTCTAGGGTGTTGCTCATGTTTCCGATGCTCTTCGGCAGGCAGCCCTCCAGCTTGTTCCTCGCCGCCATGAAAACGGAAACAGGTGACTTTCCAAAGTTCTCCGGCAGGTGTGACCGGAATCTGTTGTGGTTGATGAAGATGGCATCGAGGTTCATCTCGAACAGCCCCGGCGGCAACACACCCTCGAAGTCGTTGTACCGCATGTCTAGGAAATGGAGCTTTTTCAGTTCTAGGAAAACCTCCGGGAAGTTTCCGACGAAACGGTTGTTGCTGATGTCTACCTCGTCCAAGATTGTACACCTGGCTAGGGTTTTCGGGATGATGCCGCACCACCTGTTGGTGGCGATGTGGAAGAGGCTGAGCTCGGTGAACAGCCCGATTTCCATCGGCAAATGTCCGGCAATGTCCCCGGAGTTCAGATCAATTCCGGCAACCACCCGCTCCTTGGCATTATCCAAAGACGCTGTGCAGTACACTCCGAAATATGAGCACACATCCGGGCCAACCCAGTTACCCGTAAAGTTATGCGGGTCGGAGTATATTGCCACCTTCCAGGCTTGAAGGCCAACGTATGCCCTCTTAAGCCTCGCATTTTCAAATTTTAGGTTTATCTCAAATCCATATCTGTATCCAAAAAGAAACAACATCACATTATATATTGCATACAATATAAGTAAATCAAACGCATTATCCATTCATATAAAGCTTTGGAATTTTACAATACCTTCCAGCTATTTTTTCTACGTCGTCGTCTAGGGAATCAAAATCGCTCTCAGAGAGCATGAGCATCTGGCGGCGAGCGATATTCTCAGCCTCGACATCTGTTAACGCTGCCGAATTCGGCAACGAAAACAGGAGGAGGGAGAGGGATAGGGATAGTATACAGGCTAAGGCCTTCATAATAAAGAAAAGGAAAAAAAAAGGATTGTTGTTTCCTACTACATTGACTATCCAAGGCCACGGTTTGGTGCTTTTATACCATTTGCAAGAGTAACTGTTTGAGAGGGATTGAGAGGCTGTGAGAAAATAGAAATTCCGGGATGTGTGGAGCTCCGGTGGAAGCCTCAGTGCAGTTTTTTTTGGATCAATTGTGTTTTTTGCTTGAGTGTAGGGATAAATTGGTTGGATGGAAAACTAGTGGAAATTCCAGAGATTGAGGAGTTTGCTTTTGCCATGCAAATGTTACGTACGTGTTGTAATATGGTTAAGATGTTGACGTTATTAGAATCGAAGTTTAAGGTAAATGAGACAGAAGTCTAACTTAGGTTCTTGCCTATTTGATATATTTAGTGATGCTGCTGTGAAGTTATAAAAACGTGGCATTAAATTAGAAGCTTGAGGTCTAATTGTAGTCTGTAACAGGCAAGATAAGTGAAAACAATCTTGTATGTGTGTAATTTAATCCGGAATATTACATCAAAGGCAAATTCTCATTTGAGACAAGTCTCAAATGAGACCAAAGATTATATGAGACTGTTATTGATTGAATTTGTCGTTGGTGAGCTTTAAACCCACCGATTTCCTTAATTGAATTTGTCGTTGGTGAAATTGACCAACGAAATGATCAAGAAAATTGACCAAAAGATCAAGCAAATTGAACGAAAAATTAAATTAACTGAAAAATCAAGGCAAAACAAAAATACTCCTTAAACCCGCCGATTATATGAGACTGCTATTGATTGAATTTGTCGTTGGTGAGCTTTAAACCCGCCGATTTCCTTAATTGAATTTGTCGTTGGTGAAATTGACCAAGGAAATGATCAAGAAAATTGACCGAAAGATCAAGCAAATTGAACGAAAGATTAAATTAACTGAAAAATCAAGGCAAAACAAAAACACTCAAGGACATTGATTGAAAGATCAAACAAACTGACTAAAAGATCAAGCAGAAACAGTAAATGCTCATTCCCCTGCTCTTGGTCTCCACAAGGACAGGTCTCACCTAAAACTTTCTCTACATGAAATTTTCTGATCTACATCTGTAATGTGGAGTACTTGATCAACTTCTCAAAAGTAATTTTTTAGACATTATCGAGTGTTGGTATTTCAAATGGTTGTGTATCATGCAATTAAAGTCACTTAATAAGTTCTTTATACTTTGTATAATTCATATTGAACTTGAGAATTCAATAAGTAACTTTAATTATCCAGTATATATAAAGTATCTGTATAACCAATTCAAATTAACACTCTATTCAACTTAATATCCTATTCGAACTTGCTGACATTTCATCTTATCAAAGTAATGATGTGCCCCTACATTTTTATTATGCATAAAGGCTTCAAAATTGTTATTTTATATTATATATATATTTTTTTAACATAAAACTACCGTTGGTGGGAGGATTATATTGGCTTCCTCATGCCGTAAATAACTAAAAAATAAAATTGTTATTTTATATGTAGCGCCTTAATAACACACTCTTTTGGATAATTCGATAAGCCTACAGACATTACTTGATATAAGAAAAAAAATGCAACGCCTTATCCAACTTCAACGATTTTAATTTTTTTAAGTGTGTAACGCACAACTATGTTATGAGCAAGAGGCGGAATCAATATAAGGCCATGTCAAGTGACTAGTCAATTATCTTTATAATCCAATAGAAGTGTTCATATTTTATCCGTTTAAATAAGTTTGTGTTACTCTTACAATAATGTTTAATCGTTGCACCACCAATGGTCACATCAGTTGAAATAGGCACATCACACACATAGTCAAGAACTTGCTTAAGTAACCTTAGTTTTGTGGAAAAGCATCAAGGTCTTACCCATGTCTCATCGGAAAAACTAGTGAAGAACACCATCAATTGTCAAATGATTAATATCAAAAGTGATAAGGGTAATGAAGGACATAGTTGCTTGGTGTTTTTTTGAGTGAACATAATAGCAACAAATTGAGTTTAATTTTAGCTGGATTAGATTAATATAATTATTTCACTTTAAATTTTAGCCGAATAAAATTTTTTATGTTAGAACTTAGCTTCTAAGATTCGTGTCAAACTAATTTATACCGATCAGAGTTTCAGGTAACACTACTTAGCTTTTAATATATTTTTTGACAAAAGTCATGAAAATTTACCCTTAAAACAAAATTAGAGTTTTGCACAAATATCACACAATCTGACAAGAGTAGACATTGTACTAGAAGGATGCTTCATCCTAAAAGTAGAGAATAAAAATTCTTATACAAGATGTATAATTAAAGGAAAAATCTTGGGAGTGACCGTCACTATATAGTGACCGGACTAAATTATAAATAGTGCAATAAAGAAAATCAAGGAGGGACCAATTTACAATTTTTAAAAATTAAAAAAAAATCACGCGTGTACAGTGTTTTCTACTGTGCGCTACAGTGTTTGCTACAGTGTACTTCAATGTTTCAAGTTAAAATGTCCATGTTTTATGTTTCAAGTTAAAATGTCCATGTTTTATGTTTCAAGTTAAAGTATTCATGTTTCACGTTAAAACGTCCATGTTTTATGTTTTAACGTCCATGTTTTATGTTTTATGTTTTAAGTTAAAATGTTAATGTTTTATATTTCAAGTTAAAATGTTCATGTTTCAAGTTAAAGTGTTCATGTTTCACGTTAAAACATCCATGTTTTATGTTTTAAGTTAAAATGTTTATGTTTTAATTTAAAATGTTCATGTTTTATATTTCAAGTTAAAGTGTCGTTAAAACGTCCATGTTTTATGTTTTAAGTTAAAATATTTATGTTTTAACGTGAAACATGTACACTTTAACTTGAAACATAAAACATGAACATTTCAACTTGAAACATAAAACATATATATGAACATGTTTTAAGTTAAAGTGTCCATGTTTTAAATTAAAATGTCCATGTTTTAAGTTAAAGTGTTCATGTTTTACTGTAGCAACTCGACACTGTAGCAAATCGGTACTGTAGCGCGTGGCTTGATACTGTAGCGCGTGATTTTTTAAAATTTTCTGAAATTGCAAATTGGTCCCTCCGTGTTTTTTTAACTTATATCATATTTGCAATTTAATCTGGTCACTACATAGTGACGGTCACCCAAGAGACCAACTCATAATTAAATTACAAGTAAAACATTAGAGTAAAATGCTTTGGCTTTTCGTATGGAACAATAATTTACTGCTCAAAAGAAAAAAAACAGGACAAGAAATTTGACACAGAGAGAGAATAAACGAGGTTACAATTCGGCGGCAAGAGGAACAACCAACGACTGTCTTTCAGCAGTTAACTTTCCCACGTTTTTCCTTTTCTCTCTCCTCCACCATCTCCCCTGTTCCCAGACGAACCAAATCACCGCGTCCAAACAAATCCTGAAAATCCCCAAAAAAGGATCCCATAATCACGAATTCACTCGGCACGCCAATTTCCGACACAGTTCGTCGAATTCGTTCGAGCCACGCGAATTGCCGCTTCTTTTCCAGCGGAATTCGTCGGAGATACTGATGAATTACTGTGAATTGCGAGGATATTTCTAGGGTTTTGCGCTGTCCTGAAATTTGGGGAAGATGAAGAAGCCGATGGAGACCATTGGAGATCTTATTGAGGAAGCCAAGCTCCGGACGCTGTGGTGGGCCATCTGTATATTCGCTGTCTCCTACTTCCTGACGCGTAAGTTCGTTGATCTCTTTGCCCTGCTAATTTTTCAGCTGTGGACCCCCATTATTATGTTTCTTTTCACTGTTTGATTCAATGCTGAGCAATTAATTGCAGTTGAAATTTTGGTTTTCGATTCATTCGTAGTCCAGTTATAGTAATAGCATTCTATGTTCAAGGTTGTTGCTTGTTAAAGTAGAAAGCTTTGATTGTTTTAAGGAAATTTCATTTGGTTTTTATTTCTGCTGCAGATACAAGTAAGTCAATGTGGATGAATGTACCTATAGCGGTTCTCCTAGTTGCTGGATTGAGGATTTTGTTGAATGAGGTGGATTTCCACTGGAAGGTTCAGACAGGCCCTCGATTGACGTATTTGTCACATTTAGAGAAGAAGCAGTTGTCTGCCAATGATTCGCGTCTTTCTACAGCTCCACTTCCTCCAAAATGGAAGAGGAAGATAGATTCTCCCATTGTAGAGGCTGCACTTGAGGATTTTGTGAAGAAGATTTTGCAGGATTTTGTTGTGGACCTGTGGTATTCTGCAATCACCCCTGACATGGATGCTCCTCAGTTAATTCATGACGTTATAATGGACGCTCTTGGTGAAGTATCTGGACGAGTTAAAGAGATAAACCTTGTTGACTTGTTAACTAGGTCGGTCTTTGTTCATCCCATGTTTTTTTTTTCTCTAAGATCCATAGTTTGGCATGGAGGCGTACCATTAGTTTGTTTATGTGAAATCATATCTAATGCCATTTTTTCCTGGGCTTGAAAATTTCCAGGGATGCTGTAAACCTTATAGGTGTGCACATAGATGTTTTTAGGCAAAATCAAGCTACCATTGGGGTAGATGTTATGGCCACTTTATCTTCAGAAGAAAGGGATGAGAGGTTGAAACACCATCTGATGGCATCTAAGGAGCTTCATCCAGCTTTAGTATCTGCTGACTGTGAGTACAAGGTATTACTGATAAGTTGTGCATATTACTGAATATATATTTTTCCTTTTTCTTACCTTGTCTATTAATGTTTTTTTTACACTGTACAGTATCTTCAGCGGCTCATGGGTGGAGTCTTAGCCGTGGTGCTTAGACCCAGGGAATCCCAATGTCCCCTTGTGCGGTGTATTGCTAGAGAGATACTAACCTGTTTGGTGATGCAGCCAGTATTGAACTTAGCAAGTCCATTGTAAGTTTGATTACATTGTTTACATGGTTCAGGTTCCTATATGTACAGATAAAGAATAATTATTTAGATGTGCTACACTCATCCTTGCAGTAGTTTTACTGATACTGCATGATCAATTGAGATATTTGCTAACTTCAGTTATTAATCAACCCCTCTTACAGGTATATCAATCAGTTGCTCGAAGTTATTTTTAATGCTGTCAAGGATGTATTGATGGAGGGTGGTGTTCTTGATCAATTTGCAAATGCTGGAAATCATACTGGGGATCCTTCCTTCTTTTCAGACCCTGCGCAATTTAGTAATACTGGCCTGGGAAAAGATGCGGCTTCTAACAATCGAAGAACTGACATCGTGACATCTCAAATAGATAAGCAAAGATTGCCGTCACTAGATGCCCAAGAAAATACAGTCTCTACTACACTCTCCGATGAGGATATACATCCTCGTTCAGGTGACTGGGCGCGAGTCCTTGAGGCAGCGACCCAGAGAAGAACCGAAGTTTTAACGCCTGAAAACCTTGAAAATATGTGGGCAAAAGGAAGAAATTACAAGAAAAAACTTCAGAAGAAAGCTCCTGGTAAAATCCCTGCTAGAGATAGCAGGAAGGAAGCATTGATACAAAGGCCTGAAACAAATATGTCAGTGAAGGACAAAGCTTCACCGCGGTACCCATTGAAGCCCCGTTCAGAAACTGGAGTTGATGGTCACAACTTATCTTTGTCTCAGAAGCTACCCGCAGATATATATTTTAGGGATGGGGTCCCTGTTGACGAACGTATGAGTATGGCTGAGTATGGTAAGTTTAGAAAATCAAATAGTGCATCAGATCTTCACACGGAGATGAAAAATCAATTTGCAAGCACTGGTGGGGCAATTATTACAGAGTACTATAGTTCAACCTTCTCTAGGCGTAATGAAGTTCACAGCGTCAAGTCTGGACTAGATATGGTAATTAGCGGAGAGGCAGCACATGCTCCAAAGCTTAAATGCCGGGTAGGTTAAGTCTTGTTCATCCTCGTACCTTTTAAGTGGTAGTGTTCACTGTTGGATTAGATTTATCCTTGTGTGATACCTTGTTTCCTTCTACTACAGATAAATAATGCATTCTTTGAGAATATTGCTTCAAAACCTGTTGCAGTCTACCAAATAGAAGTGACTGATGCTGATAATAACACATGGTCTGTGATGAGAAGGTAAGTTCCTCTATGTTCCTTTGTGGCTTTTTGATATACAGAACATAGTGCTTATATGTACGTATGAGATGACGGTTTATTCTCTTATTCTCTTATCTACAGATACAGTAATTTTGAGAGATTGCATCGATACCTGAAGGAGATTCCTAACTACACACTACACTTGCCTCCAAAGAGAATATTCTCTTCAAGCACGGAAGATGCTTTAGTTTGTCAGCGTCGTATCCAGCTTGAAAAGTACCTTCAGGTTCGATGCAGGTGTATTTAAATCTACATTATCTACTGATTCCTGTGATCTGTATTATATTGTGATTATGTCGTTTGTAACAGGATCTCTTGTCAATTGCCAATGTTGCTGAACAACATGAAGTGTGGGATTTTCTGAGTACATCATCAAAGGTACTTATAGTTAAGGATAATCTTCTGTATTTATCTTATTTTGGACAGCCTATTGACCTTTTTTAATCTTTCTCTGAGTGCAGAATTATTCTTCTGGAAAATCATCATCGGTGATGAGAACATTGGTTGGTATGTTGCTTATCCTTTTGGCCTTGACTTACGACTAGCATATGTGTCCAGTAGATAATTCTTAATATTATGGCTTGGGGCTCTAGATGCTTAAGCTATTTTACTGAAAGTGGACAAAAAAAGTACTTTTATTAATAGTAAGTGTAATTTAGTAAGTTGTCCATGGAGTGGGCTGTTGCTGTAGTAGTTTGAAGATATGTTGTGGCTTTTGATTCGTGTTATTCCTGTGGGTAAATCGTGTTAAAATATCTGATATAGTTCAGGATCACTGTAAAGTATCATAGGACAAGTGGGATTATTTGTTGATCTCCAAGGGCTTCTTTGTTGGTTATGTGTTCATGTAATTCATTTTAATTGCTCATTTGTTTCTCTGGGGGAGAGGATGGGATGGGATCAACTGCTGTCCTGACAACAATATACTGTCTGAATTGCTTACTGGGATTCGCGTCTTGTATTTCATTAAATCATTAACACAATTACCTTACATATATTGCTCAATCTGATGGTTGTTAATGTACCTTTGACCAGTTAGTGTTGATGACACCGTGGATGATATAGTGCGGCAGTTTAAAGGTGTTTCTGGTGGTCTTATGAAGAAAGTTGTTGGTTCACCTCCTTCTGCTTCTACACTTGTTGTCAGGCATGAATCCTTGAATGGGGATGACATCAATACGCAAGCTTTGCGAAGTTTTTCAGATTCAGTTAATAGTTATTCTGATAATGAAGAAGTAGATAAATATGTGTATGGCTTAAATGAAGCTGATAAAGATGAGCCTAGTCCAGAAATTGAAGAATCCAGCGCGCAAGGCAATGGTTGGCAGTCAGACAATGTGCTTAGTTCAAGAGATTCTCCTCCAAAGATAGTTAAACTTGATGAAGATTTTGAGAAGAAACATGATTTGACGGTGATGTCTGAACCACTCAACCTGAGTAAGCATTCAGAGCTGAGTATAGCTGTTTCGTCTAATACTCTGCGGGATCCAGTGGATGTGCCACCTGAGGTAATGCTGAATTTGTGCAAAAAGAATTTCCTCTTATACTTTGGTTTTTATATTAAATACATTTGCTTATTATTCTCTGTTTTGTATGTTTACAGTGGACTCCACCTAATTTGTGTCTTCCAATGTTGAATCTCGTAGACAATGTTTTCCAGCTCAATAGAAGAGGCTGGCTAAGGTAATTGAATTTTGACTCACTTTCAGAAAGTTATCTCAGTAATTATTTCTGCAAAGGATGTCCGAAACAACTGATTTTACATGCCACATGCCAGTTTTTGTTGTGCATTCTGAGCAGTAATAAAATAGAAATTTCATAACAGAAGGCCCTTCAAACTCACTATTCACCTCATTCCCTTTAAAACTTCGTGATAGCCTCCAAAAGAAAATCTCTCACTATAATGGTCAGATCATGTATAAGTTGTCTAAATAAAATTCTTGTTTCTTTTGCTATAATGCAGGAGACAGGTGTTTTGGATGTCAAAGCAAATTTTGCAGTTAATGATGGAGGATGCAATTGATGATTGGCTGTTGAGAGAAATTCACTGGCTTCGTAGAGAAGATGTTGTTTCTCATGGAATCCGATGGGTTCAGGATGTAAGTCGCACGTATTTATGTCGTTGATCTTTTAATATGATTGCAAGGAAATGTCTTTTGTTATGACCTTTCTGAAGGATATGCATGAACTAAATGGTCTTAATACGTTTAATCGTTTTGTAGATCCTGTGGCCGGATGGCAAGTTCTTCATTAAGTTAAATATTCCAAGTGGATTGGATGATGGCCCAGGGCAAATTCGCGGACAATCAGATGCAAGTAAAATTTCCAAACCTGGGTCTTTTGAGCAGCAGCTTGAGGCTGCTCGTAGAGCGAGTTATGTGAAGAAGATGCTCTTTGGTGAGACTTATACCTTTCAGCTTCTAATCCTCTTTTTATGTTAAGCCCTGACCAAATATCTTCAATTTCAAAAATCCAACCATTCATTTGTTTCCATGCTCAGTTTTCATGTGTTTGAATTGGTTTTGTCAGATGGAGCTCCAGCTGCATTAGTCAGCTTGATCGGGCAAAAGCAATACCGGCGAAGTGCTAGGGACATCTACTATTTTACTCAGGTAAAACTCCACTGACATATTTTAGCCATTCTTTCTGTCTGAAACACTCCTTTGCAACCTTGACGGTTTTTTACTGCCAATCGCAGTCCACCATTTGTTTAAAGCAAGTTGCATACGCAATGTTGGAGCTGGTACTCGTGTCGATTTTCCCAGAGCTGCGAGAGCTCATAGTCGAGATCCATGAGAAGATGCGCGCTAAAGATGTATAGGATAGGCAGTTTTCCAGTAGGGGCCCCATTTTGGCACGACTAAGTTCCGATCTTTTCAAAGCCAGGTTATGATATGGAAAGTACCAGAATTCATTGTACTCAGATGTTCATACTAGCTAGGTGTACAGTAGAGTCTTTAGGTTGTACATGTTTCAGTTCTCAATTCTTTCGCCCCCTCGGCGGGGTACTAATGTAATGATCACCTCCAGTTTCCAAGTTATTTCAAGGTTGATGGTAGAAACCTTATTTATTTCATTCAATGCGTGTTAGACATGTGAAAGTTCCCAGTCAGGTCAATTTTCGATGCTGTATAATGTAAATCAGTAAATGTCATCGTTCTTTCTGTATACTGTTGTGTCAAAATATCTCTACCATCTGTCAACAATAGTCATCATTTTGCTCGAAAATCTAGTACCGGTACAATTCTGTGCAAATGAAAATAACCTAGTACTGGTACAATAAAAGCACTAGATAAGGTTCTTGAAAGGGCTGGTGATGGAATCCTTGAGGCCGGAGTAGAGGCCATACAGGGAATACTGTCTGAGCTTGGAAACCTCGTACCAGGAGTTGAGCACGTTGTCGTACATGTCCGTACCTGAAAACGCCAGCTGAATTCCGAGGTTGCAGTCGATGGATCCACCGTTGCCGAGACACTTGGACTTGGGAATCGCGCAGTCGGTGCTGTTCAAGCATATGAAGGAATCCCCAGAACAGGAGCTGCATCCATACTTCTTCCAGAACAGATTCTGCAGAGTCCCTTTCTGGAATTCAAGAACCTACGAGTACACAAATTCGCTCAAAACACACACTATAAACGCATTCAGACAAATGCACGCTGAAATAGATGTTAGAATCATAGTTTCGCAGCTTTAAGGTTGTGGGAACTTACGAGGGTGAAACTGGTAATGATGTTAGAATCATCAGCCACGAGAACAGGGGGTGATCGGGCTGCGTATCGCCGTCCGGCAAATGCAACCATGTAGCCACCGGCCTTACTCTGTTTTCAGACAATATTTGAAACAAATCTTTTCTGGGACAATATTTGAAACTAAATATATGTAAGAAGAGAGAAACTCACGGGATCAAAACTGCTGCTGCTGGTGTTGATCGTAAGCAGGGAAATCTCGTCGACTTTTGGCCGGAAAACGGCCAGCTGAGCGCCGGCGTTGGAGGATAAGGAGAGGCGAGGATCGCATGGCGAAAGCTGTATTTGATTGGAAAAGAACGACTCTTTCTTGGAAAATGCAAGGCCGAATGTGAACCCATCAGATTTCTTCACTTTAGCATCCGTACAAGGATCGAACACCGGGTTCGAATCGCCGCCATGAGCCACCGCCACCACCAACGCCGCCGCAAGCAGCGCCACCGCGAAATTCGTTAACATGGCCGCCGTCCCTGTTTCTCCTAAACTCAGAATCAGGCCGAAAACGATCTTAGGAAAAAGCGATCGCGACCTAAAAAGTTCTTGATTATGATCAAATTTTGAAAAGGGGTTCTTGATCAAAATCAGGGTTTTCTCGTGATTATTGCGACGATCGGTTGGTGTGAAATTAGGACAAAGCTGTTTGGAGATTACGAGGTGGATTAACCCGATTAACAAGAAAGAGCGTAACAGGGGATGGCGCCAAGGACTAAGCAAGCGGCTGGGCAATTGGATCTTGTCCTGTCATACGTGGAATTAGGCCACGTATCCTTGAGTTTATTATTCTCACCTAAATTGAGCTAAATTAAAAAAAATTAATAGTTTTATATTAATATTAGTATGGAATTGATAACTTCAAGATTTTTTTTTAATATATATTTCAATAGAGACCTCTTATTTTACTAAATATCTATTTTTCTATAAGGTATGATGATTTTTAACTCATTTTAGCAAATTTTGCCTACAACTATGGCTATTATATTCTGTTTCCTAAGAATGCAAATAAAATATAAATTACGCCATAATTACAATAGGCACTTAAAGGCTGGATTCCTCTTTTTTGGGTAACCATTTCTTTCCATCCAACTCAATGATATGGTCTTCTTCAAAAAAAAAAACTCAATGATATGGTCCATAAGCACTATGCACTACAAAAATAAATAAGAATACTGAATTGGAAAAATAAAAAATTGAACTAACCTAAACTTATTTGAATTGAATTTTTTAATCTAATTTTTTTTTTTTATTAAAACTCAAGATAATTTTGGGAGAACACTTTCAATGTTTTCCATACTTTCCAATGCTCCGTAGTGGTCTTGGAACATATTTTCATAGCACTTTTTTCCCAACTTTTTTAGATATCTATATAATACTGATTACATTTTGTATTTTATTCAGTAAATTGTGACAAAAGTAATGTTGTAAACTCTTCCAAACCTTCAAATTTAATGAAAAAATTGTTTTTTTTTTTTTTGATAAGTTTTGAATCGAGATATCACTCTGCTATGTGTGATGTAGTAGTAGGAGAAGAGAATAAAGTTCGTGGGACATCACATCATCATCCTAGCTCAACATCTCTTGCTGTCTTGCATTCCACTCGTATAAAACTCTCTGGATTCGAGCAGTACTAGATTTTAACCGTGTAAACATACATTAAGAATTCATTTCATTGGATTCGTGCATGATAGATATGAATGAATGCCAGCTTTTCTTTCCCTATATAGTTTATGGGACCATATTGAACCAAAATATTTTGTTTATCCTAAATTAGCATGGACTACAATATTCCTCTAATTCATAGCCATCCCAACTTTTTGCTAGCAAACAATCACCAACAATTGTTAGATGATTGGCCATAATTCATGACGCAGTCGGAATATCTAACATTCACCAGCACGAATCTGTAAGAAACAATCAAGGATTTGTCAGCACGAATCAAAGGGTTCTGAAATCTGGAATCCACCAGGAAGAACAGAAAAGTTCTTGAAAATATAATAATTGATTGAATGAATTTGTGGCTGCTACAAAAAGAGTATAAATATTAATCTTAAACCCTACAAAACGAATCTGTAAGAAACAATCAAAGATTTGCCAGCACGAATCCAAGGGTTAGGGTCAGAAATACATCTGAAATCTGGAATCCACCAAAAAGAACATAAAAGTTCTTGAAAATATAATAATTGATTGAATGAATTCGTGGCTGCTACAAAAGGAGTATAAATATTAATCTTAAACCCTATGTTAAAAATAAACTAATTCTAAAATAGAAAATAAATATTAAAAATATTAAAATGCCTAACCAGCATAGTGCTCACTACATAGTAGTGAGTTATGTTTATTGACTCGTTTTCCTTTCCGAAAAGATTTAATTTGATAACATTCATACGTTGATATCTGAATCTGCCCCGAAACTTCCCAGTCTGTACGACGACAGATTTTCCTCAATTCTCAGGCAAAATCTCCCTATATGCCCTTTCCATATTAAACTGAATTAAATTAATTTAATATTTTAAGTACACAAAATAAATTGAATTAAACTAAATCGGAAAAATCATAATTTGAATCCCTGCAACAAAAATGAAAGCATCATTGTTGTTTTCTTTATAGCTAGGATTGGGAATGGCGCCAAAAAGTAAAGAGTTTGGTTCATATCATTTTCTGGGTAATAATACCACGCTCACCCCACAAATATCACTCCTTGAAAATTTCAAAAATAAATTCTTTTCCATTATAAAGGAGTCTTCACAGACTTGAATCTTGAGTTCAAAGCTTCAGGGGAGAATATGGGGAAAAGGCACAGAGAGGATCAGACAAGCTCCAGATCATCATCTTCCTACTTCATGATCATCTTCAAGATCGCCGGAGCGAACAAGGTAACGGCTAATTCTACTGTACCTTAATTAACCGACCGATTCTGTCGGAATAGGATCTTCATCTTCTGAGAAATTGATGATCTCTGTTTTCCTCTGTTTATTTTCCCAGGTTTTGCAGGAAATCCCTGCACACTTCGTGAGCACGTTTCTTAAAAACCAGGTTCCAGATCAGTTCCTCCTCGAATGCGCCTCTAGAGGTTCGTGGCCTGTTGAGGTAATCCAGTCTGAAAATGGCGTCTTTATGAAGAATGGCTGGAGAAAATTCGTGAAAGAGAATTTTGTCCGAGAATATGACGTTCTCTTGTTCACTTCTCGCGGAAATGGGCGATTAGTCTATCAAATCTTCGACAAAAATGGGCTCGAGATCACAACCTCGACTTTCAGACCAACAGGTGGAGAAGACAAAGTCAAACCTAAGAGCAGAGAAGAAAGAGCCAGGATTTTCATGTCCAAATCTGAGAACTACATGTTCGAAAGAAGCATGAAGGATTACAACGTCAGTTCTCCATTCATAATGGTGAGTTCTTTTTTTGTTTCGTCTCTAAAATCCTGATTGTTAATTAGTCACAGAATCATGCTAATATGACTTTAATTTGCACAGTATATCCCGCGAGACTTTGGAGAGGTGCATTTTCCGGCGTGTAAGACGCTGGTGACGGTGGAAAACGCAGACGGCAAAGAGTGGAGAGTTAACTGCACGAGCCAGAAGGGAAAGAATTTCCGGCTTCTCGGAGGATGGATGGCGTTTGCCAAAGAAAACGGTCTCAAGCTCGGTGACATTTGCGTGTTCGAAAAGATTGCTGAGTTGACTCTCCGAGTGAGTGTTTTCTGCGATTGAGTTGACTCTTGTAGTTTAAATTAGTCTAAATCTGTTTGAGTATTTGGTGAAGAATTAGATTGTTTTGCATTCTGTGACAGAATGTGAAGTCATGGTTAGTCTCTTTCAGTTTTGAGCTGTGTTTGTTATAAAGTTTTATGCACCACAGCTCATTGACGTGGCTGAATCTTGTCTACTGTGATGTTTGAAGTCAATAAGTTATGGTGTGAGTATACTTGTTTGTATAATACGTTATAAATGGATTGTTATGAGATGTTAAAATGTATTCTACAAATGTTTATCAAGTTGGTATCATGTAATTAGATTGAGTTTTGGAGAATGATTGAGTCATTGGAATTGGGGTTCAAAAATTATAACCAACTTTATTTCGTAAATATAATATTTTTTAGTAATTTGTATAATATTTGCACGGTAGAATTAAAGATTTGTAAAGTTGTGATCGAAGTTTTGATAAACTACAAATACGGAGTATAGTTCTATTTTATAGAAAATATGCTTGTTTTAGAATGATGAAATTGTCATATAACAAGAAAAATAGAGTTTTGAATCGGGAATCGTGTGGCATATCGTGTATCTATTCTAATAACAAAGCACATACTAAAGAAGGATTTTCATCACCTCTTATCTTGTTAATCTGATTGAGTGATATGCAAACGAAACTCATGTACTCCACCGGTCTCCGTACCATGTTGAATAACGATTAAGATAATCAGCTCACATGTGAGGGGTTTTGCCAATGTTATATGGGTAACTCCACTTTTCTTTCTTGTTAAAACCATCATCTACGTGACTACGTCAAACAACACCAATCCGATACTTGCATAATTGCATGAATTAACTCATCAAAGTGAATTATGGTTTTTTTTTTTAGAAGTTGCAAGAAAAATCATCTAAAATTTCGAAAGACATAATCAGGCACCGTCTTTATACGTATTACAAAATTTATAAATACATTTTATCGCTCTTGTTTGAAGAGTTTGTATAATTTTCTCAAACAGTCACATGTTTCCACGTTATAAACTTTACCAATGTTTTTTTTTTTTTGAGAAAACAAACTTTACCAATGTCTTAACAAAAAAGGAAAAGATAAAAGGAGGCGGCAATTGGTAAAGGGGCAATTGGGTAAATAGTAATCGAGTAATCATCATTGTGTAAATGCAGTCCAAATTGGCGGACCAGTGTTGTTATTACGCCATATTCTTCAACCTAAATATCGTTGCCGCCATCCTCTTTCCAATAGGTTGCGACTCCGCCGAATCTCCGCCGTCCAAGCCAACCAGTCCGTCGCCTGCCGTTGAATTCCGATGTCGTACGACGACGTAGAGATCGAGGACATGGAGTGGAACGAGGAGCTCAAGGCGTACACGTACCCGTGCCCCTGCGGAGACCTATTCCAGATCACCAAGGAAGATCTCCGTCTCGGCGAAGAGATCGCCCGGTGCCCTAGCTGCTCCCTCTACATCACCGTCGTCTACAACATGGAGGATTTCGCCGATTCCGGTGGAAAGAGCAAGACTATTGAACCTGCCAAGCAGCAGCCCGTCGCCGTGGCTTGAGGAATCTCGCCGGAGGTCCCAATTTTTTTGGTTATATGTGTTCTAATGTACTCTTGTGATAATTGATTGTGATCTTGAAGCAATCAATTTTGATTATGGTTTGATTAGAAGTTGAGTATGCCAGGGTTTCAGATGATTAAATGAGGATGTAACTTAATATGATTTCTTAGTTTAAACTTGGAGATATATTTCAAATTATAAGCTATTTGGTTGAGTTGCAGCCTTCCATATCTTGAATTCCTGATTATATGCAGAATTGTATTCATGTTCAGTAGGATTATAAATTAGGATTTGCCAAATTGTTTTCATAAGGATGTTTATATGGCAAGGGAGGATCATTAGCATTTGTGTCGATTAAGATCCTAAAATCGTAGGATCGTGCTCGTGTTTCTAGTTAACTGCATTATGAATTTATGATGCATGTTCTTGGAGTGTTTTCCACATTCTGTTCATTTGTGGAATCCTAGATTTCCTAGACTTGGTTTCGGGGAAAAGAAACTTTTGTGTAAAACCATTGGTGGATTTTGGTTGAATGTTTAAGATTGCAGATGATACTCAATAGAGTTCATCGGCATAGAGCTTTTGAAAGAGAGTCCAGAACTTGTAATGTGAATAATCAATCATACAGACCTGGTAGTTTCATACACCTTTGATCCGATGAGTAATCTTCATGAGTGTATTGTTATGCATATGTTATATGTTAGCCTATTGGGGTTGCAAACTGGCTAAGTGTATAGGTCAAAGCACTGGTCTCACTTCACTCCTTAGTGACCGGTGTTTTTTTTTTCCGGCATTATCTGAGTCTGATTCTGGCCTGAATTGATGAATAGTCAAAAAAGTTAAATAAAATGAATGACTGGTTTAAAAAAGTAAAAATTTCAAGAGTTGATATTTTGAGTGTGGAAAACACGCTCAAGTTGGAGGAAGAAAAAGGAGGAAAATGACTCAAAAACTCTAAAAACGCAATAGACAAAATAGCTCACTGTTTTTTTGCTGGTTCACAATTAGAGGCCTCTTTGGCTCATCCAATATTCTCAACAGCCAACCAACCATCTCCACACCAGCTTATCCATTCCCCTCCATACACTCCTTATTTCTTCATCCCAGAAAAGGCAAAATTCCACAAACCGCATTTTCTTCACTCTAACATCTTCTGTTTCGCATAGGTTGTTGTTGATCAGAATTCAGACACCAAAGCAATGGCGACAACCTCAGCAACCATGTCTCAGGCAGCTGTCATCACCTCCGCCGTCGTCGCCGGCAAGAGATCGCCGCCGAGGAGCGCCACCAGGGTGAGCTACATTGGCGGCCTGAACTCCTTCGGGGGCCTCAAGGCTCACAACAACGTTGTCTCATTAGGCCTTCCTGTCAGCACCGAGCAGTCCTTTGCCAGGATCGTCAGTGCACTGAATGCTCCATCTCATAACAATGGCGGAAAAGGTGGGGCCCTCTCTTCCACCTGCAATGCGGCGATCAGTGAGATTTTCAAGATTGCTTCCATTATTCCGGCGCTTGTTATGGTCGGCGTTGCAGTCGGCTTCGTGCTTCTCCGAATGGAGGCCACCGTGGAGGAGTCTGAATGAGAGAGAAGTGAAAACAGCTTGCTTGACATTATATATAGTATGTATGTTCTTGATTAAGGTTTTTTTCTTCGTGTAGAATCTCATTGATTTTGATATATGAACATGTGAACCCAATTATTTGGTGCTGATCATACACGATTTTTCGCCATTTCAAGATTGCTACCATCTTTTGCTCTTGATTACAACCATTGTCACTTCGCTTAAGAATTACGAATTTATCCGGTCGATTATGAACACTTTGGAGTAAATTTGTCCATGTCATAAACTGGTTTATGATTCCCTTTATACAGTCTCTCTTCCATACTGGAATGATAAAATGTGAACTACATCAAATTTCAAACATGTATGATGTATTGCCTTGTGTTGATGGATATAGATGAGTTGAGATTACTTGCTAGTTAGTGATAAACTCGGAAATGAATCTGATCATTTCAAATTTTCTTGGAAGGGATCCTCCACCTTGTGTGCCAAAAGATCGATACTTTTTTTGGATACGCTTCTTCTTCTTCTTCATTGACAGTTAATGGCAGCCACACATACCTTGAGTCGCGCAAATCCTCTGGTTTCCATCGATCAGCCATGAATACGAAAAAACCTAGAACAGGAAGCACGAATGTGCCCTGTGCCAAGAATGTAGCACCCCTGAAACCTTCATTTCCTCCAACACAAGGGCTGCCAATTGTCTCCCATGGTCCCAAAACTGATTCAGCCACATGAGCCTGTGCCTCATTGGGTGCCCAACCGGTGCAGCCTGATGTGATCATGTAATACTTTCCCATGTGCCTGAACACAGCTGGGCCTGGCGCTTCCCTGTGCCCCCCTACAAGGACCTTGCTCACATTTGTAACGTCGAGGTAGTCTTGAGTGAGCTGAGTAATGTGCATGTCTTTGCTGTGCCTTGAAGCGTAGAACAAGTATGCCGTGCCATCCTCATCCTTGAACACTGTCATATCCCTGCTGTCTGATCCATGAGGATTCTTGCTGTGCTGATATCTGAATGGACCGGTTGGTGAATCGCTGAGCGCGATCCCAACTGCTGCCTTCGAGTATCTTGCATTGTCGATGTGCATCCACATCACATCACATACTTGTTTGTTTTCGCGTTGTGAATCACTTTAGGCCGCTCTAGAACATTGGACTTGTGTAGGTCATGAGTTTTGTTGGCTTCCTCGGATTTTAGGACAATGCCCTCGTTTTTCCAGGTCCTTAAGTCCTTGGAAGAGTAGCAACTGACTCCTATGATGTCAACCCTTGCAAAGCTGTTCTTCATACTAGGAATGTATGTGGGACCATCCTTGCATTCGCCATACCAGTAGTACATCTTAGAGACATCATCATACAGAATGCCACCCCCGTGGGCTTGGATCGGGTTTCCATCAGTGTCCAGCCATATTCTCCCAGGATACATGTAGAGCTGATCATTTGTCTCCTCGGGGAACATGAACTGCCTGAAATGCGAATCCTTGTCGAGAAACTCATCCACCAAGGTTGTACTCATGTTTCGTGTGGCTGTAGGAATTGCCAATTCCTCCACCACGACGAGTTCGTCATAATCTGAGTGGGGATTCTCGGACACCTTGATCGAGGAATTGCTGGTTATGGAGTATAAATGGATGAGAGAGAGGCATCCCACCAAGCACAGCCATCTAGTTCTTGATGATGAGAATGGAGCCATGCTTTGTGTGAAAGTTTACTCCTTTTCTTATGTCATTTATGTGAAAAAAGTTTGTTCCTTTTCTTGAATCTTACTTCAATAGAACATGCTCTTTTGAGTATCTTAGGGGAAATCACCAATCTCAAGACTGCATCTTCACATGTGAAATATTGCAAAAATCACGAGTATGTCACAATAAACTAACACTGTGTGAAAATTGCACATTTCTAATAAGGCATTTTCCAGTTTGGCTGAAATCTGCTGAACTGAACTTATTGATAAGACTAATTATCCCCCAAATGGTAATGTATCTTCCATTTTCCATGCCAAAAGATAAAAACTTCTGGCCTCTTATGAGCCAGTTTTCCAGATGCCGATGCATCGACAGTCAATGGCAACCATATGTATCGTGAATCGCGCAAATCATCCGGCTTCCAGCGATCAGCCATGAAAACAAACGAGCCAGGAGGCCCTCCAGGCATAGGCAGCACAAATGTCCCCTGCCCTAAAAACGTAGTCACCCTGAAAGCCTTATTCCCCCCAAAGCAAGGGTTTCCAACAGTCTCCCACGGCCCAAACGCCGAATCAGCCACGTGTGCCAGTGCCTCATTCGGTGCCCAACCGCTGCAACCCGACGTGACCATGTAGTACCTCCCGTCGTGCTTGAAAACCGCGGGCGCCTCCCTGTGCTGCCCTACCAAAACCCGAGCCATAACGCCTGTGCCGAGATCAAGATAGTCCTCAGAAAGCTTGCCAACGTGGATTTCCCTGTTGTGCAAGGAGGAGTAGAATAAGTACCCTGTGCCATCTTCATCCTTGAAAACCGTCATATCTCGGCTGTCGAATCCGTGAGGGCTCCTGCTGTGGAGGTACCTGAAGGGCCCCGCCGGGGAATCCGCGACAGCGATCCCAACCTGTGCTTTGCTGTAGTTGGCGTTGTCGATATGCATCCACATCACGTATTTCCCTGTTTTCTCATTGTGGATCACTTTCGGCCTCTCCAGAACGTTTGATCTGTGAAGATCATGGCTCTTGTCTGAAACCTCGGATTTCAGGACAATGCCTTCGTTCTTCCAGGTCCATAAGTCGGTGGAAGAATAGCAGCCAACTCCGATGATGTCAACTCTAGCTGTGCCATTTCCATGAGCTTTGTATGTGGGCCCACCCTTGTGTTCGCCGTACCAGTAGTACCTGCCGGAGACCTTGCTGAACATTATCCCGCCGCCGTGAGCCTGGATCGGATTTCCGGCAGTATCCAGCCATATCCGGCCTGGAAAATACTCCAGTTTCCGACTTTCCTCTCTGGGATCGATCGCGCTTTCCCTTTCAGGAAAGAAAAAGCTGCGAGCTCGCGAACTTTCATCGAGGAACTCATCTGCCAGATCCTTGGCCAGTGGCGGCATTTCCAGCTCCTCCATTTCTTCTAGTCCTGGATTCTGCTCCTGTATCGTCTTGGTTTGTGGATGAAGCATCAGGAGGCAACCTGCAAAGCTGAAAACCACGAGTATGAACAAGAATCTCATTCCAGATGATGATAAACGAGACATTTGCACAGTAGTACGAAGTTTCAGAGTTTCTGACAGATTTTGTAGTAATAATAAAGAAGTGTTTTTCACCTGAATTAAGACTAAAGTGACATTGCTTGTAACACAATGAAGCAGGAACACGTGAGTATATCATGGATCTCGAGACAGAGCACATTATTTCTCAAGTATAAACGGTGACCATTTATATATATTTTTTGTATTATACAGATCAAGCTTCATAGCAGTACAAACAGGCGGCAAACATTAAGTTTCAGCCTCCCGACAAAGTTATTTTATGTATGACACATCGTCAACTAAGACTGAACTGTTAGTTTTTCAAGGGAGAATCTGCTTGAAACCGGTAACTGCCATCGAGACGTCCCCAGTTCCACACTGAAGCTGCTTGTAATCGGTTGACTGCCCCCTCGGAGAATGGTTTCTGGAAACTCTGAAGCAGATTGTGGCAACAAGAACGAGAATTCCAGAAAGTACCCAGCTGAGCTGCAAGTTTGCTAACGCTGCCGCCCTGAGCTCAGCTTCCTGGGTCCCACATATGACGGCTCCGTGCCTGCTGCCGATGCTCACCCCTGTGGTGCACCCTCGTGGGACGAACTCAGGGGCCCACAGCATGAATCCCATGATGATGAACCAGCATCCTTGTAATGAAACGGAGATGGAAAGAACGAGAGCTGCAGGGAAGCTGGAAGGAGACAGAGCTGAAGCAGATGATGCTAAGAGTGATACAAATACTACAACCTGCAGAAGCCAATGGTAGTGACCTTCAATTCCTATATGATCAGTGGAGTGATAATGGAGCAAGAAAAGCTCTTGACCAAAGACAGAAGCAGCAAGGATTCTAGAAATGGCAGATAGGATCTCGGGCGGCATATGGTTCAGCTCACCAATAAGAGTGAAACCCGAAAAGATAGCAAGGTGAACAAACATGGTTGCGTGCTCAAAATACTCCATTCTTAAAACAAAATGAAGGTAACTTGTGTCCAAAAATTGCACGAAAATTGCAAAGATGGAGAAACAGAACATAAGTATGAGCTCCAGGTTTTCTAGTTTGCAAAACGGAATCTTTACAGGGTGCCAAAACCTTGAAGTGAATTTACCAGATCCACTTATGCAGTAAGATCTAACTGTATTATAAGTATGCCAGAAACCTAGGAAAGCAAGGGCCAAGCCTGGTACAAGATGTCCAATAAGTTGACCCATTGGAGCTTTAAAACTTCACACAAATGAGTGATCTTCCGAAGAACTTGAGATGCAGCCAGGCTTAAATAGCCAAGTACCTTTAATCTCTACGTGATAGAAGAAATTACTCATACATCTTTTATTTGTGCATGATGCATGTATTTCCACCCAATCAGTTCATGCTCAAGGCCGTGTGACTACAAATTTCCACTACTATAAAAGAGAAAACACTATAAATTTGTCCTCTAGGCAAAATAAAAGGTTTATTATACCACATCATTAAGGCAATAGAATGGAACAAACCACAAACAAAAATCATGTCTGTACAATGATTATTTCACACGACAATGTTAAGTGTGAAATAACAACACGTAAAGTCATTGATTACTCTTTTTGATTGTACTACTTCAATACAAAAGAGTTTCACAGGCCACTAAAATGCTGTAAAGAGATCACATTGAAGATAACATAGGATGTAGAACCTTGACCCCACAAGCAAGTGGTGGACTGTGATTCACTTCCAATCCAATAAAGCAAAGAAAAAAAAAAGTTTCAACCTATACAAGAGCAACAAATGTCTACTTAAGTCTTGACAAGTTCTTCATTTGTTAACCATATAGTGACTTACAGTAAATTCCAAAGGAATATACCATTCAAGAAGCAGTTAAAATATACT
The DNA here is from genome assembly GCA_963678965.1 of Cruciata laevipes. Taxonomy (NCBI): domain Eukaryota; kingdom Viridiplantae; phylum Streptophyta; class Magnoliopsida; order Gentianales; family Rubiaceae; genus Cruciata; species Cruciata laevipes. The sequence goes on along the minus strand of OY787634.1, from coordinate 2,191,922 downwards.
TAAGGGAACAGCTATTGAATATTTACCTATCAGCACATGTATCAATGTTTCTCTTTGCTTTGATCCTTTCCCGTGCGAAAGATTTAAGCTGGAATAAAACATTGGGAAATAAGCAACTAGCAACTGAAGATTTCAAATCAAAGCAAACACACGAGCATGGAACAGCAGAAAGATCTCAACATAGTACCTTTTGAAGTGAAATGCAAATCTAGGATGAAGATGCTTCCTCGATCCCATTACCCAATGCACAACCAGACTTGCCAAAACCCTCGATCAAGGACATATAAGTGTTGTCATCAGGAGTGATGCCTTGACTAACCATCTCCTTCAAGAGTTCTTCAGCATCACCTCCTTTCCCATTTTTGCATAGTCCTTGTATTAGAGCGTTATAAGTAAGAAGTGTGGGATTGAAACCTCTACTTAGCATTTCATCCCGCATTTTGAAAGCATCTTCTACATCACCTCTCCTGCTATAACCACTGATTATTGTGTTATAGCTAATAAAATCTGGCTTAATACCTAACTCCTCCATTTTAGCAAGAAATTTACGGGCATCTTCTACTTTACCTTGCCTGCAATAACCTAACATTATTGTATTGTAGGTCACTTCATCAGGAGAGATCTTCATCTTATCCATCTCCTCAAGCAGTGAAAGACCACGCTCAACATTTCCATTGGTACAATGACCAACAATCAATGCATTAAACATTACAAGATCTGGGAAAACACCTCTCTTTTGTACCTTAGCAAATAGATTATCTGCCTCATCCATTCTTTTCCGCTTACCCAATACATAAATCAGTGACGTGTATGTAACGTGTGAAGGCTCAACACCTGTGGTTAACATTTCATCATGGAGACTAAAGGCTTCCCTGGCGTTTCCATCCCTGCAATGGCCATTGATCAGTATATTATATGTTATGGCATCAGGCAGAATACCTTTACCTCTCATCTCTTCTACCAAGCCATCTGCTCCCTCAGTGCCCTCCTCGAGAAACACGGCATGAATCAAGGGATTGTAAGTAGAAACAGTAGGGACTATTCCATTCTTGATCATCTCATCCTTGTAATCAGAAGCCTTCTTCAAGTCCCCTTTATTACAATATCCACTGATCAAAGCATTATAAGTCACGGCTGTTGGAGCTAAACCACACTCCTCCTTCATCCTCACTAAAAGGTCAGATGCCTCATTCAACCTACGCTCCTTACAAAGGCTACTGATCAAACAATTAAATGTATACGCATCAGGATCTACCCGTTTCAATCCCATTGAGTCAAGAACATTACTAGCCTCCTTCAGGTCCCCTCTCAAGCAATATGCGTGAATTACAGTGTTAAATGTTATCACATTCGGTTTAAAACCATAACTCTCCATTTCCTTCATAAACATCTTAGCCTTCTTCAACTTCCCTTCTTTACACAACACATTGATCATGATATTAAATGTGCACAGGCTCGAACTGATCCCCAACCTAAACATCTCAGAAAACAGCTCCCACGCCATCCGTGTTTGATCCAACCTAAGAAACAAGCTCAACAAATCATTACAAGTCTCAACCTTGGGAACAATATCCCTTTCTTTCATCATTTTAAAGCACTCAAACGCCTGATCACAGTTCTTCATCTCACACAACGCTCTTATCAACAAATCCATCACAATCGAACTCGACACCTTCAGTTCCTCCCTAGCACGCAGCAAACCATCGAAAACCTCGTTAACACTCGCAACGTCGCAGCTGACAGCTCTCCTCATAAGCTGCGCGGCATGTTTTGTGAATGAACTTTTCGACAGAATCGAAATGGCGAGACAGTAACAGTCCAAATCCAGGAAATGTGGGTCCACATTGTTCATGAAATCGAGAATCGTTTCAGGGGATGATCGCAGGTTGAGAAGTGCTTGCCGGATTAAACCAGGAGTCAGAGAGGCCCCTGCGTGTTTGATGAAATGCCACTGAGAAGCTTTGATGAAGTCTCGCAGCCTCTCGGCCGTGATGGGTCGGGCTTCCGGGTGTGTCGGCTTTGTGGGGTTGGAAGGAGAAAGTGCAGAGGTGGGGAGGTGGGGTTGAGCTGTGGTGAATGATGGGATCAGTGTCCTGGGTTTCGTTTTCAAGAGAGCTCTTTGGATTTTTTCCATGGCTAAGTCGTCGTCGCCGCCGTTATTATTGTAGCTGGTTTTTGAGTTTGAACACCGGCGATTAGCAGCACTCCGACGGCCGGCGGGATTTTCTTGTTTTTCTGGGAGTTGCGGTGAAAATGGCTTCACTTACCCTGGTTTGTTTAATTTGCGCTCCTAGTAGTACTATAAATTAGATTAGATTAGTGTTCAGTTATAATTTGATGGGTTAATTCAGCTATGCCGAATCTTTTTTTAGATACATTAATTTTTACTTCACTTTAGTTCACTTAAGTTCAATCCAGTTCAGTTTAGTTCATTTAAGCAATAAATAAATTCACCATGATTTAGTGGTTATCCACCATTTCTATAATTGAGAGGTCCACATATTCACAATTTTGTCATGGTCTACCCAACGTATAAGGCCGATGGTAGTTTTTCAAGGGCCGATGGTGGCTTGTTATTAAATTGTTAGCCCTTGTATTATGTGTTCGCACATTTTGATTTTCATAAAGAAAATACATGACATTTAGGCCCTGTTTACTAGAGCTTATTTCTTGATGTACTGAACTGAACTGAACTGAATTGAATTGAATTGAACTGAATTGAACTAAAGAAAAAATGATGTACTGAAAAATGGAATCAGCATGACTGAATTAACCTGAATTTCATCAAATTACATTTTCACTAAACTGAACTGAACTGAACTGAATTGAACTGAACTGAACTGATCTACAGATAAGCTCTGGTAAACAAGACAAAATCAAATAAGATTTTTTTTCCAATTATTTATCAATTCAATTTTAAGGTCAAAGTTAAGCAATTCTAAATTTATAGAAAGTGAGTATGCATAAACAATCAAGGGAATACCATTTTTTATAAATTTACATTAATTTCATTTTATATAATTTGTTTTTTCCTCTCCCTAATTCAATATCTACCACTAAACATTATGCCAAAAGCATAGTCCTAATTCAACATGTTTTAAATTGAGGCAAATTCCCTAACAAGTCCTATTTAAAATAGGAAAATATTTTATACTTTGTGCAATAGTGAAATGTGGAATAAAAAGATTTTCCATTAATAAATTCAATGTTTGGATAGTTGCGATAAGGTTGGTTCAGTGATAAGATTTTGATAGCCATGGTAAGATTTGAGTTATTAGTGACGAGATTTGATTCACCGTCGTCAATAAGGTGGTTGAAGATTATAGAAGAATTGAAAACCAAGTGTACAACTTCTACGGTACAAGCATGGAAGTCATGGCGTCCGCCGAGACCCGCCAAATGGACGACTAGTCGTCATGGCAGAAAATTTTCATCGCCGCAACTGTTCGCTGTGATTTTTGGCGCCTTTTAAACGAAAATATCCAAACGACGTTGTTTTGGTGAATTTCGCAAAGTAAATTGAAATATTTGAACTAAAAAAGTTAAAATTTTACCCAATTAAAAACATACTTAAACTTTATTAAATAGAAAGACCAATTAGTTATGGTCTAATGTCTTATATCTCAATGTTAGAAACGATCAAGTTTACTCTCATTTATATTAAAACTAAACTTTTTTTCTAAATTATAATATTAGGATAAATATTTAAGTATATACATCCTAAATATATCTATAGTTTAATATATTAACAAAACGCCGTGAACACCACAACGTAAGCGCCGTAACGACTAGTCGTCCTGGCAGTCGACTAGCGCCGCGCCTTAAAAGTGCGCCGTGACTTCCTTGGGTACAAGTAATGAATTATTTTCATTTTGATTTTAAAATTTATAAAATTGTGTTTCACTATATTTAGTTACTGTTATGACTTATGAGACATATGAATACATGTCTCGATGTTTGGTTATGCCGAATCTTACTCATTAAAAATTTATATTAAATTCAAATTGTATATTTTATCACCATCATTAATTAAACATATAAAATTACTTCCATTCAACATTTCGAAGAATTACATTAAAATAAACCGTTATAGTTACCCCAAAAAATCAGAGTTAAGTAAAGAAAGTTTGGACCTAAACAAAATTGAAAAAAAAGTAAACGATGGTCATCTTCTTATAGAATCTGACTGTCTCGTAGGCATCTCAATGATTCTAAATCCTATAACTGCTCATTGGAAATGGTTTCATCTGGTTGATATTACCAATGCACATTTAAAACATTTCACCTTGAAAGCATACTTTTAGACAGGGGAACTTAGTTGCAGATTCATTGGCAAAATTTGCTTCTCATAAAAAATTCAGTTCCTCTGTTACCTTAGTTGATCTTCTTGTTGCAATTAGAGCTCGCTTGCAGATGGACAGAGAACATATTCCATCGCTTAGAATTTGTAGGGTGGATGCTACTGACCTTATTTCATTCTATCTAAATGCAGGTACTTTAACAATTCAGGGGAATCTGGGCTAGTACAACACAAATGCTTATGGAGTTGCAGCAAAGAGGAAACTATGTAGCTGACCTCTATCAGATCAACAAGCAAAATGTGGTCCTTCACTATCTCTGTTTTCCATTATGGAGATTTGAAATCCTAAGCTAAGTTGTGTGTCAATTTGTTTCGTCTTACGCAGAGTTGCATTGGGTTTCCTCAATCTCTGGAGATGGAAATATAAGTTTTCTGTTCATACCATTACCACTTCTCTATGTCTAGAGATTGTTATCTGCCTTATGAGTTCCATGCTCATCCAATTTGTTTGCCTTTTCAATTCATTAGTTTAGTTTGTTCCACTTATTTTGTAAAACAAGTACATAAGATTTTTCCCATTATTTTTCGGTCATTTATAGGCTTGGGAACCTAAGAAAATCCCTTCACCTTTCATTGTAAAACAAGTACATAGGATTTTTCCCATTATTTTTCGGTCATTTATAGGCTTGGGAACCTAATGAAAATCCATTCACCTTTCATAGGTGATTTGAATTAAAAAAAAAAAAAAAAAATGTAAACGAAGAGAAGAAGACCGGTGTTATTTGTTATAATATACCAAACTTGAAGGGAAAACCAGAAAATAAGAAAAGGTTTGGGGCACAATATTTGTTATAATATACCAAACTTGAAGGGAAAACCAGAGGGACTGCAACTCTGTTAGAGACAATTAAACGGACCGCCGTGACCACGGCCAGGTCAGTCGACGAACCACCGTGCAACAGCAATGCGAATGCCCTACTATAGACACGATAAATAGGCGGCGGAGATGATGCAAGGGCTCCACCACCACCAACAGCAGCTCGCCGCGCTTCTCTCGGCGGCGCTCCCCAAGGACAACGATCCTTCCGCTTCTCCAGTTGGACCGCCGCCTTCTGGAAGCGGCTCCGCTCCGTCGGCAGCTACTGAGCCGGACGACTCTTCTTCCCGCGTTGCCGCCGTGACTTCTCTCCACCGCGCCATCCTTTACCCTCCGAACACAATTCTAGTCACTCATTCTGCCTCCTTCCTCGCCCAGGGCCTTGTTCAACTACTGGCTGACAAGTAATATTTCCTCTCTCGCTTTATTACTGCAAGTTACTGAGTAGCTAGGAAGTATATACTGCTTACATCACAGTAAGGATTATAGGTGTTGCCGCGTTAGTGTTTTATGTTATATGATTTTGTTTGTGTGATGTATGATGTATGATATGGATATTGTAAAAAATTTCTATAAATGAATTTTAGTCAGACATTATGCCAATGTGTATCTTGTTTCACGTCTTGTATAGATCCTATCTGGTGCGCCAGTCAGCTGCCACGGCATATGGAGCGCTGAGCTCCAAGCTATGTTCAATGCCACGTGGAGCAAATGGAAGGCAGAATGTACTCAGTGGTTATGGTGATAGGTTCATGGGCTGGGCATTGCCTCTGGTTAGTAATGGTGGGAGTGGAACAGCGGAGTTGGCATTGGAAGGTCTTCGGGAATTCCTTAGTGTTGGAGACGTTGGATCAGTTGAGAGGTATGCACTGCCTGTTCTAAAGGCGTGCCAGGAACTTCTTGAAGATGAGAGGACTTCACTGAATTTGCTGCAAAGGCTTCTGGCTGTTTTGACTCTGATTTCGGTGAATTATTCCAGATGTTTTCATCCTCATTTTGTTGACATTGTTGATCTTCTTCTTGGGTGGGCAATGGTACCGGATCTTGCAGAAACAGATCGGCGTGTCATAATGGATAGTTTCCTGCAATTTCAGAAGAATTGGGCAAATAACATGCAGTTCTCTTTAGGGTTGCTGTCAAAGTTTTTAGGGGATATGGATGTGTTGCTTCAGGATACAGGTCCTGGTACTCAACAACAATTTCAAAGACTGCTTGCATTACTTTGTTGCTTTACTACAGTTTTGCAATCTGTAGCGTCTGGTTTGCTGGAAATGAATATGTTGGAGCAGATTTGCGAACCACTTTGCAAAATGGTTAAGCTTTTGTTAGGATGTTTATCACTAATTGGAAGGAAATTTGGTTGGTCAAAATGGATAGAGGATTCTTGGAAATGCTTAACTTTGATAGCAGAAATTTTAGGTGATAGGTTTACATCATTTTACCCTATTGCAGTTGATGTTTTGTTTCAGAGCTTAGGAATGGGAGGTACAGCACAGCTTTATGGAATGAGAAAGATCTCATCTTTTCAAGTTCATGGGGTCCTTAAAACTAATCTACAATTGATGTCGCTTCAAAAGCATGGCCTTCTGCCATCATGTGCTCGTAAGATTTTAGAATTTGATGCCCCTATCTCTCAGCTGCGTCTGCATCCAAATCACTTGATAACTGGAAGTGTTGCTGCCACTTATATCTTCTTGTTTCAACACGTCAATAATGAAGTCGTAGAAGAGACAATGAATTCCTTGATTGAAGAGTTAGCTTTTCTGAAGAACTATTTGAATAGTGGATTGCATACTGATAGGGTTGCAGTTCAGAATCCATGTTCACAATCTGAGCTGTGTGCTCTAATCCATTTTGATTTAAAAGTTTTATCAACATGTGCTTTGGTAAGTGGACGTCACAATTTTGTTGGCCAGGAAGAATTGGATTCAGTGTGTCTTCATAGGTCACAGAAACTATCATCATTTATTATGTCGGAATTGGACCCTTTTGACTCACCTATGGAAAGTTATGTGGAGCTGCAAGTAGCTGTTCTCAAAACGTTGCAAAAGCTAGCCGAACTTGAGTTTTTGAGCAGCTGTTCTCTAACAAAGCAGTATGTAGGACAACCTATTGTCGGACCTGCTCTTCCAAAGCTGATAAAGGAAGACACTATCAAGAGTGAACGTCCAGTCATTATTGTGCAGCACATAAGAAAGTATTCTAGAATCCTTGTTTCAGCTTTTCAGTCTACATCCCCTTTAGCTGTTAAGTTATTAGCCTTTGATTGGTTGCTAAAGTTGTGCACAAATGTAAACTTTACTTATGAGAATGAGGAGGTGGCACATTACCCTTGCGAAGTCTCTGGATATGTTGAGAGCATCCAGGGTTTGTTGTTCTCAATTTTGGATTCCGCTTCTGATAGGGAACCAGAAGTGAGATCTAATGTGGCATCCGTACTAAACATGCTTCTGGAAGCAAAACTGGTCCACCTGATGCACTTTTCTTACATTGCTGAGGTGGTTCTCGAGAAGCTTTGTGATCCTGAAAAAGAGATCAGAAATGCATTTGTTAGGTTGTTTTCTCATGTACTACCAATTACAATGTATGTTACTGGTTTGTATGATTATGGTTTGATGGCCTCTTGGAGGAACAGAGGTAATTCATTTCAGGACAAGCCCAACGTGCACTGGAGAAGAGCTTTTGCTATTAAAAAACTACATCAGCAACTTCGTTCACAACAGTTTGTTTCTATATTGAGCTACATATCTCAGAGGTGGAAAGTGCCTCTTTCTTCATGGATTCAGCGGTTAATCTATTCCTGCCGAAGCTCTAAAATACATTCTTTGGCTCAGCTGGAAGAAGTAGGTAATTCAGATGTAACTGGATTGTGGTGGGATATCAAGTTGGATGAAGATTTTTTGGGAAATATTTGCTCTGTTAATATCCTGGCAGGTGCTTGGTGGGCCATAAATGAAGCAGCTAGGTTTTGTATTTCTACAAGACTTCGGACTAACCTTGGTGGACCGACTCAAACTTTTGCTGCATTGGAAAGGATGCTTCTGGATGTTGCTCATGTGATTAAGCTTGATTCTGACCAAAGTGATGGAAATTTGACCATCACCAGTTCTTCTTATGCTCATTTGTTACCCATGAGATTGTTGCTGGATTTTGTTGAGGCTCTGAAAAAAAATGTCTATAATGCATATGAAGGATCAACAGTCTTGCCGTGTCCATCAAAGCAGAGTTCACTATTCTTTCGCGCTAATAAGAAAGTCTGCGAGGAGTGGTTTTCTCGGATCTGTGAACCAATGATGAATGCTGGTTCGGCGCTTTGGTGCCATGATGCTATTATCCAATATAGTACTCTGCGCCTACTAGAGCTTAAAACTTCTTTTGCTTCGGCTTTGAGTGACAAATCAAGAACCCAGGTGAGTGAAGTTCTTACGAATTTAAGGGGCAGGTTTCAGGGTGACATCCTTAGAGTTTTACGGCATATGGCATTAGCCCTGTGTAGAAATCATGAGCGAGAAGCCCTAATTGGTCTACAAAATTGGGCAGCTGTGACTTTCTTCCCTTTGTTTGATGGAGAAGGTGAAAATCCAAGAGATGGTGAGTTACTAGAAAAATTCTCATGGATTGCTGGACTTGTATATCAGGCAGATGGTCAGTATGAGAAGGCTGCTGCTCACTTTACTCATCTTCTTCAGACTGAAGATTCACTTGGTTCCATGGGTTCTGAAGGAGTACAGTTCTCCATTGCACGAATTATCGAGAGTTACACAGCAGTTTCTGATTGGAAATCCTTGGAATCCTGGCTGTTGGAATTGCAGGCACTCCGATCTAAACATGCTGGAAAGAATTATTCGGGTGCTCTAACTGCTGCAGGAAATGAGATAAGTTTTATCCAATCCTTGGCTCGTTTTGATGATGGTGATTTTCAGGCATCCTGGGCTTGCCTTGATTTGACCCCAAAAAGTAGCAGTGAACTCACACTTGACCCTAAACTGGCATTGCAAAGAAGTGAGCAAATGCTTTTGCAGGCAATGCTTTTCCACAGAGAGGGGAAAATGGACAAGGTACCTCAGGAGTTGCTGAAGGCCAAATCAATGCTGGACGAAACACTGACTGTTCTTCCTATTGACGGTCTCTCAGTTGCAACACCACATGTTAACCAGCTATACTGCATACATGCACTCGAAGAAAGTTGCAATACAATTGGCAGCCAAGGGAATCATTTTAAGTCATTATTGGGCTCATATATTGAATCAGTGCAGTCTCCAGTCAATTGGATAAGCCAGGATTGCTCTTTATGGCTAAAAGTTCTTCGAGTTTATCAAAGCACTCAACCTTCATCAACCGTCACTCTTAAGCTTTGCAAGAATTTGTTGAACTTAGCTCGCAAGCAGAGGAACCTTTTATTGGCAAACCGTTTGAATACATATCTCAAAGGCCATACTGAAAACTGCCTTGATAAAGACCTCCGTGAAGATATCTTCTCTACCTTGCAATATCAGAACATCTTATTAATGTATGCTGAAGACAAGCTTGACGATGCACTATCCAATCTTTGGTCAATTATACGCCCCAGCTTCTTTTCTTCTGCCCTTGTTTCTGATTCTTCTGACAATGTTTTGAAGGCGAAGGCATGCTTGAAACTCTCAAAATGGCTGCGTGGAAATGCTTCAGATCCAAGGCTGGAAGAGGTTGTTATGAAACTGCGAGAGGACTTGAATGTCACCGAGACATCTAATCTCGGGACTGGGTCTCCTAGCTTCAGAGGTAGCAGTGTGGTGACTACAAGTACTGTTGATGCTATTGTTGATGGTCTTGTTGGAACAGCTACAGAGCTTTCTACCCGGCTTTGCCCCACTATGGGAAAATCATGGATTTCATATGCATCTTGGTGCTATGCACATGCGAGCTCATCTTTATCTTTTAATTACAACACACCCTCTCCCTCTTGTTCTCTTACATCTACTCATCGTCCCAAAGTTTCGCAACAAAGCTTCTCCTTAACAGAAAATGAGTTGTTAAAAGTGAAGGACATAATTATGCAGCTTCTTCTGAAAAGATCATCCTTTGAAGTTATGAATGAGAATTCAGAGGATTTTGAAATTCTGCCAGAAATTAACACCTTGTATGGAAAAATAGTAGACATTATTGAAGTCACGGCTGCGTCACCTGGACAGGAGGATAATACAGGTGAATCTCTATCGGCTATGCTAACATCTAAGGTGCAAAAAAGCTTAACTTCTGCAAATATTGTCCTTGACGATCCATTGGTGACATCCTTGCTCAGGGATATAGTTGATGTTTGGTGGTCTTTGAGAAGGCGAAAAGTATGCCTCTTTGGTCATGCAGCTGAAGCTTTTCTCAGCTACCTTTCATATTCATCTTCGGATTATTCTGATTGCCAACTCTCTAGTCCACATAGTGGGATGAATAATAAGTCTATAAGTTACTCACTCAAAGCTACATTATATGTTTTGAACATTCTTCTCAACTATGGAGTTGAGTTGAAAGATACCCTTGAACCTGCACTTTCAACTACTCCCTTGTTACCTTGGCAGGTCAGTGACTATTTTCAGATATTATACTTTGGAATATGTGAATGATATTCTGATAAATATTGTCTTTCTTGTAGGAAATAATACCTCAACTATTTGCTCGGTTAAGTTGTCATCCAGAAGTATTGGTTAGGAAGCAATTGGAATCTTTACTGGTCATGCTGGCAAAATTATTTCCGTGGTCCATATTATATCCTGCCCTTGTTGATGCAAATACTCAAGAGAAAGAAACTTCTGAGGAGCTTCTGCAAATACTGGCTTGTTTGGTGAGGCATTATATCATTTCCTCTAGTATACTTGCACTCGCAATTAAGGATCAAGTATCAGATAGATTCTGTTTCATTACATCATAAAATTACTTATTTACTAGTGCTGTTAGTTTCTTCCCCTCTTTTATCTTTTTTTAATCTTTTTTTTTCTTTCATTTTGCTTGTTGTTCCAGTTTAACGTGTAATTTTTTTGATCGTCAGAGTCATGTTGCGGTTAATATCATTTTTTTGTTTACACTAGACTATATCATTTTCTTTCATTTCAGTTGGAAACTAAAATTATAAATATATGTCTTTGTCACTTGTAGAATAAGCTCTATCCCAGCTTAGTTCAGGATGCGCAGCTAATTATAAAAGAACTTGAGAATGTCACTGTCCTTTGGGAGGAACTGTGGTTAAGCACACTTCAGGATCTTCATGCTGGTTAGTATTATTCATGGCCTCTTTATTTTATTTTATTTCTGTTTCCACTGTCATTAGGTGATTTTTTCCAGGATTATGAGTGGTTGACAGTACTTTATACTGTTTAAAGATTTCATTTTTCCATAAACATGTAACGGAGAGGTGTAATCGTTAGGCATTATCTTCTTGTTATTTGTATTTTGATATGGTTGTAGATTTACTTCCATCCTTTTTTAGGGTTGCCGGGGTGGCTGTATATAATCTTCAGTTGGATCATATAATTCTTGTAAACTCCACTGATAAACTTCATTGATTTTTATTCTGCAAAACCTTCCACAATGGCTATTTTATGGAATTCTTCCACTATGATAATTAAGTTTGGACCAACGTTTACTCGTAATTGGCATTTTTCATCCATAATTTTCTTGCTAAATCTACTGGGTCCATAGTATCTGTTGTATCATGCTCAAGGCTGTTTTTCCTCCTATAACTTCTGTCTCCTTCCTTCTGTTAAACTTTTTTTTGTACAAATGGGCCAGATGTCTTGAGGCGCATACACTTGCTAAGAGAGGAAGCTAAACGAATTGCTGAGAATGCGACTCTGAGTCATGGGGAAAAGAATAGGATAAATGCTGCGAAATACTCTGCCATGATGGCCCCAGTTGTTGTGGTCTTAGAGCGCCGCTTGGCTTCTACTTCTAAAAAGCCAGAGACACCTCATGAGACATGGTTTCACAATGAATATGGTGATCAAATTAAATCAGCTGTCTCAAACTTTAAGACTCCTCCTGCATCTGCTGCAACCCTTGGCGACGTGTGGCATCCATTTGAGGGAATTGCTGCTTCCTTGTCATCTTCCGAGAGGAAATCGTCAGTATCTCTAGCAGATGTTGCACCTAAATTGGCTCAATTATCGTCCTCTGAAGCTCCAGTGCCTGGTCTTGAGAAACAAATGGTTGTATCCGACAGAGAAAAGAAACTCACCACCAGCGCTGAGGGTATTGTAACAATCTCTAGTTTCTCTCAGCAACTGACGATTCTCTCAACCAAGACGAAACCTAAAAAAATTATTATTGTGGGCTCTGATGGTCAGAAGTACACTTATCTCTTGAAAGGCCGAGAAGATCTACGCCTGGATGCTCGAATAATGCAGTTACTCCAAGCAGTAAATGGCTTCATTCATTCTTCTCCAGCAACTCGCAATCAGCCTCTTGGAATTCGCTATTATTCCGTGACACCGATAAGTGGTCGAGCTGGTCTCATCCAGTGGGTGGACAATGTAGTAAGCATGTATAGTGTTTTCAAGTCCTGGCAAAACAGAGTCCAGCTGGCGCAGCTTTCAGCGGGTACTGGTGATGCTATTCCTCCCCCTGTTCCCAGACCAATTGACATGTTCTATGGAAAGATCATACCTGCACTTAAGGAGAAAGGCATACGAAGGGTAATTTCAAGAAGAGACTGGCCTCATGAAGTCAAGCATAAAGTACTGCTGGATCTTATGGAGGAAGCTCCTAAGCAACTTCTGCATCAGGAACTTTGGTGCTCTAGCGAAGGATTCAAAGCCTTTAGCTCGAAGCAGAAAAGGTTCTGAACGATTTCTTGCTCATTCACCTATTATGTTTTTCCAATCATATTTTCTGTTTTAAAATTGTTAATTGGTATAAACCTTGTCACGGAGCGAAGCTCATTGTGCATAGCTTCGTAATATTATTGAATTAATCAGGGTCAGTAAACAGAAAGCAAGTTGTCAGTTAATGAATGTGGAATCAGGGGTTTAATTAAAGTACAATCATTCACACCGGAGAGAGTTAATTGCACCTGTAGATGCATTAGTATGGAGTGCAAGTTTAAAATTAGTATAAGTTTAATTGGAAAAGGATGTCAAGACTCAAGAAGATTTGAAAGGAACTGTAAAAAAGACTGCATTTTGATGGAACGTGATTATAAGATATGATCCTTGTACCTATTCTGGAATTTTAAAAGAAGGCTTAGTGTTTGATGTGGTTTTTGTACGCTATTGTACCTCTTATGTTGCTGATTTGTTCTTGTTGGTGTTACTTTCCATTTGCTGGTAGGTTCTCGAGCAGCGTAGCCACCATGAGCATTGTCGGGCACATGCTGGGCCTAGGAGACAGACATTTGGACAATATACTTGTTGATTTTTGTAGTGGCGACATTTTGCATATTGATTACAATGTGTGTTTTGATAAAGGACAAAGACTTAAGATTCCTGAGATCGTGCCATTTCGCCTTACTCAGACAATAGAAGCAGCTTTAGGGTTAACAGGGATAGAAGGTGCTTTTAGAGCAAACTGTGAATCAGTTCTTGGTGTTTTGAAGGCGAATAAGGACATCATCTTGATGTTGTTAGAAGTCTTTGCTTGGGACCCACTTGTTGAATGGACCCGTGAAGATTTCCATGATGATGCAGCAATTGTTGGTGAGGAGAGAAAGGGCATGGAGCTTGCTGTCAGTCTGAGTTTGTTCGCATCACGCATGCAAGAAATTCGCGTACCATTACAGGTATCTTGTTTTTGAATTATTATCATAGATACACACTTAATGTGTATACTATAAGCTGTTGCAGGGCCTCTCTGATTGTAGCAAGCTGGTGACTAGCTGTTGTGAATTTACCAGGCTGTTTTAATAATTTGTCATTTCTTTGTTTCATTAGAAGCTCTGCGTTTAGTTACTTTTTTTTCTCCTGTCAGGCTTTCTGTGCTATCTTTCTTTCAGGATTTTCTTCATCAAACTACAAGCTTTTGAATCCTACTGACAGTTTCCCATAAATTGTGTAGGAACATCATGATCTTTTGCTGGGTGTCTTACCTGCTGTTGAATCTTCCCTTGAGGTTTGTGAATCTTCCCAACCTTTTGTGTACATTTCAGTTTTACACGTGTGGACGTTTTCTGAGCCTTGAAACTTTTTTTTTATCTATGTGCATTCAGAAATTCGCCGGCATTTTAAACCAGTATGAGATTGTCTCAGCTTTGTTTTATCGTGTTGACCAAGAAAAGTCCAATCTCATTCTCCATGAGACATCGGCTAAGTCTATTGTTGCTGAAGCATCTCGTAATTCTGAAACAATGCGGGCGTCACTGGAGATGCATGCTCGTGAATTTTCTCAAGCACAGTCCGGAGTAATGGAGAAAGCCCAAGATGCAACAAGTTGGATTGAGCAGCATGGAAGGATGCTCGATGCCTTAAGAAGCAGTTCAATTCCTGAAATTAATGCTTGGACGCGGCTTACTGATACAGAAGAATCCTTATCTCTCACATCTGCTGTTCTACTTTCTGGTGTTCCATTGACAATAGTTCCTGAACCTACACAAGCGCAGTGCAGTGAGATAGATAGAGAAGTTCTTCAATTGGTGGATGAGCTTGATCGTGGGCTATCTTCAACGATTACAGCTCTCCAAACATATTCGTTGGCTCTGCAGAGGATCCTACCGTTAAATTATCTAACTACTAGCCCAGTTCATGGTTGGGCGCAAGTTCTTCAGTTCACTGTTAATAACCTCACCTCTGATGTTCTATCCCTTTCCAGAAGACAGTCTGCTGAACTAATTACTAAGTCAAATGGTGATCGATTCAATTCTGTACAAACTCAGAGTAGGTATGATGAACTTTGTTGTAAGGTTGGGGAGTATGCTGCAGAAATAGAGAAAATGGAAGAGGATTATGCAGCACTTGTGGGATCCATTGGTCCGGAAACTGAAATAGAAGCTAAGGCTCGTCTATTGTCTTCTTTTTTGAACTATGTGCAGTTTCCTGGATGTGAGAGGAAAGCTGATGCTTTTACTTTGGGATCATTTAATCTTGAGTTTCAACGCGATGCTAGATCGCAAAGGGATATTGAAGAAAAGAAGGTAGTCATTCTGAGCGTTCTCAGTTCAGCGGTTATTACTTTGTATGATGATATAAAGGATGCTATAGTCAACAGGCTGGGACGTTCCACTGTGGGTAATTTGGGTAATAGACAAGAGGCTGATCTTGGTAATTTTATCAATGATTTTGAAGAGCAAGTAGAGAAATGCATACTCGTGGCAGGATTTCTTTGTGAACTTAATCAGCATATGAGTTGGAATATCAGAAATTATTCCCATGATGACAACTGGGCTATAAAATTTCAGACCTGTATGCTTTCCTGCAAAAAGTTTATTGAGCTTATGCTTGAAGTTCTACCTGAAGCAATTAGATGCCTTGTTTCATTCACTTCAGAACTAATGGATATTTTGGGTTCATTCTCACAAATTAGAGGATCTATTGATACATCTTTGGAGCAACTTATAGATGTAGAATTGGAGAAGGCTTCTTTGGTGGAACTTGAGACGAATTACATGGAAAAGGTTGGTGTATTTACAGACCAACAGCTGGCTCTTGAAGAAGCCTCGGCCAAGGGTAGAGAGCATCTGTCTTGGGAAGAAGCTGAGGAGCTTGCCTCCCAGGAAGAAGTTTGTAGATCCCAGTTGGATAAGCTTCATCAGACATGGAATCAGAAGGACTTCCGAAATACTTCTCTTGTTAAGAGAGAATCAACTATCATTAGGGCTTTGATGTCTTCTGAACATCATTTTCAGTCTCTAATGGATACTGAACAGGCACATATCTCAAAAGGGAAATCTCTTCTTTCTGCATTGGTGCAACCCTTCTCTGACTTGGAATCAGCTGATGAAACTTTGGCTTCAACTGGCACTAGTGGAATTTCTCACCTCAGAGATTTATTAGATTCAGGATGTCCAATATCTGATTTGGTGTGGAGGCTTTCAACTATACATAGCAGACACGCATTCTTTATCTGGAAGGTCTCTCTGGTTGGCTCATTTCTTGATTCCTGTACTCATGCTGTAGCTTCTTTTGTTGACCAAAATTTGGGCTTTGATCATCTAGTAAATGTGGTGAAGGAAAAGATTGAAGTCCAACTTCAAATGCATATTGGACACTACTTGAAGGAGAGGGTTGCTCCCATTTTACTGGCAAATTTAAGTTTTGAGAGTGAATCCTTAAAGCATGTTGAAGAATCAGATAAGGGTATTCCATCAGATCCATTGAAGACTGATTGTAGGGCAGCTAAGAATGTGCTAACCATGATTGAGGAATATTGTAGTGCTCGTGAAACAGCAAGAGCGACAAGATTGACAGCCTCTCTCATGAAAAAACGCATTGTCAATTTAAAAGAGTGTCTATTCAAGGTCTGCCTTGAAATGATACAGTTTGAATGGATGCATAGTGTTCCACTAAATCCTCTGCAGAACAGCAGGCTTATATTGCACCAATTTCTAGCAAGTCATGATCATTTACTTCCAGTAATTTTAAACATTAGCAGACCTAAATTGGTGGAAAGTATGCAGTCATCAATTGGGAGGATATCTGGAACACTGGAGAACCTTCAAGCTTGTGAGCAAGCTTCTGTCACGGCTGAAGGGCAGCTTGAGCGAGCAATGGTCTGGGCTTGTGGTGGTCCAGGTTCTAGTTCAGCTGCAAGGAATTCTGGAATTCCTCCTGAATTCCATGACCATCTAATGAGACGACGTCGTTCGTTATGGGAAACCAGAGAGAAGGCATCAGAAATTATGAAAATATGTGTCTCCGTACTAGAATTTGAAGCATCAAGAGATGGAATAATGATGACCTCAGAAGAGCTCTATCCTCTGGGATCTGGTTCTGATGGCAGGGCCTGGCAGCAGGCTTACTCAAATATGTTGACAAAACTGGATATTACTTACCATTCATTTACACGTGAGAACTAGTATTTTCCTTTGTTAGTTTACCTAAAACCATCATGGTGAGGTGCTGAGAATATTGTTTTTGTCAGGTGCTGAACAAGAGTGGAAGTTTGCACAAAGCAACTTGGAAGCTGCTTCAAGTGGTTTATTTTCTGCAAGTAATGAACTAAGCATGGCTGCTGCTAAGGTGAAATCAGTATCAGGTAAAGTGTTTTCATTTATCCATCTTTCTATAGGTAAAACCGTTCAAGCTTCTTTTGCTTATTCCAATTGGAAAGATTTGCTGTACGTGTCTCCAGACATGACAGTAAAAACACTTCAAATACAGCAAGCCTTGAAATTTAGGGGGCTATACATAACCGGGTGATTATGGCCTCGAACTCATGGATGTAGTCATAGCACCATCGTCATCATCAGTCGTACACTGTTTACTATAATGAGCTTGGTGGCAATCAATTTAATTGTTTGCTCAAATTATATAAATGAAAGGATAAAGTATCCATTTTAGACAACTGATTGTGCCGAGTCTTTATGCTGCAATGGAGATGCATAGGAATTATTATTTTTCATATATTTACCCATATGGACGTTTTGCAGGTGATTTGCAGAGCACACTTCTGGCGATGAGGGATTGTGCCTATGAAGCCAGTGTAGCTCTCTCAGCTTTTGCAGGCATCACTAAAGGCCACTCAACTTTAACTTCTGAATGTGGCTCTATGCTTGAGGAGGTATAGTCCTTATATCTTAATAAACTAGTAACTAATGTGTTGTTGCACAGAATGAGATCCACCCAAAATTGTTTTCAACCATTTTCCTTGGCTAATTTTTCATTTCTCTCTGTAGGTCCTGGCAATAACAGAAGGTCTACATGATGTTCACAGCTTGGGGAAAGAAGCTGCTGCATTACATTCATCTCTAACGGAAGATCTTTCTAAGGTTATCTTCCTAGGCTCAACCATCTGGGCCCTCTTTTTTTGACAGATGAAATTTCTTACAAAAACCTTGCAAATCGGCATATAAAATCACAATGATTATGTATTTGCATAAAGTGCCTGCGATATCGTTTCTTTCAGTTTAAGTCACTTTGATATGGACCCCACTATATAATACGTCTACAGTTATAACCAGAGTCTACCTCCCATTTTCCTTTTCCTGTGAATGTGAGCTGTAAGATTTTTCAAATATATCTATGATTGAGGTTTTACAACCCTTTGAAAAAATGTCTGAAATTAAATGGAGATTTTGGAGTTCATGATAGTCAAATTATTTGTCCTGTTTGGAGTAGTTGTAGTTTAGCAAGGGAGATTTTGGAGTTCATGATAGTCAAATTTTTTTATCCTGTTTGTTGAATAATTGGATAGAATTATAGACCAAGTTAATCAAGTTTTACTTTTGTATCTTAGATTTCATTTAGGATAAGATCGAGTTTGCTTGGTAAAATCTGAAGTCAGAAATAGTTTGTATACTAAATATAACTTCTTTTTTTCCTTTTCAAAGAATTTTGTTTCGTTCTGAATGTTGAGTATTGTTGGAGTGGATTTGATTTCTGTTTGTGCACAGGTGTGTGGCATTTTGCTACCTCTTGAATCTCTATTATCCAAGGATGTTGCAGCTATGGCTGATGCTATGGGGAGTGAAAACGAGACTAAAAGTGATATCTCCCCCATCCATGGGCAAGCCATATTCCAGTCTTATCATGTAAGAGTAAAGGATGCTAGTCAAGTGTTCAAGCCATTGATGCCATCTCTCACTTCGTCAGTGAGGGAATTGTATTCCATTTTGACCAGGCTAGCACGCGCTGCAAGTCTTCATGCTGGAAATCTTCATAAGGTAATCTGGATATCTTCTGAATGTTCTGGATCTGATCCTATATGGCTAGACCTAATATTTGAACATTTTATTTTATTCCCAGGCTCTTGAAGGATTAGGAGACAGCCATGAAGAAAGGTCAAAGGAGAATTCATCGGGATCAGATATTATTAGTGATGACCCAGTTTTTTATGGTGATAGTGAGGTACTCCCCCAACATGATGCTGAGAATAACGGGGACATTCTTGACTTGAGTGAGCTATCGTTGCAAGAAAAAGAATGGATATCTCCTCCTGACAGTATCTCAAGTAGAAGCTCAGAGGGCGATGGTACATCAAATGAACCAAGTCTTGCAGGAAGCTCCCACAGTTCAGATTTATCTGACACATTTGTTCGTGGTGCAACTAACACAGAGGGGGAATTTTCAGATCACTCAAATGAAATTCCTTCTTCTAGGTCATCAGATTCTAGAAGTGTACAGGTTTGATACTCTTCAGATCTTGTCTCAATTTGTCTCAGACTCTCAACTCGTGATAACATTTAATTTCTTTGAAGCAGGTTACTTCTGAGCAAGAATTTGTTCTTAAAGGTGAAGCAGCCTTGTCAACCCCAGACAAGATTGAGGAAGGAACAAATGATAGTACCTCTTTATTTGGTAGAGGTGGGACCCGACCTTCCAGGGGTAAGATTTATGATGTTTCTACTACTTTGTCAAAGATATCTGATAGATGTTTCCCTTGCATAATCTGTTAAATTTTTTCTACAATAAACACATTATGTACCAGATTCAATTGCTCTGGGTTTGCTCAAACGAAATTAAAATTAAAAAATCAAGTAATTACATGGTGGAATCCATGAATTTTTGTCAAATCACGTCAGTTACTTGGTTATAGGTTCCTAGTTATTGTAACAGATTAGATTAATCTTTATACCTTGCATTAACATTTATAGTTTTGACCTCGTAGGTAAAAATGCATATGCAATGTCAGTTATAAGGCGGGTAGAGATGAAACTGGATGGTCGGGATATTCGTGATAAAAGGTAACTACTCATGATTTTTTACTTTATAGTGTCTGTTGAGAGATGCAATGCTAATAAGGTGTCTTCTCTTATTCCAGAGATGTTAGTATTGCAGAGCAAGTGGATTTTTTGCTGAAACAAGCAACAAACACGGATAATCTTTGCAATATGTATGAAGGCTGGACACCATGGATTTGATTCTTTGATGATGATGATAAATCTTCATTTTGAACCTACTAGAGAGTGACATTCCATATGCTCCATGGCTGGTGGCTCTCTTACTTTTGAAGGGCAAGCAAATCAAGTACTATTCTGCTTCCAGCAGTATTCGACCATTGCCATTCCACACCGTGCTTCTTCCATCAAAGTTCTGGTGAGGTCAAGTGTTTCTATTGATGATTTTGCCAGAAAAGATACGGCTTCTTCTCCCTTTTAAGATAACCAGATTGCTGCAGGCTTTTGCCTCAATGAAGTCTGTGTTGATCTGGTCCAATGCTTCAGCAGGCTCCTCGCTGCGCTGGTGCTAAGATATTGTTGACGCTATTTTGGTCGGGAAATAAGTTCCATCTCAGATCTGTTTTATGCACCCTACAATTGAAGGGTAAGGCCATTGCACTGGTACTTTTGCCGGTCCACAGAATGATGTTCGCGGACCTCTTGGTTATGTTGATGTTCTACTCGTTCGTGCAGACATCTTTTGCCATTTCCTCGTATTTACCGTCTTGGACATCATTGATTCCACATGTAGCTCAAACCTTAAATTCAAAGATAGTAAAGTTTCTTGTTTCTGTGCAGTTTTGGCTATTTTACCTTTTGAAAGTTGGTTGCTAATTATCAACTTTATACTTTTATGTCTATTTTTGGGTATTTACTAATTCAGTGGTTCTATTAACCAATACCAGGTGAGAAGCTGCGGTTTTGGCCCCTTTAAAAACCGCAGTTTCATTATTTAAACTGCAACTTGCGTTAATCAGCTTAATTAGTAACTGTGTGCGCCCAGCAAAATCCATCAAAACAATCATTCTTATCCTCTACGAATGCTTGAGTATATATACAAGCATATCCATAATGGATCAATATCCCAAAATCTCCAAACAAGATATTTCCAACTCAGAAACTCCATCTTCTCTCAGTCTCCGATAGCGATATTGCAACCACTTGTCGAAGAAATGTCAAGTCTGGTGGACATCTGGACAAGCGAAGCTGCAAAAGTGCGTGAAAAAGGTGGCGAAGTGTCGAGAGCCCCACCGGAAAACGATGTCGATAAGGCTAGGGCCGGGGCCATGCTGAAATCCAAGCTTATCAGCTTGCAGTCCAGGTTCAAGAATCTGCATTATTCGGATGCTACCGTGACCATGCTTGTGGACTTTGTCTGTCCTTGAACATGGATTATATCATATCATATGATGCTTTAAAACAATCATCTTGGTTTTTAGTAATGTACTTAATCATGTAAGATATCAAATGTTCCCTCAAAAGAATGTAAGATATCAAACGTTAAATACTAATCCTATATGTGTGTGTGGTTTCATCTGAGGTTATGTGAGCTGTTGTGGAAAACTGTTTTATGTACAAGAGGCTGATCCATCTTATTTTTATAGTTGTTGTATAGAAATTAATTTCTCATCCCAATTTCAGTGGCGCAATTGTATACAATTTATTCACAGGAAATTATCAATTCATCACACTTTATTTAGTCATTTTCAACCATGTAAATGTAAAGATATTGAATGGTTAAATTTTTATAAAATTAAATATTCTTGTTAAAAAAATAAGGTATGAAATCAGAGTTAGAAGCTTGCAATACCCTTTAAATACCATGTGATGAATGCTCCCGTTGAATTTGATTTTGTAGAAAAGTCAACTGGCTTTGAAATGACGTGCAAGCTTGACAGCTGTCGGTGGAAAAAGGAAAAGGGAAAACCGGAAAAGGAAATGCCATTGACAGCTGTCGAGATAAAAGGAAATAAAAGAGAGAATCGAAAATGGAGGTGCGGGGAATCGAACCCCGTGCCTCTCGCATGCGAAGCGAGCGCTCTACCATATGAGCTACACCCCCGATTGTTATTTCGTACATGTTCAAAACATATTTATAAATCCATGAGAACATATAAAAGCATTATTGGACTAGACTAGTTTCTGGTCATTTCTTTGGCTTTTTTTGCTGTTTCACATGGTCACCCGATTGTGATGTACGATATTTTGAAAAAAGAGAAGATTTTTCCTACTCAAAATTACTAGTACTATTTTTTTTTTTTGAAAAACAAAATTACTACTACTTGGTTATATTCTATCTACATATTATTTTAATTTATTTTAAAGTATGACATGACAAAAAAATTGAATTGAACGGAACTGAAGAAAATTACATATATTTAATTGAGTTAAAAGAATTTAAAATATATTTAACTGAAGTGAAATAATTTTAAAATTTATTATATTTGTCATCACTAAAAATGATTAAAAATGACAAATATAATTTTAAAATATATTTAACTAAACTGATATTAATTCAAAAATTTATTATATTTGTCACTGTAATATATATAGTAAAAAGGTAAATTTTAATAAAAATATTTAATTGAACGGAAAACTTAGGCTATGTTCGATGAAATTTGGGTTAATTCATTATTCAGTCCTACTGATTCTTTTTTACAATATTCGTTTCAGTTCCGTTTAATTTAATTTAATCCAATTCAATCCATTTCAGTTAAGTTAAGTTCAATTCCAAACCCTTTTAAATACACCGTCGACCAATGACCTTCCACCAATGACCTTCCTTGAGTAAATATTATCTAGAATCTCATTGGAGTTTGGAAATTCCATTGGTAGTATATTCTAAAATCCCATCCCCTGCTTCCGTGTGATACCATGGGCCGTCATTTACGCCACTCGATTCTGTGTAGCCCCCCACGTCCCACCGCCCCTGTTTTTTCCCCTTTCACTTTCCTTCCTCACATTTCTCTCTGTATAAAATACCCTCTTCATCTTCATAAACAAAACACACACTAAACTTTTTCATCATTTCTTCCCACAAAACATCATTAACTTCCTCGAATTACAATGGCGACGGCGTCCGGAGTTGTTGGCGTTTGCATGGATGAGCTTGCGAAGCTGAAGGAGAAGGTTGTTCGTCCCAGGAAGAAGCAGCCTTTCTTCCGATCCAAGAAGGCTAAGGGTGCTGATTCGGAGATGCAAGAAGTTGAAGCCGCCGGCAACGTTGTCGGTGCCAGAAACAGACGTTCTTCCGAAGACGGTAGCTTGTCTGAAGCTACCATCTTCTTGATCATGGATCGATTTGCACCCTGTTGATCACGGCCTTCTGTATTATCATGAACGCTATGTGTGGTTATTAGTTATTACCTTTGTATATTCGCTTAGTTTCATCTATCTTGCGTTTCTGTTATCCTGATAATAAGGATGTTCGTTGGGTGAATTTATTAAGTAATTAAGGTTGATTTTGGTTTCATGGCTTCTAGATTAAATGATTGCAAAATAGACTTTTAATAATCCCAAGGTGGATTTTGATTCTTAGAGGTGGATTTAAGAACCAAATAAGCGAATATCAGTGGCGGATTTGGGATAAAGAGATGGTAACCATATAATTATAAAGAAGCGTAGGATAATTGCGATGAGTGTTCAAGAATTGAGTTTGATTCAATAGCAAGGCAAAACCCTTATGATGCTATGGAAAAGAGAGATTGTGTGAATGAATAAATGAATGAACTTATCATTCTAGTATATATTAAGATTCTTTTGACATTTGTTGATACCAACTTTATTTCATTACATTATCTCCTACTTAGTATGTACACAACAAAAAAATGGCATTTCTATGAAGATGAGCTAGCTTCGATGCTCTCTGAAGAAAACTCGTTCCGGCCAACCCCAGGTTTGTCTGCCTCCCATCTCAAGATCTCCCTGCTGTACTTGAAAGCCTCATCCACACTGTTAGACTCGAGTCCAGTGACCGGAGAAACATAGAGTTTCCGGTCAGTCAGATCATCGAACATGCGCTTAAACTTGACAGCAATGTAGTGATACGCGCGCTGCGCTAGAGATGGATGGGAGGAGCCATGACTAACCACTGGATTGAAATCCTGAAACCATTCGCATTCAGACAGGGGAACTCTGTCGAGTTTCTCATCCAGGATGTCTAGCTTGTTGAGAAGCAGGTGGAAGTCCTTGTGAGCGAAAGCAGGATGGGTTACTATGTTTTCCATGAATCTCCTGTTTGCCACCATCTTGTTCGTGTAGACACCCTCGCTGTCTACATAGTACTCGTCGTAGTCTGTTAAGGATACGCAGAATATGACCATATCGACATCTTCAAACATTCCCAGCCATTTGCAGTTCCTCCCCAGGCTGCTCGAGTGGACTCTGATGAGCTGATATTTGTTGCTGCAGCCAAACAGAATCTTCAATAAACATTCGATTCACACGAAAAACGCACACATATGCATAGCTGTGTTTTTAACTGACCTGCTGGAGTATTCCGACTGCTCAACAGGCTCCATGAATGTATCCATGGACGATACTGGAAAAGAGAAATCCATTGATGCAACTCCATTAGAGGATGTGATGCCCTCAGCATACAGAATGTCCATATTTGAAGGTTCATAATCTGCTCTGGAGATCTCAACAGCCTTCATAAAAGCACAATCAGGATCAGATATCGAACAAAAGCAAGCTAGGATGCAATAGAGTTTGATAACTTACCCGATCCAAAAAGTAATTAGCAACCCTAGGAAGCATGTCTAGCTCATTTCTACGGCTATATGCAGCTTGGAAGCCAGTATCCTTCACCAGCTCCTCGATATTTCGTGCATACTCACGGGTGGCAGCTGGAAAAACAGCCTCCAGATTGCCCGACATCATAACTTGAAGAAGCCAATCCGAGAAGACCTTTAGCCTAGGGCTCATAGAGTAGGTGTTTTTCTCCTCAAGCTTCTCTGCATAAGCTGTATTCGAATTTGTCAAGGGTCAGAATCAATATTGTTTATGCTCTGGTAAGAAAGCTTGTGCAATTAGCTCTTTCTTTTCTACCTGATGGACCAGGTTGGCTGAGATGCTGTCTCTTCAGTTCATCCAAACACTCTTCTTCAAACCTGTCACGAGCCTCGAGCAGGATACCGATGTAACGGTACAAATTGGTCTGAATCAGCAGCTTAGCACTTTCAACCTCATCCTCTGAAAATGGAACCTTGTACAAGATTTTGGCCTATATTTGACAAAGAACATCAGTAAAATACTGGGAAAATACCTGCTTAACTCCAAAATCTAAAACTATAGTAATTACCTGCTTGAATATAGTGCTTGTTCCAGATTGATCACATCCAACTAGGAGTAGTTTATGTACTATGTTCTCATCAATATGGTTAACAGGGTCCAATATGCCTTCCTCGTCGCATGCTCCAGGAGGCAATGGCAAGGACAATGCAGTACAAGCTAACTTGGTTGTGGACTGGAATAACATGTTGTAGCTAATTAATATCCAAAATCGAAACTTTGAAAA
The DNA here is from genome assembly GCA_963678965.1 of Cruciata laevipes. Classification (NCBI taxonomy): domain Eukaryota; kingdom Viridiplantae; phylum Streptophyta; class Magnoliopsida; order Gentianales; family Rubiaceae; genus Cruciata; species Cruciata laevipes. The sequence continues at coordinate 2,166,454 of OY787634.1, read as the reverse complement.
GAAGAAATGCATAGCATAACAATTGTGAGTGCCTTACCCTGTGCCATAACATCCCCATGACATTCTTCTGGCCCTCATATCTGCAGGAGCCATCTTCGCTCAGCCAAAAGTGTGGGTTTCCTTCACAGTGAATTCCTGCCGTCTGAAAAATATTCAAAATATAAACTTTGTAAGTATTAAAATGGCATGAAACAAAGCTGTTTATCAGAGAAATGCAAACCTTCAATGTAAATAGCTCCTTTTTGGTAATCTCTCGCCCGTTTATCACCACATTTGTGTTGCCATTACTGGCCTTTGGGTCCATTGGACCTCCAATTTCCATAGAGGGACTGATAATCTGACTAGGCGGATGTCCTTCCTGTTTTCAAAAATATATAAGATTCAAGAACACCAAACATGCATATATAACGGAAAGAGATTATAATGTTGAGCTTCTTACCTTTCCCCAGTATCCAGACACTCTATCATACCAATACCGCCCGGGTCTTATCTTCTTCGGAGGGTTCCTGCAGGATTGCAGCTGCACCAACTCTGACAGAAGGAGAGCTCTGCCATTGATGATCACAAGCTTTGCAGGAATCTGATTTGTCTCACAAGTCACTTCATTTCTCATGATCTCTTTAACTTGCCCTTCGATAAGCAACTTCTTGAGCGCTTTCGAAGATTTTCCCAATGATCCTCTCTTGGACTCACAAATCGAATGCCCTATGCAGGTTATGCATTTCCTGCCTTCCGGCATTGACCCCATTGCTCTCAGCACACAGCTGCAGCAATACTTGGCTCCACACACAATGCACACTTCCTTCTCTGTAAACCTACTCCCTTTCAGACACCTGTGGCATAAGCCCTTCTTCAAATCAGTCCTAGCCACTGGCCTTACTTCAATACTCTCTGGTTCTCCATAGCTAGACTCAGAAGTCACATTGCCTGATTCGGGCTCGCAAAATGTAACAACAGCAGTTCTATTCCCTTGGTTGAATGCTTCATCAGCATCATTTTCATCTTCCACCTGTTCTTCACAGACGGAAATCTCCGAGGAAGCATCAAGATCATAGTCCTCCAATTCATCGCGAATTGAATCCTCGTGATCATCATCCCCTATGATACCCATCCTGGCTTTATCATTCACCTCCTCGATATCCGAACTCCCGGAAATCTCATAGGACTCATTATTAGGACTGTCTGAAAACCCCAACGTGCCAGAACTATGCTCTGACTCATCCAGCACACCTTCTTGAACATTAACAACCGCGGTTTCTCGCTCCAAGACTTCCTCTGGGGCAATTGATCGAACACCTTCGGTGCCAGCTACCTTTGACCACTTGTCTGACTTCTTCTTGCTCTTGACTATCGGCTGAATAACCGGCAGTGACAGGTTGCTCAGCGCAGTGGCCGTGGAGACCACGGCGGCGATCGGAATCCTCTTAACATCCACCGGGACCACCTGAGGAATATCGTAGCTGACGGGAGGGCCGCTGTACTCAACCGCAAAAGAGTACTCCACGTTGTACTCATCCTCAAAATCATCGACCTTGGAGGTGGGAACAGGCCTAAAACTCCTCAAAAGACTAGCCATGGTTCCTTGAAACCACCAAAATGCTTAAACTCAAACTCAAACTCACTTCCAAGAACTCATCAAAATGCTCAAACAAGGCCTAATCAGCTTCAAAATCCAATCTTTTGAAGAACCCAGAAATCAAAATTTGAACTTTCTAAATACTTGATTCTTAAAATGAATGAATTGGGGAAAATAAAGGGGCTCTGAGTTTCTAATATATACCTGATTACTGGTAAAATAAGAAGACTTGGAGACTTAGAGACTTGAAAACTGGAACAAGAAACATGAAGTGGTGGTGGTTATAGACTTTGTTGAATCTGAGGTATGAACACAGAGCAAAACGTTGTACTCCAACAGAAAATTAGAGCGAAATTAGAGGGTGAGTGGTAAGAAATCTGGAAGAAAATAAAAAGTGGAAGGAATCATTCTGGGAATACCCGAACTCTGAATTGAATAATAGTATGTACTGTTTGTGTTTGTTGGCGCCTTCTTCCAGTCTGCAGCTTTGATTCATTTCCGTCGATGTTCCAGTTCTGGGACACGTGTCGTGATCTGAGAAGATTGGAGGGATTTATGAACTGAAAATGATGCATTGACCTGAGAATTTGAAGTCGCGCTCACGCGGCTGCGAGTTATGGAGTGGACTTTCCAGTCTGTAGTAGATAGGCGGCGTCTTTGGATTTGAACGAGTCTTTTTTTGTTAATTGTAATTTTGGATGATGATTTTTTATTTATTTATGCAAATTTCATTCAAAATTTGTGAGTGTATTATAAGACACTCAAACAAAACGAGTATGTCGTATAGAGTTGCTTTGTCTTGAAGAAGGTTGTTTTGTAGTGATTGTTGTAGGGCTCACCAAAACTATTTAGTTGAATTTTCAAATTCAAACATATCCGACTCTTACTATTAATATATATTTAGAGTTGATTTAGTATATATTTTTAGATTTATCGAATCATATATTTTCAAATTATTTAAAAAAAAAAACAAATTGAAACATAAAAATGGAGATGTTCATAGTCAAAGTCGACTTAATTTGACTTTAAAAAGTCAAGTAAGAAATCTTGGTTTAGTTTTGGACTGTCTGACACAGTAAGTATTTGTTTTGTATCTATTTTAATTGGACTTTGATCTCCTACGTTCAATTTGCTGAAAAATGATTTCTTCGGTCAATCAAACTTTCTTATGTCTAATATTTTTAATTTTTTTGTTTTTGAAAATATATCTAGTTGTTAGATTTTCGTGACCTTAAATTCAATGATACTCAAGTGTGAGGGAAGAGTCAAGTGCATTATTGAGTGGAGTATCAAGGGGAAAATTTGTGTAAGCTGGTCCAACTTTTTATAATTGTGATTTAGTTTTACGGTTAGACTTGGTCATATCATCTCGTCCTAATAATAGTAGTTAAAGTTTTTGAGGTCACCTGAGAAATTGTCCAGAAATTGTTATCAATCAAAGTCGACCTTACAAGTCAGTGGATCAACAATAAGCATACTTATGCATCTTCTGAACAAGTACTTAGAAATGAGACAAAAAAATGATCACTAATTAAACCATAAATGGTTAGTAGTTTAGTACATAATTTTTAAATTAGTCAAAAGTGGTAGTGACACATAAGTGCAATTGAAAAAAAAAATCTATTCCTTTAAATACGGGAAAAGTCAACTTAAATTGATTTTATGTTTATGTTGATTATGTACTATAACTAATGTTGTACATTTATTTGTTTAATTTCACTTTATTTTCAATGATTATTAATTTATGTTGTCTTTGTTTACGTAGAGCTTGTGTAAAAATTAATTTTTATGATATTTGTAATTTATTAATATATTTTTTATGATACTGTCTAACATTTTGATTGTGTCATATGAAATTTTGCACTATAATAAAGTATATAAGATTTTAAAATCATGTACTGTACCATATTCTACGCTTTATAAATTTTCTTGTAACGAAAAACAAAACACACGCTTCTACCAAAACCCACCACTGGCAAAATTCCAACCCCAACCAAAACCAACTTCAATAATATATGACCTGATTTAACAATTAAAAAATTTATGTACACGCTATATCATATGAAAAGAAGTCTACTTTACTATAATTCTACTGACCATGTGAATATGTGATGGTCTCCGTTTAAATAAAATGAAATAGGCCAATGAAATAAAGTGTTGGAAAGAGATTTGTCCAATTTTTAATTTGAGAACAAAATTATTATATAAACCATTAATTTTCTCTCACAAATTACACCAACTTACTATTCACATCAGCGCCACACCACCTTTTTAAAGATTTCACCAAGAGTAATTGGAATTTCACAACTATGAACAAGAGGGACATTCTTCTAACAACCTTAGCTTGATACTGGGCCAATTTGATTTTTTTTTATAAAGATACTGGGCCAGTTTTGACAGGCCGTAAAATGAAAAAGGAGGGCCAGAAGACTGCAGGTACATGAGTAGTAAGTGGGCTGAAAGATGCTGTTTGATGTTTTTAGAGCACTTGCAATCATAAATACTTCAAACGGGTTCAGAATTGCTATACTACGACTTGTATTTTGGTTAAACAAACACTGAAATAGTGTAAATACGCCCTAAAATATTTATTTTTGTTAAATTTTCAAATTAAATTTATACTTCAGTTGCGAAAAATTAAACACGATCTAAATACATTTCTTAATTTTTCAACATCATAATATTTTAAAATATAATCAAATAATAGTTAAAATACAGGGCGTGTTTTAGTAAAATAAAGAGCGTGAAATAGCAACACCCAAACTATTTTACATTCACTTTTCAAAAAGGATGTTTGACTGATTTCGTGATTCAGGATTTTGATTGAGTTTTTAGAATCGCAATTGAGATCATAGAAACCTTTTTTTTCGGAATGTGTATGAATGCTCGTCCGATCTTATTACTGATTTCTTCCTGCTTTTGATGAAGTCGTGTTTTGAAGCTTCAAGTTTGGTACATATCTTCTTCATTTTCTGCACAATTAATTGTCGCCAATCAAATTCCCATACTTTCTTCTTACTCTTCTAATTCTCTCAACTACCCTTAATTAATTTGAGGACAAATTCATGCCTGCTTCAATTGTTCTCAATGAAAAGATTAGTTTTGAAAAAGATTAGTTTTGAAAGTGAGAAGATCAGACATGCATGAAAGTAACAAGATCAACTATCATACACTAAATAATCATATTTAATATGTAAAACGTTGAATTTAAAAGTGAGAATGTCAACATTTGTCCATGTTAGAGCATCTCCAATGCTACCTTCACTTTCAAAAATATCAATTGACATGTAGGATTGAGAGTGGGAAATTGCAAAAATCATCTCCAACCCAGCCATCAATATAGGGGTCAATCATAGGCGGCATATGATGTGGATTGAAAGTGTCAATTACACCCTCTATATATTGATGTTCACTTTGAAGCCTTTAATTTGGCAACTTAACAAATACATAGTTTTAATCATTACATCCTTCCATTTTTAAATTTGAAACATAAATGTAATATTTAATTTAATGATATTTTGTGACAATTTGATGGTTGCATTGGAGAACCAAACTTCAAAATGAAAACTTTCAATCCTAAATCATATTGACACCCAATAAAATTTAAACATTTGACACATATTTTTACTCTTGACCCTCTCATCATTGGAGATGCTCTTATCAATTGAGACTCGTAGAAAACCTTCTCTAACTTGAGAACTAGACGTACCATTCTCACATACACATCCCCTGACCTTAGATAATTTGATACTTCCATACCCGCCATTTCTAATTTCACTTACTCGAAATTGTATAACTTTGACTTTAGAGAAGGTCTTATGTGAGACCAACGATAAATGTTGATCATCTCAGTTGTTAATTAAACGTAGTCATTGAGTTTATATTTCTGATCTTCTCAATTTTATGTATGATCTTCTAACTTTTTCAAGATCATCTTTTACATATTAAACATGATCATTCAGTAAAACCAATTGATACACATCTCAATTGAGATTTTGTCTTGAATTTAAAATTAAATCGATATATAAATTAGAATATTATCTGCTATCATGCATTTTCAAGATATTAGAAGGATAATTTTTTTATATAAATGAACTGATAAAAGTTAAGGCGTGTGAAAATAACTAGTACGTTGGTATCAAATTATGAACTAATCGTCCTGAGATGGGTATTTTTATGAAAAGAACGAAGAAGGAAGCCGTGGTATCGTAGTTACAAAAACGATTTTTCATTGTAACTCCACAACATCTAAAGAAGCACTATATTAAAAACAATTCATATATTTCTAAAATTCCAGCAATTTAAATGGAAAAGATGATAAAATATAAAATATATACAAGAAATAATATTGTATATAAAAGACTTGTTAATCCATGAGGATAATTACAGTATTTATAGGGACAGACCGGAGGTTCTAACCTTCCATCTTCCGATGTGGGACAGATACAATACAGTACAAAGTACAATAGGAAAAGGATATTCTAGTCTATATTCCTAACATAACAATATAACTAAATCTATTTACCATATTCCTTAATAAAAGAGGAGAAGATCATGCATGCACGTAAATTTGGCGTTTTGGCAAATGGCAATCGATTTGATCAGTGACAACAGTTTTCATTCAACTTCAACTTTGTTGAAAACAAACAATACAATACAATACAATTAGCTCTGTCAAACGGATAAAACGGATATATCCATGATCCATATCCAATGGATAATTATCCATTGGATTACTTTATTAAATGGATCAAATGGATAATTATCCATTGGGCCTAATTATCCATTAGTACCATCTAAATGGATCATATATCCATTTATCCAATGGGTAAAACTCATTGATCTATTGGATCAATGTTTAATAAATCGCATACTACTTTTAACTTGATTATTCCGAATTTGATTTTACTGAGCTGAACTCAACTGTACTGAACTGAGCTGACGTGGAAATATTAGATCTCTGTTCTCATGAGCTTAGTTTTTTCTTAATACCCATAATTTCTCAAAGATGAATTAAATTAGGTTGATTTGATTGGTATTAGGTTGATACTAGATTAATTTGTTTGGTACCATGTTACTTTAAAATATAAACGAACTCATGCAAGATTAGTATTGACAATGGTATATAAAATAATCGATCGTTTTAATTGGTACTATGTTAGTTTGATTTGTACTAGGTTGTTTGTTTGGTACCGTGTTATATCGAAAATGAAAATCACATCTAACACAATTTATATAATATCAATAATTGTATCAATATCGCGTATGAAGCAACGATTGACATTTGATTTATACTAGGTTGTTTGATTGTTACTAGGTTATATGTGTGTTTGAACCCAATGGGTTGTTTGATCAAAATTATCCAATGGATAACCGTTATCCATATCCATTTAACCCATTTATCTAATTATCCAATAAGCTAATTATCCAATAAGTCTTTATCCAATAAGTTAATTATCCATTTAACCCATTTTTTTTTTATCCAATAAGTTCATCATCCAATAAGTCTTATGATCTTATCCAATGAGTTAAAATTGTAAATGGATATGGGTTATCCATTGGATAACTTATCCAGTTTGACAGGCCTAAATACAATACAGCAAATTAAATACAGTCATACATAATAACAAATTAACAATTAATAATAAGCAGAAGAAGACGATCGATCGAGTAATTCATGAAGAAACAAAGAAACCTTAATTAACACCCTCGCTGTACAAAGGACGAAAACCTTAATTAGACTTTTTAGCGGTGGTACTATTTACATTCCAGGTCGGCCGCGCTGCCTAAATTGTAGGACCGACACATGATCATGTAGTACTCGCAAAACTGGTGGTGCGTTCACTTGTTCCCCGCCGGCGCGTGAAGGTCATCATGGAGATGATCATGAACTCTCCACACCATCACCGACTTGTCCAAGCTCCCGCTGTAAAGATTCCACCTCGTATCACCGCCGCCACTAACAGCGCCGCCCTGCTCCGACGTCGATTCAGACTCGGAATGGTCGCCGTCCTCCTCCACCGCCAGGCATTTCACGGGACCACTGTGCCCCGTCAGAACAGAAACGCACGTGTGGACCCCGCCCATTTCCCTCCTCCACACGCATATACTTTTGTCCGCGGAGCCGCTGAACACCAGATTCCCCGCCGCGGCAAGGCACAACACCGCCATCTTGTGGCCGCGGAGAACGCCGCCGTGCGTGACGAAGTGCTTCTCCAGCTCCCAGAAGTTCACAAGCCCGTCTGATGACCCGGCGTAGACTACCCCGCCGGCGCCGCCGTTAAGGGCCAGGGAAGTCACCGCGCTGTCCTGCTCCAAGAGCGTCTCCACCAGCACGTGCTCCGTCCGCCGCCCCACCAGCTCCTTCCTCCACGCCTTCACCGTGCCGTCGGCGGATCCGGTGAAAACCATCCCGCCGAATCCCACCACCACCGAGTTCACGGCGTCGCTGTGGGCGGCGATTGACTCTACACATTTCGAGTCCGCCAGCCGCCACACCTTCAGCGTCTTGTCCCACGAGCCGGAGTATAGCAAGCCGCCGGCTAAGTCCACCGCCATGCATGAAACGGCGTCGTAGTGCTTAATCCACGGTACATTCCGGTGGCGTCTCACCTCCACGTAGTTCCTCGGATTGATCGAGCTTTTCAGATAGTCTTTCGTTGTGGGTAAACTCCCGACTCGCTTGTACCCGGTTCGCCCGGAAACTTTCCAGACCCGGATTTTCCCGTCCTGGTGCCCGGTGAAAATCTTGTTGCCGAGCACTACAATAGCTTTCACCAACCCGCTATCCGACTTGAACCCGGAATAATCCTTCAAATTCTTCCAGACCCGGATATTCTTTCCGTCGGATCCCGTGTACAGAAAGTCTCCGGCAGTTGCTAGGGAGTACACGTGGCCTTCTTCCCGGACAAGCGACCCGATCAACCCGTTATCCACCACCCCATAACCCGACCCGGGAACGAACTGCTGGTGAATCCACGGAGATTTTGTAAAAGGAGAAACCGGCTGGTTCCACGGTGACAAGTACGGCGAATCGCCGCCGCTGCTCATCGCCGGAGACATGCTGGGGTGATAAGAGCTGCTGCTGCTGTGGCGGGCGGCGGTGGCGTTGTCGGAGGAAACAATGGTGCCCTTCTGATCATCGTAATCCTCGTCCTCGTGGTCGACGAAAATGCTGGGGTCGGATTTCAGCAGCGTCCGGAGCTTCTGCCTCTGCGGAGTGCTCTTCTTGTCCTTGAACGCGGAGCCGCCATTGCTTTTGATCTTCGTCATGTTGAAGCAATTTATGATTTCGATGTGTTTATGAATGAATCCGATTTCTCTGTTGTTTTCGAAGGACATGTAATAACGTCGTATCGAAGAAGATGAAGAAGAAGGTGGTGTTGAATAACTTGAATTATGGAGGGCGAATTTGTTGATGTCAAATGTTACAGTTGGAGAAAGTATGGGGCGGGGAAAGTGGAATTTATAGAAAAGTAGGTGTACCAAGGAGATAAGACACAAGGACACGTGGTGGAATCATACACGAGGTTACGTAGGATGTAAGAAATGTGGATATTATAATCATCGGAGTTTATTGCATTTAAGTCCCTGGGGCTTGGGCTTATTGATAGATTCGAGAGTATTTTCTTGGTGCATAATAATCGACACATTCCATCACTATTTGTAGTTGGATTTAATCATTCTGATACTAATCTGATCTGATTCTGGAAACGTTATTGTCTACGTTATAAAGCCATTTCTCTAACTAATTCTCTTTGAGACGGGACTAGGACATAGTACCCTATGCAATTAAAATCTACATAAAGAGATATTTAAGAATATTTAATAGTGAATAAAGTTAGGAATTTAATATTAGCATGTGAAGTGATGGGAATGAATTTTAATAAATCAAGCTGAAATATTTTGAAGTTAGTTTAAGATTAATCATGACTGAAATAAGCAAAACCACAATGGTCATAATGTAAATTGATCAAAATTGAACTTAAGTACAGTTCAACGGAAACAACCGGTTCGATCTAGTACTTTCTGCCCTAACTATTTTTGCAATTTAATTATTTATATAATCAAAATTGTTTAACTTGACATGACTTATAATTGAATTGATAAATAAATTAGAATACTATCATATGTAACATTGTTGAATTCGTAATATAGTGTATTTTTAAAGTTGCCTAACTTTTATAACCTATAATTCCATGTAATGATAAAATATTTTTGAGAGAACAAAACAAGTTAAAGTGCGTAAATACTGCAGGGATAGAGGACGTACTTACTATGTTTAAATAACCATGAAATTTTATCAATCAAACTTTGTAAACCAGAAAGGGGATTTGTGTAAATAAGGCAAACATTGAGGGAGGTGGATGCAATTAGTCAAAAAACTCTTCTTACGTTGACCGGTGAGAATCGAAGGAGATGGACTGTGCCGGTAATCAGGAGACGACAAAATATTTTAGTTACATGGTGGCGTATGTTGATTGTGTCAAATTCTCGTATAGCTATAAAGGGTAAATTTAACATGTGTGTTTTGATTTATCAAAATCTAATTCTGCTTAAATGATATTACATATATATTGACTTCTTCAAATATTTCAAATTAGTTGGCTTTCCATTTTGAGTAACTTGTTCGTGGACTAACCTGAATCAAACACGTAGAGTTATTAGGGAACATATATAATTTAAGTTGTGAAATATAAAATAAGGAAATGGAATAATATATAATTAAGCTTATTAAAGCGCAATTAAAGAATAATTAACATGATTTTGTCGATGATACTGTTGGAAGTAAGCCAACCATGAAAAGAGTCAAGAGCCGCGTATAAACGGGCAGCTGTATACTTCGGCGGCTTTAGTTCGGTTTTTCACTTTTCAGAAACCTTAAAAAGTCAATTATTGACTTTTTGGCTACTGACACGTAGAGGTACATAGTACTCCCTCCGGATTTTATATAATGGCTTCGACACTATTCATCATAATTTTTGTTGCAAGTTTGACCATAAATTTAAACTATTATATGAATAATAATATCATCATGTGATATATTTTTGGATTCATTTTAATATTTAATTTCTAAATATCAAAATTTTAGATTTAGTTAATATTTCTAACTAAAGTTATTGATGGTCAAAGTTAATGACACTATTTGATTTTGGTCAAACGAAGCCATTATATAAAATTCGGAGGGAGTACATCAAATGTAAAATCAGAAGTCAAATCTTCCAATTCCTAAAATAATCAAACTCTTACTAATCATACTGAGGAGCAAATAAGCAATAATCACATACGTCAGCATGACCCTTAATAGTGTAATGAGGACAAGTGTTTGTCCACAAGTGGTCATGTGCACTCAACCACACATGATAGATCATCATGCAACTTAATTATTTAGGTCAAATATTCAAAATGAAACCCATGAAATGGTGCACATGAGCACATCCATCTTAATTATGGGTTAAATTTCATGTTATTGAAATATTTAATAACAAATATGATCGAGTGCTGATCAGTGTAAATAAGTGTTGTTAGTGCTGATAAGTATAGTATATTAATATGTGTTGAATGAATATGGTCGATTTTAAAAATGCCCACTTAGAGATATTATATCGAATATTCATGCTGTTTTTAGACGTTTCATTCGACACGCCCCACTGGTTAGTTATAATTTTTCAAAAATTACACTTGAACCAAATTTTAATAGAAATGGAAGCTTGTTCAGTTTTTTATCAAAAACACCACTTAATGAACTAATTAGACTCAGAAAAGCTATGATTTGGTTATATGCTAATTAAATTTATTACCGAACTGAGTTACAATTCAAAAAGTACTCAACTTAATTAGTACTAGCAAAATTGAAATGAACCTTGTTCACCGTTCTATCAATAGAAACACAGTTTAATTTAGTCACTTATTCATGTGAATAGTTTCACTCAATGATTAATTCTATAAACATTACTGTTATTGATCAGATAAACAATTTGCGTACTGTTTACAATGACTGGCTTAATAATGAAAGTGCATGAATCTCACTCAAACATATATATTATCTAACCAAATATAGAACTTTCAAATATATGTCATTTACGAATTAGTTGACGTACTTAAAATGTCCAAGTGTCACAAGTGATATTATAGGTGTCACTTTTAGGCGTTTTTTGGCTGCTCTTTATAAATTTAAAATTGTCGCAGGTGACCGATTAGTTGCAAAATATTGTTAATTAGCAGACACGAAATTGCATAATAGATTATATATAATTAATCTTATCCTAGCTGATTTATATGGTTTTAAATCGGCCACGCATAACAAAAATGGCATATTGGTAATAAAACCATGTTCTGATGATTTTGCCGGCCATTTGTGATCAGATGATTTTATGATTAACATTTAACAATTTTCAACTATACATTAATTGCACAACCAGCCATGCTTTGAAATAGGTTCCCTCCAAAATTATTTGATAAAGAACAAGTCATGATCTAATCCATGGCCTGTTTGGCAGGATGGGTGATTAAACATGATTCTTTATTCGTTGAACATTACCTTAAATTCACCGTTTATGGAATAATGTTACGTTTGTTCATGTTAATTTTGTGTAAAAATTCCTTTTTAATGATATTTATGGTTAAATGGTCCATTATTTAAGCAATTTCTCCATGCAGGTACATTTTTCTTTTGCGTATTTTTACCATAATGCCCCTGATGGAACCCTATGATTTCAAGCCCATTTTTTGCCTTAACAATATTAGGGGTATTATGGTAAAAATACGGATCTCCAAGAGAAAAATGGACCTGGACGGAGCAACCCATTATTTAATATAGAATACCTCATATGAGAGATTGCCGTGATCATTGTAATAAGGTTCTCTTTTCCTTGCTTATTGTTAATATTGCTTATTAACAATATTGCTCATCATTAATTTTAATTTTTTTCATAGGAAATTAATTAAAGAGAAGGTCTTGGGTGAGACCGTCCTACCATAAGCTTATGGTAGGACGAATGATAGTTCATGTGTTTAATGGATTTGTTCATGTGTTTCATAGCTTTGTTCATGTGTTTGATCGAAATGAAAAGTGATAACTAGAAAACCAAATAAAAATATGGTAATTATGAAACAACCTCAATTTGTTGGAATACAGTTTCTATATATTCATATTATTTTTTCGAGAACGTCCCATGAGATCAAGGGCAAATGTTGATCTTCTCATTTTCAAACTCGACCTTTTACATGTAATTAAGCATGATCATTCAGTGTATTATTGATCTTCTCACTTTCATGTTTGATCTTTTAACTTTCAAAACTGTTATTTTACTTATTTAGAATGATCATCCAGTGAGACCAATTGAGAGATCTCAGTTGAGAATTTGTGTAGCATATATATAGTATATTTTTATCAGATACAGATGAAATAAAATTATGATCATCACCATGGTAAAACTGTACATTAATTGAAACTCTCAGTAATTAGCAGCCCCTAGCATGCATGCAGCTCCTTATAATTAGACGGTTTTTCTGAGCTCTGAACCCGATCGATCGTAAAGCAGGTAATAATGATCAGTATGAACAAGATCAAGTTGTGGTTGAAAAACTAGGGTTTCGTAACAATATGTCATGCTCATATTATATTACGATCGATGTTGTTTTCAGACGAATTTCGTCACCATCGTTTTTTTATAACAGGAAAACGTATTAGGTAGTTCAACATCTGACTTTTGATACCGCATAAAGCTCGACGTGTCGAACATTAATACTCACAAATCTGCTGCCATATCCTCAACGATCGTGACAGACTAAGATTTGAAGCTAAGAAACATACGTTAAAAAATACCATCTTTATCAGTGATCGATTAAACTATTTTGGAGTACGCAAACTTGTACAAATTTGCTGTACCAATTAAGGCGAGTAAGCAGCACGTATAAAAAAGTTTTCCTGATAAAAAATGTATATTATTTTGAAATGCTGTTTCATAGATTGCTTAACATGTAATCACTTGACTGGGAAACTGATAACATGTTTTCTGATTCTCCTACAAGTTCCCTTGATCTCATTACATAATTTAAAAACATATCTGATGCATTTTTATAAGTGAGAATCAAGAAAAAGTGGCAGATTTATGTAGTACGTGGAATGATATATATATTATTTTGAGGCTGTTTGATTAATTATCATCTGTCGGGACTGATGAGGCACAATAAATCATCATCAAAGATTATACTGATAATCTTGAATATTAACTGAGAAGTCCAAGTACGTAGAAGCTAAAAGAATATAAAAAAGCACTCTAATTTTAACTTTTGGTGCCTAAACAATGTTAGCAAATGACGATGAAATTTGATTACAGTCTGCAAGCGAGACAGTTCATGTTGCAGAATAAATAACGTAGGACTTTTGCAGAAAACCCTTCATAATGGTTCGAAGACTTTCGCACTAGTGGAAAGCAGGGGATTTAAGGCGGTTCCAACGTACCAGAGAAGGCACAAAGGAACCGCCTTCTCTGGCTGTGCCTTAAATTTTTCGATTTTTTAAGGCGGTTCATGATCCGCCTTAAAATTTTGACATTTTTCGAATTCGAAAACTACACAGTTAATATTACGAATTCGAAAGTGTCATATACTATAACCGCCTTAAACGTAAAAATCTTACGAATTCGTAAACTTTTTTTAACCCAGCAGAAAGGTTTTTCTCATTCGAAAAACCTTGTAACCTAGCAGAATGGTCTTTCTCATTCGAAAAAGTTTACGGATCATCCAAAAAAATATCCACTCGCGATAGTGCTTACGAACTCACGAGTGGGTGAAAACATTTATTGGAGAACTCAAAATTAATATAAACCAATCACATGCTTTATACACTAGAGTTGTATCATACTAAAATACATCAATCTTTTAAGGTTTCAAGCAAAGGAACATCCATTCTGCGTCATTGAGAGTAATACAAGTTGCCACACAGCCTGATCACCATTCAGATTCTGAATGCTCACCATTTTTCACCTGAAAAATGTTCCAAGTAAATTAAGTACTATTATTCTGTTAAGTTAATGTATTGCAGTAGATGGTATGGCTAGCTCAGTTTTAGAGAAATCCGTTTGGAAACTGTATAACAGCAAGTTATGCAATTGATTTCAAGCTGAGATAAAGCCTGTAGCAAAAAAAAACAAATCCACACTTGCACCACAAAGAGAAAAACAGAAAGGATGCAGCTGCACACGCAACCTGCAAAATTACAACAAACTAATTGAAGAGGACAACTAACTACGCAGAAGAATAAAGCAATTCAATTCCCATAAAACAATTTATCAACTTGGATGAAACAAAATAAGAAATGAAGACAAGTTTTACCTTTGAAAGCTTTCGGAGTGCTCTAACAGCTATTCTCCCACATCTGCATCTGCTTAATCATTTTTAGAGTTGTAGTCAACATCAATACCCTTGGCCATAACATAAAGGCATGAATTCCCATAGTCTTTTTCGCTTTTCCCGAATCCCCATGGGCCATGGCTAAATCCTCGACTTCTTTGCCACAACGAATCACCGTGATTGTCTTCATTCTTCAATGTACTGATTTCTTCAAAGACATACAGAAGCTCCTTAAGGTTAGGACATTGACAGTAAATGACAGACTTCATCTTCACAACCATTTCTTCAGATAGAATTAATTTGGTGCTTATCAACAATATCAGTTTCAATAACAGAAAAAGAACAAAACTTGACTTCAGGGAAAAAAACTAACAGAAAGCTTGCTCAGTGAAGACCAAACAAAAACCTTTTGCCAGTTGGTTGTCTCGGTAAAGCGCAATAAACATAAGACCGGATTTGTGATGATTTCAAATATCATAAAACAATTTCAGGAAGGCAATAGGCGGAGACGTGTGAGAAGTATGTCTTAAAGTGACTGCTTACTATGAAAATAGAAGGAAAAGACACAGAACAACAAACAGAAAACTCGATATTTCACAATTATATATGCTAGAGAAACACTTCCCTAACAAATTTACAGTCAGTTTATAACCTTAAAACACTCACATTTGAAACTCATTATAACCAGCAAACTACACAACACTTCCATGGTCAATTACATTCCTGAGTACGATTTAAACCAATGGATGTTTCACAATCATATATGCTAAAAAACACTTCACTAACAATTTCCAGTCGGTTTATAACCTTAAAACACTCACATTTAAAACAACAGATAACCTCCAGATCACCATTTTATTACAAGAACTCACACAGTCACACTCTAACTAAGCAAAACACAGACAAAAACACATAATAGACCTATGACTGAATAACTTACCATTTTGCAGCTGTTCCATTTTATTACAATAACTGCGAGACTTGTAGGCGCCCCGTCGTCGATGACTGCATCACTTCGATTCCTTCCGTGAAAAACACGCGCCCCCAAATTTGCCCTCGTTTCTGTACTCCGAGTCCTACTTTGAAGAAATACCTGAAGCGCCCCTTCGACAACGTCGTTTTGAACGGCGCCAGGTGCGGCGTCAGTGACAAGTTCAAGCCACCGTGGCCGCTGGAGCAGTTCCTTTCTCTCGCAGCCGCTTTAATCCCCACTAGGTCCATCGTCCCCAATGCGAAGGTAGGGTTTAACTGAATCGTCACATGTGGATCGTCAGCGGCTCCTCATGGCGATCTCGACCCTCCGCCTAAAAGTCCGTCGCCACCTGAAAGTTCAGTCGCGGTCTGAGAGATCCGTCGCCGCCTCTGCTTTTTTTGATGAATTGACTTTTTTTTGTTTTGTTTTTGGGATGGAATAAAAGAAAACGGAACCATCTTTCTCATTCGAAAAATAACATGAAACGTCTTTCTCATTCGCAAAATAAAAAAAAAAGCAGCGGAACCCTCTTTCTCATTCGAAAGACAATGAGTTTTAAGGCACTTGTTTTTAAAACCGCCTTAAAAATACACATGAACCGCCTTAAAAATACACATGAACCGCCTTAAATTATTTCCGAGGAAGCTTGCGCAAATAGACCGACCGAAAGAGTCTTTCGAGTTCGAAAAATCCTAAATTTTAAGGCGGTTCCGCGGATTTTGAAGAACCGCCTTAATTCTTGTGCCTTAAATTCCCTGCTTTCCACTGGTGTCGGCATCTAAAAGTTTGCTTGATTAGAACGACATTCGAATTTTCGTCATAAAGGTGGTTAATGTTTTTTCTCCCACCAACATAAAAGTCAAAATAAATAAAAGTCTTCTAGATGCATGCAAGTTGCCTGCAGGGTACGATAGAAGAGAGAGTAGGGAGATGAATTATGTTTTCTTTGATTGGTTTTTGTGTAATTTCATCATTTATTCAAATTGTAAACTATATATACCGTATTAAGGGTTGTATTTCTTTGCAACTTATCCGAACTTATTTAAACCTTTTATTGTCTAAATTCCAAAAATCAATATATTTAAAAATAATAGCAATAAAATTAAGTTTCACATTTCATCTAAACTGAACAGAAACTTCAGATAAGTTTGAAAAAAAGCCTAACCATTATAAGGGACTATTTCAAATAAATATATGAAAATTTTCCAGTTTAACTATAATATATGATGAAATGATCTCAAACAATTACTCTTTGTACAACGGAGCCCAAAATTGTTTACCCATAAATTTTCACATTTGCAGAGGTGAAAGCGAGTTGACTATTTTGATGAAACTTTGCTTATAAAAAAAATTATATGGGGTTGGACCAACCTTGTGTAACTAATGGAATATTCTATAAGAAGGGTAAAAATAGTTATGTTTTGGTTGAAATTGATTATCATTTTTAATTATAATTAGTGTAGCTGAAGTTATGATATTTGTCATAAAAACCAGTTAACTTTTACATCAGCTTCAACCTCAACGAAAATTGTCTTTCTTTAAAAGGAGATGAATAAAGTTTGGAACTCTTTTGGAATTAAGCTTGAAAAGTTGATCATAATATAATTGTGTATATGCGAATTATGGAAGAGTATTGTACGTACACACAAAACTCAATTGCAGCTTGCACACCAATCATGCATGCACCATGCAAATATGCAACTGTGTAATCTTTTGAGGTCGGAACTTCTTTATGCCCACTTTGCACTAAAGAATGTTCCTTTTATTTCTCATTTTAGATTGGATTGGATACATATAAATGGGCAATATCAATATAGTCCGTATGATTGGAGTTCCCAAACAACCCGTATCCTCAAAATATCTTACGCGCCCGATATCAACCTCAAAAGATTGAAAAGGCACCCACAGTTACTCTTACTTAAACACGTAGTGTTCTAAGTTTCTGATCCGATGATCTGAAATATGATTGAGACTTTTCTTGACGAACTTGTCTTATTCTACTGATGCTAATATTAATTTAAACTCAAAATTTATGCTAAATTTATAATTTAATTATTATCTATCTATATAATTACTATTTCTAATTCGATAACTGTTCTTCGGTCTGGATTGACACCTCTAATTATCCGTCAATAATTTCATGTACTATGTCCAACAAGTGTACTACGATTCAAAACCCCCAAACTCTCGACCTGGCGGACCTAGACGAGTTCACAAGTCGTAATCGAGGCCATGACCTTTTGATTTCATTGATTGGTTGCACCATGCTTCAACCTTTATGGAACAATGATCTTCCCACCCTATGTATTGATTGCATATGCCTTTACAGGTGCTACTCTATTATTACTTACGCGCATATGTTTTAGCCTTTAGGGGTGTGTTCTACAACAATCAAACGACCGACTTACGAGTCCATTTTGTTGGACCGATCATCATCACGTTTTTGGATACGTTTCGATTAATATAAAAAAGTTTTGGATTAAGTTGATGGTAAAATCAATGATTTGTTTGTATATTTCACATTTCACACCTTTGTTTATCATAAGATATGTGAACCAATAAAATTATAAATACAAATAGAGGTATGACGGTCTCACTCAATACTTTCTCATCTGTTAATACGTAGAAATGGAATATTCTCATATGGCTTATGTATGAAACACTAGTTAAAACATAGACTTCAAACGATAATTGAAATAAAAACATAATATATGATAATTAATAGTAATAATAATAATATCTTTAAATTTGATGTATACATTTGTGGGATCATAAAATTGGTGACGAGGGTACGTAGTAGTACTACTGTACTAGAAAGACTCACTATGTAATTGACCTTTCTAAGGTAATTTTAAATTATTATTTTTTAAAGTAATTTGTTGATAAGCATATATATGGAATTTTTTATTGAGAAATATATCAGGGTAAAATATATCACACAATTATTTTCCAACTCTATTTTAGATTAGATTTCATATATACACTCTGAATTTTATTTTTTGTATGAATAGAATTTTCTAAAATACAAAGTTTTGGGTGAGACCGTCCTACCATAAGCTCATGTAGGACGAATTTTATTTTTTGTATGAATAGACTTTTCAAAAATACAAAGTCTTGGGTGAGACCGTCCTACCATAAGCTTATGGTAGGACGAATGATAGTTCATGTGTTTAATAGATTTGTTCATGTGTTTCATAGTTTTGTTCATATATTTCACAGTTTTGTTTGTTATAAGCTGGGTTCATGTGTTTGACAGATTTGTTCTTGTGTTTCACAATTTTGTTTGTTATAATCTGTAACAATATGTAAATGAATTAACAAAGCTTAGAAACACATGAACATATTCATTAAACACATGAACTATCATTCGCCCTACCATAAGTTTATGGTAGGACGGTCTCACCCAAGACCTCTAAAATAAAATTGAATTTTTTTTACTCTTCTGTTCATCATCAAGCAGGCCAAACCCGGTGCATAGCCCACACAAGCATAAACGGGCTACAATCTTCGCGCCCAACAACAAGCCGCGCGCAACCGAAAATACGTCGGCTTCCGGTCAAACCGAAATCGATTTTTTGCAGAAACCTTCAGTCTTGCGGACTAAGCTACGCCGGAGCTCACATCATTCCCATGGAATTCTACGCAGAGGAAGGGAAACAGCTAGACGAATCATGCTCAACTCTCGTGCTGGTAAGCATCCCCAATTCTTTCCTAGGGTTTAACCTTCAATTTAAAGCTTTCTGTATCTGATATTCGATTGTTGCTGCATATTCTGGATAATTAGCCGGCGCTGTCGGTCGGAAACGTCGGCCAGCTGGCGGCGGACCTGCTGATATCTTCGTTGAGGGCGGAGAGAGTCGGTTATCTCGACGACCCCAATGTCCTGCCCTGCCTCGGGAATAATGCCTATTCGCCTTCTCCTGCCGGTGATCTTACCCTTCCTCTTGAAGGTTGCGATTTACTCTCTCTCTCTCTCTTGCACGTTTATTATGAAATTGATGTGATTATCTTTTTTTAGTTTGTTCAATTTAGCTTCGATTTTGAATTTGAATGTATTGCTTATCATTTTGTTTCTAAGTATGTTTATCTGTTTTGTGTGGCAGCTTATAGCTCAGTATCGAATCAGCTGGCCTTCATTCAGCAGAGGTCTCCAGTGATGAAGGTATGTGTGCGTTTTTCGGCTGAGACTCACTTACCCTGTATAAGTGTTTGGATAAGTTTTGAGTTCTTTGTGTTGCTGCACACTTTAATACTATTAATGAAATAACAGGGTTCTATGATTGAGCTTGCAAAAAATTTGGCAAACTTCGCTGCCGAGAATCAGATCAAGCATGTTATAGTTCTCTCTAGCTTGGACTTTAGGCATTATCAGAACATTGATATGTCAAGGTATTCATTACTTTACTTTCTTTGGTTTTTTACTCTTGAGATTCAGGACTTATATTGGGTATTCGATGTGTTTTGGAATAATGACTTAAACACCTAGTTACTGGATATACTTGCTAACTCTTTGGTTTTAAACATTGGTGGTACTATGGTTGAAGGACTATAAAGACTTATGTGAATGGCTGTAATTCAGATTTTTTTAGTGTCCGGTCTTGCTTCATTTTCGTTTTCCTCTTGGGGTGAGTTTTCTAGAGACTTTATTAATGTCAGTTTTTTTCTCTTAGTAGCTTGCCAACGTACTACCTTTCGAGTTCTAACGAGGATGGGACTGATGATGACTGTGAAAAACTTGGGTTGAAGAGATTATTGGAGTATGACCCTAGTCACCAAAGGTGGCAGTATCTTAGCTCAGTCGATGCTGCTCAAGATCATGACTTTCCTGAGGACCTAGAAGAAGATGACTACTACCCAAGCTTGCCCTTTGCCGCCCTCTTCTCTTGCTTGAAGGTAATGGCATGTTTAATGTTTGCTATATTGAGCTACAAAGTGTCTTTTACAAGTTATATAATTGGTCTCTTCGTCATAACATGAAACTGATCTTTGGTCCTCATAGATTATCTAGGTGGTTCCAGTCTCTGTATGTAAGTTAGGTTGTCACCTTTATATCTTACATCGAGTCTCGTCAAATACTGTACATAGCTACTTGTTACTTTAGGTTTGCAATCAGATATTCCTTAGCTGAGTTGAGCAAATGTAGAGACGTTGGATCTGCAGAGTTTGGCTTTGTTTCATGAGTGCACATCTTAACCAAAAACCAGAATTTAACATGAAACTATTATCTTAGACTAATGATTTATAAATCTAGTGTTTCTACTTGGGAGTTATTTTGCACTATTGCTTAATCCTTGAAGAAGGCATGAACTATTCTCATGAAATTTGTTTTGTGGTGTACAAGGCCAGAGGCATAAAAGTCACTTGTCTGCTCTGCTATTGCTCGGAAGGAGACAACATGCCTGATGCTTTCAACTTAGCTGGGGCAACCAGCAAATTCTTGAATCTAAACCTTCACAATGCTCAAGGTGAATTTTTGAGTTCCATTTTTTCCAAAACTCTATTTGTTGCTACATTTTTCTCATCGTTGCTCATTTCAATTGGGCAATATTAGTAACGTGTTCGACTAACTCTTTTTGCAGGCAACGGAAATGGTGGATGGATCGTTCCCTTCTCATGGAAGAGCGTGTATGGACCTCCTCCAGATGCAAATCTTTTTTAAGTCTTCTTATCAATTGATTTTCTTTTGTTTAGATGTAAAACCACATAAACATTTGCCTCCTGCTTTAAGAAGCATTCACATTTGATCTCCATTGTCCTGGCCAAAATAGTTTGGTTGTAATCTTCTTGTAAGAATTTCCTCCATGTGATTTCACCTGCTACACAAACATTTCATCAACTCCTGGAGCCCCCACTCTTTTTATAACAGAGCCCCACTCTTAAATCATGCAGTAATTTGAGGATTAGTTGGAAAAAATCTGGGCGATTAATATGTTAAAAGGCGAGTAGATCTTGAATATGCTAGTACTTGTAGTATTTAATCTTGAAGGACACCAAGAGACCGGTTTCAGTAACATTTGATCAGCTTCGGTAGTACAAATTTTAAGATTTATGAATTAAAAATTGTATTTTAGGGACGAAATTCAAACCATAGGCTTAAATAGTTTCTTGTGTTTTTTCACCATTTAGCACACTTATTAATTCAAAATTTGCGTGAAATTTATGAATTGGAGTGCTTTTTATCTCTTGCTTCATGTTCTAGACTCCTACTCCTTGTGGTTCGTATGTGTTAATCTACTTGAACACTTTTAGGTCATGTTCTCGTGAAGTTATTTCTTAATAAACTGAAGTAGATGATATGACTTCTCTAAAATCATATCCTAGGAGCATTCAAATGAATATTGTATTGAAAAATACAATCAATACAACTAAATTAACTGGAATTCATAAACCTCATTTTACTGAACTGAATTGAACTATTCTAAATTTAAAAGAGCTAGCCTTAGTTGAACTCATCTTTTCACAATTGTTTTGTAAACTTCACTGACCACGTCATTTCTTATTAAAATCTTTGCATTGGAGATGCTCTTATGTATCCAGCAAACTACCTTTAAAACCACAATGTTGGGTCACCATAACTATGTTTAGCAAATGAAATCTACTTTGTGAATTCAACAAATCAAGAATTGCGTATTTTTTTAGGTTGCCTTTTGCAGATTTCAGAGCCCCTCAAGGCCATACAAGCAGGTCTGATATTGGTTTTTTTTTTTTTTTTTGGTTTTCAGTAGGGACGGTCCAATCTTATATGAGTCCCCGTGCGATAATATATTATTTTAATTATTACAATAACATATTTAAAAGAATTACTGAGTTTAAAATATATATTATGAGTATGGTAAGAACAGTCACAATTAAATTTTTTGGGTCTTATTTTATGGTTTACATTTAAACTCATTTCACAAATTATTGTTTATATTTGAAACTTCGATAAATTTTAAAAATAAATTTTCATTTAAAATGGTCAATTATGTAATCATCGTTAGCACATGGTGGTTTGATCTTTCGTCAGGTTTTTTTGAGAATAAAAAATTTCATTTCATTTTACTGGAAACGTCCAGTATCTTTGGACACATTAGCTGATTTCAGATGAAATCCACGAGGTAATAGTTTCCATGTGTAACTAATAGAATAATGTGTGATTAGGAATATGGATTCGACACCTGCTTGTATATGTACGTGGAATCTTACTTAAACACTCCTGAGGTGCAAAAGTCACTTTTCCATGTATAACTAATCGAATAATGTGTGATTAGGAATTTGGATTCGATAAATGCTCGTATAAGTATGTGGAATCATACTTAAACACTCCCGAGGTGCAAAAGTCACTCCATGCAAATTGATCTTGTGAACATATCGGTCTTGTTTCCATCTTATGTTGTTTCACTTAAATGTTGTAATTTAATAGTATTATAAATATTTGTGATCTTGTGTATCAAGAATTTGGAATAGCTTAGCTGGTTAGAGCGTGTGATTGTTAACCACAAGGTTGGAGGTTTATCTATCCATGCCTTATTTCTAAACTCATAATTAAATTTTTTGCACGTGATTTTAAAAAATTACACGTAAAAAACTTTCATCCCCGACTCCAAGGAGTACGGTTTATGAAGTATAGTGTAAAAATTTCAAAGCTAAGGAGGAGATGGAGAAGGTCTTGGCAGCTAAGGAACAGCATGATGTTCAAGCTAAGGAACATGCATGATGTTCAAGCTAAGGACATCCTTGCTTAAATCTGAGAATTCCATGCTCAAGGGGAGAAAAAGGAGTTTGAGAAAGTCGTGGCTGCTTTGGAGCAAGATCTTAAAGACAGAGATAACGAGGTTGCTTCGCTACAAGAAGAAAAACAAGAGTTGCAGAAAGTTGTATGTCAGCTAAGGAACAATGTGTTAAGGATAACGATAACGATAACGAAATTGCTTTGATCCACAGAGCTAAGGAGGAGATGGAGAAGGTCTTGGCAGCTAAGTTTGAATTCTTTACATTGGCACATAATTCATTGTTAAGATATCTTATGGCGAAGGATCCACACGCTTAGGTATCCAGCAAACTGCATTTAAAACCACAATGTTGGGTCACCAACTATATTTAGCAAATGAAATCAACAAATCAAGAATTAAGAATTACGTGTTTTTAATTTTTTTAAAAGATAGACCATACTAAGATATATAGATGAGTATGGTAAGGTTTTTAGTTTGGTTTCATATTCATGAGTGTAAATTCAAGGGAACAGCAACCGGCCATTGAGTACATGGAGACTTTTGGTTGGAAACTAATTGCAAAATACTATTTAACCGAAGGTTTAACCGTTAGTATTTTTACTTATTTATGTTTACTAACTCCAAAACTTTGATATTTAGAAAATACACTTCAAGATGAATCCAAAACTATAACGCAAATATGTATATGTGGTAAAACAGGTAATAAAAACTATGGTGAATCAATATAAAAATAAAATTTCGGTCATGTGTACCATTCATTACTATTCAAACTGCACTTATTGAGCAACTTTTTTTTATGAGTGTTAAATTCATATAATAATGCTTTCTAAAATAAATTTCGGTCATGTGTACTCATTTACATTTGAACATTTTAGTCATACATCCAGCTACAACCATAAATTCTACTCAAGATACAATAATTCAAATCAATTCACGAACGCAAGAAAAAACGCATGGTCATCCACTCCTCCCACGATCCCAAATCCCAACAAACAGAATTTTATTTCCATATTTAATTAGCTTATCTTTTTCTTCCCATAATTCCTTACATGTTATGTCAACTTATTAGAAGTTTCATTCGTGCCCCTATAAATCGAAACACACGTAGCAACGAGTTTCCTCACCACCTTTAAACCATTTCTAAATTTTCTCTTGGAAACCAAACAAATTACCACTATGACATCGTCATCTTCCTCGTCGGAAAATGAAGATCAGGCGTCTCCACCGCCGAGCTCCCTTCCCCGGAGAGAAATCCCCGGCGGCTACGGGATCCCGTTTTTCGGGCCGATCGCGGACCGTCGCGACTACTACTACAACCAGGGCCCGGATGCATTTTTCCGGGGCCGGATGGAGAAGTACAACTCCACCGTGTACCGGACGAACATGCCGCCGGGTCCGTTCCGGGCCCGGGATCCCAAGGTGGTGGCGGTGCTCGACGCCGTGAGTTTTCCGATCCTGTTCGACAACTCCAAGGTGGAGAAGAAGAACGTCCTGGATGGGACCTACATGCCCTCCACCGACTTCACCGGCGGCTACCGCGTCTGCGCGTTTCTCGATACGACCGAGCCGGCTCACGCCGCTCTGAAGGGGTTCTTCGCGGCGCAGCTCGGCGCGCTGCATAGCCGGTTCATACCGACTTTCCGGAGCTCCATTTCCGAGCTGTTCATCACGCTGGAGGATGAGCTGGCCAAGGACGGGAAATCAAACCTCAACAACCTCAGTGACAAGGTAATAGGGCGCAACTTGCATGTTCGATTATCTTGGTTTCGTTTTCGGTTCATTGATGAGGTCAATAAATGTTTGCATTATGCACAGATAATATTTCTTGTTTAATTTTGCTTTTTTAAAACTTTCATATTTGGTTTTTGTCGGTTTTTTAAAAAAGCATTCATTTTTATTCGGATAATATTTTTTTATTTTTAAAAAATATTTATTCGGATTATATAGTTTAATATATGTAAGGTGTTTAATGCGTTTTATTTTTGAAAAAAGGTGTTTAATGCGTTAGGTGAACCACTAAAGTATGCTTAATTTTGGGAAAAAACAAAACAACTTTCATTTACCTTTTTTTAAAAAACAAAACAACGATATACAATTTCTTTTTCTAGTTCTCAATTTATTGATTCTCTCTATTGCTTTTTAGATATTTACTTATTGTTTTTTTTTTTTTTTGAAAAATAGATATTTACTTATTGTTAATTTACATGTCAAACACAATTAAAAAGAAAATAATAGAACTAATGAAGTGCAATTTGACGTCCATGTTTCATTTTTTACGCCACTATTTTTAGTAAATTAACTAATATATCCTTACTAATTAATTTGAAATGTTAGTCTTTAATCCCTATGATAATAGGAAGGTAGACGTCAAATAATCAATCCAAAATATTCCAGAGAAGAGACAGAAATGAAAATTGATTAACACATTTTATTAATCATGCCATACTTCCCAATAGATTCTTTACAAATTCTTATTACTATATATGATCTTATCTATATTTTCAAAAAAAAAAAAAAAAAAAAAAATATATATATATATATATATATATATATATATAAAGTCTTGGGTTTATGGTAGGACCAATGATAGTTCATGTGTTTAATAGATTTGTTCACGTGTTTCACAGTTTTGTTTGTTATAAGCTGGGTTCATGTGTTTGACATATTTGTTCTAGTGTTTCACAATTTTGTTTGTTATAATCTGTAACAATATGTAAATGAATTAACAAATCTGTGAAACACATGAACAAATCCATTAAACATATGAACTATCATTCGTCTCACCCAAGACCTTCTCATATATATATATATATATGATCTTATCTATATAGAAGTTGTGTAAGTATACTACAGTTTCTAAAATAAATTAAATGAGAGAAATAAAACTCTCGTGTTCACATACTTGCCTAATATAATACATGCTTGTAATATGGTAACATAAATCTATTGTGTTTGATTATATCAAAAGGTCTCGTTCGATTTCATCTTCCGTTTGTTCTGCGACAACAAAAGCCCGGAGGAAACCGTCCTCAAAACCACCGGTCCGGCCGGGTTCGACAAATGGCTGCTGCTAATGCTGGCTCCCCTGATGACACTTGGCCTGAAATTCGTCCCAAACTTCGTCGAAGATCTCTTATTACACACTTTCCCGCTACCTTTCCTGTTCGTGAAATCCGACTACCAGAAAATCTACGAAACCTACGAGAAATACGGCTCCAAGATCCTCGACGAAGCCGAGAAAGCCGGGCTCAGCCGCGCCGAAGCCTGCCACAACCTGGTTTTCCTCGCCGGATTCAGCACCTACGGCGGCATGAAAGTCCTCTTCCCGTCACTGATCAAGTGGGTCGCCGCCGCCGGAGACGACCTGCACCGCCGCCTCAGGGAGGAGATCAGGGCCGCCGTGAAGGAAGAAAACGGTGTCACGTTCGCTGCCATAGCCAAAATGGAGCTCATCAACTCCGTCGTATATGAGACCATGCGGATCGAGCCGCCGGTGCCGTTCCAGTACGCGAAGGCGCGTGAGGACATTGTGGTAAATAGCCACAAATCGTCGTTTCTGATCAAGAAAGGTGAGATGATATTTGGTTACCAGCCTTTTGCGACGAGGGATCCTAAGGTTTTCGACCGCGCCGAGGAATTCGTCGCTGATAGGTTCTTAGGCGACGGAAGCAAGTTGCTGACGTATGTTTACTGGTCTAACGGAAGGGAGACGGATAATCCGACTGCCGGAGATAAACAGTGCCCCGGCAAGGAATTGGTGATTCTGTTGTCCAAGTTGATATTGGTGGAGTTTTTCCTCAAGTACGACACTTTTACGGTGGAGGCTTCTACTATTATGTTGGGACCTTTAGTGACGGTTAAATCGGTGACTAAACCGAAATAACTCGCAATGAAATGGGATTATAATGTTTTTTTTATATATGTTGATTGATCTTGTATTTAATGGTGAGTTGTAAATGTGTGAATTTCCCTGAATAAGTGTCAAAAACATTTAACGTAGGTTTTGCATGGAGTTTGGTGATTTTACCTTAAGCAACACCATTTTCTAACTATATGTGCTATCAGTGGCGGAACCAGCAATTGTAATTAGCATGGGCCATAATTGGATATAAAAGAAGTTATATGTACCAAATGTAAATATATAATTTATACTGATTCAGGGTT
Source organism: Cruciata laevipes (assembly GCA_963678965.1). Taxonomy (NCBI): domain Eukaryota; kingdom Viridiplantae; phylum Streptophyta; class Magnoliopsida; order Gentianales; family Rubiaceae; genus Cruciata; species Cruciata laevipes. Next base: position 2,138,673 of record OY787634.1, on the reverse strand, counting down.
AAAGATAAATTATAATATTTATTGTCTAGTTAATATAAAATTAAAGGAAAATGTAATTTTTAATGAAAATGGTAAACTTTTTGGAAAGGAATCTATTTTTCTAAGGAAACGATAAATTAGTTCTGATTGTGATTCTAAGATATAATCTAACGTGGATACAAAATGGTTTTGCACCATAATCTTACTAATTTGCACCCATTATTCATTGGCAAATTCTCATTTGAGACATGAGACCAAAGATTATATGAGACTGCTATTGATTGAATTTATCGTTGGTGAGCTTTAAACCCGCCGATTTCCTTGATTGAATTTGTCGTTGGTGAAATTGACCAAAGAAATGATCAAGAAAATTGAACGAAAGATCAAGCAAATTGAACGAAAGATCAAATTAACTGAAAAATCAAGGCAAAACAAAAATACTCAAGGACATTTATTGAAAGATCAAACAAACTGACTAAAAGATCAAGAAGAAACAGTAAATGCTCATTCCCTTGCTCTTGGTCTCCACAAGGATATGTCTCACCCAAGACTTTCTCTTATTCATTAGAAGAAAACAAATCACCTCCAAAAGTGCCTACAAAATAGCAAAAATAAATTAAAATTACTGCTTCATGGTAAATTCATGGGGTGGGCTAGGCACACCTGGGCCCCTCCCTAGTTCCGCCACTGTGTGCTATGGTACTTTTAATCATAATGATATTATTTTGAATTTGATTAGAGTAAACATCTAGGTTAGACTATTCAAGAAATGCAAATGAAATTTGAGTTTGGCTATGTTTGCAAGAATTTTTAATAGTTCAGTTTAATGAAAATGTAATTTTATGAAATTCATGTTAGTCATACTGCTCTACCTCCGGAAATTCCAAATCTAATATGACACCAAAATGCATGCAAAAAGAAAATAATTAAATCATGTTTTCTTAAAAAAAAAAAAAAAAAAACAAACAAACAAACAATCAGACAAGTCATAAACCACTCACTTTCAAAAAAAAAATAAAAAAAATCATAAACCACTCTGATTTGAAATAGGTATCTTCTAATTTGGGTTTAGGCCTGCAAATGAGGCAATCGTGTGAAAAGGCCTGCATGTTGTTGTTTAGGATAGGACACATCCATAAGAAAGATATGTAATTGGGCCCTTACAATAAGCATTTGGTGAGTGGGCTTTGTATCAGATATGGGAAGTGTACAAAATGTACTTGTGCTAACCCTGCTAAACCATGATCAAAATCAAGTGCAAAACCTGTAATTGATAACAAGAGTCAATTTTCAAAAAAAAATAACAAGAGTCACGACTCACACGATCACGGTCTTTGGATTCACCACAAAGAATTCGCAAAGAAAAATCTAACTTGTTACTCAAGATTCAAGAATGAGACTACATTAATTGGCGTAAACAATTGCATCAACGAGTGTATCAATTGAGATATTTATCTTATTCAAAATTAAGTGAGACAGTTTAGTTTATATGTAATAGATTACAATGTAATGGACCAAAATTATTTCAAAAAATATGCAACACCTGCAACACTACAAACACATTGTTTTATCCCAACTAACACCTTGAAAATACAAAACCAAAAATCAAATAACAAGAACCATGAAAAAATATCAATGATAGTTATAGTAAATCGATAGGTTGTACAAATCAAAAACAAATCCTCAATCTGTTTAAGCATATCGAGAATAGAACATCAATCCAACTAATCAAATAAAAAAATATAAATTGATGTATGAAAATCACACACTTGCTGTTTTGCCATCAGGAAAAATGGAAGAACAAAAATAGGTGTGCTGGTGAAGCCGGCTGTTTTGTCTATTTGATTTATTTCTAATTTAACCAAGTTTAAAATTTGGGATAGTCTAATTTATCACAAAACCTTGCTTGAATTTTATTCATTTGGGTTGAAGCAAATTAAATTTAACGGGTCAACTTTGAGTGAGCTTAACCTATAAACAAACAATAATGGATTATTGTTCCTATGTTATTTTGATCATTCATTTTCTAGATAGCCGTGCACGTATCGAAAAATTCCAAATGATGTACAGATCATATACGTACGTGAATTTATTCTACTAATTGATCATTCATTTTCTACCATTTGTTGTCGTAAACGGATGAATCAAAATTCAATGCGTGATGATATACATGAGAATAAATTGATAGAGTCTGAACGGGACTAGGTTGTATACTTTGTAGGGAATATGATTTGGAACTGATTTTTTTTTGTGGAACTATCCTGGCAGACGTGGGGAGTATCCTTGTCCATTTGTTTGTTACATCCCTCTTTGCAAGCATAAACCCTCCTCGCCGCCACCTTGAACTCTTCCCATCATGGGTAGATGGGGAAATCATTACTTTTCCGTTTATTGATTCTTTACTACCTTGAATAAGTGTGATTTACACATGAAATTGGTGTTTTGGTTATGATTATGTGGATCGTGTTTTGGTTAGTGATCTATGATTTTCAAGGTGTTTACAGTTTGAAGAACATAGATCGTATTTGGATGCCTGGTTTTGTGTTTCAATGCGTCTGCAGTTTGGATCAAGGTGTTTACAGTTTGAATTAAGGTGTTTACGCTTGAACTACATATGTCAACGTGTTCGTGGTGTTGCAGATGTTGAACATCCCTGATTAACATGGTATGCTTGGATGCGGATCCCTTGTTAAACAGATTATGACTTTTGCGGTGACTGTATATTTCTGAGGGGATATTACTCTTTTATTGGATTTCATCTTTGTAATAGGACAATTAGTATGATTAGCATTTAGTTTGATTATCCTTGATAGGATATCTAGATTAGATGTTTGATTCCACTTATTGTAAGCGGTTGGGTGTTTCCAACATTATATATATATATATAAAAAAAACCGACATCATCTGTTGTTGGATATTTCGGGGACTTTATCGTGAAAGTAATGGTATAGAAAAGCTTAAATTATACTTGTTCACATAAATAGAACGTAAAGTCTCAATAAAACTTCTTTTTAAGGTACGCTACTATAAAAGAACTATATACAATATTTAAGGTAAAAAGACTTCAATTATTTTTTTAAAAAAAAATCATGGTAATGGGAAAATACTTATTAACAATTACAATGGAATTAATATCCAATTCAATTAGTTCATTACAAAAATAAGCAAACTACATATGAATTAGACTAACCGTTTATGTATTATAAACACAATTTAATATATCAAATAAAAAAATGTAATAAAAAAGACTTTCAATAATCTTAAGATATGAAGAATCACATCAAAAGTCCAAGCTGCAATGTCGATAATTTTCAAAACTTTTTTGGACGTTTCCAAGTTACTATCCAAAGTCCTCCTATAATTATTGTAATTAAATCAATTCGTTCATGTAGTGACTCTAATGACCACGATCTAGAATTATTATTATTATTATATAATTAATATTTTCTCATTAGGTAAGCAATCCGACCATCCCATCTTAGTTTATTAAAATGTCTAAGTAGAGTGAAAAATGATACGGCTATAATCAACGCAATTGTCAAAGCTTATAACTTAATTTATGTAATACTAATGATCATCCAATCTAAATTTAACATGTTTATGTAATATAAAAATATATAATACTTGTATTTTCTTGTTTGAGTGATATAATAATACCCGCATTTGGTTTTTCTACCAGAAAACTAATTACAGATTTTACTCGATCGATCATGATAAGATCAAATTCCGCTTTTTAAAGACTACGTATGGCTGCGGAAGAAAAGTGGGAACCAATTTATACGCCTCTTCAACGTTACTTTTCTCCCGTTTGTTCATGCACTGATCATTATTAGTTTTGACATTTGAAGAATAGTCAACAATCTATTAGTCGTTAAATATTCATATGTATTCGGTTAAACATGTATAAAAGGACAAAGTTGGATTAGTTTAGTAGTCAACTATCATTTAATTCATCATCAGGATTCTAATAATACATTCGATTGAGCATAAAAAATATAACAAGTTGAGCGTGCAAGTAATATTAAAAAATGACATGTTCACTCATTCGAGTCATCTTCCCAATTCATGAGTTGCAATAAAGAAGTTTAAATTGAGATGCTGATAAATTAAGGGGCCAGCTAATTACTAATTAACCATTTTTTCAACCATTTTGTGTCGAGTTTAGCTAAAGTAGTGTTTCTTGCCAGTCAACTTAAGCTTTTGTTTGTATCAAACAACTAACAATTAACTATTGTCAGATTAAAGCAAATTACAACTTTCCCTATTTTGCCCCAAATGCCAAAATGTGACATTTGGCCACGTTTTATAACTCTACTAAATACTAATCAACTATTGAATACTTGAATATATGATCGGATTTCACCATGGCCGGGAAATTTAATGAAACGTGTACAAACCCCTAATTAGTTGTGACGTAAAACTAGCATTCCTACACTATAAATATAACATGAGCGATAAAACATTTACATGCACATTTTCTCATTCAAAACAATAATAGTACTCTACATCTCATTTACCAAAAATATACAATCATGTCTTCTTCTTCTTCTTCAAATTCCTCCGATGAGCCACCAAAACTTCCTCTCCGGGAGATTCCCGGCGACTATGGCCTCCCTTTCTTCGGCGCCATCAATGACCGAAGCGATTTCTACTACAACCAGGGCCGAGACGGGTTCTTCAAGGCTCGTATGGAGAAACACAACTCTACAATTTTCCGGTGCAATATGCCTCCGGGCCCTTTCATGGCCCGCAACTCTAAAGTTGTGGTGCTCCTGGACGCCATTAGCTTCCCAATCCTCTTTGACAACTCGAGGGTTGAGAAGACTGACGTCCTGGATGGAACGTTTATGCCTTCCACGAAGCTTTTCGGGGGCTACCGGACTTGTGCGTTTCTTGATACCTCCGAGCCTGGTCATGGTGTCTTGAAAGGCTTTTTCATAAACCAAATCGTGAAGTTACACCAAAAGTTTGTCCCAACCTTTAGGGCTTCTTTATCAGGGTTTTTCACAAAATTAGAGGATGATTTCTCGAGAGAAGGAAAGGTGAACTTCAACGATCTTAGTGATGAGGTTTCGTTTGAGTTCGTTTTTCGATTACTATGTGGTAATAAGAGCCCGTCAGACCCCGACACGGGCCTCGGGTCATCGGGCCGGGTCATGTTCGACAAATGGCTGTTCCTCCAATTGTCTCCCTTGATTTCACTAGGGCAGAAGCTCATCCCTCATTTCATCGAAGATTTGCTTCTCCACACCTTCCATCTCCCATCCTGGCTGGTGAAATCCGACTACCGTAAACTCACCGGCGCGTTCGAAAAATACGGTAGCGCAATACTCGACGAGGCGGAGAAAGCCGGGATCGATAGGGACGAAGCCCTCCACAACCTGATATTCCTCGCCGGTTTTAATGCATACGGCGGGATGAAGATCCTCTTCCCGGCGCTGTTCAAGTGGATCGGCGCCGCCGGAGTAGTTCTCCACCGCCAGCTGGCCACGGAGATCAGAGCCGTGATGCAATCAGAAGGCGGCGCGATCACGATTCCGGCATTGGAGAAGATGAGTCTGACCAAATCCGTCGTGTACGAGGCTCTCCGGCTGGACCCGCCGGTGCCGTTCCAGTACGGCAGCGCTCGCGAGGACATCGTGATCAGAAACCATGATTCCTCGTTCCTGGTCAAGAAAGGCGAGATGATATTCGGTTACCAGACATTTGCGACGAAAGATCCCAAGGTTTTTAGCGACGCTGAGGATTTCGTCGCTGATAGGTTCGTCGGCGACGACGGCGAGAAGCTGCTAAAGTATCTGTACTGGTCAAACGGGCGGCAGACGGAGAGGCCGACGGCGGAGAACAAGCAGTGTCCGGCGAGGGATCTGGTGGTGCTGCTGTCCAGGATAATGGTGGTTGAGTTTTTTCTCAAGTACGACACTTTTGAAGTCGACACTTCTACCGTCATGCTGGGGCCGTTAGTGACGGTTAAATCGTTGACTATGGCTGCTTGACCGAATTGTTTAATCCCTATGGTTACATTTTATTATTAGTGTTTCATTATTTTCGTGGTAACTATTTTATGGACCACTGAACTTATAATAATCCAGGAATAAATTGTATTTATGATTTCTTATGTATATTTAATTTAAAAAGATTTTATATGTTATTTAAGTGTGTAGTTTGTGTTTTTAATATTACAATAAAGACAAAGTTTAAAAGTTGGACAATAAACTATTTAAATATAAATATAATAACTTTAGTAAAGATATATAACATCAATCAATAATTCAACAAAATGTTACAATATTAATTATTATTTATGCATAATCAACGTCAACATAAAATTATAAAATATCAACCATCTAAATGTTGGGTGACTCTCGCATAAAACTTTCTCACCATAAAAATACTTCAAACATATATACGTTTAAATGATTAAAATTACAAAATTAGTGCTGGCGCGCCATTATTCACTGGCACCATAATATGACTTTGAAGAGGGCAGATTGATTATTGTGTCCCTTGGATCAGTACTATTTAATAATAAATAATAATAGATTATCATCAAGAGCAGCCAATGAAACAGAGACAGAGGTTCTGTACAATTCAGCTTATTTCCAGCACTTCCAACACCCTCCAATACTTGGCACTATTCATGGACATGAATGATTGATTTTTTTTTTAAAATAATAATTTTTCTTTAGAATTAGTTTCAATATGTTGTGTACGAATTAATCATTCTTTAAATATATATTTTCATAATTATGTACATCATAATTATACAATTTTAATTTAATTTCAATACCCCTCCAACACCTTCCAGCACCAGCTACCAATTCCAGCACTCTATTGGACAGGCCAGAAACGCATGAATAACATGTTACGGACACAATTAAACATGTAAAGAGAAACACGTAAGTTAAATTTCACGTTTTGAGTCGTAGAAATCTAACACAAGATTTTTTTTTTTTTTTTTTGTATGGTATATTTTTCTGATCTATTGGCTTAAATAAAAATGTGATATATGTCAAGTGTATTTGCTATTAATCGTATGCTAAACTTTATTGATCATAATTTTTGTTTAATTCTTATTACATGTTGATTTTTTATTTTATTTTTTGTTAGGCCAAAGATACCATTATACAATTTTGTTCTAGCACGTGTTAAATTATTTTCATCTAATAATTTAAATTATCTTAAAAACCAAAGACGTCGAAACATTCTATTTTAGGTCATTCAAAAAAAGGGAAGAATCCCATATGACATTTTATACAAAACTGGCTGTTAACTTTACATTCTTCAAAATTAGTAGCCGTTAAATTGTATTAGCCTCAAGTAAAATTGTAAAAGTGTTATATTAATATTAATAATAACCCAAGTCTCGGTAGTACTTCAAAATCATCTGATCACGATTCAGACAATCGCGTATTTCATCGAGACATGCATGAAAACTAGTCTTCAAGCCAGCCTCCCTCGGAAACAGCTGGTAAGGAGGTTCATTTACCGGCCGCGCCGGTGACGGTTGCAGATACAGCGTTGCACTATCTACTCCGCCGGTAAACATATTTTCCCGCTCAATCCAAGCCGAATCCGAAAACGGGTTCGGATTCTGGATCACATTGCTCCGCTCAAACGCCGGAGCTAAGCACTCCCCCGGAGTGTTATGCAGCATGAGACGATGCCCCAAAAGCATCTCAGCCGTCCATCTCTTATCCGGGTCGGGTTCCAGACATTTGCTCAAGAAATCCATCACTAAATTAGACTCCGTGTAAAAAGGTCGGCCCTTGATCATCTTAACCACGGTTTGTCCGAACGCGAATATGTCCGCCGCCTTGCGGTGCGCGCCGTCTTTTCGCGCCGCCTTTCCGAAGTCGGCGAGCTTGAGATGGTTCCAGCCGTTTTTCGTGTTGAATACGAGGATGTTACTAGGTTTTATGTCGTTGTGGACGATACCTCGGCGATGGATGTAATAGATCCCTTGAAGCAGCATGTAGGAATAATACGAGACTATGTCTATGTCTTGGTATACGATACTAAGTCTACTGTCTGGTCTGGTTCGGATTCTGACGACTTTATTAGGGTCGATGTCTGGCTTGGCGAATAGAGCCGTGAATTTTCCCGGCTCGGGGCCGAGGCTCGGGATCAAGTCGGCTAGGGTTCCGCCCAGCGCAGGTTCGATTAGCACGTTGAATCTTTCCTCGTCGGCTTCGGTGCTCGTGTCGGTGCCGTAACATCGGACGACGAATGGGTTTCCTCGTAGCTTTTTTAGCAGCTTGGCTTCCCTTTTCAGAGATGAAAACGACTCGGAATCGGCTAGCTTGGCTGACTTGACTACGGCTACTTTTTCCGGCGAGTCGAGTGCTCTGGCGAAACATACGGTCCCGCTAGAGCTCTCTCCGACTCTTACTCTTTTAATCCACGACATATTTTAATGAATGAAAATATATTTACAATGAATTAATGAATTTGGAACGACGTTTGTATATATAGATGAAATCATTATTGGAATTGGGGCCGGGGGAGTGTTTTTTTACGAATCTTTCAATGATTTGGATTTGTAATCCTTCTACCATAGGAATTCGGTTAACTATAAAATTCAAATTCAATAATTGATTAGATGGTGTTTTTTGAACACAAAAGGAGAAATTTACCCTTATATCAAATTTGGGTATTGATCGAAATCACGGTTAAATAAGTCTAAATATATACTACTCCTTCCATACGAATCTAAAAAACCTTGGTTCAATTATACAATAAGCAAAGTTAAAGTCATAAGAGTATATGATATATATGTTGAATCTAAAAGTGTTTATACTATATTAATACAAAATAATTTATTAAAATCAATTATGGTCAAACTACCTAATCTAGTTTTCAAAGGTTAAGCAATTTTAACTCGAGCAATATCTATGTTTTAAACTATTCCATTCAACTGCCGGTGAGAATAAAAAATTAACACAAATTATCATATGAGATAGCCTAAATGTTAGACAATTGACTACTTAACTACAAGGTCAATATAAACAGCGATAACATAAATTTATTTACCATTAAAAATAAAGTGAAATTTAACAAATAATTGCACAAATATCCCCTAACGTTTTTTAGCCTGACTCACAAAAAACTTTTTCAAGAGATGGTGCTAGCTAGCTATTAGCTCATGTAAAAAATATAGGAAGAAAGACAAAATATGCATAAGACTGAATTCTTATTCACCATCTTTGATAGCTCGAAAATAACTAGTATTCTTTCCAAAGGAAATGATATTGTTTATATATAGTGCAACTCTTACAAAAAAAAATCTATCAACTATCAAACACATTTGTAGCAGCGGCAAGCTGGAGCAACGCCTCTAATATAGTCCAACATTGGATCACCATAATCGGTTCTAACCGCCAGTGCCGGTGCCGGTGCCGGAGATGGTGGCAGTGGCACTGAATCGGTTCTTCTTACCACTGAAAACAACGTATTCGTCCTATTGTAACTTTCGATAAGATCGTCTTGTTTACGACGAACCTTAGAATCTTGATCATCGTTATAACTAGTAACCGCTGCGGCGGCTGAAGGTTTCTGAACTTTCTCCATGGCCGGCGCCGGAGATGGCGGTTTTGGCGAACTTTCTTCGAAATACAGATCAAACGCTTGGAGGTGCTCAAACATAAGATCATCAACACAAGTAAGCTCCGAAGGATTCTCCATCGTCGACATTTTTGGAGATTGAGATGGGAAAATTTGAAAAATATTGCAGCCCTGTTCTTGGTTTTTGATGAATGCGCAGAAGATTTATCAACCGAAAGGAAAGTAATTTGATCTACGTAGGATCATTCGGGAATTGTATTTATAGACTGCACGAATCCTTCAGTGATTTGGATTTAGGAACTAATCCTTCTGTGATTCGGATTTAGTGGGGAGTATTCTGGTGGTGTACGAATCCTACAGTAAATTGGATTTAGGAAACCGCGGGGGAAGTAAAAATTTTAAAAGAAAACATGTGCTTGTGTGAAATATATATTAACTCAGTAGTTTGATATAATTTAATTAAGATATAATCAAATGAAGTGCCACTTAATTTAGCTTTTCAATTGTACTTCTTTTTACCTTTACTATAGTTTAATTCAATTTTAATGTAGTAAAAACATATATTCAGAAGGATATCATCTTGACCACTTAGTTTTCCACATCACTATAATTTAGTCTAGTAAAAATTTGATTTAATAAAATAAATTAAAAGAATTTCCTCCTCTTTCAAAGATGCATGTGAGTATATGGAAATTAAATATTCCTTCCTTCTCACAAATAAATCCACATTTTTGCTATTTATGGTTCTCGAACTGATTGTACACATTAGGTTTAATTTCATAAATCATAATTTTTGTTTCTTTGTTAGGAAATCGTGTTTAAAAGTGAGAAGATCGGGTTAGGAAATCATAATTTCATAAATCCGACATAATTTTTGCTTAATATGTAAAAGATCGGGTTTAAAAGTGAGAAGATCAACAAGAACTTTGATCATTCTTAATAAGTATTACATTCTTCAAAAACTAACTGTTATCAACAAGAACTTTGATCTTTATCCCGATTGAAACCATCACGTATTTGATCGAGAGCTGCCTGAAAAGTACTCTTCCAGCCACCCTCGCTCGGAAACAGCTCATAGTAATAAGTCGGCGCCACTAAATCAGACTCGTTCTGAACGCATTTGTAGCAGTAGCAATCTGGTGCAATCCCATTAACAAAGTCTAACATTGGATCATAAACGGTTATAACCTCTGCTGCTGATGATCCCTGGTCATCAGTTACGTTCTTCGCCACCGGTGCCGGAGATGGTTTTCCGGTCACTGTATTAACTTCCGGCGCAGGAGATTGTGGCCGTGGTGAAGTAGTTCTTGTCTCTGACAACATGTTTTGCATCAACGACATATTGTGCTCTAAGTACATATTGTGCATTCAGGTTACATTTATATGTGTTAGTTTGTACCAATCTTTCAATGATTCGGATTAATTATGAAGCAGGGAGAATTATTATGTTGTTGGTACGAATCCTTAAGTGATTAGGATTTAGAAAATCGCGGGAAAAATCAGTAGGGGGTGTTTTGTGGTACGAATCCTTATGTAATAAGGAAAACATAATGGATGCATGGTCACTTGGTCACGTTCTCTTCACCTCATTTACATTTTAGTTCGATCAAGTAACTTTCACTTAAGTTCCATTCAACTTAAGATTTAATAAAAATATAGTTTGTGAAAATCAACTTAATTATAAAAGTTATTATTATTTTTAGTTAAGTTAAGGTCAGTCAATTGAATTCGAAAAACGCAGACAACATCTTATTTGAAATTGATAATCCTCTGTATCACTTGTACCTGTACAGAATTTTCATCTTTGTGGGACGGAAGAAGTAATTGTTTCTTAAATAGTTGGTTTTTTATGTTATTTAAAATTCGACTTTATATGATTCTACTTTTAGTTGTATTTTTTTATAGCTTAGTTCAATATAATCAGTATGCCAGTAAAACCTTCTATGAGTATAGAATTGACCAAGTTAATGTTGATTTTTTTTTGATATAAGAGTACTTTTAAAAAACCATGGTACATGAGCAATTCATGAATTATTCAAAGAATTCAATGTGTCAAAACACTTTTCTCTTTTATTTAATGTTAATATATGATGAAATTCCTTTGGAAATATTGAAAGAGTTATAGCCAATATATACTCAATTGTATAGAAAATATACGGTAAAAGATATTCTCATTTTAAAGGAATTACAAATTCTCATTTGAGACCTGTTTCAAATGAGACCAAATATTATATGAGACTGCTATTGATTGAATTTGTCGTTGGTGAGCTTTAAACCCGCCGATTTCCTTGATTGAATTTGTCGTTGGTGAAATTGGCCAAGGAAATGATCAAGAAAATTGACCGAAAGATCAAATTAACTGAAAAATCAAGGCAAAACAAAAATACTCAAGGACATTGATTGAAAGATCAAACAAACTGACTAAAAGATCAAGCAGAAACAGTAAATGCCCATTCCCCTGCTTTGGTCTCCACAAGGACAGGTCTCACCCAAGACTTTCTCTAAAGGAATAAAGTATATACAGAGTTGAACTCTTCGTTCTCAAATACATTTGTAGCAGTAGCAATCTGGAGTAACCCCATTAATAAAGTCTAACATTGGATCATAATCGGATGCAACAGGTTCCCGATGGTCTCCGAGACTCCGATCAGTCACTTTCCTCACCGCCGGCACCGGCACCGGAGATGGTGGCGGTGGGGAAGCTGTTCTTCTCTCCAAAAGAGTACTCATCCTCAAACTATAGCTTTCGAAATACGGATCAATCATTTCGAGATGTCTCAACATAAGATCATCATCTTCATCACCATGAACCGTATAAGTAGAAACCGCTACGGCGGAAGGTTTATGAACTTTCTTGACAGCCGGCGCCGGAGATGGTGATTTTGCTGAAGCGGCGCTTCTTCTCTCCGGCAACGTATTGTAGCTCTCGAAGTACGGATCAAACATTTGGAGGTGCTCAAACATAAGATCATCCGAACACAAAGGATTCTCCATCATCGACATTTTTGGAGATTTGGAGGTTGCCCTTGGTTTTGGATGAAATGAACAGAAGATTTTACCACCGAAAGGGAAATAAATGATTTACGTAACTAAGTATGTGCACTGGGTTTATATTTATAGGCAGTATTTCGTTGCACGAATCCTTTTGAGATTCGGATTTAGGCAGTGGAAATCATTTGTCACTTGGGAATTTTTTTTGTTCAACGAATCCTTCAGTAAATGGGATTTACTAAACCGCGGAGTAAAATATTGAAAGTAAACATATTATCTCCATCCCACTCAAAACGTCAAGTTTGACTTTTCAAAATCAGCTACATCATTATCCCCTTATATTTTATTTAGGTAATCCATATATACGTCTGAGATGAATTAATAATTTGCCTTAATTTCGATATGTAATTTTATTTTATTTTTGAGCCGGATGCATTAGTATTGCTATTCCATTTGATCAATAGATCTTGCGTTCAAGTCTAGATCTAATGGAGGATACACTACTATTGTTCTTCCATTTGATCACTAGATTTGAACCAACATGGTAGAAGTGTCCATTAAAACACAAACTAGTTCTCTTCTAGCCGGTTTTGTTACTCTGACTTGACGACTTGTCCAATTACTCGTCGTTCTTTATCAAGTTACTTTGTTATGTTGTGATGTTCCTCGTTCTCTATCAAGTTATCAAGTTATAAATCGTTATACTTATTCAACTCATTATAGAAAACTCGTCGTTCTTTTAAGTCATATAAAAAACATAAATATGAAAAGAAATTTCCATTTATCATTGAACAATCGCATTCGAAAGACATGTATCCATATGATTACATGTATCACTTCACGGTTAGTATCAAAGGCCTTCATGTGGCAATAGATAAAGGTTTCAAGAGGATAATGGTTTGGAATGATTCGGCAAAACTGGAGATAACCTTGATGCACAATCAGAAACCAGTAGCAAATAAATTTTGTAGTATAAATTTTGGGAGCACCAAGGGATAACAGAGCATAAACTTTGGAAACTCATTTGAAATACAATCAACACTGATAATCAAATTCATTTCCCTTCTTCATGTCAAATATAAAATTTAAGCATAATCATCACATTACTAAATAAGTTAACATTGTACCAAAAGCTGGAAAATACTTAAGAGAGCGTATGAATAGCTGAAAACATCGAGACACATAAAAAGACTAGGTGGTGTTTGTTGCCCTGGTGTAGATCTGCTGGGAGGCATGGGCAGAAACGAGGCGGATGAGCCCTCTCTCCATAAGTTCCTTAATAGCGCTCCGAGCCAGAGATCCACTGATCTGAAAATCATCAAAGTAAATCAAGGTCAGAATAGAGCACAACCCCAGGCAAGAGAAAACTAAATACTGCAGTAAAGGATTGTTGACAAGACTGTGCTAAACAATGTGACACATAAAAGAGAACAAAACACTGCAGGCATGAAGGATTTTTTAAAGGACTGGTGAAATCCAACCATGCCGCCAAAGCTCAACTATCAGGATCTAATACTAGGCAGAGAAAAAAACCGAACCGGACATGGAACCTGTGAATAACTCAGAGGAGAATTACCACTGTACTACATAATTACCATCACTAAATTGAGCCCCAGCCAAAAGCTCAAACAATTCAGGAAACTTCAAACAGTTCATAAAGGCGAAGTAATATTACAGTCTGAAGGCACTGAAGAGTATTTAAATAACAGGAGGTAAATGGCATACAACAAAACAATCCGAGTATTACATATAACTGGAATAACTTGACAGCAATAAATGGATGCAGAAGACTAAAATCATTACAGGCAAAATCATAGAGTGACAAAATCGCAAATATGTGAATCACACGGACGATCACTAGATGCAGAGTACTAAAATGACTAGATGCAGAGGACTAGCAGCATTGCATAAGGAGGAAAGCTAGTATCATCATAAAAGAGTTGTTAAATCTTAAGCATGTGTTCATAATCAGCAAAATAAGGTTCAGATCACATAACTGGTTCAAATCACTAGATGCTACCATCATTGCTTGCAACGGCTACCACAAATATAAAATGAGTGCACATAAAAGCCAACAATATGGTGAAACTTAACACAGTGTGAAAGAGGTCAGGCACTGAGAATGGATATTAAAGTTCAAACTTCACTACTTACTGAATTATTTAAAACTAAGACACAGATATTTCAAAAGGAAGGCCAGACAGCTAGTATCACAGCGAGTTTCTAAACCTTAAGGTGTATGGTCAGAATTGATTGGTTCAGATCACAAAAACTGTGAATAATGCCACATAGACAATCTAATACATTCTACAAGAATCTACATAATTATAAAGTCTATCCAAGAGAGAGAATCAGAAAATTACCCTAAGCCTGTCTGACAGAACAGATGGAGTGATAAGCTTATACTTTGGAGCCTCAACTAGCAACTTGTCGAAACTAGCCTGGTTAAACGTCACCATATTGTTAACCTTTTCCTTGGTTTTGCCCTTGCTCCATTTCTGCAAGTTCACAAAACAAACAAATACATCAGCAAATTAAATACCAACATATAGTTCTAACACAAATAAAAGCAATTATCAGATTCAGCACAGCAATTTGTATGATACAGTCAGAGATTGTATAAACAAATTACAACCACTATTCAGTGAGCTGAACCTCAGATCTGTCTATATAAATGAAGCTACAGTACTGTGCAGACAAGCTATACGAGGTATACGAGGTAAGCAAAGATCGAAACAACAGAGAAGAAGCTCGTAACAAGCAGGTAGCATTCAGATCGGAACAAATCAGAAGGCATAAAACATAAAGCATTCAGATCGAAACAAAGGAAGAAAATACGTACCTTCTTCTTCTGCTTTCCTCCTCCTGACTTCGCGGGCTTGGACGACGGCGGTGGGGCTTTCTCCTTCTTCGGGGCCATGGCAGCGGCAGGCTTGCAGAGGCGGTGAGGCGGTGTGGTGCGCGGCGGCGGAGCGGCAGCGTATTTGCAGAGGAAGCCTAGGGTTTAACAAAGGAAAGTCTGTGTGATTATATAGTATCGCGCTTTAGGGGTTTTCCCCTCAAATGGACCGATTGGGCTAATGTTAGTTATCTGGGCTGATTCCGGTTCTGGTCCAATCTAGTCATGCATTTAGATTTTAACTATTTCATTCATCTTACTGCAAAAACAAAATCATCATATCTTTAGAAATAATAATTTTGATATAATTTCAATTCAAATGCTAATTTTTCCAAATTATCGTTACGTAAATATATTATATTTTCCTAGCTAATCTGACATTGTTATCTTTCTCGTTCAAATCTACTATTGTTGCTATAATCAGCAAAATAACTCGATTTTATGTTCATTTATTATATGAGAACCAACACGATAATACTTATTGCTATAAAAAACAATGAAAGGGCATTTGTACTGGGGAATAAGATCTAATCCATGTGTATTTCTCAACTTCTTGAATAATTTGGTTTCTTTTATCTTTCATTTTTCTTTTAAACGGATCTACTATAAGGAGAATGTGACTAGTTATGTCTGATTTCAGTTATGGTCTAATTTTTTGTTTTAAAAACCTAAATGAGTACACCTTAATTCCATTTGTCCCGTAGTAAGGCCCTGTTTACTAGAGCTTATTTCTTGATGGTACTGAACTGAACTGAAGTAAAATTGATTTATTGAAAAATGGAATCAGCATGACTGAATTAACCTGAATTTCATCAAATTACATTTCACTGAATTGAACTGAACTGAACTGATCTACAGATAAGCTCTGGTAAACAGGGCCTAATTATCAGTATATTTATATTAAACACAACACGAACAAAAAAAAAATGTCACACGGTATATTAACACTACATTTCATCTATCCTCCCTTGTCACTTGTTTGAACTAACCCCTCGTGATTCACCTTACTGCATTCTTCAATATCACACAATGACACAAAGTATAGTCAACATCTTTATCACTATCAAGCTCACAAAAATAGTTGTAGGATGCATTAGTTACTATCTCTTTTCTTATTGGTGATAATGAAAATAGTAAAATGACTAGTAAGTTACTTGAAAAATTTCTCTTATGAGGCAAGACAAATAAGAAAAATTTCATTGCTGCCACCTCATCATAACTCACTACCATCTCATCAAACATCGACGCCACATCATCAACCTTTAATGCAAGTTCATCAAACATGTCACCTTATCAAAACCTTTGTGTCGGTTCATCAAATTCTTGGGTGAGACTGCCTCACCCAAGAATTTGTCATATATCTTGGTGGTAGTGAACTTATATGGAAAAATAAGCACTAATGGTAAAAATATTATTGAATGTCTTGAGAATTAGTTTGAACTAAATAAGATTGTTCAAAAAAAAACTTCATTTAAAAAAAAAAAAAAAAAAAAAACTCTTCATTTCACCACTTGTGGACTTCATTCAAGAATGTAACGGGTATTTCGGAGGTATATATAAACTGGGCCTAAATTTTAAGAATATGCCATATCTGTATAAATATTAGGTGGGTTGAAGCATGTCGGTACCACACAAATAATCAGGTCTTCACACAGTGGCAGTGGCCCAATCAGGGTCCAGAACATTTCTTTGGATTTCTGTCCACCGTGGAACAACAACTAAAATAAAAGTTCACCACATTTTGAATGTTTTTACATCTTCACTCATTCCATTCAACGTTGTAATTTAATTTAACTTGTTCTTCATTGTTAATTTTTTTTTTTTGAATGAATGTAGTAGAATAGATTTTTATATGGTAACATTTTATTATTTGTGTTGACATTTATGCTTGATTTGATTGTTCGAGTCAATTAATATTTCATATTCAATTCGGAGAAGGTCTCATGTAATATCAATTCCAATTGAGACCATAAACAAATGTTGATTATTCTCACTTTTAAACATGATGTTTTACGTACTAAGCATGATCATCATTGTATTATTGTTGATTTTCTCATTTTCATGTCTACTACTATAACTTATATGGTTAATCTTTTACATTTTAAACAAAATTAAAATTAATAATTTTAATTAATCATTCAGTCAAACCAAAATTAAGAATTTGTCATCATATATGGTAAAAAAAAATCTTTTTACTATCAATCGAGTTTTAAAGATCTTATTTTCACTCATACTTCCTGCATTTCCAATGGTATACAATTAAACTTCCCTATTTGCATTAGTATCCCTTCAAAATAACAAACTACGAGTAAAAATAAGATCTTTAAAACTCGATTAATAATAACAAAAATAAAATTTTGTTAACTATGACTTTATATGGATTGGTGTATGTCAGCTATGTCACATTCAAGGGTGCATTATGTATCCTCTATTCCTCTTCGATGATCCTCTTTGAGTTTTAATCCACATTTTGTCAATATTTTTGTGAGGTTTAGAATTATTATTATCATTATCTGTCATCATCATCAACTTATTTTAGACGTGAAATTTAAATAGATGCGTAAAATACAAGTTAGGCACTGTTTGCCAGAGCTTATCTGTAGATCAGTTCAGTTCAGTTCAGTGAAATGTAATTTGATGAAATTCAGGTTAATTCAGTCATGCTGATTCCATTTTTCAATACATCAATTTTACTTCAGTTCAGTTCAGTTCAGTTCAATTCAGTTCAGTTTAATTCAGTTCAGTTCAGTACCATCAAGAAATAAGCTCTAGTAAACAGGGCGTTATAGCTTCCGAAAGTAGAAAACTTGTTACCACCAGGTTCAGTAGCTCAAAAAAGAGAAGAAAATTAAAAAAATATAGGTAATCATGTCGGCAATAAAATGAAATCCACCGACGTGGCGGAGACACATTATGATATCGGGAACGGATCTTTTTCAACCACTAGATAACACGGACATTATTATTATCAGTGATCTGTATTATAGTATCGCTGGCAATTGGCAAACAATTATTAATCTAAATTCATTATAAATAATATAATATATCGTAATTTTATCCACAAATTGCAATTATAAGTAGTACAAATATAGTCGTCGATGCAATTCTCCTTCTTACTCTTCATCCGAGCATTTATCTGCGCATTTCATCTTCTCCTGATTCATAATTCATCATGGGAAAGCTGAACTTTCTGGCGATTAACACCGATCCCGCCGCCGTGGAGATGATGGTTTCCGATTTCCACGATCTCGGGAATGCGGCGGCGAACCTCGCGATGCACGGCCTCACTTACAGCGGCGGCTTGACTTCCGTCTTCAAATGGCTCGCTTTCGCCGCAGCCGTGTAAGCCGATTGTTTTTTTCACAGTCGTTTGTTTGTTTAGTTTGGTTTGATTTCTCCGAGCTGACTTTGTCGGGATGGTTTTGTTGCAGGTATCTGTTGATCTTGGATCGGTCGAACTGGAGGACCAACATCTTCACTGCCCTGCTCGTGCCTTACACTTTCCTGAGTCTTCCCACGTTTCTGTTCCGCTTGTTTAGGTAAATTCCCGTTCCTTTTTCTTCCTTTATGCTTATGAAATTTTTATGTTCTTATGATTTTTTCCAAAATTGAAGTTTGGATTTTTTATGAACTTTGTATTAATAATTGCAGGGGTGAAATTGGGATGTGGATTTCTCTCGTTGCTGTTGTACTGCGCCTGTTCTTCGAGAAAAAATATCCAGGTAAACCTGTTGTTAAAAAGAATTAAGTTCCACTTTGATTTGATCCTTTTTTATGATTCTGGCTTAACATGTTTATCAGTTCCTTACGTTAGCTATTTGATTTTGTGTTTGTGTTTGTGTTTGACAGACATGTGGTTGTTAGTGCTTGGCTTGTTGAATTCAAAATCAAATTTTCACTAATCTTTTTTACATTTGTCGAAATTTCTGGTTTTTGTGGCAATCACCAAAAGCACAAATAATCAAATCCTTGACTTAAATTTTGAAAATAAATTTCCATATTCAATTAATGGGTGAAAAATACCTTGGCACAAATCACAAATGTAGGACGTGAGTCATGTGACATTATTAAATTGATAGTGTACCCTCCGCTCCATCTTGTGAACGGTATAAATTGACTTTTTAGATTGATTATAATTTTTTTTTACCATCAATCTTTATTTACGTATGATGAAATTTTGATATAATAAAAATAATATTACAACGAATATGTCATATGACTCATATTTGATTAGTGATGCTAGTTCAATTTAGATATTGAAAATAAGATGAATAGTGGTATATGCACTTTAATCTTTAAACTGATAGATGAAATAAGTCAAATAAAGACGGTAGAATAATATCACCATAAAAGCTTGAATATGAATTTATGAAATGGCATGTTTCACATTGTGTTATTGCTTGTGCCCTCTCAGACTTTATCTACACATCAATTTAGTGTTCCCTGTAGTAAATGTCAGTTTGATACGTTTAGGTTAGCTTAGTTTAGTACCAGTATTACTATTTTTAGCTAGATTCATAGATTAGTTTGAAATCAGTTCCTATCTTGCCAAATTTTAACCGTTGCAGTCAAAATTGGGTGGTTTCAGAATGGCAAAGCTACCTTGAGCTGCCCGGAGCACTGGTGATCCTGACTGTGGTGTCGCCGAGCCTGGTGGCGGACACGATCAGAACCAACTGGATCGGCGTTTTGCTGTGCCTGGCGGTGGCGTGCTACCTGCTCCAAGAGCACATCCGGGCAGCCGGAGGGTTCAAGAACGCCTTCGAGAAGGCCAATGGATACACCAACACCATCGGCATCGTCCTGCTCTTGGTCTACCCTATCTGGTCTCTCATTGCTCTGATCCTATGAGGATGAGGATGATGATGATGATGAATGGATGATGATGATGATGAATTCTGGACTTGTGTTTGCAACAGCTTGCATTTTGAATGTGTATGAATAAACACATTTGTGTGTATGTAATGCTTTTTTTTTTTTTTTTTCCTTTCTTTCTTGAGAAAATGATTCTTCTTATTGTAACAAAATTCAATTTTTCAATATCAGTGAGAAAGTTGTCATTTGTTTCACCTCTACTTTTGCCTGATTTGGATTGGACTAAAATTATACTACAGTATTTTATTTTTCCCCTGGTTTGAGTTGAAATTTGGTAGAATAGAGTAAACTTGAAAAATGTAACTCTACTCAAACATGGCAATTTGTTTCAACCATCACCACCTTCATTCAAACAGAGCTTAGGAATTTAAGGATTCACAATTTCAATCGAACATGTTAAATAACCGACACATAATTTCACCCATGAGGCAAGGCCAAATTTATTTATTTCATTGCTGCCACCTCATCAAACTCACTATCACCTCATCAAAATTCGACGCCACCTCATCAAAAATCGATGTCAGTTCATCAAACATGTCACATCATCAAAACCTCGCTACTAGTTCATCAAATCTCACTAAAAAAAAGGATTTATTTGGTTCTGCCTCTTGGGTGAGGCTGCCTCACCCAAGAATTTGTCTTAATTAATTATATTGGATTCAATATTTGGTTTATCTGGCATTTGAAAATATTGAAACCAAAAAGGCTATGTGTCAATAAGTGTCATATACGTTTATATATTTGAATTTAGTCTCTTTCAAATGGTCATTGGATTATCCGCAAGGGGTTTAGATCAATCATTTTCACAACTATCATGTCCAGCTCAATTTATATCCACCATATTTTTACTCATCACAATTCACAACACAACATTAGTTAACCTAACACCTTTTAGACTTAACTCAAGACATTTCAGTTTTAGTTTTGAATCATTGTTTTTTTTTTTTCAAAATTAAATAATAATCAAAATGAACTTTAATAAAATTTCACCCTCTCCTTAATGTATTTCAATCGAGGTATTTCCATAGCATCAGTTATCATTTTATTTTTTTGAAAAGATCAGTTATCATTTTTGTTAAATGTAACATCACTTGTGTGAATATATTGTAAAATAAACCAAAAAGGTGTGGATCATCAAAGTTCACTTTAATTTAGTTCAGTTTCGTCGCTCTTGAGCTCATATTTAGTGTTTAGTGCTTGACCTATGGCTACCACACATGTCTAATTAAAATAATTTTGATTAAATTAATATTTTAAACTATTCATCCAATGTAACAAGCTGCCACATATGATAATACAACATAAAATTATCATATTGTTTCTCGTGAATGGTAATTATGGTAATTAGCAATCATAAATAAAATTAGAGTGATATAACATTTAATTAGATTACATGATAATTATAGTAAATTTATGTTGTATGATCTTACGTGGCAGATTGTGATTGGTCATCCGAAAATCTCCAAAATCATGTGGCACCGCATGAAGAGTTTTCTGTTAAGTATAAGATGTCACTAGTGAAAAAGAATACTTGTAAGATGCGGCTTATTGTTTTTTGAATTTAATCCTTATATGAGATGAATTCATTTCAAGTATAAGATGGTGTTTTTCTTTGGGTACCACAGATACTCGATTAAAATGAAAATAATTGATATAAAAAAATCCTCTGATGTCGGCAATAAAAACCTGATAAATCTGACGTGGTAGCTATGATTTATCGAAAAGATCTCTTTCATATTAAATCACAAGGCATCATGAACCATGAGTGACCTTCGTTATAGTTCGCCTGGCAAAATATTCATGACAACCAGTTTATAATAAAAGGCCAAAATTCCCTCCTCGTCACGTACGTATAAAAACACAAACAGTATCTTAAATTCTTAATTAATGGGGAAATTCAATTTCCTGTCAATGAAGATGAAGTCTGATCCAGCAGCCATGGAAATGATGCTGTCGGATTTCCTAGATTTCGGGAATTCCGCCCGGAGCCTCGCCGCCACCCTCGGCGGCGGCCTTGGAATCACAACTTCCGTCTTCAAATGGCTGGCTTTCACTGCCTCTGTGTAAGCTTATCTTTTTGTCGGTCCAATTCAGTTCAGTTAATATAGTTCATCTTAATTTAGCAAGAAATAATCTCGGATTAACATGGCTTATCTGATTTATCATGAACTGAAAAGAAGCTAAACTACATTGAATTAATCTGGATAAAGTTAAGGGCTCTGTTTCGAAATTATTGTTTGTTATTAGTAAATGATTTTCTACTACTTTAATGGTGTAAATGAAGTACTCTGTTTTATTTATTGACTAGATTGTGAAATTTGCATGTTACTTGCAGTTACTTGTTCATATTGCATCGATCAAAATGGAAGAGCAACATCCGCACATCTTTGCTCATCCCTTATATTTTCTTTATCCTTCCCACTTTATTGTTCAATCTTTTCAGGTAATGAAACATTTAATTTTGTGCCCTGATTAAATGCTGAAATGTGTTTTCCAGATGAGATAATAAAGGCATTTAGAGTTGCAGGGGAAAAGTAGGGCAATGGGCAGCTGTGGTTGCTATAGCAGTACGGCTCTTCTTCCGGGAACGTTTTCCAGGTATATACTCTCTCCCGGACGATCAAGTGTCTACGGTCTTAAGAGGTATTCCTTCTTAAGTTCCCAGTAATTAATAACACTGATTCATGCCCTGTTATCAGGAGCTATTTTTTTCTGAATTGAACTGAAAATTAATGCACTAAACTAATCTGAATTTTATAAAACAGTTTTCTACTGACATGCTAATAAGTTGAAGAGCCTTAGGCCCTGTTTACTAGAGCTTATTTCTTGATGTACTGAACTGAATTGAACTGAACTGAACTAAAGTGAAAATTGATGTATTGAAAAATGGAATCAGCATGACTGAATTAACCTGAATTTCATCAAATTGCATTTTCATTGAACTGAACTGAATTGAACTGAACTGAACTGAGCTGATCTATAGATAAGCTCTGGTAAACAGGGCCTTACTATATACTCCATATATTGTTGTATGTTGTATATAAAAATTTTGTCCATACAATTAGTGATACTCTTGTTAGAAAAGTTTAAATGTAAGCTAAATTGTTATTCAATTCACGTAAATATAAAATGGTAAAAGATAAAATATACTTATAGGTGGTCGTTTCTTATGAATCAGACTTATTGTAGGTTCGCTTCAGGTTCATTAGACTTCATGTTGATGTTGCTTGATAGTCTATGTAATATCAACTTGAAATGAAATCAATATTGAGTAAAATTACCGTAAACCCTTGTATAATCATTTGAGTACTTGTAAATATATACAAAAATTCAAACAAGATAAAATAAAAATCTTAATAAAAGTTAGAAGAGAAAAAATGCTAAGAATGAGGGGAAGATTTTGTAGTAGTTGGTTGAGCTAACAAAATGAAATGGCAACGTACGTAGATGCGGACTTGCTGGAGCTGCCGGGAGCGTTGATCCTGTTAACGGTGGCGGCGCCGATCGAGCTGGCGGGCACCGTGAGAGGCGACTGGATTGGCTTTGTGATATGCCTTGGGATAGCGTGCTATCTTCTTCAAGAGCACATTCGGGCTTCCGGCGGCTTCACAAATGCTTTCCGGCAAACTCACGGGCTTTTCAACTCCATAGGGATCCTCTTGCTCTTGGTGTATCCGATTTGGGCTCTCATTGTGGAATTCCTATGAGAAGATGCTCTTTTGTAAGGTGATTGCAAATTCTTTTGCATTCTTTGTGAATTAGTGAGTGGATGGCTTGTATTAAGCTTCTTGTTTATCATGTTCACCCAAAATGTGTTTAAAAACCAAATTATTGAATCATACATATGTAACCTTTTGGATGTGTTTGACAAAGATTAAGTTGTTTTTAAGAAAAATCAGTTATCCAGATTCTGATAGGGAGGAAAAATGAATGAACCTAGTTTATCGTACTCGGTGTGATGTGTTTTTAGCAATTTTGAATGAGAAAGTCTTGGGTGAGACCTGTCCTTGTGGAGACCAAGAGCAGGGGAATGAACATTTACTGTTTCTGCTTGATCTTTTAGTCAGTTTGTTTGATCTTTCAATCAATGTCCTTGAGTATTTTTGTTTTGCCTTGATTTTTCAGTTAATTTGATCTTTCGGTCAATTTTCTTGATCATTTCCTTGGTCAATTTCACCAACGACAAATTCAATCAAGGAAATCGGCGGGTTTAAAACTCACCAACGACAAATTCAATCAATAGCAGTCTCATATAATCTTTGATCTCATTTGAGACCAATTGCAAGTAAAGTTTAAATCACTACTTTCCAACCCTCCAATTTTTATGAGCACTTATAAAAAAAATCAGAAATGTAATACATAGCTTTACCATCCTTTTTTTTATATTTTCCCAAACAAGATTATCCTATAAATGATACAGGTGGCATTATTTGACAAATGCATTTTCAGTGAAAAAATAGAATACTCTAGAATCAGCAAATTAGTATTGCACAGCTGGATAATCTTACTACAAAATCAATACGTAACTGATCAGCTACCAAAATCAAACCACGATTTCACGGAATCACGTGGCAAGCTTCAACTCATTCTGGAAAATTCTCTTCAACCAAATTCACTCAAATAACTAAAATAATCAAATCCTCGATTCCTCCGAGGTAGCGTTGATCGATACTTTCCACTTCTCTGAGTATCCAAAAAGAGATTTCTCATAAACACCTTTGCCGGAAATGGGGAAGTTTGGGTCGTATCTGGCCATGAAGTCCGACCAAGCGGCGGCGATGGAGTTGATCAGCTCCGACTTCAAGGATCTAGGGAATGCGGCGGCGAAGCTTGCCAATCACGCCGTCGTTCTCGGCGGCGGCCTCGGATTCGGGACCTCCTTTCTCAAATGGCTCGCCTTCTGTGCTGCTGTGTAAGCCTAATTCAGTCGTTCAGACAATCCCTTTCTCAGTTGATTAGGTTTCATTAGATCCGATGATTTGTGCAAATTATGTCTGATGATTTTGCAGTTACTTGTTGATTTTGGACCGGACCAATTGGAAGACCAATATCCTCACATCTCTGCTCATCCCTTACATTTTCTTGAGCCTCCCTCACATTCTCTTCAACTTGTTTCGGTATGTACTTTTCAATTCACCGTTTTACACTGTTTTTACTTTTCCCCAAAAAAAAAATTGATCAAATTTTTGCACAGTAATATTTTCAAATTTCCCTCCATAATTAGATTTGACATTGAAGTATTAATGATGCAGGGGAGAATTAGGGAAATGGGTTGCTATAATCGCTGTTACATTGCGCCTCTTCTCCAGAGAGCGTTTTCCAGGTACATTTCGTGTTACTAATGTTGTGCGAATTTCGTCTACTGTTTATATGAATAGTTGGATGAATGCTGAGCTGAAAATTGTTGCAGATTGGCTGGAGTTGCCAGCGGCGTTGATCCTTGTAATAGTTGTGGCTCCTGACTTTTTTGCTGATACCGTGAGGGGAAACTTGATCGGGGTTGCCATTTGTCTGGCAATCGGGTGCTATTTGCTTCAAGAACACATTCGGGCATCTGGAGGGTTCAGAAATTCATTCACAAAGAGCCACGGAGTTTCTAACTCTGTCGGGATCATCTTGCTGCTGGTTTACCCTGTTTGGGCTCTGATTCTGAATCTTGTGTGAGTGCAAAATGTTACATCTTTCAACTTTTTTTACATGTTTCATGTTTTTTCAAGACAAAATAGATCAAATGAGTGCTTATGACAAAGAAGATCTTGCTATTTACGCATCGATATGAGAATGTTTTGTAATATAAATACTCTGTTCGTGATATAAGATCAGGTTTTAAATTAAAATAGAACAGGCTTAGTATAAGATTGTATCTGCCCCAACTATGAATTTAACCTTTACTTAAAGGTTTGAGCTTCCTTTGCTTCCTTGTATAGTTGATCAATGTGATCCTTGTAGTACTTGAGCAGTTGTGGCCGTTTGATTTTGAGCGTCGGAGTGACCAGATCTCTCCCAATGTCGAAGGGGGTAGGATCCAGAAGCACTGCTTTCAGCATCTCAAAACCGCGAAGCTGCACCAGTAACAATAAATCAGGAAAATCAGTCACATGACGAAAAGTGGTTAGGAATCAGTTAAATCAGTTAATTGTCGAAAAACTGCACTACATTGGGACACCATACCTGGTTTTTCTTAGCTGTGCTGTTGAGTTCATCGAGAACAAACTTCCTAGCCTTTAAGTTGTTACAGAGGGATTTGAAGTCTCCCTCCTGATTGTTCTGTGCTGCCCAGTCTTCGAGGGCTTTCTGTTCCGGCACTACTACTGCCACTAAAAATGACTCGAAGCTGTTCCCGTAAACCCAAATCTAAAAGCACACCAAATTCAAAGTCGGAACTCAGAACATTTTCAATTCTACACTACTTTCTCTAGTTCGACCATGTTCTCGAGTAACTTACCGATGACACGAGGGGGCAACGAGAGTATGTGATTTCAAGGCTCTCCACAGCAACATATTCACCTTGAGACAGCTTAAAAATGTTCTTTTTCCTATCAATGATCTTCATGGAGCCATCAGGCTGTTGTTCCCCGATATCCCCTGCACAACTCGGAGAAATTAGGACACAGTGAGTAAGAATTTTAGTATAAAGTTGAATGCTGGGAGATTTACCAGTGTGAAACCATCCATCCACCACTACTTCATCGGTAAGATCCTGCCGCTTGTGGTACCCGGAAAACAATGTTTTTCCCCTTATGCAAATTTCACCGCGTGGATTATCAGAAAGTGCATCATATCCTAGCTCAGGTACTGATTCAAGCCGTGCTTCAATGGTTGGGAATGGTACCCCAACAGTTCCAACCATAGAGTACACATCGTTTAGGGATGTGAAACAACCACCACAGCTTTCAGTGAGACCTGAAATGACCAATATAAAACTTGCTAGGTAAAACTGTAACAGGTAAATATAAATATGATCAACTTTTGCAATTTTGTGCTACAATACCGTATCCCTGTGACACTCCACAGCGGCAAGCAACTCGGAGAAAATCCTCCACGTGCCTGGGCAGAGGTGCAGCTCCGGTAAACATACAACGAACTCTACCACCAAAAGCTTGTTTGATCTAAAGATGGAAACAACATTAAAATACCGCCCTAAAACATGTTCTAAGAAAGAAAAATGTTCGAGTATGGGAAGGTTCAAATGACAAACCTTATCAAAGACCAGCTTGTCCAGGAGAGGAGCGGCTTCATCTTGTTTGTAACCTTTGTGCAGATTCCCCAGTTTGCTGCATGTGACACACACAGGGTTAGAACAAAGGATCTAACCAGATAAGTAATGTTCTAAATTCATTCAAAGGCACAATCACACATACTAGTTGTAAGCAAAGTCGAATAAAGCCTTCTTTATTACACCTCCAGCTGAAACCTTTTCCATTATGCCTGATTGAAACAGTTGAGTTAGAACTAGAATCAGATCATCATAAACCATTAGCTTATAAACATCCAAGCTTCGTTTTATTACCTGTGTACATTTTATCATATATTCTAGGGACTCCACAAAAGAAAGTGGGCTTCAACTGGATGAGATCCTCAATCAAGTATCTAACATCCTGTGAACATGAAATGCAACTCTTGGAAATGTCCTATTGCAGTAATTGTCTATGAAAAATCGCAAAAATATTTGAAGCAGGAAACCAAAGTTTATCTTACCCCTTGCCAGTACCCAATTGAGGCACCCCTGTAAATGCAATATGTCTCCATAACCTGATCGTATACATGTGCTAATGGAAGATATGAGAAGAATGTATCATCTCCGTTGGCCTGCAACAAATCATGATTTTTCAATTAGAGAGAGATTGACATTTGGCCAATTGAATTGGAAGTTTTTCTGTTGCACAAGAAGGTTTACAATTTTCTTCATTATTAGTCCATCAGTGAATCTAAATTAATGCAATTATAGGATAGAGATAAACATTACTGACAGAATGAGCAATTTTTTCAAATTTAATAGTATATTACTGCATAGCATACCACTCCGCCAGTATCCTTGAGTAGAAAGTCGATTGATAAAACTTCAGCCATGAGTGCTTCATTACTCAGGACAACTCCTTTCGGTTCTCCAGTAGTCCCACTTGTGTACATTATCGTGCACCTTTGAGACTTTTGTTTTGGTGGCAGCTCATGCTCCAATTCACCCTGTAAATATAAATGAAACATTGAGCTCATTATTTAAACCTAATCGAGATTATATGAAACAGAACTAATGCTCGTTAGACTTCAATTAATTACCAAGAGAGCAAACTCCTCCCAAGAAAAGCAAGCCACGTTAAGCTCCTCAGCATCCTTCTTCTGCTCGCTGGAAATCTTTCCAAAGCTGACAATGGCTACACAAAGGAGGGGGAATCTTAGCATAAAAGTGATGTCCTTAAACAAGTAAACAGTTCAAGGTTTGCATATATAACATACTCTTTAAATTTGTACTGACTCTTGGAAGGCATTTCAAAATCTGCAGAAAGATTACTATCATATTAGAATAGGCCAATATACACATAGGAGAAAGGAGATCCAAACGAAAAGAAAGTACATTCGATTACAAACTACTCACATTAGGTATCTTGCTTTCTTGAACGAAAACAACAGGAACTTCGGCATGGTTGATGATGAACTCAACTGCATTTTCACCTGGAAACAAGAACATCTCAGGCTTAATTTCACATATGAACTAATTACTCAATAGCTCGAATGATCACAATTAGCTAAAATTAACCGAAAACATACCCAGGGTATCATACAGAGGCACATACGTGATAGATTGACTATTACAAGCCTGTGATATTGTCAATGAAAATACAACAAAAATCAATCCTATAAAAACTGTTCAGAAAAGAATAGAAAAACTAACAAAACTCATAAGATTAAGTACCTCCATAGCCATGATCCACTCGGGACAGTTGGAGCCATATATACCACAGGTGTCCCCCTGCGAAGAACACACAGTCATTTCCACTACTAAATTCAGTGATAACTTCAAATACGAAGTGTGCGTAAATGATTAATCGTGATCGGGAGGGAAATTACCGGATTGACATTGCGGCGGCGCAGGGCGGAGCCGAGTCGAAGAGCGGTGTTGCAGACCTCGTCATAAGTCAGCCACACGTATTCCCCAGCCTACACAAACACAATCTCCAAATTAAACTTCAATTTTCTACGTGATCGGAAAATCGGTATCGACAGCTTTATAGAAACTACCTTGCCGTCTGTGATCTTCCGGCGGCCAAGCATCTGGTTGCTGCCATTGTTCTTAACGGAAAGACTGAACAAAAAATAAGAAATTATTAAACAATTATGACTTGCATCAATACGTATTCAGCAAGGCCCATTAGCTCAGTTGGTTAGAGCGTCGTGCTAATAACGCGAAGGTCGCAGGTTCGAGACCTGCATGGGCCAATTCTATTTTTCCCTTAGAATTGCTAATTCTAGTTTCATGTTTCAAACTCTTTTAATTTTGGTTTCCTAATTTTCCTTTCTAATTCTACTGTTCCACTTTCAGATTCCCTTCGAGTAACTAAACATAAATTTGCCAGAGAATTTCCATTTCTGGTAATAATCAATGTTCTTGAAAATCAACTTTTTTTTAAAAAACTGAGCAAAATGGTGACACAGTGATAATAAAGCAAAATACCTGAAGAAGTCCCATAGTGAATTCAGTTCGGGAGGGACCTCCAAGAGGCCGTTCTTAGCGAAATGGCACCGGAAAACCGGTCCGGCCGACGGCTTCCCACCGGATTCCGGCCGGCCTTCTTCAACCTTCACTAAAAATTCCGACATTTTCCCGGTGATCACTAAAATGTAGAAAGTGGAGAGTGTGTTTTTTGTCTTGTTGAGATGATGGTCAAATGTTGGATGAGAGGATTTATGAGAGGAAAAATATGTAGTTTGAGGTTGTGCAGCTGGATAATTATTACTGAAACCGGTATTTGGTTAGGTGTTGTAGGAAAGACTTTCTTCTCAGCGTTTGGCTTATCATTTAGGGCATAGTTATGAGCCTCCCTGTAACAGATGGTGGATATGAATATGGTGACACATTTATTTGTTTTCAATTTTACTTACTTTTTCAAACTCCTCATTTATATGGGTAGTTGAGAATTTCAAGTCAAATTTATTATTTATTGTATTTTTTTTGAATTTCCATATTGTATGTTATACTATATCATGCCACATTCATCGATCGACTCCATCATTGTTGTCTATACACTATTTTTATTAAAAAACGTGATTGTTTCGTTCTTTGTCGAAATAAAACGGAATACAATTCAAGCCATAAGGTTGATTTTGGGAAATACTTGCAACAGTGTTGTTTTGAACATAACATGTCTACCCATTTACTTCAATTGGACATCACCTTTATCTCTGGTCTTTATTTCAAATAAGAGGATAATATATCTTGTGAGACCAGTCTTAATTCGGAATAGAGACAACAAATGTTAATACTCTCATTTTTAATTCCAATCTTTTACATATTAACCATGATAATTGAGTATATTCTCACTTTCATGTTTGATCAAACACTTTCAAAGACGGATATTTTACATATTAAACATAATTATTTAATAAGATCCATTGATACAAATATAAATTTGGAATTTGTCTTCGAGTAGTATAAAATCATATTATTAGAGGTTTATAGAGTAGAAATGCGTAGAGCGAAAATTGACGTATATTCAATATTTGGATGATGATCCTTACGTATACAATTATTATTTAATGATGATGAGAATTTAGTTATTTTGTGCCCAACTTTGATACGAGCTTTACTTTGTGAGAAGTTTTGGCCAACTCGTTAACTTTTTTTTTTTGTTCTCTTACACGCATAAACAAAAGATGACCGCTGTCAGTGACGCTATCTTTGCTCATTTGCTTCCATTTTAGTTTTTATTTGGAGAAAGAAATAATAAATGAAGAAAACCACAAATCATCTAGTAATACATTTTCAATTCCATTACTTTACGAACATCTTTTTGTGATCCCTTTGTGAATATCGCTAGTTAGATCCGCCAAAAAGACAAAAACAAAGAAAATGTAAAGGGAACGGAAAAATAAATAAATGCTCTCTAGGCATATAAAGTGATAGTAACTTCCATTTCTTTATAGTGCTTGTTCCACAATGGTAAAACGAAATAAAGAGGTATTAGAGAAAGTGACCAAATTTTGATGGTTACAAATGGTACATTGTTTTTCATTTCAATTTAGCAAAATTTAATGTTCATGGATTTTTCTTACTAACAGTAATTAAAATTGAATAAAAAAAGCAAAAATTCTGAGTTAGAGAAGCCTTATATATTCCGTTTTCGAGTTTTTTTTAAATGTTAAAAAGTATGCATGGAATCAACATCATAAAAAATAGTGCTTCTTAGGAACACTTTTCTTAATAAGGAGTGTTCCTTATCTTAGCATGACCATTGTGAATTTTTAAGAACCACTTGCTCCCTAAATAAGAAGTTGTTGACTCTTTTGCTGAGTAAGACCAACCAATCAACTATTGTCATTTAATATTCCTTTTTTATTTAATTTTCTTTGATTTTAATTAAAGAAGTAGTAAAAGTATACTACTATTGTTGTTGTTTCTTCTTACCTAGTTTTTATAAAAGTAGATGACGTGTCATTTAAGGAGTACTCCTTATATTCTAACCAGAGCATCCACAATGGTGCTCTTTAAGTGCACTTTTCTTAATGAGGAGCACTATAAAGTGTAGAGTTTTAAGAACTACTCCTTACTAATGACGTGCTCCTTACTTAGAGAGTAGTTACCTCTTTTTTCGTGTCTAACTAACCAATGAATGAAAATCATTGTCTTACTAATTTGAAATAAAAAATTAAAAATGATAAAATAATAATTAAGAAGTGCTACTTATTTTTCTCACCATTTTTACTAAATAATTTTACCTAGTTTTTGTCAAAAATGATGATATGTCACTTAAGAAATGGTTAGTTTTTTTTTCCACCGAGAAAGGTACCAACTGGTACTTAGTAGTGCCAAAAATGATTTGGAAATGATACCACTTTGAGCAACATTTGAACAACTTTAATCATAGTATCATATCATATCATATCCAAGATGAAAAAAGTAATTGGATTATGATTCCGAATCTTAGTTACATTCAACAAAAAACACCAGCAATTGCTGATTAGTAATCTCATGATTTGTTATACTTCTTGCAAATCAAATGATTAAAGTTAAACGTACATGATAAAACTATCTAATGGTTTTCCCTTTACCTCTACTATTTATTTTCCCTTTCTGATGGCAACACTTTTAGTTACCTGCATTTGAATTAGAAAGAAATCAAATGCAACTCACAAGAAATATTTCTCCTAAATAAAATTGAACTTCAATGTATCAAAAACAGTCACGGTAAAATCAAATAAAATTAAATGCCATAAACGTACTCACCAAAATCACCATGGATTCATAGCTCCTCTCCAAATCATGAGATTTTAATCATAATTTTTGAAATTTTGGGTCCTCCTCTTAGCCTCAAATCCATAAAATACAGAACCACCGATGGCGATGCACCAATAAAGAATGCCCCATTCCGCAATTAATGAAATTTACACACAGACACACACTACTTCACCAGTCCAGAAAACGTACTATACAGAAGCAATAGTCGTCTCTGTACACTCTGTAGTGGACTGTGGACCTTTCTTCCTCCACATTAATTCCCACATTAAATGCCCCTCTCCTCTCTATTAATGACCCTAGCCCGATTAGCTGCCCGTTGCCCCGGCACCCGCCATTAATGACCATGGCCCTCTCCTCTCCAATCTCCACCGTCCAATTTTCCCCGGAAATTCCACGTGTCGATTGATCACCTCTTGCTGTACCTCTCCGGCGAGAGTAGCGCCTCAGGATCGCCGCTCCTATGC
The DNA here is from genome assembly GCA_963678965.1 of Cruciata laevipes. NCBI lineage: Eukaryota > Viridiplantae > Streptophyta > Magnoliopsida > Gentianales > Rubiaceae > Cruciata > Cruciata laevipes. The sequence goes on along the minus strand of OY787634.1, from coordinate 2,105,450 downwards.
CGGCTCGACGTGAATACGCCGCCGCCGCCTCCGGAGCCTCGATGGAACATCGGGCTAGCGAATGACTTGTTGCTCCGCCGTGACGATCCGCCTCCCCCGGCAGAGGTTGAGCCGCCGTATCTCTCCGATAACGGATAGAAGTTTCCTGCACGGCGGCGAAAGAACGGTGACTTCATGTTCATGCCTTTGTAGTAACGGAAAGAGAACACTCTCGGTTTCGTCAACGAGCTGAAAGGAGACGGGCGTTTGTTCCAGAAGTTTCCCACGGTTCGGCGGTACCGCCACGGCGACGCTGTGACCGCCTCCATCACGAGCCGTTCCGATCCTAAATTACGCTCGAAGCCGAACGAGTACGACCGCTTTAGAAGGAAATCAGGCCGGTTGCATTCGGAGAATTGAGCGCTTCTTCTCGGAGATGGCTCCTGAGTGATCTCACCGTCGGAATCAGACTCTGATTCCGGCTCGATCTCCGTCAGCGGCTCAAGGATTACGTTCTCCAGTATGATGTCGTCGAGGCTGGGTCGGATTCGGGTCGCCATGACGGGGATGAACGGAGACTCCGGCCGGAAAATGACCGCGCGACACAGCGGGCAATTGGCGTGCGACTTCAACCATATGTCAATGCAATCCACGTGGAAAGCGTGGGAGCAGACCGGAAGCGTGCGGACGTAGTCGTCGTCTTCGAACTCCAGCAAGCAGACGGCGCATTCTAGCACGCTGCTCTTCCTGGCGTGGACAGAGAGAGGGATGGTCTTGATCGCCGTGTCGTCGAGGCCGTACGGGGAGAACACGTGGAAGGCGCCGTCGGCGGGGTCGAACGGGTAGGTCGGCGAGTCAAAATTGCTGGCTGAGGAGGACGGCACGTAGCGGCGGCGCCGCAGCCTCCACCGCAGGTACCGCCGGTGTATAAGCAGGAACTGGCGGGAGAGGAGCCTGGAGTATGCGATGGCGATGAAAGCGGTTATGATGATGACAACCATGGCTATCAATGGCGGGCTGAACTCTACTGACGATGAAGATGATGATGAAGGAGGTGTGTTTGTTGCAGAGGAAGATGCTGAGAGGAGGAACTCCGGCGCGGTGGGTGACGGGGATGGTGCCGGTGCCGGAGATGGAGCCGGTGGTGGAGGGAAGAAGCGGCGGCGCATGGTGGTGGCGGAGCTAGAAAGGGAGAATGAGGAATGGTGGGAGCATTAGTTGGGTGGTGATTTATTTAGTGGGGTTGAATGGAATTGAATGTGTTGGTTGACTGGAAAAAGGGAGGGAGTGGAGACTGGAGAAGAAAGGTTGATACTGGTATTTCACTATTTTGTTTGTTTGAAGAACGGGAAATTGGGGTTTACACGACGTCAGGGGTTTTGTGAATTTGATGCACCGTCTTTGTTTTCTGTGTCTCCGTAACCGTTTCACTATTTTATTGTTTTTAAACTATTGTTACATTTTGAAGTGAAACTTGACTGAAATTGGATCGGTTTGGTGATATCGGTTTTCCATCATTTTTATATTAGTTTAGTGAATTGAAAATATAATTTGACACTGTTTTGGATCGTTTTTCAATATATTATATTATATTTCATTTTACTTTAATTTAATTTTGTTAAAAAAAATTCAAAGTGCCTTGTTTATGAATTATGAGTAACTGTCGCGAATTGAGTTCTTTCTTTCATTGCAATTTCCACCAAAATCACATAATCATGAAGTACTAGTGATCTTCTAATAATTAAATTTCATTTGGTTGGGCTTATCTTAAGTGAAATAATTTGATATTGCTTAAGCTTAAGCTTTGTTCAACGTAGGATGGATTCATTATGTGAGGTTGACTATATTACTATTATATTGAAGGGGTTGAACATATTATTTGGCTGATAACGAGAGCATTAAATTTGGAGTGCGTTTTCAATTTTCACGGTGTCGTGCTCCCCTTATTTCTGACCAGACATGAAATTTTTGGTTGATTAGTCTAAGATTATGTTGTTTTCCCTAAGAAAAAAAAACTATGCTTTGATTTAAATTTTAAACAGATGACATATTCATATGTGACTAAAACACGACGCGTTATAATAATACAGCGAATTAGAGATTGGCTGGGTGGGTTTTGAACTGAATTTCCATATTCCACCATGCATTGCCCTTTTTAAAAGCTACATTCATCATGAACAAACTAGTGTGGTGACCAAAGCGTTCTGATCAACAAAGCTCCTAAAGTAGACCTGCATTTTCACACGTGCTTGTGGAAGCTGCAAATTAACCTTCAGTAATCAATCAGCATGCATATATTAAACCTCTATGTAAACCAGTGGATGTGTGGATGAACAAACCTATCAATAGATGGAGAATATCTTGCAAATAAAACTCAATTTTTAGTTAATAAATATTTTATTTTGAATGATTATTTAAAGGTGATGTGGAATTTTGTGAGAACAAGACACTCAAATTATATAAACATAGTACTAAGGACCTAGGGTGATGTGGTTTAGTTTAGTACTCCTCCATTTCTCTAATTATGTCACACTACTATTCATCATAATTTTTGTTGCAAGTTTGACCATCAATTTAAAGAAATATATGAATAATAATATGATGGTATGATATAATTTTGGATTCTTTTTAACTCGTACTTTTAATATATCAAAATTTTAGAACGAATTAATATATGTAACTAAAGTTATTAATGGTCAAATTTACCGTCAAAATATTGTTTTGGACAAGGGTCACGAAATAAGAGAAACGGAGGGAGAATTATGTTAAAATAAATTTGGGTATTCAGTGGAACAAATGTTAAATGTGAATAATATTAAATAAGAAATGAGGAAGTCACTTCTCAGATTAATCGTTGATGTTTTATGATTATATATTGATATTTTTTATAACGTCTAGACTGTACTATTATTTATTTGTTGAATTTCACTTATATTCAATTGCTATTACATTTTTATTTTTTGATAAAAAATTCAATTGATATTAATTGATGTTGCTTTTTGTTCATGTTGACTTTGAATAAAACTATATTTCTAATATTTATGAGAAAATAGACTAAGTATAATTTGTATCCTGCCTCACACTAAAGTTTGTGGAAAGATTTGTTTTTGAAAAATTTATGTATTGCGAAATTTAATGTAAATAATAAATAATTAGTCTTTTATATGATCCCCATAAAAGAAAGGAAAAATTTCTATTAAGGGCATGGTACAAATGTAAATTATTATAAGAGGCGTAAAACTTGTATATTTATTTTTAAGGGCTTTATAATAAATCTATTCTTTATTTAATTCAAAAAAGTCATTTATACTCCTATCCTCCCTAAAAAAATTCAGACTTCTAATTAATAGGTTTTGTTCTCTTGAGCTTATTTGTAAATCAGTTCAGTACAATTTAGTTCAATTCAGTCCAGTAAAATAAAATTTAATGGAATTTAGTTTAATTGAGTCATATTGAATTTTTTTAATACATTATTTTTCAATTTAGTTCAATTTAATTTAGTTCAGTATAAATCTTTTGATCATATTTTTGTTAACAAAATTTATTGTTACTAAAAACATGATCAAAGGTATTCAACTGAACTAAACTAAACTGAACTAATTGAAAAATAATGCACCGAAAAAATAAACATGACTAAATTAAACTAAATTTCATCAAATTTTATTTTACCGAACTAAATTAAAAATATTGTACTGAAAAAAATTAGCATGACCAAATTAAACTAAATTTCATCAAATTTTATTTTTATTGAACTAATTAACTAAATTGTATTGAACTGATTTACAAATAAACTCATGAGAAAAAAACATATTAATTAGAAATCTGAATTTTTTTAGAAAGGAGAGGGGTATAAATGACTTTTCTTAATAAAATAAAGTGTAGAAATATCATAATTTACTTAACAATAAATATACAAGTTTCACACCCTTTATAATAATAAACATTTGTACTCCGCCCTTAATAGAAATTTTCCCTAAAAGAAATAGGTGAAACAGCCCAATTTAGCAGATCAAATTTTCAAACATTTGTTTTTTAGGCCCAGCTCAAACTCAAATCTATCTCACATGGGCCGAAGCCCTCTGTCGACTGAAGGTCGCGCATTCACTTTAAGAAGAGGAAAGAAGACTTGATGCAGGTTTAGGGTTTTACCAATTTTTTGAAGCAGGTCGGAATTACAGCATATTGTTTGCGCGAGATTGTGTTGCTTAATCGCCAAGATGTTTCCTCAGATGTTTGCCAAGAAGCCAGACAAAGCTGCGGCTCTGAAGCAGCTGAAGAGCGAAGCCGCCATGTTCGGCGCCTGGGTCGTCGCCATCCGGCTTGCCCCGTACGTCCTTCACTACTTCTCCGGTGATAAGGATGTGCTCAAGCTCGATTTCTGAATTCCGATTTCCAGGTACTTTAATTTTGCCAATTTTGAAGAAAAATTTATCTGATTGTGCTTTTATGTGCTTCCTGCTGAGAAACTGATTGGAGGCTCTAATTTTGTGATTTAGTAATTATAATACTGGATTGTGGTTGTGTAATTTTATGCTCGAGCTTCAATCTTGAAAAATATGAATATTAGTTTTGAATGAGTTTGTTCTTTAATTATACCATTCCAATACTTGTGTTTTTGAAGTTCTTGTTGAGGTTTAATAAGTAGTTTAAAGGCTCTCTTAATAAGAAAAATGGTGGGAGTATTTGAGTTGATTAAGTCATTGAAATTCAGAACTTTGCAAAACTCTTCTACATAGCAAAGAAGTTTAGTTGTCATTCTCATGTATCTCTATGGGAGCAGTATGGAATTAAGACAGTGGAACGGGATTCGGAGCAAAGTTTTTCCAAGAACGAGTTTTGCATAATCTAAACTTTGTGTAATTTACAAGTAAAAGGGCTGTAGTGTGTATCACGGTTAATGCTTGCTGTAGTACAACCTTATTTTGAGATATTGGAACAGAATTTGCAGCAGTTTTCTCAAGAATGTGTAGTTAGTGTAGTTTAGTCGAAAAGAAAGGGGCTGCAGTGCGGTTAATGGCATAAACGCAGTAGTGGAGAAGAATATGATGTATATGCTCTGTAGTTTGTTTCTCCATGAACTCCATATTTTAATGATGCTATGATGCGTATTTGTATTGACATGGATTTTGATGTTTTTCTCTGCAGTTAATCAGCTACTGGAGTAGGACCAGGACCGAGCAAAGATCATTCGCTCTTGTTGTGTGGTCATCATTACCTATGTTTTATCTTCTTCCTTAAACAACTTTAAAGCTTATGAAAGCTTGAATTGTTGCTAAATCTTTGTTCTTAGTATTATTCTTACTTGATGAGCAGAATCTACCTTTCCTTGCTGCAGTAAATATGCAATGACTGTTTGTTTACTTGTCTGTTTGTTTTATGCTGCAGTTAATTTTTATGTGATTCCTTTTTTTAGTAGTTTGCTTGAATCTTCATGCTTCCTCTTCCTGTTTGTTTTAGGTTGCTGAAATTGCCTTTCTATCAATTCAATGAACTATCATTCTCACACCACATATCATAATACACACGCTTGATTTCTCTCCGGACTACAGGTGGCTTGAGTACAACCTTATTTTAAGTCTTCATCTAGTCATTCATGCAAACCTTATTTTAAGTCTACATCTATTCATTTACGTTTTAAAGTTGTGGTTGTCCATAAGTTGTGTGTGTCATATAAGTTGATGGTGATGGACTAAGCAATTCCAGCAACACTTTTTAGTCTAGTAATAGAATGACTCTGTTGATGCTCTTTTTGTGCTCATTCTTGTATGTCCATGTGTTGTACTTGTACCGCAGTTGCACAGGCTCGAGAAAATGGAAATCGTTCTCGAGCTTTTAGGTCATCAGTAAAAATTGAACATTTGATCCTAGGTTTTCTGAAATCATTCACTCACTCGAATCCAACTGAAAAGAGAATGGAAAAACTAGGGAATAGAATGACTAGATTTTGGTTGCTTGTCTTCTCAACGAACAAAGACAGATCACCAAAATGGCAATTTATGTTGCGGGATTTCACACGCTGTAGCACATCCAACAGCAGTTTTTCTTTCCTTGTCCATCTTGCTGGTGAATAATTCAAGCTATAGGCTTCCCCTGAATTGCTATATCTAGTTTGATATGTCGGCAGATTAAAGTATTATGTGTTTGGTCCACTTATTTTGATTCCTGATTGAGTTGTTTCATCATCCATTCTTTTTAAAACAGCCGAGAAAAACAGCATAAAAATTCTAACAGATCATTCAATGTGATTTAGTTTAATTTAGTTCAAATGAGCGGAAAGGAAAGGAAGATGGAAAAAAATAAATTTGGCCTCTAATTTTCCTTCCATTCAGATGATGAGCAGAGGTAGGCAAGATGATCTTCGCATCAGCATGTTGGGTTGTCCATTTAAACAATCGCTTTCAAACACCAGAAAAAACACTGTTAAGAACTTAATTACAACTCCAACTTCTTAAACAAGCAAAATACCTTCCTCAGAAAATGAGTGAATATAAACAAACCATTAGTCTTTCATTAAACAACCACCTCTTTTATCATCATTTACCAATTCTCATTAGAAAAGTGCAAAGTTTCTTTACTAAACCAAAACCTGGGATTTCGATTCAGTCATATAACAACAGCAGCTATGTCTAGACACCATGTACCTGGTTCCATGGGGACTGGTGCCAGCTTCATTCTGCGGTTGGGACAGGTCGTCTTCTCCTCCGCTTCCCTTCTCTTCATGTCACTGGGAGTCAACTTCTACAGCTACACCGCCTTCTGGTAAGTCCTAAGAAAACATGTTATGATCCATACACCTAAGTGCTAAATCTCATATTCCAATTCGAAATCAGTTTCTTGATCACAGTAATGGGGCTGGTGATTCCATGGAGCCTCACCCTGGCTCTGCTGGATGGATACTCCATCTTAGCCAACTGTAAAGTTCGCCAGCTGGGAATTCTTCTGATCATCGTTATTGGAGATTGGGTATGGAACTATGGATCAACGATTCGATTATACTCCTCATTCTGTTTCGTATAAATTGATCCTAGAATAAAATGGATGTTACTTACCTTAACAGGCTCTGTCAATCCTCACACTAGCTGCAGCAAGCTCGACAGCTGGCATCGTGGATATCTTGTTCCGATCAGACGAGTCTTTCTGTCCTCCCAAGTACTGCAGCAGATACATGCTCTCCGCCATGTTAGCCTTCTTATCTTTCTGCTTCTCCATGGGATCATCACTATTCAATCTCTGGCTGCTTCCCTCCTTGTAACTGAATCAAACAGCATTTCTTTCCTGAGCCTTTCCACCATGTCATCATTTCCTAGTTTCACATATCCATCAATAAACGCGTTGTATATTTCTTCATCCGGCTCATAGCCTCTACCAATCATCTCTGCCTGAAGCTTTAGAGCATCTTCCATGCTTCCTCCCTCCTGGCACAAACCTTTGATCAGGAACTCGAAGCTCTTTTTCCCGGGAAAGACACCGTGTTTCTTCACTGCCTGTCTGAACATGTGTAGGCCTTCGGGAACCTTGCCACCATCACATAGTACCTTTACCACTGCATCAACTGTTGTGCTCTCAGGCCGAAACCCTCTCCTGGACATATCCTGGTACAGCAGGATAACTGAGTCAACATCTCCTGACTTACAGTATCCATTTACCAGATGCTCAAAGGTCACACAAGTACCCTCGATACCGTTCATAGACATCTGTCTGAAAATCTCCTCTGCTTTCTCGACTTCTCCAATGCCACAAAAACCGCCAATCATAGTATTATACGCCACAGTATCATACTGCAAACCTTCATCCTTCATTGCATCCCACACTCTCTCAGCATCCTCCATCTTCCCATTCCCACAATAGGCTTCCATTAGCACGCTATAACTATACACATTTGGAGCGCATTTCACTCCAATCATTTCATTCCAGACCTCCTCGACTTTTTCCACCAGGCCAGCCCTAAGAAAAGCAACCATGATCACATTGAACGTATTCGAGTTGGGAGTCGGAAATTTCACCCCTTTACCATTTCCAGGCAGATTTTCGCCATCAAGCCTAAAAAATTCCCTGTAAAAAGCATAACCAGCAAAACATCCCTGACTCTTTGTAAACAGCTCAATCAAAGCATTAACAGTGCTGATATCAGGGTACACATTCTTAGACCTCAACATTCTAACAATTCCAACAGCCTGATCAGTCCTCTTGGATTCAACACAAGCTTTGATCAACAAATCAAACACGAAAGGTGCCGAATCACAGGTCCTGTAAGATTTGATCAAAGTTTCAAAGATTGGAGGCGGGGACTCCGAAGCAGACCCCGGGAACTTGCGAATGGCGGTGTGGATCAGCTCCTGAGCTTTTGCTTTCTGGCGGGAGCGAGCGAGGATGTGAATAATGGTGGCGTAGGATGAAATGGAGTGAACACAGAGAGAGTGGCGGACTGTGAATTCGTAGAAATGGAGGGAAAGATGGGAATTGTTGCGGATTTGGAGGGCAATTTGGGAAAACTCAGATGGAGTCAAGCCTTTGTATGTGGAAGTAAGAAGTGATCGGAGGTAAGACCACCGGGATTTTGATCGCTGGTGTCTCAGGATTCCGACGGCCGTCGAGACGATATCTTCATCGCAGGAGGATGCCGGAGAAGAAGAAGAGAATCTGAGACGGCGGAATAAGGCGCCGCTGTTGAGCAGCTCGTCTCTGGGGACTTTCATCGAACAGCTTGTGTACGAGGCGTTTGTAAAAGTAGACAAGAATCGAGATTCTGTAAACTTTCATTGTACCAGCTTGTGGCGGGTTTCTTTGAACTAATAATTTACGTGATAGTTTGGGCCTAGAAACTGGACCGGTTTGAGGGCCTGAATTTTGGGTTGTCATCAACCAGTGAATAAGAGGCCTTTCATTTTTTTAATGTTTATTTTGAAAATAAGTGTTGCTATTTCAAGCTATGTATTTTAATTATTATTTAATTATATTAAAAATAATATAATATTGAAAAATTAGGAAATATATTTAGACTGTGTTTAATTTTTCACAACTATAGTGTTATTTTAGCTTGAAAAACAGAAAAAATAAAATTAGGACGTATATACACTATTTCAGGGGTGCGTATTTAAGTAAAATACAAATACGGGCTTGAAATAGCAATTCGGATATTAATATCACCCTTGTCGAAATTCTAATTGAGCTATGCATAATATCACTCTTGTCTCAACTCTCAGTCAACAACGGACACGATTTAGAACCAGGTTCAAATTTCATGTGCTTTAATATATTCCAACATCTCAAAGTACAATTTTGTATAAGAGAATAAAACTAATAAAGATAAAGACAAGTAGATGCCAATATTTTGTGATGGACCTTCCCAGATGTTTTTGTGAATCAAAGGAAGCATAAAGCCAAACATGAGAAAATAATTTATCAAAAAAGTATATATATTAAAAGCACGTACCAAAAATTTATTAAATGAAATGAAAAAAAAAAACTGAAATTAAATGAACAAAAATCACATTTAACCGAATATAAAGTAATCAAATCAAATTGAATTTAGTTGAATTGAAGAATTAAACTGAAGCATGTTCAATTAAGCCGTTGTTGTTTAAGTACAAAATAATGATATTTATTTATTAAAATTTTAATAATCTTTATCAAATTAGGATAATATTTCATTTCAGGTCAAAACCTGGACATTTATGGTTAAAATATTTCATTTATAGAACATACAGTACACCGGGACTTCAATGAAGAAAGCAATTTTAAAGAGGGTGAATTCCAAATGTTTCAGAACCCCAGACCAAAGCAATGCATGGATTCAAAAGTAGTTGTCATAATATACAAAGTTTCACTGCAAGTCTGCAACCCTACACATTTATACAATGTTTGTAAAATTATATGTTGACTAAATTCATTATTTAGTCCCTAAATCTAATGAAATATATTTTTTTTCGTCCCAACGGTAAAAGTGACCATATTATAACCTTAAATCCAATTTAATGCATTTTTTAGGCTCCAACTCTAAAAGTGATCAAATTATATCCCCAACTCTAAACTAAAGTATTTTTTAGGCCCCAGAGTTCTTTCTGTCAACCTTTATGTCGACTGTTCGCTCATTTACACTTTTAACACAATTTTTTGCATTGTATTCTTATCATTTTTCCTTAGCTACATTTTATTATTCATCTCTAGAAAAAAATTATGCTTACCACCTCCCTCTTTCTCCCAAATTCGAAACCCTAATCAAAATCTCTCTGAAACTCAAGCCTCGAAAGCAATTTGATACAGCCGCCATCTTCAATCATTATCAGACACCCATTTCATTTTGGGAGGGATTTGATAATTAGGGTTTCGAATTTGGGAGAAAGAGTGAGGCGGTAAGTAGACGTTTGTTTTTCAGAGAGAGGTAAGAAAATGTAGCTAGAGAAAAATGACAAAACCACCATGCAAAAATGGGTTAAAATTGCAAGTGAGCCAACTGTCGGCGCAAAGGTTGATGGAGGAGATTTTGGGGCCTAAAAAATACATTAAGTTAGAGTTGGGGTCTAAATAATACATAAAGTTAAAGTTGGGGCTATAATTTGGTCACTTTTAAAGTTAGGGCCAAACAAATGATATTTGAACAGAGTTAGGACCTAAATAATACATAAAGTTAAACTTAGCACTATAATTTGGTCACTTTTAAAGTTAGGGCCAAGAAAATGGTATTTGAACAGAATTAGGGACTAAATAATGAATTTAGTCTTAAATGTTCAAATCCTAACTTATTGTAGTATCTAAGAATTTTCTTGTGGAAAATGATTTTTTGTGAACACGGAGAAGTGACGATTCGTGAAAACTATTTTCGATTATTTGATAGATGTCAAGTACCCAATTTGTTTTACTAAATATATGCACTTTTAATTTTACTAAACATATACACTAATTGTTTATGGTAAATTTAACTAAAATATTTATTATTAAATTTTAATTTTAATTGAGATAGAGTTTGGCAGCAAAAAAAATTAATAATTAAGAAAACAAAATTTCAAAGAAACTTTTACAAATATATACACTTTCCTAGAATGCAATTTGCATAAATAAAAATAGGTTTAATTATGCCCAGCGGAGTTGTAACATTTTTGAGTGACGTGTCAACGAACTCTCGACATAACTTTGAGCATCTTAAAAGGAAAAAGATAGGATAAAACTTGTTTGAAATGTAAAGAAATGCAATAAAAGAGGGAATTAAAACACTAAGCCATGGATAAAAGAGGACCCATTGAGCTCGACAAGTAGTAGCAAGATGCCAATTAGGGGATCGAATATATGTGGCTTCCAATTGAGAAAATTGTACATCCCTCTAAAGATATGCCTTAAGCAAATTATTTTTTCCACTTTAAGGAATCAATTCCTGCATTCTTTAGACATCATGTTTTTAAAAATCGATTTTTTTTTTTAATTAATACAAACTTCTAGTAACTCAGCATTTACTTAGCCAAACTGATAAGAATACGACAAAGTATATATTCATATTCCCTGATCATTCATTTTGGTTTGCACTCAAACTATATGCCTTCTATTTTATGTTACGTTTCATTTCATTTTAGCTTACATGGTTTGTCATGCGTATTTCACTTCTTTTAACTACATGTATACAATTTAAGAGACATAAAACAGGCTGAACATCATATAACTAGTCCAATAAAAACATGCAAGTTATATTTGTAAAAAATAGTATGATAAATATGGCACTATTCCCTGGAATAGTCAAAGGCCCCAAGCAGAAGGCCCAAGCTGGACCGAACCAGGATCCGGCCCACGGACGACTCCGCGCACTGTTGAGGATTACACTGTTCGATGTCGGCAGCTCAAATGGCAATAAATAGAGCCAGATCAACGACCAGAACAGTTAAGTTCACTGCTCATCCCTACCAAAATATCACAATCAGAACTATGGTTTTCACCTCTGATTTGGTCGTCGGAGCAGGCGCAGGCATCAGCCGGCCTGTCTGACCTCTGTTCTGTCTATGCAGATTTACAGGCCTGAGCAACAAGAACGCTACAGCGAAATCCCATTTAGAACTTTAACATAGTATATACCATGTTTATTTTTATTATTTGCTTTCATATGTTTTCTTCTATTTCACTAGTGCGCATGATAGTTTAGTATCTTGATAGTACTATAACTAATATTGGTGTCTAGAAGATTATAATAAATAATGATGTATTCCATTTCATATGGATATGGTCTATATATATAATATGTCAAAATTCAACTTTAAACAGATTGAGAAACAATTTAAAGTGAAAATTCTCATTCCAGTGTGGGACATTCACAAGTGCAATAAACCAATATATGCTTTATGAATTATGATCATGTCTATGATATTACGTCCCTTTACTAACTTGACGTTAAGATTCTTTTACGCTATTGATTACAAGCTTACACCTTTGATCACCACCACCTCCACGCATGATTCCCCCCTCGCTTCACCCATAAGCAACTCCATCAATATGACTCCATATATAAACAACAGAAACACACACATCCATAACTCCGGCGAGAAAAACATCTCTCCACGGCCGCCGGAACTGATCTCTACGTCGCCGCCATGAAATACGTCGAGATACCCCACTTCAGCCACCCCCAGCACAAGCTCAAATTCGACTACTCCGAGACTCTGTTCAAATGCGACGGCTGCAAGGAGGCCGGGATCGGATCCCGCTACAAGTGCGGCGGCGCGTGTGACTACGATCTCCACATGCACTGCGCTCTTCCGTCTCAGTCGATCGCCCACCCGTTCTACACGAAATGCTCCTTTCAGTTCCTTTCCCGGCCGCCGGGAAATCTCCCTCGCTACTGCAACGCCTGCAATAAGAGCATCGCCGGATTCCTCTACCACTGCCCCTTGTGCGGCTTCGACCTCCACCCATGCTGCGCCAAGCTCCCCATGATGCTCGACGACGGGGAGGTGATCTGTTTGTTTAGAGTTTTATATATCCTCTGCATTGTTATATCATTTAGAAGGGCCTATTTGCAAACTGTTAGTTTGAATAAATTTTACTAGTTAGTAATTGAAATGGGACCATCATAGTAGTAGTTGTTTCAAATATTTGGAATAATATATATTTTTCAGAAGTTTAATGTAACATAGTTGATACTATGAAATCAAAAATCAAAAATCAAATTAAAAAGTTGATACAACAAGTTGTTAGCTATCAATGCGTAAGAAAAAATCTCCTATGAGACTATTAAGTATCACGTAAACTAAATGTTAGCAAGTTGATATGTTAATGATAATTGGACATTGTATTATAGTTGCGTTTTATATGAGAATTTGTGAGTCATGTTATAATTTTTTTTAATTTTATAATTTTGCTGACGTTTATTATGTATTGTAGTTGATCATATGTATTTATTTCTTAAATATTTTTGTGTAAATATGTATTGTTAATGATATGTGCTAATGATATACAGCTAAATACTAAATAGTGTCTACGAGAGAATTTGTGAATACGTAGTTGACTAAAAATAGCTTATCGAATATATTTATAGTTATCTTCTAACGGGAATAAAAACAGAGAGCCGTTAAACTAACGGAATTATACTCAATTCAGGTCAAGCTCTACCTATATCGGAAAGTCAGCGCCTCCTGCCACCGTTGCGGCCGGAAAGGCCGGAGCTGGAGCTACCGGTCCACGTGCAAGAAGTACAACCTACACGTGGCGTGCGTTAAGGAGATGCTAGTGGACAGCTGGCATGAGATTTACTTCGGCAGTAGTGGAGGTGGCGCCGCCGTTGGTGGTGGTAGCGCCGGCGGGAGGAAGCTGGAGACGGCGATTCCGAGCCTGAGAGGCACATTGCAGAACTATCACCGGAAGGGTAAAGGGAAAGGTAAAGTGCAGAAATGCTGCGAAATGGCTGGCTTGGCTCTGCAGTTTGTTATCTCCGCCGTGCTCGGAGATCCGACAACTCTGATCGCCGGAGTTGTGGGTACGCTAATGTCCAAATAATCAGTTTACTTAATCGTCTCTAATACCAAATAATTGGTTAGTTAAAGATTACATGTATATATACTACTCTGCAGATAGTGTAAATAGTCCAAATTATCTTATAATTTAATGTGTTTGATTAAATTTAATTAATGAATTGCTCAAACCTATGATGATAATTTAAATATGGAATAGGATTTGTATGATGATGATAATTCTATTTAATCCTGGAATATCAGGACTTACCTTAAACGAATCCATCCAGCTTCAGAAATTCAGAATAGGATTCCTACTTTTCCTACAATAACAGGAATAAGAGGCGAAAGTCTATATATATATATATATATATATATATATATATATCTTTTAAATTAGGCAAGCGTAATAGAAATCAATCGATTGTTGGAAAATAAGGAGAGGTATGTGGTGCCCATCATGTTATCCAGAACTACGAGTATCATACGTGATCTGCCAGAAGTGTTACAAAAAAGACAGAGAGATTAAGGAGAGTCTCAACAGACAAATCGAACACCTCACCGCCATCCTGAGCTTCCTCCGACTACCGAGTCGTCCTTTCCACGATATCGTTTTGGTTGCCTCCGGCGATTCCTCAACCGTCCCGGCCAATCGAAGCGTTCTCGCCGGATGTTCTCCAGTTTTCCGAGCAATGCTAGATCAGAATGAAACCATTGAGATTGGTGATGCATCTTACAATACACTAAAAAAGTTCGTCGACTTTCTGTACACTGCAGAGGCTGCTGATCTCGATGAGGACACGGGTTTTCATCTCTTGGCTTTGGCCGATAAGTACCAAGTGTCGTACCTCAAGACTTACTGTGAGAAATTCTTGATGTCCGCATTGACTGATGAAAACGCCGTTTCAATCTATAGATTTGCCCGCAAGCACAACGTCGATTACCTGCTAGATGAATGCCTGTCACGGATCAGTGTGCGAAATCTACACGCACATGTTGCAGAAGAGGATCTCCACATGGCTACACGGGTGTATGAGCGTTTTCACACCAATCGCGAGAACGCAGAAACACCGTATCAGCTGATGAGACTCATGATCAGAGACAAGGTTTCTGAGCTCAAGTGCTTGTTGTGGTCTGTCATCTCCACGTGGTGGTCCAATGAATCTAGGCTCTGCTTATCATGTTGGGAAACAGGATTATGCTCGTGCCAACTCTGCAAATCCTGCGGGGAAACACAGAAGATGACCGAATTCACCGGAGGGAACTGCATATTCTGTCACGACAGAGACGGAGAAATCCAGAAGAAGCTCAAGAGCCAGGCAGAAGACCTCAGCTCAGCCGTCAGCTTACTCCGGTCCTCCTGGCTTGAGCCTCCTCCTCCATCTTTCTCCGCCGCCGGCTTCATCGGGACGTTGCTATGGAGTGACGGTGTATCTGTATCTCCCCGGCGGCCTAATTCCGACGTCACTTTGGTTGCCTCCGATGACCCCTCTCCACGGCCGCCCATCACCGCCAATCGCACCGTCCTGGCCGGCCGCTCTCCGGTTTTCCGAGCAATGCTGGAAAGTGAAATGGAAGAAAGCGTCACCGGAATCATTAAGATCGGCGGAGCGTCTTACGATGCAATCAGGGAGTTCGTCAGATTTCTGTACACCGCTGAGGCTAATGATCTTGATGAGAAGATGGCTTGTGAGCTCTTGGTGTTGGGTGACATATACCAAGTCCCGTATTTGAAGAATTATTGTGAGAAGTTCTTGATTTCCAACTTGAATTGGGAAAACTCACTCCCACTATATGCATTTGCGCACCAGCACAGAGCACAGTCATTGCTTTCAGATTGTTTAGGTGTCCTTGTTAAGGACATGCACAAACTGCCTCACAGGGAAGACTATGCTCATTTCTTGGAAAAGGATCCACGTATGATGTTACAAATCTACCGAGCTTATTCCTATAATTAGCTAATTCATCTTAGCTTCTCATTTTAAACATTTTTAAAATGAAGTAAGGAAAAATTTTAGTTTAAGATGGCGAAGTAGCCATAATTACATTCAAGTGCATTTTGCATTCTCTACATTTTTTACTTTTTTCTACCGGTATAGTGAATGATTTTCTCTCTTTATCACATTTCTACGTTCTAGGGAATCATATGAAGAATTTCTTGAGGTTGAAAAAATGAGCATATTCTCAAATCTCACTAAGGTTTTCATTTTGTAGAAGCTCTTAGACTTACTCTTCCAATTCTATCCAAAAATGATATACTTACGTTAAGATATATGTATATAACCTTAAGGGTATATTAGTACTTTCATATACTTTCCTATATACATTCATTATCTTGTAAGACTTTCATATTCTTCTCTCGTTCAATGAAAAAACAAGTCTTCGCATAACTCTCCAATTATCTTTTCTAGTCTATTAAATTATATGGATCTCAGGCTTCCATCCTAAAACCAATTGGCAATAGGTGGTGTCACCTTTGATCCTTATATATTAGTTATTAGGCTCGTACGGTACCGATGTGGGATATCTTAACACGCCCCCTCACGTGCAAACGTGGAATTAGTCCACAACCCATATCGGGTCATATTAAGGCCAAAGTAAAGGGGTACTCCACCGGTTTTTAAGGGAGAGAATACTCCACCGGTTAAATTAAGGGAGATACCACCGGCCCAAAGGGGATCCACACATCGGCCCAGTTAACCCATTAGGGCCCAGGTCCAAATTGAACCCGCTCTGATACCATATTAAATTATATGGATCTCAGGCTTCCATCCTAAAACCAATTGGCAATAGGTGGTGTCACCTTTGATCCTTATATATTAGTTATTAGGCTCGTACGGTACCGATGTGGGATATCTTAACATAGTCTTATGTGTTGTTTAGATTCACAACTTACACTCAAGTTAATTGTCTACAATATTGGTAGTTGGGATGAGGTTATGTTCACATTTTTATAATAGTCTTACAGTAGTAGAATTCATACATGTGAGAGTGAGTGGTCTTTACTCTTTTCCAAGGAAATTTTCAGTTCTCTCCACTCATCAAATGCGCACAAGTCTTTGGTCAATTACTTGGTCGTGTGTTATGAAAATCTTTGTATAATATGGTTAAAGTCGTGTGAAAATATGTAATATCTTAAAAAGGTGTTTTCAAACTCTAAAACTTAAAATTTGCCTCACTATTTTTACAAAAATACTTAGGCCCAGTTTACCAGAGCTTATCTGTAGATCAGTTCAGTTCAGATCAATTCAGTTCAGATCAATTCAGTTCAGTTCGGTTCAGTGAAAATGTAATTTGATGAAATTCAGGTTAATTCAGTCATGCTGATTCCATTTTTCAATGCATCATTTTTACTTCAGTTCAGTTCAGTTCAGTTCAGTTCAGTTCAATTCAATTCAATTCAGTTCAGTACATCAAGAAATAAGTTCTAATAAACATGGCCTTATAGTAATTGGAAAACACTTTTGAATTGTTGCCTATTCTCTTAGAAAAATTAGACTCAACAACAACAAAAAAAACTCCAAAAGGCCGTGACCCATGAAAATGATGAACCGAAAGCCGATATGTTCACATGCTATATTTTTTATGATTCATGCATGAAAATGTGGGGGGTTTCGTGGTTGTTTCTAGTGGGGGCATTATCAATTCTGGATTTTCCTTAAACCGAATAAATATATTTATTTCTGTATGAATAATTGGCTTCACTTTTCCCCCTCTGTCGTTTTGGCCATACAGCGGCCGGACCAGGCTACGCAGCTACGAGCCAAACATTCTGTCTTTCCAGGAAGATCGCCAGTGTAAACCCCTCTGTCGTTTTGGCCCTTTTTGTCGCGTTTTACTAATTTTGGAACCAACACTTCCAAATCATCTTCTAAACACATGTTCGTATAAACGTATTCAATAGTACTCCTACAGTTTTAACATTATACTACAAATTTTTATATCCCTTGTTTCAAATGAAATTGCATTGTAGTAAAATATCATGTTTATATATAAGCATAATTGTTTAAAAAATAGATGTTACAATGAGTTTATCAGCATTTCACACAATGATTTGATTCGAATTTGCAGTAAAAATATCCTGATAAATGAAGCATCACGTTTCAAATTCACAAAATATTCTTACATTCCAATCGGTATAGAACTTTATTTTAAATTAGTGCAAAAAAATTTGGTCAATTTAATTTTATGTAGGAGTGGGAATAGTTTTAAAACATAATATTGGATTTACACAATCAAATCAGTTCATGCATGCACACATGGTTCCGTTAAAATAATGGCTTCAAAAACGCGTTTCGCCGTTTGAAACAAGATTGGCCTACACAACTTTCTATAAATAACATCCTTATTTCCAATTGCCCTCAATCAAGTGATCACACTTAACAATAGACTCAACGCTCTCCATTCAAAATGGGAATCTGCGTATCTTCCCAGGCCAAAAGCCCCGCCGGAATCTTCCTGAATTCGCCGGTGCCGGTGCAGGTAATCCACTGGAATGGGAGGCTCCAGGAGCTGTGGCACTCCACCGGTACCGGAGCAGGAGAAATACTGTCCCACAACCCGGATTTCTTCCTGTGCAGCTCCGAGAGCATGAATGTCGGATCTCTGCCCCGGAAAATGACCGAAGATGACCACTTAATGCCCGGGCAGCTATACTTCCTCATTCCGATGTCCAAGGTCAGCTGCCCGTTTTCCCTGCAGGACCTCTGCACTTTAGCCGTCAAGGCCTGCAATTCACTTAGATATGACTCCGGTAAGTTACGGTTACCGGTGATCTTGACGAAGAAAAATAGAGCGGTGGTGATTTCCGGTGACCGGGAATACGGAAATTCCGGTGAAGCTACGAGTATATTTGGTGACGTCAGATGTGTGTACTATTAGTCCACTACAAATGATTAGTTGACCAAGAAAGAAAGGTTTGATGATATTTAATTTAATACAAATTCTAATTTGAGGTCTCAAACGAGACCAAAGATTATATGAGACGGCTATTGATTGAATTTGTCGTTGGTGAGGTTTAAACCCGCCGATTTCCTTGATTGAATTTGTCGTTGGTGAAATTGACCAAGGAAATGATCAAGAAAATTGACCGAAACACCAAGCGAATTAAACGAAAGATCAAATTAACTGAAAAATCAAGGCAAAACAAAAATACTCAAGGACGAAAGATCAAACAAACTGACAAAAAGATCAAGTAGAAACAAGAAATGCTCAAGTAGAAACAAGAAATGCTCATTCCCCTGCTCTTGGTCTCCACAAGGAGAGGTCTCACCCAAGACTTTCTCTTAATTTAATATAAATTTATGACAAATTTATTTGTATTTCGATTTATAAAAAGAGAAGCATCGGTCTAGAACTGAAATTTGCATAATATATAAAGATTAGTGAATAAAAGATATTGTCGAATTTAATTAAGGCTTCATTTCAGTCTTGATGGCAGAGACGAGTTGATCATAGGCTACACTCCATGCATTCTTCATCTCCGCCGACCACATTTCCGGCACCGCCTCTTTTATCGTCTCCAACAGAGCATACTTCGTAACCTAGTATTACCATCAGTTCAGTAACAGTTCAAATCAAACTCAAACAAACCTAATTCAAACCAAATCAACGATCATAACCTCAAAATGTTCATCCACAACACCGTATTTGAAATGGGTAGCCCCCATTTTCTTCAGGCTCGATTCTCTCACCACAACTCTACCGGCTTTCCGGAGCTGAACTGCAGCTTCACAAGTCTGCAACAGAAATAACCATAAACAAATCAGTTGCAACAGCAATAACCATAAACAAATCAGTTGTAACAAACAAACTAGTAACCGTTGGAGTTGCTCTTACCATGACAAAGACGGTTTTCGCGTGAACCTTGAGCTTGGGGTTCTGCTCCAATGGAACGCTCGAGTCTTGCAGAAACGAGAACAGTTTCTTGGCGGATGGCGCGATCTCGAATATCCTGATTTTCAAATCAACGTTCAAAAACATCGAATCATAAAAAATAAAAACAAAATTTTAAAATGTTTTGACTCACTTGAGGAAGAATTTGAGACCCCATTCTCCGGAATTGGGTTTCATGGAGCTCCAGGATTTCACTACCAGTGCTTCCTCTTCTTCACTGAAAACTGGGGCTGATTCGGAGGGATTCATTGTTGTGCTGGTGATTCAGACAATAACTAATGATCTGGATTTTGATTTTTGAGGAACTCTGTAATTTGGTTGGAATTATATAGGAGTGGCCGTTGCGGCATTTCGTCGAACAGGATGGAGGTGATGGGATAATTTTAACCTTTGACTTTGCCGAAGAGGCAAAGCAAGTAGTTCATATCTAACTTGAATTTGGCAACTGCAGTGAGCAGTATTGTTATTAAACTAAGACAGAAAAACCAGGGGCCGCCGCAGATCCATTTGCTCTCTAATGATTTAATTGGATAATTTACATGAAGATATGATTTTGACTCACAAAAACTAACAAACATATACAGTGGATTTATCTGTCATTTTAGACCCGAACCCGAAGAATTTGACCTGACTAATTCGACACGAATGACTTTTTGACCCGATTATGATCCGAGCAGGTCAAACCTGATCTGACACGAACCCGAAATTAACCCAAACGAATTTTAACCCGACCCGAACACGAGAATGAACCAAACCCGAAAATGACCCGAACCCAAACCCGATTCAACACAAATCCGAAACCCGAACTCAAAGATTAATTGAATGAACATAAAAATAAAAAATAAAAAATAAAATAAAAATTCATAGAGCTAAGGATGGATTCTAATCACAACTTAGATGCATTTGAATTTTTTTATATGAACTACATATATCATATTATAAGGTAATTCTGAGTTACATATGATGTCGTGAATGTTTTCACGTATTAAATTTTATTTCATAAACAAGTTTGATCAAGTAAGATTTGATCTTTGACAACTCAAGTTTAATAATATTGTACATTCCTTTATAAAAGTCAAGTAATATTTGTCCTTTCATTTATTCATAGTAAATAAACTAAATTAAGGCGGTCACTTGTATAAATATTAGTTACTTCTTTTGATATTTTTCAAAAAAAAAAAATTTACTTCTTTTGTTGAAATATCGACTAATTCAGAGAGAATCACTATATGAGTAAAGATTAGTTACTTGATTATAAAAATTATATGATTGCTCACTTGAATAATTAAACTCAACTTAATTAGTGTTTGTGATGGCCCACACTATGAAACCTTACTTGACTTCACTTATTTAAACAGTTAAACTCAAGTAATATTTAAATTTGATTTAAATATTTAATAGTGTTATAAAAAATGAAGTTAGATAATATTTGAAAGTTTTCCTCAATTTATTGAAATATAGATATTGGAATTCATTATTAGTTAATTGTAAAAAATAAAAAATACAAATATTACCTTGTGACGGATGAGGAAAACAAAATTATGGGTTATTCAACACATGTTTCCACACGATTGTGTCATGAGCACCTCCTTCCATCCATGGAGAATTCGAGATGGATTAATATCTCACAAAAATAAGTTAAGGATTTGGGCCCTGTTTGCTAGAGCTTATCTGTAGATCAGTTCAGTTCAGTTCAATTCAGTTTAGTTCAATTCAGTTCAGTTCAGTGAAATGTAATTTGATGAAATTTAGGTTAATTCAGTCATGCTGATTCCATTTTTCAATACATCAATTTTACTTCAGTTCAGTTCAATTCAGTTCATTTCAGTTCAGTACCATCAAGAAATAAGCTCTAGTAAACAGGGTCTTGGTATATATAAGAATATAGTATTTATATTTATATTTAATATAACATATATTTAAAAAAATATAAAAATTCTGTTATTCTAGCAACACGACGGTGAAGAAAATAACTACTATAGTCATCAATCATCCACACCCGTAATTGACATCCGGGGTGGCTACCACAGACTCGAACGGAATTTCAACCCTCTCTTTCACCAGGCAGCGCGTTTCACCATTTTCAACCACAGGCACTTTACCAGGCGGACATTGGATGCTTAATCCGCCATTCTTACCATTCCCTTGCTGATGAAACAAGTCGAGTAATTTAAGCTCATTGTCCCTTTTCCTTAGCCTAGGTTCATAGCCAGCCAGACTCACAACAGCAACGACACCAACAACGGTAATTGCAGCCTTAGCTAGTGCACCAACCAAACCTTTTATCCTTGAAAATGGCTTCCTGGACTCAGGCCTCGATTGGTCCTCTGAATCAAGATGTCCTTTGGTAGCATTTCCATTTTGGGCAACTTTTCGTGGATTGGGAAATTGGGACAGGTAATCGTTATCAGACACCACTGCATGCAAACGACGGCCAGGGTAAGGTGGAAGGAGAAGTTGGCTTCTGTCTTCTTCAACAGTATCACCAGCAAAAGCAATAGCCTCGTGTATGACTTCCAGTTCCTCACCTTTGTAGTCTTTAAGCTTTTCGAGCAGCTTCTTCTGATTACATCTTATATCAGCTAATCCCATTTCCCTCTCATACCATTGCTGCTGTTGTAAAGCCTGAACAAACAGAAAAGATTAAGAAGTATGCAGACATTCTCAGGGAACCAAACTTTAATCAGTTAAACAAAGAGAAAGTTGCCTGAGTTCTTGAGCTAAACACACCCAAACCCAACTTTCAAATAGTATAAAGATAGAAGATTAAATAGTAGGGAATTGGAAGAGTAGTGAAATGGAAACGCCTGAACATCATTTGACTGAAGGGGAACATACCTGCCCACAAAGATCTATAATACACTTAAATTCAAAGCAGGTTTTTATTCGTTCTTGGACAAAAGACTCTAAAACATTAACCATGCTAAGAACGAAGATAGAATATACTCTGCCAATCTGAAATAACAGCATAAAAACGCTTACTTTCATTCACACGATCTCACAAGCAAAATATTTAAACCTCGGTTCTTCAGTCTCCCATGTCTGATGAAAGCAGGATTAATTATACTACAAAAGGTTTGACTCATTCCACATTTAGAAATTGAGCAGATCAATTATAGCCTGACGACCTATAAAGGGTTCATATCTGGAACAAAAAACACAAACATCACATCTGCATATGATCAAATGGTATAAAGGTTCCCAAGTTCTTGTCATCTTGATGCTGAACACAGCCGAACCCGACTTTCAAACATAAAAATATACTTATCATTTGACCAAATGACAACACCCACAAAAATTGCTAATACACTTGGACTCTAAGCAGTTGCGTTCAATATTCTTGGACAAAAGGCACTAAAACATTAACCATGCTAAGAATGAAGATAGAACATACTCGGCTTACTTGAAATATCAGCATAAAAATACTTTCTTTCAATAGCTAGGATCAATACGAAAGCCTAAATCTTCAAATGGATAAATAGTGAGTACTCGACAGTTAGCACAAACAATCACACTAGCTCACAAACAGCATTTAAAACCTCATTTCTTCATTCTACCGTGACCCATGAAAGCAGAACAATCTAGATTAACTATCCAAGTGTACAAAAAAACACAGATATCAAACAGTATATAAGTGGGCAGGCAAACATAGTATATGCCATCAAAATTCAGGTAAAACTAGCAAACATTTTGCAGGCTTCTCCGTCTACTTAGTTGGTATCCTTAAACCCCAAACATATTCCAAGAAATGAAGCAATTAGAGATAACTGAAACATTAGCAATATAGAAATAATCTTGCTAATGAAGCAAATAAGAGATAATTGCTCTACCAACATTCATAAACCCTAGGGCAAATAAGTAGTTTTTAGGCTAAACCAAGAACATATAAACACAATACTAAGTTTATGATTCTGCATTTAAACTCTCAATTTCACAGAAACCCAACCTAACTCCACCTGAAAATGTAGAAAAAGAGAGAGAAAAGCAACCTGCAGAGAAGAGAGCTGAGACTCCAGTGACTCGAGAGCTTCCCCAATGTTCAATAGGCTCTGTGTTTCTTCATCATAGTCATCTTCTTCATCATCTTCCGGGCTTCTTTCAGAACCAATTTCTTGGTTTTCACCAGTAACCCTTTTGCCCTCAGATGCTGCTTTCTGTATGCAATTAGAAATCTTGGCCCTGAGCTCAGAAACTCTGACCAAAACCAGCCCAATTTTATCTACATCCATAATATGAATCTGAGATTTCTGCCCCTTAGCGAAATGGGGTTTGAAAGATAAGCGGGTGAAAAAGTGAGGAACGAGGAGGACAAGAAGCGCCAAAAAATGGGAACTTTTGTGGTACAACAGTAATTGTAATGTGTACAAGTGATTGTGGTGGTCTGGGGCTCTTGATATGGAGATTACATTGCAATGCATTTACTAATCGTCTAATCCTAACAAATGACAAAAACAAGAAAAAGCCCATTATAATCGATTTTCTTGAAACAAAAATTACCAATCTTTATTCGATAAGATTAAGATTAAGATTAAAATTAAAATTCGATAAGAACAGAACAATATCGAAACAACAAAGTAATAAAAGAATCAAAATATTCAAGAAAAGAGCCAAATATTTATTCATTCATCAAACGAGTTTTTTTTACATTGGAGTAAATCTCAATATCGTAACTAAGATTCCTGAAATCTATTGCTTTCTGATTCCATTTTCTACAATTGGTTCAGAGAAGTCTAACTTCAGAAGAAATATCGCTACTTGCTTCTTGATTGCAAGATCATTGATCCCATTTTCTTCAATTCTTCAGCGAATTCTATCTTTAGAAGAAATAACACGCTTCTTGCTTCTTGATCCCAAGATCCAATCTTTATGGATTGATCAAACGAGTTCTTTACATTGGTGAATTCTAACAAATACTCCAAGATTCCATTGCAATTCTTGACTCCTCAATTTGTATGTTGGTCTTCTGAAGCTGAATCATCTTGTTCAATTCTGATTCCGTTTTCTTCATTTGCTCAACGAGCTCTTTCTTTAGGAGACTCAGCGCTTCTTTCTTCTTGATTGCAAGATCCTTGCGGAGAAGGGCGGCTCCTTTCTTGAGCACGATATTCTTTCGGAATTCGCTCTTTTGGATTGCGAGGGCTCCGCTCATATCTTGCTTTGGCTCTTCGCTCTTTTGGAGTGTGAGAGCTTTCGTCATTTTTCTTGAATTCTCACTCGTTTGATTTCGAGTTGAATGTGATTGTTTAGTTATGCTTATGGGATTATATAGCCTTCTGAAAATTCTCCCTTTCCAATCTGGGTTCGGATTTTGTAAAGATAACCTTCTGGTTTTTCCTTTTCCGACTCGTGTTCGGATTTTTTCCTTTTTGACTTGGTTCATCAAGAAAATTTCTTTGACCCGAGTCGGTTATGTATAATCCATATGTTGACTTTTCAACACTGTTATTAATTTGATGATAATGGTAAAACTTTGGAAAGTCCATTTTTAAATAAAGGGAGAGCTAAAGTATATTAAATATTCTACCATTTAAATACGTGGAATAAAATGCTCTTAATGTACAAAATTTTTAAAAAAATTATGGATTTTAATTGAAAAATGCACCAAAATTGAAATTTAAAAAGTTTTTATAAAGCTATGGAATGTTGGACTCCTTTATTATTGAAATTGTTAGTAGAAAATATAAATGTTGCTATTTTGATCCCTCTGCTTCTATCACATTGATATAAAACACCAAAAACAAATCATTCTTAAACATATCAAGAAATTTATTCTTAACCCCTTTCAAAGATCTGTCTTAGTATGTATATTCATAATAATTGAGTAACTTGGTTTCTTATTCATCTGTCATTCAAAACTCTCATACAACTCCCTATATATTGACATTCCTCTAGTAGGAGGATAACAAAGCCTGTGCCTCCACGGATTTACTCGTTTAGTACCACGAGTAAATCCGCAGAGGCTAGAATTCCGAGATCAAGGACACAAGCTGTGATAACTTATGAAACTATGGGTGGCATTAGCTGACCAACTCATCTGTAATCAGGTATCGATAGGTGAAGTTATGAGGAACCCACACTATTTTCTTCCAAAACTTGCCTTTTTGAGGAAAATCTTCCCTCAAGAGAGGGGGAAAACAGTGCTCAATCAGTTCCACAATATCAGATGAAGACATCTCTGACTCTTTTGTGAATGAGTCCACTTTCTTTGGTAGCAACATTTTCATATCTTTCTGCATTCTGATATTTGTTTGGATGTACTCTTCTTTGGCTACTTCAAGCTCCTGATATACTCTCTTCGGAGTGTATAAACGAAGCTGAAACAAGAGCGAAAGTACACATCAAAATGGTAAGGATAGGTATTGTTTAGATTGACAGCAAGCGGAACGCATTTATCGAGCTTCATGAATCATGATATGAATAAGATGCTCACCACTGGATCTGAATAGCTCCCTGTGCAAAGTGCGAAATGTAAACGAGGTTCTTGCTTCCCTGTTGCGAATGCTTTCCAAGAATCTCTATCCCTGGACTTTGATTTGGGAAAGAACAACGATTGCAGCCACTGTAACAAAATTTCAACTTTTTTGTGAGAAAATATGTTCTTCAAAACAGAGAAAAAAGTTGCCTAAACCTTGAAATAAATAAATTAGTCTGTGAGAAAGAAACATACTTGACCAGGCCGAGGCATTCGACATGCTAATATGGAGCTCTGTATCATTTCTACACTTATGTCGTGACCGCCAATGTTATACGCAGCCTAGATCAGAAACATTGTACAGGAAAAGAATGTAAGTTCCAAGCACCGAAAAAAGGCCATGAGAAGGAACAGTGATTAAGCAGCATACATATTCTTGTTTACCTTGAGAAGCAGTGATATTCTCTTTATGTTGCCTCTCGGAATTCCGTAAACCAAATAGGCCTGTCACATTTGATAGGAATCAGAGTTAGTAATGATACCTCATAAGAAAGAAATTTTCAAGTCTTTGTTGTTGGAAGATAGGTTGATTACATGCATCACTAGAGCATTGTGAACATTTATCCAAAATGCAAGCTTTTCTTCAACCTTCATTTTCTTGGGATCAACAAATTCTAGAATCGACACAAGGGACCTGCACAAACACTAACATAATGTTCATGCAACTGCCACTAGAATCGATTTCAGCTCTACTCAAGAAGCTAGATGATTTACTTTACCTGAATTTCTGAATCTTGTCCTCAACTCTATTCAAGCTTTGCTGATCTCTGCAGATTCCTTTCACTTCAGCCAATCTTGGGAAAGGAAAGGAAAATTCTCTAGATGATTCAATTTGCAGCGAGCTGTCCGGCCAAGAACTGAAGAGTGAGTTATCACTCCAGTTAAACTGCTGATCAGTTGGTGAGTTTCTTGGAGATGAGAAGGACATGGGAGAAGAAAGGAAACCATTCATTTCCAATGGAGGATCAGAAAGTTGACAATGAATGGCTGAGATGCATTTAACCATCTCCTCAGAGATTCTATTCGGCGTCTCCCAAACATGATCCTGAACATGGCCGCCAAGATGCTCCGCCAAGCTACCTCGAGCCCTCTGATGACATATCACAGAAAAATGCATTTCAGTAAGCAATGGATAACTCCATTTTCCCTTCACTTAAGCAATCCTAAAATGAGCATGCAATTTTTTTTTTGAATGAGCTTTACCTACCTCAAGCATGTGTAAAGGTAGTGAATGGTATGATTCCATAGCTTCAGCTATGGCTTGTGGTCCTAATGTAGGAGAGGCTCTCGGGGCAACGGCTGACCTAAAAGATAGTGATGAATGGCTTCGATGAATGCTGGAATCAATCAGTATCTGGGATCCCAACATTTCATCACATCTTTTTGAATGATTCTCCACTGAATCTTTAGTTGGCACCAAACGGCCAGCATTAGTTGCTGAATCTTCCATGATGCTATCTCGAGGATTCTGTTGTTTCTCTGACGTAGGATTTGTGTTTTCTCTGTCTTTGATGACAGGTGTGGAGCTCAGCCGCTTAGCAAATGTTTTCCGGTACATTGAGAGTAGGTATTTTTCCAGGTAGGCTATTTCTAACTCCAAAACAGCAATATCTTCTATCAAATTCTTGGCTGGCTGAAAACAGAATAGAGGAAGACTGAATCAAGTTTAAAAATTAGTGAAAGTCTGTGTTTTTACTGTCATTGAATTCAAAGCTACCTGAGAAATCGAGTCTTCTGTTATCGAACCAAGCTTCAAAGGTTTGGAACATATCGCTCTTTCCAGCGCTTGCCTCATTGCAAACTGGCCTTCAAGTTGCTGCTGAAGCTCTAAAATCTGCATTTTATTCGAAAAACCAGCAAACACTTAACAATCTAGCAGGATGAGTGAGAACACTTCAATCACTTGTTCATTTTCTGCTCTTAAAATACTAAACAAGTTGGCATAACTAATAATATCATAGCAGCCTGATTCCTCTCACAAAGTCAGAATTCTCAACACTGGACCATGATTACCTTAGACACCTTTTTGTTACACCAGTAGTTTATTTAATCTTGGTAGGTCAACTACTAATCTCACCAAAAAAAAGTTACAGCTCAGATAACCATATCTGAGAAAGATTGAACCATGAATAAACTAGTCTTCCTTGTGAGATATACAAACAATTTTCACAACCAGAAAATTCATTCAGTCCATCACTGGTCCACCGACATGTCATAACCAAGAAAAAATAATCAAAGGGCCTAAAAAGGTAGAGATCCAGAAAGAAAAAGTATCTAAACCTCTTCCTTCAAAGAGCTTTGCAGCATTGAATCAGTCAAATGCCTCTTTTTGGGTTCAGCAAAGTTCTTCAGCTTCCACCCCAAATCCTGTTGCAGAAAAAACAAATTCTACAGCGGTAAACACAGAATCGATTCGAAACTAACCTAAAAATCACCAGACTAATTATGATCATACCAGCTCAGCAGCACATGAATCATTCAAGAAACCACTGAACTTATCCTCCTCAGAGATGTGATAATCAGAGAAAGAGCTACAAAAAGTGCAAATGTAGCAAAATCTCAGGCCAACGGACCTAATTAATGTAATACTGAAAGTGGCAAATTCAAGGCAATGGCATATTATTCCATAGGACATTAATTGAGGGAGGTTACAGTCTTACGTAAGAAGACAATCAGATTACCTCTTACAGCGCTTGTGTGATGAGCTCTTGACCTCCATTGACAGCTTCAACAACAACAGATTCTATGAATAAACATGCAGCAGCAAGTTGGTACAGGGGCCCACGCCATTAATCTCTTTCAAATTCTCTCAATCAGAAGCATTAAATGCAGGGAAATGTATCCAAAAGAAAATGACAAGTTCCCCAGAAGAGCGCAAAAAGGCTCCAAGAAGCATTAATTAGTGACAAGAAAGAACTGCGCTCTCATGTTCTTATCACTAACAGGGCACAAAATGGCTACTGAAGGGGACGATTCAGAAACAAAATTTGCCAAATGGGTACTGTCTGCTCATTTCTTGCCTAATCACGTGCTGAATCTTGCCATTTATGCCTGAAAAAGAAGCTTTTATTGCCTTGATTTTCCCTCTGAAAATTAAAGAGAGAAAATACTACAATAAGTGCTGGAAAGGAGGCTCATTTGACTAGAGCTAGACCCTTGTCTTAGAAAGTGATACCTTTTCTTTGTGCGTTAAAAGAAGCAAATTAGTTGGTGACTTTAGGTTCATACAAGTCAAGAGAAGAGGAGACTGTGGATTAGTCCCTTTAGTTAGGAGGGTTCCACCTTTACAAAAAGGATTAGAAGTGAAATGGCACTAAATATAAATAAAAGTTAAAAAGGTACATGGTACTACTACCAAATTTATTAGATAGAAATCATAGAATCAAATGCATTTGAATAGTATATATTTGAATCTTACATATCGAATGTTGTTCCAACAGTTGAAACTTGATGATAGTATTGGTATCCTAGTATAGATTCAAATCTCATTTGATTGAATATTGTTCGAACGGTTGAAATCTGATAACACTATCATACTAGTATAGATTAAAATCTCATTTGATTGAATGTTGTTCAAACAGTTAAAATCTGGTAACACTTTGATAATGGTATAAATTCAAATCCAATGTGATCATTCAAACGGTTGAAATCTGATAACACTATAACAATAATAAAAATAATAATTTAAAGGCAATATTCAAAGGAGACAATGCATAGGGACCATGGCATTTAGCAATCTTGATTGATTAGGAGTTTAGGACCATAATTTTGGCAATAGTCAAACCTAATCATCGTATAACACACATAAGTGATGCGTGAAATTCAAGTCATGGCTCATAATGCAATAAGTTAATCACTCCCGCGCTCAGAAAGGGTAAAAAGAGAAAAGGAAAAAAGAATCAAAACATTATCTAACAGTAAAATTAATGAAAAAGGGTCAAACTTTAGTATCTGGCATTCCTTTTTGGCCTTTTCCCCTTTAGTTTACTTGTTCATCTTTTTACCTCTAAAGTTTTGCTACTCCACATTATCTTCTTAAAGAAACAAGCCCGTGCTCTTCCACAGTATAAATCCCTCGTGTGCTTATACACTAAAGTGACTAATCCAATCATAATGGAAGACAACAAGGTTAAAATCATATCATTACCAACAAACACAATCAATGGTTGAATGTCTAATTATGTTTATTGGAAATCATCATTTTTGATACTCGGGAATGTGTCATCTTCAAGTAAAAATCTCGTATGAGGTAATCTCATCAGATCATCTATCATTTTTCGATTCTTCATCCAGAAATGGGTCGTCTTTAAAGTGAAAATCTTGTATGAGACAGTGTCACCAGATCCGTGTAAAAGGAAAAACTAAACACCAATTCAACTGCACTTTTAAGATGTATACAAGAATGAAAGGGGAACAATCAAGAGTGACCTTAAAAGGGGTGAAAGGCAAAGGGAATGGCATGAACATGAGGTAATTGATCTTTATGGTGGGCTTTTGATTCCACATTACCTTACGTGAATCCATGCAAACTTGAAAAGGGGTGGTGTTTTTTGTGCAATGCGACTGTTTTTTACTTTGTGAGTCACAGCTCTTAACAAAGCCTGGGTTTTGACTTGAACATCATTAGCCTGGTTTGGGTGCTCTTTACTATTGTGATGGAAAGAAGGGACAACTTGTTCTTCTTCTCCTTGACATTTGACATGCAAATTATAGCCACTAACTAAAAAAAGTAATGCGCCTTTAATTCTACTTGCTCTTCTTTTCATTTTCAACTGCAGCTGGTCTCAACTGAAATTCACAGCTCATTTTAATGGACATTATAGAGCACCATTGCCACTACCACACAATCAAACAGCATGAACACACGACTCTTGGTACATTTTAGGTAAAACACTAAAACATAGACAGCAAGGGGAAAATACCATTGATTCATTCTGTTGTATGTGAAGATTCGTGTTTTTCTAGGCAAAATAGGACTCTTTACGCACAATATAATCTTCAAATGTACACGGATTTCATTCTAATATTGTATGTTCTTGTCTCGTTTTTTACTAATAGTAGCTCACATATTAGTAGTATACTACTAGAGATTTGAGAATCATTACTATCATAGTAAACAATCATTTTGGTTGGATAGAAATGTCCACATTACCATGGCAATGAGTTAACAAATCTGTTAGTAGTAAACTTTTTTTTCAAAAAACAAAATCTATTAAATGTGCAAGGCTAGCTGACAGACATACCCGCGGACCAATTAAATAGGACGAGCAAAATTTCCGTGATTCTTTCCGGTTGAGTAGCTTCCATGATTCCATCCCAAGTTTACTATTTCTTCTATTCTCTTCCGGTTGAGTAGCTTCTATTCTCATTACGGGGTTTATCGGAGCTTATTTGTAAATTAGTTCAGTTCAGTCAGGCTGATTCATTTCTTCAATGAATTAATTTTTACTTCATTTAAATTCAGTTCAACAAAAAATAAGTTAGGTCAAACAGGACCTAAATGATTAATCAAAGGGCAAAATCTTTATTTCACTAGAATAAAGAAAGAAAACGTGAAATGAGGCTACAGGTCAAACTAGTCATTGGCTACTGACACTATAAGAGCTTCTTTAATGATTAATTAATGTTGTTTAGGGATTTCTAAGTTGACAATCACGAAGCTGCAGATTCTATCCCCAATGTTCCAAAAGGTTTAGATAACATAAACAACAAACACGACGGTAACGCTCAGTCTCTACATAACCAAGACAAACGCCATTAAGTCTCCCTAACGACACACCGCATCTATTTCTGTGTTTTCCTGGTTTCTGAGGGACCATTTCACAAGTGCAAAATTTTTCAGAATTGTTATATCACGCCCTTTATTTTACTTATATATGCCCTGAAACAGTGTAAGTACGCCCTAAAATATTTATTTTTGTTTAGTTTTTCAAACTAAATTTATACTTTAGTTGCGGAAAATTAAACACAATCTAAATACATTTTTTGATTTTTCAACACAATAATATTTTAAAATATAATACAGGGTGTGTTTTACTAAAATAAAGGACGTGAAAAAAAAACGCCCAAAATTTTCCAAGATCCCAAAATCTGGTAGTCTAAGCCCGTCGAAAATACGGAAGTGCTGAGCCCATACCTTTCGGTTGGGCTGATGAAGATCAAAGATGGCCCAGCAGCCAACTTATCTGTCACGCGCCACCAGCTACTCCGCCGCGTCAACTTTTGGCCCCGCCGTTGAACTTATCTGGAACTCTTCTGTTGCTATTTGACGTTTGTAGCTGAACGGGAAATGAAAATGCCAGCCTGTAAATACACCAAGATAGAGCCCACTTGGGACGGAATGAACAAAATCGTTTTTCGGTTAAAATTTTTAACTAACAAAATCGTGGATTGACGACGGAATGAATCAATTCTACCGAACCAACATTGTCATATTGATTATTTTTCATCCTTCGTATGCAATTCCTCTTGGTCATCATATTCAGCAATTATTCCTGTGAGATTGTATAACCTGTTTTCAATAACCAGCTTATCACACTAAGCTAAATCTAGACCAATTTAATCGTCAAATTTTGCACAGTATTGCATAGAAATTTTAAATTCCCAAGGAAATTGAACATTGCATTTCTTTCCCTGGATCATATTATCACAATCAATCAATCAATATTAAGAATACCAATGAACAGAGTTACAGGTGAATGGACAAACACCAAACCAAGCTTTACGAAAAGAAAATTAACATTTCAATTCCATGAATCATCACTATCAAAATCAGTAAACCCTCAATCATGCATTCAGGAATTAATGTCACACTCACTACTTATTAATTTCTTCAGTATCTACAGAAATCCTGCAGATATGAGTCAAAAGTTATCAGGCTCTTCCATCTTGAACAGATCAGTCATTGAATTGATATGATCAGCTGGTGCAGGTGCTTCCGGAGGTACCTCGCACACTCCATTAGCACCGGCTGCCACGTCACACGATGGCGGAGGAGCGATGACGTGCGCCTTTTGGGGATTGAACATGTCAGCTGGACCAGTAGTACCGCGACTGATCTCTTCCATCTCCTGCTCAAGGTGATGGACATGTAAGAGTTCCTCGGGGTCAACGCCACCATTTCCAGAGAGGTGATGGTGCATGTTCGGGAACGCCGTGGAGATTCCATGAACCGCGATGCGTTTGTTGTGCAGCAAATCCAGGGTGGAAACCTTCACGTAGTTGATCTTCATCGGAGCTACCTGACCTCCGCCGCCTGCGGTGGTCACCACCAGCTTCTGCCCTGTCTCCATCGTCGGCAACACGGTCAAAGGCTCCAGGCTCACCAGATCAGCCGCGTTCAGCCTCCTGTCAGGAACCACATGGAACCGGAAATGATAGAGATAAGCGTGGCTGGCGCCGGAGAAGATGGAGGCGTCGTCCAAGGCGAACACCGTCAAGGATCTGTGCTCAGACATCTCAGCAAACTTCGCTTTGAGCGCGAGGGAGACAACGCTGTAGCCGCTGAACCGGAGCCTGATGATTGCGTCCTTCAGCATGAGGCGCATCACGGCTGCCGCCTGCGCCTTGAACGGCGCCGGCGGAGGAAAGGCGAGTGACGTCATGCGCTCGATGTTGCAGGAGAGCGGTGAGAGGTGAGAGACGAAGCCTTGGATTCCGTGGACCATGACGGCGCCGTTGTAGAAGAGATCCGGGTGGGAGATCTCGACGCCGTTGACGAACACGCGCTTGGAAGAGGCGTCTGGTTCGTTGGTTGTGGTGATCGTGAGGCAGTAGTCGGAGGAGAGGGTTTCGAGCTTAGTGCCGAATGCTAAATTGCGGAGGTACTGGAGCGAGTAGAGGCCGGGGACGGTGTGCTCCTGTAGGAGGAGCGACAAAGTGCATGACGGACATGTAAGCAGGGAGGAGTCGGAAGGCGCGAAGATGGTGACCGGAGTGTGGGTGGAGAGATTCGCGTCCACGGCGGCGGAGGATAGCTCCTGGAAGCCTAGGGAGGCGAGGATGGAGGCGAAGACGGTCGCCGGGTAACTGCGGAGGTGGTCGAGGTCTGCTGCGGAGGGCGGGAGGGAAGGAGGGGAGGCGGCGGTGGCGGAGATCGCCAGGAGGGAGAGAATTACAGGGATGAGCTCAAGCTTAGAGATCACCATTGCTGTGTGACTGTGTGTGGGCGCATTTATGATTCTGATGCTTCTGGGCCTGGGAGCTGCTATTTGTACTGTGCCACACAACGCTTTCGCCGTGAGCCTGTAACGGTTTTTTGGCGCGAACTAACTGAATTCTGTTGTGGGCCCTGGAGGGTGTACCGGTGCCATCTTATGTCGCGTTATAGGGTCTCTGCGTAACGAGTTAAGGACTTCAGTCACCCTCCAATATTCACGACTTATTTTTCATTCTACAGAAGCGTTGTTTTGGGATTCGTTTTCTTCTACACTGAAGTATTATTGAGGAGCCATTTGATGAGAGTTCATCTCTATTTTGATATGTACAAAATTAAATGAGAATAATTTATAGAACCATTGATATTGATCAACTAGAAATTACCGGAAAATTCCAACCAATTTAAGCTATACACAATTTTGGCCAAAATGGTTTTTAAAAAGAAAAAGAAGAAAAAAACATCCATAGAATCTTTATTCTACATAAAGCTGCCTCTAAGAGAGAATTGATAAACTAAACAGGGCAAGATCTCGCCAAGAATCTGGGTTCTCATCCCCTGTGAGATAACAACTTATATGAGAACTGTACAGTCGCTCACTACTGAGATAATGGGATCAGTTCCTCTCTATAGACTCTGCTGGCATGTTAAGGTCGATCAGGCTACCTTGTGAAACCTTTCTAGAGCGCTTCCTCGGAGAGTACACAATTCCATTAGAGGTCCCGACTGCTCCCATTGTGTCACCTTAATACATAATTAGTATGAATCAGTGACAAATGGCATCGACCTATAAACACATCACCGTGAATTTAAGGACATGTTAAACTCAAACAAAAATTTACTAGGTCATGTAGAAGTTCGGAAGTCTCAACAAACAACCACACTAAAGAAAAGTTAAAAAGGGATTTAATGCACCAATAAAAAAATGGCATCTAAACATAAATATGACTGAGTCCTAATATAGGTCCACATTATAACTACCTTGATACTCAACCAATCAAGAGAAGCACATCATAAACTGTAGTATATGCATGCGATCATATGCTTAACCGTTGACAATAAGCATATTCACCAGATTATAACACTCAAATGAAAGTGAAAGGGTTTAAGAAATGCTACCATTTGTATTATCCATTTGAAATTGACTGCTGGTCAATTTGGTATTTTGTTCAGCAGGAAGCTCCACTGCCTTCTCAATTCCTTTGGAATGATATGGAGCTATGTTGTGATTAGAGAACTGAAGACATCCCAGCAAATCATTCTCAATACATTCATACCTGTAAAAGTAGTAAAGCATATTAGTTTCAAGATATTTTGGGGGACTCAACTGCAAGGCAAAATCACTCACATCTTTTTGCAGAGGTTATCAGTTATCACACTGAGGTTAATAATTTGCATCCTTATCTCCTGAATCCGTTTTTTATCATAACCATCAAATGGCTCCTCAATAAACTTGGAAAGTTTCTCAACATTCTCCTCAAGTTGCTGCTGCTGGTCCTCAAATAAATGCTGCTTAATCTCTCTTTCCTCATCTGTCATCTCATCCTTAAACAACTCTTCACCAAACATGTAGTAAGCAAAGGGGTATGACAATGAAAGTGCACGCCGTGATCTAAACAGCCTATTTAATCCGTTTGTCACCCAGGAGAAATCTCTTAATGTAGAATCTTCTTTTTCCAAGTTTGTCACCTTTTCCCTGATACTATCCTTCAGTCCAGATTCTTGCTTAAAGGAATCAGTATGTGCTTTGTACCGATTATGGTAATGCATATACCGATAAAGGTCTCGCTTTGCCCGTTCAGCCTTTTTTTCCCCATCTTCTTTGTATCGACCACAACTGTGACCAGCTATAATAGACCAAGTATGATCCCGCCCAGTAGCCCCACCACACAGCCAACTACATAAACAATTGCAGAAATTAATTGCAGTAAACATAAATATTATGACTATAAAGCCAGGGCAACAATGATGAGCTACAAACAATCAAACACAAGTACCAAAATAAGTGGTATTCTTTTTTCTTTTTTTTTTGAAAAACCAAAAGGCGCAAAAGAATTAAATACGTTGGCCATCAGTTGGTAAAAGAATATAAACATACAGTCTAACATATATAATATGCATCAGGGAACAAATTTATATACATTGACATAGTAAACAAATTTTAAGTGATAAACAGTATCAGCTTGTGAGCCCAACTGTTATAAGCAAAGACCAGGACTCATAACACTGAACAAAAGAAGCATGTAGAAGAAACACTTACCAGAAAGCTTGACCGCAGAGGCAGCTGACCAGATTACAGCCTCCATTCTTCTCTACAGGCTTGTGGCAATTGGGACAGGGCTTTGTA
Organism: Cruciata laevipes; assembly: GCA_963678965.1. Lineage (NCBI taxonomy): Eukaryota > Viridiplantae > Streptophyta > Magnoliopsida > Gentianales > Rubiaceae > Cruciata > Cruciata laevipes. The sequence goes on along the minus strand of OY787634.1, from coordinate 2,068,677 downwards.
TGAACAGTCATCCAATTTACAGTTTCTGATTCATCTCGACACTTCTTTGTCCAAAGTTCCCACATGCCGCAAGAACAAGGAGAATGTACTTCCGACAAACAACTGAAGCAAAACTGCAAACTGCACGAACATTCAACCTCACAAAATACATCATCCTCAACACGTATGGCATTCCCACAATGAGGAATGCTGGGACACCATTTCACCCTCTTGTTGTCCTCAATATATGACTCAAGAAGGAAACGATCAAACTTCTGTGCAAGATCAGGGTGGCGCTGGCTGACTAGCCTTTTTATGACTGCTTCATCACAAATGGCAGAACACTTGACAGCCATACACTTGATACGCTTACTGTGACCCTCATTTATCTTCACAATAAAATGCTCAGTCCAACCTAATAGACAAAATTTACAATTACAATTAATGCTTTATTGAGTAGAAACTGAGAGTCAATTCAAGCCAAATTGATTATTATCTAATTTTACTTACAGTTATTGCAGAAGCAATGGCCACAATCCATTTCTGTTGCCTCTCTTCCTGGCACATCTTCCATGCATATAATACAGTATACCTCGGAGGAAGCTACGTGTCGATCATAATCCAGATTATCAGCTACAGACACACCTGCTTGAGCAAACAAAAAGGTTTTCCCTTTCTCCACGAGAATTGCCAGTAACTTCTCAACATCCCATCTGTAATGAATCAACAGAGTCCGAGCATGGTGTTCTTTTATAGACAGCATTTCCACCACTCTCCTCATATCCTCCTTCTGCAAACACATTGCGTTTCAAAAGTCTAAAATCTCCTAACAACACACAAAAAATATTAAGTAGTTAACCAACTGTACCTGTGCAGCCAAGAGGGATTCTTTCGTGATCACCTACAAAACAAACAGCTACATTACTACTCGCGAAAACAAATGGTATTCTAAATATTCAATCTATACATTCAGTATATATAATTGGGTCGGAGTGACACTAACACGGTAACAACAAGCTCCAAAGGTAAAATCTGACACAAACTAAGGGTAGATTACAATGTAAATTAACCATTAGAGTATAAAAATTCGCCATGGTTTTCAGTTTTTACCTTGCAGGAAGGCCCTTTAGAAGGAATCCAGAGGGAATCGGAGTCCTCGTTATCAAAACCGCCGTCGTTATCGAAACCCTCGTCGTCCAATTCCCGATCAGAAGAACTGCTGTAGTAATCTTCATCCCCACTCAAGGTATCCATTACTGGTCGGGTCGGGATTATTTGTTTATTTGGGATGTACGGACGAATAGAGTACGGATCGAATTTGATCCTACTGAGGGATTGGAGATGGTCGATCAGCTCGGTAATCGCCGGCGACGGAGGAATCGAAGTGGATTCTCCGGTGAGGTTTGGTGCTCGTAGCTGGCGGCCGGAGAGGAAAACGGATTAGGCGGCGTCTCCCAATGGTATTTTCGTTAGTTCGCTGGTGGATTATATAGAGAGAAAAGTAGCACACATTCGGACTGTGTGAATCGGGACCGTGTTTGGGTTGCTTATGGAAGATGTTGGTTCTACGGCGTCGTTCCCTTGCTACGTCAATAGGCGGTGAAGGTCGGGTTGATGCTTAATGGGATCGTATTACTAAGTTGGTTGGGTTAAAATTTCTAAACACAACCTCAGCTCAATAATATGTTGGATTGTACAAATTCTCAATCTAAATTATGTAAAAACCTATCGATGATAATAATGGGTAAGGTATCCAACTAAAAAAAGGTGGTGCTGGTTTTCTCTCAAATTTCAATCCATGCGTGGATTAGGAAAATCTTTCCACAATAAACCAAGAATAAACTAGATAATTTTTTTGGAAAAAGATGGATAATAATTTTTTTGGAAAAAGATTGATATTTATCCATTTCCGTAGTTTTTATGGTAGCAGTCTAGTAGATAGATGTAACTTTCATTCACATTAGTTAAAGGTTAGCGAGCTTTCATTCACATAATGTAAGGTCATGTTTGATCATAATGTAAGGTCATGTTAGCGAGTTTTGAAGATCATTTATCTTTTTGGGTTAAATATGGATAGTTGACTGGTCAATCACCTCTTCTTAGTGTTTGGTGAAAGAGCAGCGTTTAATCATAACAAAATATCGTTTTTATCCTTATCCTCGCAAAATTTTCCTTTTTAAAAATCAAATTACTAAACTAATTTTCACGGGCAATTAATCATGTTAGCGTGTACCATTCATCTATTCAATTCATCTGCGTACATATTTATTCTAAAATATTTCTCTAATTTTAATCATTTGAAGTATTTTAATCACTTTAATTTTACTATGAAAAATGCCCGAGCTAAACATATATTATTATGAAAATTTTAATTATTTTAATTTTTCAAATAAAAATGGGTATATTATTTTAAAGAACAAATAGCATAAAAATAAATAAATATAGGTAATAAAAATACGGAAAAGTCTTGGGAGTGACCGTCACTATATAGTGACCGGACTAAATTATAAATAGTGCAATAAAGAAAATCAAGGAGGGACCAATTTGCAATTTTTAAAAATTAAAAAAAATCACTCGCTACAGTGTTTCCACGCGTGTACAGTGTTTTCCTACAGTGTATGCTACAGTGTCCTTCAATGTTTCAAGTTAAAATGTCCATGTTTTATGTTTCAAGTTAAAGTGTTCATGTTTCAAGTTAAAGTGTTCCTGTTTCACGTTAAAACGTCCATGTTTTATGTTTTAAGTTAAAATATTTATGTTTTATGTTTCAAGTTAAAATGTTCATGTTTTATGTTTCAAGTTAAAGTGTCCATGTTTCACGTTAAAACGTCCATGTTTTATGTTTTAAGTTAAAATATTTATGTTTTATGTTTCAAGTTAAAGTGTTCATGTTTCACGTTAAAACGTCCATGTTTTATGTTAAAATATTTATGTTTTATGTTTCAAGTTAAAGTATCCATGTTTCACGTTAAAACGTCCATGTTTTATGTTTTAAGTTAAAATATTTATGTTTTATGTTTCAATTTAAAGTGTTCATGTTTCACTTTAAAACGTCCATGTTTTAAGTTAAAATATTTATGTTTTATGTTTCAAGTTAAAGTGTTCATGTTTCACGTTAAAACGTCCATGTTTTATGTTTTAAGTTAAAATATTTATGTTTTATGTTTCAAGTTAAAATGTTCATGTTTCAAGTTAAAATGTTCATGTACATGTTTTAAGTCAAAATGTTCATGTTTTAAATTAAACGGTTCATGTGTTTACTGTAGCAACTCGACACTGTAGCAAATCGGTACTGTAGCGGCTCGGCACTGTAGCGCATGGCTTGACACGGTAGCGCGTTATTTTTTAAAAATTTCTGAAATTGCAAATTGGTCCCTCCGTGTTTTTTAAACTTATATCCTATTTGCAATTTAATCTGGTCACTATATAGTGACGGTCACCCAAGAGACCAACTCTAAAAATACACTTCGATACTTCAAAACAAATAACACACATAAACGAAATTATTAATTAATTATACTAATGTATATTTTGATATTTTAACGTAACAAAATAGCTATCAGCTAATTGTCGTTTGTCAAACACTCAAATACAAACCGGTAGTCAAACCGTTAGTCAAAACAGTTAATAAAATCCTAACAGCTATGATCTCCAAACGAAGCCATAAACTTTTGTTTTTTCTCCAAACTAGGCCATAAACTCTCCTTCACATTAAATTGTAAAAATAATATAAGTTTTAAGTTTTGGGAAAATTTCTATTAAGGACGTGGTATAAATGTAAATTATTATAAAAGGCGTGATATTTGAATATTTATTGTTAAGGGCGTTATACTATTTATATTATTTATTTTATTAAGAAAAGTCATTTAATAACCCTCTCCTCCAAAAATTATAATTTATATTTCTAATTAATAGGCTTTGTCCTCTTGAGATTATTTGTAGATCAGTTCAGTACAATTAAGTTCAATTCAATTTAGCAAAATTAAAATTTGATAAAATTTAGTTTAATTCAGTCATGTTAATTGAACTAAATTGAGAATTAATGTACTGAAAAAATCAACATGATTGAATTAAACTAAATTTCATCAAATATTATTTTTACTTAACTAAATTGTACTAAACTGATCTACAAATAAGTTCAAGAGAACAAAGACTATTAACTAGAAATCTAAATTATTTTGGGAGAAGAGGGTTATAAATAACTTTTCTTAGTAAATAAATATAGAATAAAGAATAGAAATAGCATAATGCACTTAACAATAAATATACAAGTTTGTTAAAAAAAATAAAATCATAAGTTTTAAGTAAAATGCGGAGGTATTACATTTTTTATTGGATCTCTTAAGTTGTAATAGTACAGACATAATTAGTCTGATTGCCATATAGTTCGGTTATTCTGTAATAGACTAGTCGAATTGGATGTCAATTCCACTCATTGTAATCGCTTCTGGGCGTTTCCCAGGACCTTGAATGATTTTCTTCAAAATAAAAAAAAAAAAGTAAAATGCGCCGGTTCATATTTAAAAAAGTCAATTAATCATGAAATTCAGTTGGTATTAAATCTTTAATGTTTGGATATAATAACATGTGCTGGAATAGCTCAGTTGGTTAGAGCGTGTGGCTGTTAACCACAAGGTCGGAGGTTCAAGCCCTCCTTCTAGCGTTACACACATCTTTTTTTCCATGTCCCAATCCTAAGAATACTAAACCATTCGTTTTTTCTGTTACATCAAAACTCTCCTAGCCAATCGAAATGCATGAAGGAAAAGTATATGTAGGTGTGTTCCTAAAATATTCCTAATTAAGTCTACGTGAAAACTAAAAATCTAAGTAATAGTTAGGGAAAAGTCTGCTTGATGATGCCTATTAATTGTTAAACCATTGTACCTCTAATATATATGGCTGCACTTTTTATTTCAAGTTATTTGTTACGCATTTATATTAGTCACGTGTTAATTATTTAAATTTCAAGTACTACATGAGATGAAATTATTACGTTAATAATTAACTTCTTGGACTAAACTTCTTGAAATCAAACTTCTTAGACTAAATATTTATATTAGTCACACGATAGTTGGTGCTTCATGAACCAAAAGTTTGATTACACGTTAATTACATGTTAATTATTTAGTCCAATAAGTTTGATTTCTAGTGTTGCATTTTCGGAATTATCCTGTATGGTTAATTTTAAGTGTTAGTTGAAGTTTATATTTATTATGTATGTTTTCATTTTAGGTTTCTCGTCCTCGTCTGCAATTCAAGACAAATCTGGTTAATTTCTTTCCAACAATGAGACATTATTTAGTTAGTGAGATTTGAATTAATTTGTATACAAATTTAAGGCGGAAATGGTTTGACAGTGATTTCAGTTTGTAACTTTGATATTTTTTGGGTTTTATGCACTTTATGACAACAATTTGATTTTTAAATTGGTTAAAAATCTCAATATTTTTTGTGTAAAATTTACATCAAATGAGTATAAGGGTACCCGGTACCCAACCCGAACTATTCAAGTACCCGATAGTGCGGATACTCGCACTTCCGGGTCGGACTCCGGGTTGCATTTTCAAATACCCGAAGGTGTGGATACCCGAAAGTGCGGGTACCCGGTTATGAACACCCCTAAGTATATGCATTTCAGATGAATTTCGGGAGTTCAAATGATTCAATTGATCAAAACTAATTTCATGAATATAAAAGAGAATGGAAGCGATTCATATATACTTTCACGATCTATTCACTCAAATTCGGCACATTTTGACTTTATTAATTGACTCAAAAAACGTATTACTATCCTATCTACTTTTGACTCATAAATGTGTCTGGTCATTTTAGAGCAAGTCCAACATATTTGCTATAATAGAGATGTTTTTATTTTTTTAGATATTTTGTGTAGTATTTTACTCCAACAGATTTGCTATCTCATTTGCTATTATAGCAAAATTGATGAGAAAGAAGATTTGCTTTGCTTACAATGTACGTAATGAGATCACATATGACTATATTTAGTAATATATAAAATAATTATATGCTTCAAAATAGAGGTGTTGGAGTTCATAGAATTTACCTCCATTTTTTTTTTTTTTTTTTGAAAATTTAAGTTTGATTTCCTATCATATAGCAAATTATAGAGGAGGTCTTAGACTTGCTCTTAACTATACCGGGGGACTCAAATGCAAGTCAAAATCTCTCACATCTTCTTGCACCTTTCTCCAGCTATCCAGGAGAATTTTGTTACTTCAATGTACCATTTCTCATTAGACTCATCAATTGGCTCATCAAATAACTTGGAAAGTCTCTCAAATAATTTTATGTTCACAAAACATAATAAACAAAGTTTAGATAATGAATAACATCACCCTCTATACCCAACTGTTATATGTATAAACTTGGACTCTGAACAAACAAGTATGTAAAAGAAACATACCATAAAGCTTGACCACAACGACAGTCGATAAGATCACAGCCGCCATTTTTCTCAACTTGATCGTGGCAATTGGGACAGGTCTTCGTGTTTTTAGCAATCCAAGTGTATGCTCCATCTTCACACTTCAATTTCCAAAGTTCCTGCATCTTGCATGTGGATGGAGAATGCACATTTGACAAACAATTGAAGCAGAATTGCCTAGTGCATGAGCATTCAACCTCGAAAAGGACACCCTCGGCCTCTACTCTTATAGCATTCCCACAAGGAGGAACACTTGGACACAAGTTCACCCACTTGTTCTCCTCAACAAACGAATCCCGACGGTAACCGTCATATTTCGATACAAGCTCAGAGCTGAGTAGTCTTTGTATAAATGTTTCATCACATATGGCATGACATTGGTGAGACATGCACTCGATGCGCTTATGGTGACCTTCCTCCATCTTCTTCATAAAGTACATAGCCCAACCTAAGAACAAAATATTCAGCTAAGGCTTTTAAAATTGTAACACCAGATTCCCATTCACTTGGATACTTCGGTTTACACTATTATCAACTTGTGCCTCACCTATTATGAAAAGAGCACAGATCTGAATGTTCCTTGTCTGTGCTTCTTCAGAAAATGCACACATTGAGCACAATATTGCATATTCACGTAACACACGTTGGAAATTGATCAGGATGATCGTGGAGATCTCTCGACTATTAATATGGATACAACAGTTGCAATATGTACTCTTGAAGCCACTTTTAAGTCATCAGCAGATGCTGCTACTATAGAGAATATGATAGTAAAAGCTCACAGAGAAGGCATGACAACAATTCAGACTTCTCGATTGTAGTTATTTTTTCATTCAAAATTATTTCACTATATGTACCTGTTATATGTATTTTCTACTTCTGGTTGGTGAAGAAAAGGAATACGGAAGAGGAGAGAACTGATCGTTATGTTTTTTTAATTACTCCCTAAGTCCGACTGTATGGAAGGAGGGAGCTTTAGTCTCGATTTACTTTGCAATTTTATAATATTTTTGTTGTTCGTGTGGGTAAGTAGTAATTTCGGTCGTAAAGCCTTTCCGCTAATTTATTTATTTCACGTGAATATTCTGGGGTTTCCATTTAATGGACTTGTAGATTTCCTTGGTAACTTAGTCATTACTTATTGGAGATGGCTTAGTTTCCGTTGCATGCATATAAACTTTTCTTAGTGCTGAAATGCGATATGTGCTAAGCTTGTCAAGTTAGAACATAATACTTATGGAGAATCTGAATTTGTTGGTGTTTTATGAGTTTGAATTTTCTTTAAAAGAAACAAATTTTCTGCATTTTGAGGACGTGATTTTAGAAAGTATGTCCTTTAGCAAGATCATAGTTTTAGCAATGTGAATACTGTCTCTTGCATCCTCCTTGTAACATGTGCATCTCTTCTTTGATTAATTAGAGGTTAAGACAATCCTTATTTTTTTCAATACTTTAATTTTGAAATCATGTAGTCCTTTGAAGTAATCTGTTTCTGTTAGTTTAATGTTCTACAAAGGCTAACGGACATTGTCACCTTTTATTGTTCAATCTTATAAAAATACACCATGTTATTTCTTTTGTTAAACCTGTATTTCTTAATGACATTATATTATATGGCTGTTTCCCTCTCTTTGTAGTCAGGCAGCATCAACCTTCTCTGAATAATATGCTCTTAGCATGTTCTGAGTGAAATAATGCTCTGGTTAATTTCCTATTGTTAATTTCCTGAGTGAAATAATATGCTCTTTATTTCTGAGTGAAATAATATCTTTATTTTGAGACAGGTCTCCACAAAAACCAAATACTATAAATGACCGTTATCGGTTAAATTTGACAATGGCGAACTTCAACCCCGCCGCCGCTATTACATTTTAGGATGTTGGTGTCGCTAGAGCTCAACCGGCTCACGTGGGCTGATTCGAGACTAACTTTCAGTATGAATTTGTACGGAATAACAGTAGTGTACTAAGGATTAGAAATGATCAAGGAAATTGACTGAAAGATCAAGAAAATTGAATGAAAGATCAAAGGAACTGAAAGATCAAGACAAAACAAGAATGTTCAAGGAAATTGATTGAAAAATCAACCAAACTGACTAAAAGATCAAGAAAAAACGGTAAATACTCAATCCATTGTTCCTTGGCCTCCACAATGACAGGTCTCACCCAAAACTCTCTCGTCTTTATTAGGAAAATCACGAGGATGGAATCTGCTACACCATTTAATCTTCCGTATGCTCTTTAGCTGCTACACCAATTTATCTTAAAACTAGAAGCGATGCTCAGGGACATGGTGAAGCCTCGAGATATCATGCAACAGTTTAATAATGCTTACGATACTGAGTTAGAAATTCTTGAATCTCAGGTGAACGGCAGGGGCGAACGAAAGTTTGATTAGGACTAAATTTCATAATCATATCTAACTAAAATTAAAATTTAATAAGGGATATATTAGTAAAATTTAAATGGAATATGGATTTAGCATATTTATATGTGGAAATAACATCCTCCTTTTTTTTATGTCTTACCCTTTCTATTCAAAAACTGAAAAGAATTCCTATGTTGACAGTTTACTATCCTTCATTAATCATTATACTCCCTCCGTACCAGCTATATCTGCACTCTTTCCTTATTGGGTTGTCCCAGTTGAATCTGCACTCTTCCCATTTTAGGAAACATTTAATCTGGTAAAGGACATTATTACCCTGCTCTTTTCATTTTCCTTTTATCTTCCCGGACCTCCACCTTTATTCTTCCCGACAAACTTTTTCCACCATTCTTCATTTTCATTATCAACACCAATCTCCAATCCCAATCTGTTCAACCCCATCTTCAGATTTCTCACCACGAATCTGGCCCCAAAACTAAAAAACCAATCCCTAGAAATCATGATTTTCGGTAAGTCGCTCCAATTCAAGGGATCCATCTTCACCGCGTGTGTACTAGGGAGGTGATTTCACCGCCGGAAACAGCGACGGAGGCGAGTCGATTGACGGAGGCGATAAGTTCAAGGACTGCCCACCTGCTCAACACTAGACCCAACACCAACAGATCTCAATTCTTCTTCATCTGCACCATTAAGATTTTGTTTTGATTTTATTTTCGATGGGATTTTTTTTTTTGAAGAATTATTTTCGATGGGATTTGGAATGAATTTTTGATTGGATTAAATGGAATGGATTCGGTTAGATTTAATTTCGATTTGGAAATGGAAGGTTGGATTTGATTTGATTACGGTTTTGATTGGATTGGGTTTGATTAGATTAGATTGGATTTCATGTTAATTGAGATTCTTTCTGCTGCTGGAATGGTTAGGCAGGTGGACGGAGAGGGAGGGTGGTGGGTGGCTGGGTAATACCTTAGAATTTGTAAGGGTAAAATAGTAATTTTGCCAGAACGAAAAAAAAACATCAGTTTTCTCTCTCTGTAGATCCAAGTGGTCCAGAGGGAGTATAAGAATTTAAGCACTTACTGTAAGAACAGGGCTCTGTCCAGTTCAGATTATTTTCAACACCTGCAGCACCCCTTCAACACCCTTCAGCACTTGTCACTATTCACATTCACAGACATGAATTGTTTTAATTTTTTTTAAAAAATTTGGAATGTTTTTTCTTTAGAATTAGAATTAGTTTCAATATGTCTTGTACGAATTAATTATTTTTCAAATATATAGTTTCATAATTATTAATCATTTTTTAAATATATATAAATAACGATTTCAAATATATATAAATAACGGACGGCGGCGGACGGCATCAGGCAAAGGCGGGCGCGGACGGCGGACACAGGCGGCCTCAGACGCTGACGCGAACGAGAGTTTCTTTTTGGAATCTCGTTTGTGAAGTTTCTGCTTTGGGGATCGCGAAGATTAGATAACATTGGGGTTTGTGCTTGGTTATTTTTTTTAATATTCAAAACAGTCAAGGGTATGTGAGAAAAAAAATTGTTGAATAAAATTACATGTTTTTAAAGTAAAATTGTAGGATTATTATAAATTTTTTAAAATTATAAAATTAATATTAATAATTTGTAGATGGAGTATACATATAATTTATTCATTTTTTGTTACAGTTATTGTATTTGATATTATTTTATGATACACTTATGACTAATTAAACTTATGTTCAACTAATAAAAAAAATTAATAAATGCATTTCAAAATGTAACATTGACATTATTTTATTAATCACAGTACGTAATTATGTACATCACAATTATACAATTTTAATTTAATTTCAACACCCTCTAGCACCCTCCAGGCTCCAACACCTTCCAGCACCCTACCTGTAAGAACTAGGTCATGCAGAAATTAGGAAGTCTCGCGAATTCCAACTTTAAAAGAAAATAACAAACATCTTGAATTGGATGACTGCACCAAGGAAATAATAGCATAAGCAACCAGAAAATAGTCACACACACATAAGATTGTTAGCATTTTTTTATAATACCAATAAAATTGCACTTTTGACAGAAAACCGTTCGGCATCGGCCCCATAGTTTGGGCTAGCAGAGGCGCGCACAGCCCACGGTCTTCGGGCGTTTGGCCCAAGCTCAAAAATATAAAATTTCCCCTAATATAAAACCAAAAAGTTACCCAGAAAACTCAAATCGGGTTGGAGGTATGAAATTGATGAGTGATCAGATGTTGAACTTTCGTGGAGTGGCGGTGGATTCTAAAGACGGCGATTACACTCGGAAGATTCTGGAACATGCCATTCACAAAATTTACAATGACAACGACAGTGGCCTCAGCTTCTTGGATATTTATAGGTCTACCCCCTAATTTTGTTTTTTTCCCTGATATTTTTGGTGCTTTGGTCTTCATGCCATTGTGTAGATTTTCTGATTTTACTGGAATTGAAATATGCTGTTGCTGTTTGTTATTGTCGTTGTAGTTGGAATTGAGAGAATTAGGTTTGGTGTTTCTGGAACCTGCTGTTTTGTGGTCTGGGATATTTGCACCAATCAAATTTTATTTATTCCAAATGATAATATTTTATGCTTAGCTTACTCGTGTTAGTTCATGGTTAATCAAAGTTAGAAGTCTTCTCTTGGAGGTCAATATGAATGGCTTATTATGGTCTTTTATTTAAGCCTGTGTAGTGAATCTACATGTTGATATTTTGTTGGAAGTTAGATAGGAAAAAGTAAGAATGGTTTCTTTTGGAAGGCTTAGAATACAGTACTTTCCAATCTGGTTCAGTTTTGAGGTTTGCATTGTTGTAGATTTGCGTTAGTGTGTAAAACCTAATTTGGCATGTTAAATACCTTAATTATCAGGATGAATCAGTTACTCTAGTTCTTTGTTCTATATACAGCGTTTCTTTGATAGCCCGCATCATGCTTTGTTGAGTCGTTAAACATGTTGTTTTGTGACAATGTTCGTATTAAGTGATTTTTTTTCTTTATCATCCTAATGTAATTTGTGTTGATGGTTTTTGTGTTGATGATTCAGAAATGATTACCATACCATATTGCATAAATATGGTGACAAGGTGTACTCTGAGCTTGAATTTACTCTGACCTTACAAGTTCAAGAGATGGCGAAAGCTATTGAGGCAGCCCAAGGACCCTATTCATTTCTTGAAGAGCTTAAGAAGAAGTGGACTAATCATGGTAAAGCATTGCTGGTGATCAGCGACATATTCAGTATTTTCGTTCCAAGTTGCAACAAAACTGCCCTCCATGAGCTTGGGCTAAACATCTGGAGGGAAAATGTGATACATTCAGCTGCAATTCAGTCGAGGCTTATAGATGCTCTTCTCACACTGGTATCCCGAGAGAGGAGGGGTGAAGTAATCTGTAAGGGGCTTATGAGAGATACAATTGGTATGCTAATGAATCTAGGACTCTATCAAAATGACTTTGAAAAGCCTTTTCTTGATGTGTCAACTAGTTTTTACAAGGCCGAGTCTCAGGAATTCTTAGAGCTCTATAACTGTGGAGCCTATCTAAAGAAAGCCGAGACTCGTCGAAATGAAGAGATAGAGAGGGTCTCACTGTACTTGAACACGAAGACTGCTGATAAGATAACCTGTGTTGTGGAGACGGAGATGATTGTAACTCACATGCACCGATTACTTCAGATGGATGATTCAGGCTTGACCAACATGCTAGCCAAGGACAAGTACGAAGATTTGAGAAGGATGTACAACTTATTCTGCCTGATGGCCTCGAATCTATGAGAGAGCTAATGACTTCACATTTGAAGGACATTGGTAAGCAGCTTGTTACTGATCCCGAGAAGGTAAGGGATCCGGTGGAATTAGTCCAGTGCCTGTTGAATGATATGGATAAGTATGATAGGATCATAAACTCAGCATTTTGCAGCGACGGGACCTTTCAAATAGTCTTGACAACCTCATTTGAGTATTGCCTCAATCTCAATCCTGGTTCCCCTGAATTTATCTCTCTCTTTGTGGATGAAAAACTACTCAAAGGGTATAATGAAGACTTTGAGATCATTATCGATAAGGTTATGAGGCTCCTCAGTTTCCTGAAGGAGAAAGATGTGTTTGAGGAATACTATAAGAAGCATATGGTGAAAAGATTTCTGTCAGGGAAGCCAATATTATATAATGCTGAGAGGAGATGTATTGTTGATCTGAAGACAGAATGTGGAGACCAATTTATCTTAAAACTAGAAGCGATGCTCAGAGACATGGTGAAGTCTCGAGATATCATGCAACAGTTTAATAATGCTTACGATGCTGAGTTAGAACACTGTCCAGAATTGGCAGTCCAGGTTTTGGCCACAGGTTCTTGGCCCACTCAACCTACTGCATGTTGCAACCTGCCAGCTGAACTACAACCTCTTTGTGATAAATTTCAATCATATTATACCAGTGCTCATCCTCGTCAAAAGTTGTCATGGAAAACAAATTTGGGTAATGCGGATCTCTGTGCAGACTTTGGGAAGGGGAAGAAGCATGAGCTGAATGTGTCCACCTACCAGATGTGCATACTTATGCTGTTCAATGCTGCTGATAGGCTTAGCTACAAGCAAATCGAGCTGGAAACTGGGATTCCTCCATCTGATTTAAGAAGTTGTTTGCAGTCTTTGGCCTGTGTAGAAGGGAAAAACCCTCTCTGGAAGGAACCCCTGAGTAAGGAGATTGGGGAAGATGATTTATTTGTAGTCAACGAGGAGTTCGCCGGCAGGTTATCAACTGAAGCTGCACAGCAGGCGTCTGAAGCTGAGAAAAGGGAGTCACGGCAAATATTGGATGAGAGCAGAAATCCCTCTATTGACCTCGCCATAGTACAAATCATGAAGGCGAAAAGAGAGCTGCATAATAGCTTCCTTATTGCAGAGGTAAAAAATCGGCTGCAATCCCGATTTCCGGTCAACAATTTAAAGATAAAGCGGAGAATTGAGCACTTGATTGATAGAGAGTACCTGGAGAGGGATAGTAAAAGAAGAGCCTTTTTTCTGTATCTTGAATGATTCTACTGTTGCAGAAAGGTCATTTGAGGCCAAGTTTTCATTGGTATCTTAGTTGATCTTGAGTAGGAATTGTATTTAGAATTTGCAGTTAATTGAAATGTCATGTTCTTAAATTATGCTCAAGTGAGTAACTAAAATGAAGTGGCCGGATATTTGATTCGCAATTATTTGATGTTTGTTTACATAATGCTGTACTCTTTAAAATGTTCATCTGATATGTTTCATGGAACTAATAGGTTTTGGACAAATCCATAGACAAAATTCCATTTTATAAACGTTTTTGGATTTACATTTCATGGAGCTACATTTTTGGATTGCAGCTCTTAGATTCATTAGTTTTTACAGAAGTCCAACACCAGCGAGAGAGTCCCAACAAACCTTTTAAATCCCTACATATCATCTAAATTTACACGAAAGATGTAATCTTCCTCATCTAGCTCTTCGTGGTAAAGAGATTTAGATGACACATCATTCTTCTTATCGACCCCCTCATCCCTAAATGTCCTCTCTCCCTGCAATTTGTCGACAAAACGAGACACCAGAGATCATATGGTAAGTGCAGAGCAATATGCAGGCTATTAAACATCGATCAGTTTGAAGAACCAACCTTTTTCAAGATGTAGAAAAAATAATGAAACCCGTCGCCAAATGTTTTCCACTCAACAGACCAAGTGAATTCCGCATGGCTAAACAAAGGCCGGCGAAAATGTGGCTGCAAAGCATAACAACCAATTCAATAAGATCTCATAACAACCAATTTTATAGAACAAAGCAAATCCTTCCATTACCTGACCAAATGTGATTGAGATGAAAATGCCGCTTGGTTTCAAGACCCTGTGGACTTGCTTAAGCATTGCCATGACGCTGTCAACCGTCTCAGCCCGTGGATTCCATGGATCACCACTGTCCACGAATAACACGTCCTTCAAATCACATAATGACATATGGTAAGCACAGTTCACCTATCAAGCTTCAAGGATATGCAAAAGTACAACAAAATGAGGGGCTCTAAAGAACAAACTTTTGAATTTTACCATGGTTCCTTTCTCTATAACAACATCAAAACTCTCGTCCGCAAAAGGAAGGTCTAGCATATCAGCTTCCAAGACTTTAATTTCTGCTGACAATCAACAATAAGAAGAATATCAACAAGCCACACCGAAAACAACCAAACTATTCATAGAAGTAGTATGTTACTATGTTATTCCTTCAGTACTTGCCTATATCCATAGAAAATAAGCTAATCCTCCATTTCACAGAAAAAGTTCTTTATTCTTGGTGTCTAACTTTAGATTTTAGTCATTCAAATGTCTCATTTTAGGATATCCTTATCTTTTCGAAATGTCCAGAAAGATGTTAACCAAACAGAAAGGATACAAGGCGGGGTATGCAATTTTAATGTGGAACAAATTCAGTAGTGAAGAGTCAAAAATCAAACCCTTGTAGCCCTTGGATACTAATCTTTTGCTCATCTTGTCCACCGCCACCGGAGATAAATCAATGCAGGTGAGATCAGTTATACCATCTCTGTACAACTCCTCGCATAACTGCGAATTTCCACAGCCTAACTCCAACACCTGATAGCAAGCATTTCAACCTCCAAAATCCAAAACATGGAATTGAGCAAAAAACACTTAATAGGGGTTTTACTCTTACCGAAGCACTTGGACTAATGTGGTGAAGAATGAGGTCGCGGAAGTGAGAGTAATCTTTGAACCACTCGTAATGCTCTTCTCGAGAAAATCTGTTGTCCCTAAGCAGGAGAAGAAGAATGCTTTTCAGAGGACAGCAATGGAGAGGTTATCGCAGGCGGCGGAGGAATTTACTTACCAGTAGTGAGGATCAAGGTATGCAGAGACGGAGGAAGGAAGCACGTCGGCCGCCGGATTCTGGCTCTGGTTATCCATTCCTGCGGCGGCGCGTCGATTGGGCAGTGGAGGCGGAGAAAAGCCCTAATCCTGGATGGCGGCGGTTGTCGGCGAAGACTTATCAAAGGCGTGACTCGTGAGTCTCGCCAATGTTTTGTCGATTGAGAAGTTTGACCTAGGAAGACTTATCAAAGGCGTGACTCGTGACTCGTGACTCATGACTCGTGACTCTCGCCAATGACTCGTGATTTTTTTTTCTCTATACATGTCACGCTTTCTAGGTTACAGTTGTAACTCGTGAAAGAATTATTGAAAATAATTTAAGAACTAAATTAAACAAAATTTCATAAGTTACATTTTGATTGAACTTGACCAAACTGGACTGAACTAAGTTGAGATAAATTTAAGATTATATGACCTTAGAATAACTTGGACACAAATGAATACACTAAATTAGACGAGTGATTTGATGTACAATAGAAACTAAATCACTAATTCAGATTACTCATAAAAACACTCAATTGGAATTAGCATAATATCTTGCTCAAATAATAACACTTTTCCCCCTTTTCTTTAGGAGCCTCTTGTAAGCGTCAAACATATAAAGGCCAACTAGAATATGTATCTTAAGTTGTTACATTGTGAAATATGTGAGAAGATACACAAATGTGCATTGATAAGCCACTTATTTGTTTATAATTTACTAGAGCCAATATACAGTATCTTGACTACAATCACACATCTTCTTATGCCAAAAAGGAAGCCCAGAATTATGAATCCAAGAGCTGAATTTGATGACCTTGCTTCACAATTTCTTCGGAGATGGTGATGCTGGGGGCTTCATATCCTCATACCTGCCAAATCAATCGTCGGTTTCAGGTCCTAAACAATCTGACAAAATGCTCTTTGAGCAGAATGTATCAGAATTGAAATTAAATCCAAATTTACAAACAGCTTACATTGTATATGGTGAAAGTGGGGTTAGTTTGCTTCCACTATGCTTATCCACAATCGGAGGTCCAGGTTCACTACCAGTTGATGACGCCGGCGCACTGGGAGCAACCGAACCAGAGCTTGGTGTTGGAGTAGGTGATGTAGGAGGTTTCAGGTCTTCATAGCTTCATGGAGATGAAAATTCGGTTTTTAGTTTTAAGTGAAGTACTACTAGGAGCTTTATATTTTCTCTGGAGGTGGTAAATACCAGCTTAAAAAGCTTACCTTGCATATGGTGACGAAAAGTGCTTGGATTTTACCGGTGAAGGAGCCACTGGCGGGACAGGCTCAACTCCAGCATCACCTTTTTTAGGGGCGGCAGAACCTGTGCTTGGTGTTGGTGTAGGGGATGTCGGAGGCTTCAAGCCTTCATAGCTTCAGAAATATGAAAACCACCATTTTAGTTTTGTCTAAAGTATTATAGAAACTTAGAAAGTGAGGATGAAATAAAGTGCTCACGCAATGTATGGAGAAAGGGGTTGTGTTGCAGTAGCTTTTATTTCAGTTGACACTTCTTCAACAGGCGGACTTGGAGTTTCTGAAGTCAAGCTTTTCGGAAATTCATTTCCAGGTTGAAGTTGAACTTCCTCAACTGCTTCCTGTGAATGATACTTTCTGTTAATCATCAGTTAAAACCAAGTAAATTGCTTTCACACAACATGAAACTGACATATCCACCGCTTATAGCCTAAACTGTGATGTATTAACTGTAAAGTAATTCGTGCCAACCAAAGGTGGCATTCATTGCTATTTGCTACCTTTCTACGGAAATTTCCTTCACAATTGCGCTGGGATGGAATTTTTGTAAGAAGTTCACCCATGGGAGTCAATGGAGCAGTAGTTTCTGCTATTACTTCCACCACCTTGCAGCAGGAAAGTGCAGGATTTTTGGCCATATATGCAAGGAGTTCCGCAACCTGAAGTGACAAAAATCCAATATCATTTGGCTGCAGATGGATAAAACTAACTCAATGCACAAAGTAGACGAAAGTAGGACGTCAGAATTTCACAAGTTTGAAACATTAATCTGGAACAAGACATTAGTATTAACCTGGAGATTTGACACCTGACCACCAAATCGTGTATCTTCTTCTGCAAGTACCAAATTATGGGTTTCTTTGTAGGAATCAGTAGGCCGCTCCATCCCTCCAGGCCGAACTATCTGAAATTGAATATGGAATCTAGCTGAAATACAAAAACGACCCCAGTATTAATATCCTGTAATTCAGAAGAACTCACAGTGTAAGAAAGTCCACTGGCGAGCAGAGCTTCTTCTGCTTTCCTTTTCCAGCACAGAACTCCCCAAAACAAGCTTCCATACACAACAGAACATCAAATAATCAGATCTAGAACTCCATAAGTGCCTTTTGAATCAAGAGTGTCTATACTTACTTTAATATAGCTGCAGGCCAGCCAACCTTGTTTGTCCCCAGAGACGTTAGTAAAATGAAAAGCTCAACTTTTGCAGAAGTAGCTGCATATAAAGATGTTAAATGTTATAACTACTTCTACTTCATTACTCTAGAATAAAAGAGTAAATAATATAAATTTGGTGAATTCAGAAAGTGAAATAGTATCTTTACTACCTGCATCAATGAGATTTTTTGTGGCTAGATAGTCGATTCGATAGGGTCCTGTAACATCAAATATTTCCTTCTCACTAGCACCAATGCAGCATATAACAGTCGAGGCATTTCCCAATGCAGGCCCAATCTGATCCCTCTTCTCCAAATCACACTCGACAAGCTCAAGCCTTTCTATAGCTGGCTAAAGATCAAATAGAGCTATGATTTTCTAAGGAAAATAAAGTAACAAAACAGCTTACATATCATATCAACTAAATTTATATTGATCAAAAGAATAGGCAACTAAGGTACGTTATCTTACGTTGAGTTGTTCCGCTTGCATCAGCATCCAACTTCATCTGCTTCACACTCTGAAGCAAACAAGAAGAATATCTTAACATGCAGCACTGAACTAAACAGTTCATTTGTGAAAATGATGTAATATATTATACTTGGACAAGAGATTCAGCTCTTTGAGCACTGCGGACGCCTGCTCGAACTTGGTTCCCTAATTTCAGAAGCTCCCTGCAAATGCATGGTTCTTGGTTATTTTACCAAACCAGAATCCTAACTTCTTAGCTAGTCTCAGTTCATTCATCAATTAAACCGTACCTCACTGTTCTTGATCCAACTTTTCCCGTGGCACCAGCAACAAAAACGACATTTTGGTCATTCAATTCAGCACCAGATGCTGCCGTTGCCTCCACTCTCAATCTCTCATAACCACCTTGCACAAACACGCACATAATGAAGCATAATCAAGAAAACCATTACATGACACCGTCGGATCATTTCTACAATTCATTTGGTTATAAATTAGTCAATATGAAGCAGACGTAATATAATCAAACACATTGTAGGCACCGCCGGAAGGTACAATACCTGAAGAATGGGGTCTAACGTGAAGACTCCCAAACGTCCTGATTTGCGGGCATTTCACGTCGGAGTTCACTCGGAAAACTTGGCCCAGCAGTGAAGAGCTCCGGCTAAATCCGTGTGGAGCAATGTCATTGATCAAGGTGATGGAACGTGGTGAATGCAAAAGTTGCATTGAATATAGTGTTTACTGGAACAATTTTACTCTTTTTTTGTTTGAATTGAAATTCTGGGTTTGGCAGCATTGATCATCATCTTCAGCCTGTTTCCATACTTTGAGCTGGTGATGGACATGGAGTCATGGATGGACCCAAAATTTTGAATCCGGCACTTGATGACCACAAAACGGATATCCATCTTTATCCAGTTTTATTCTCATCATTTATAATGAAAAAAAAATTAAAAAAATAAATTTATGATGCACAACTAATTATTTTGGCCCTGTTTACTAGAGCTTATTTCTTGATGTACTGAACTGAACTGAACTGAACTGAATTGAACTGAACTGAACTGAACTGAAAATTGATGTATTGAAAAATGGAATCAGCATGACTGAATTAACCTGAATTTCATCAAATTGTATTTTCACTGAACTAAATTGAACTGAACTGAATTGAACTGAATTGAACTGAACTGAACTGAACTGATCTACATATAAGCTCTGGTAAATAGGGTCTTTCTCCTTTTAATTGGAGTACACACTTCCAATTAAAAATTGTAATTTTGTTGACTTTTCTAAACATTATTACGGCATTTTTGACTTATCTATCAATTCAGTTAGAGAGTTAATTACAAATTCTCCAAAAATAAAATAAAAATAGAAAGTATTAGTATACAAATAATATTGATCTCTTATTTGCATATTCTGATATTCTACCGTATTTGCAGTCTCATAAAAATGATTACATTAATATTTTGATACATATCTGAACTTGTATTGATTTAAAACGTCATTAATCATGATTTTGTCCAAAATTTAAACATTTTAATAATTAATTACATATATTTATTTTATTTTAAACAGTAAAAATAAAGAAAATACTGAATTCAAATAACAAACTCCAAATATATGACTTAATTACAGCAGAGGTGTTTGGTAGAGTCATACTTAATCATGTGTTGCACGCTATCAGCTGGATCCATAAATACGATATTTGGAGCAGATGGCTTCAAGCCTTCAACACTTCATAATAGTATTCCAGTTCAAGTCCAAATAGGAGGCTTCCCAATTTGACTATTTTCAGCTAAAAATATTACTATAACCAAAATTTTGATAAGCTCTACTTTCAAGTTTAAACAACTGCAACTGATCTAACTTCAACGTTTTGCCATTATAATATTGTGGCGGAATGTGGAATTCAGCTCGCATAATACACCGTAGCATTCTAAAAAGGAGCATATAATTATGTTGACAAACGCGAAAGGGAATAACTTTGATTTATAAGATAACAAATTCCGATCTTGCTTGTACTGAAATATTATAATATGTATAAATAAAAAAAAGTAACAGACTTTGCAAATAATATATAAACATAGAAAGTGAAAATGGAGGGGTATAGAACTTTCAGTTTTTGTAGATAATAAAAAATTATGGGATAAACAAAAGTGACCGAAATTGATTTTTTTTACTTAAATTTATTTATCAATCATGATTCATAAAATGTCCACAAGCGGAAGAAAAGACTAAAAATAAAAAAAAATATCCCAAACATTAAATAGTTAGGGACTCGTCGTTTTCGTGAATTTTACTGGAGAATATACTAATATATTATTTGAATATGTGGAATTCATAAGAACCCGGATACACTGTCATTCCCGATACATTGTCATTCTCTAAAAAAAAATTTCTACATGATATCAATCTCAACTCCACCCAATAATATAGTTCTCCACTGATACGGATCATATCCTCAACTATGCAAATTTGATACATAACCAAAATTGATTTATTTTCAATTTCAATTTCAATTTAGGTCGATTTTACATAAAATTTGAATTTTTTTAAACATAAAACTGAATTATTCATTTCATTTCACAAAACAAATAAGTTGAGCATACAAGACCAGAAAAATTACCGATACTCCCCAACAAAATGCCAAACCATAAAAAATACCATCGAAGAAATATAAAATTTGACTAGAAAAATAAATTCCCCAATAATCATAAACAATAAAATAATATTATTAGCAAACCAACAAAACCGCATGGATCACGAGCCCGCCAGACACATAAATAAGATGCCGCTGCGCAACCCAAATAGATTATACTAGTTAACAAATTCGTTCGCATTAGGACAGTAACGTGCGCATCCCACACTTCAGCCGCCGCTAACTTGCGCCGGCGTTACCGGTTTTTCCACATGGCGATATCTATGCATTTCTCCCGCCTGGCCACCACCCGCTCCGTCGACCTCGCCTTGCCGGAGCCGAGAATTGTCCTCCGTTATCGGAAACCGTTCTCCGTCCGCTGCTCCGGCGATGCAGCTTCATCCTCCGCGGGCGCCGTCGAGAGCGAGTTCGACAAGAAGAAGTTCAGGCACAACTTGACTCGGAGCGACAATTACAACCGCATGGGATTCGGTTACAAGAAGGAGACTCTCGAGCTCATGAATCAGGAGTACCAGTCCAGTAAGCTCTTGCGGAATTCCGTTGTAATTTAATTTTTGATTTCTTAGCTTGTTGCTGAAAAATTGAATTAATCGTTTCGGAATTTCAGCTGTTAATTTAAATTTTTAACTAGCAAGTCGTTGAAATCATGCCTAAGTCACCGGAAAAATTGATTTGACTGCGTCTTTCTGTGTTTAGGAAAAATCTTTCACCGGAATTCTCTTTGTAAAACAAATAAATTAGCAGTATGCCTTTGAGACTATGAATAGAAACGGCAAAGTTTGACTCGATTACCTGAAGAGTCAGGATGTATATAGTTAGTGATAGGTTCTGCGGTTTTCGGTATTTGATCTGATTCACAAAATATTTGTTAATTTCAGGTGACATAATAAAGACGTTGAAGGAAAATGGATATCAGTACACATGGGGAAATGTTACGGTCAGATTAGCGGAAGCTTATGGTTTTTGCTGGGGAGTTGAAAGAGCTGTCCAGATTGCTTACGAAGCTAGAAAGCAGTTTCCGAGTGAGAAGATATGGCTGACTAATGAGATCATTCACAATCCAACTGTCAATAAGGTTCGATTTCCAAACCAAACATGAATTTTACTTGCGTAGTTGCTTTGTAATGTTGCTTAAAGTTATATGTTGACGTTTCTCTTCCAGCGTCTTGAGGACATGGGCGTTGAGGAGCTCCCTATCGAGGGTGGAAAGAAACAGTTTGATCTTATTAACCAAGGTGATGTGGTGGTTCTGCCTGCTTTTGGAGCTGCTGTGGAGGAGATGTATACTTTGAGTGAGAGGAAGGTTCAGATTGTTGACACAACCTGCCCTTGGGTTTCCAAGGTACCCTAAAATTCTCCATGATCATCTACAGATTCTATCCTTAGCATTTTTACATATGTCTTTTAGGAGTTAGCTGCTTAAATTGGTTTACTGTAGTCATGTATGTTTATGTATCTGTGAAGGTATGGAACACTGTTGAAAAGCATAAGAAGGGAGATTATACCTCAATTATCCATGGGAAATATTCGCATGAAGAGACCATAGCTACGGCCTCATTTGCTGGGAAGTATTTGATAGTCAAGAACATGGCTGAGGTACATTTAGTTTGTCCAATATTTCACTGAAAGGATTTCTGAGTCAACTTGGAGTTTTGATTAAGTAAGGTGTTTTGCAGGCAACATATGTGTGCGATTACATTCTTGGTGGTAAACTGGATGGATCTAGCTCCACTAGAGAAGCATTTATGGAGGTGATGTGTGAATGGCTTGTCTGTGCTGAATAGATATATGTTCTCTGCCTGCAGTTGTCTCATATTACCTTATATTACTGCAGAAATTTAAGAATGCATTTTCAGAGGGTTTTGATCCTGATGTTGATCTTGAGAAAGTTGGTATTGCAAACCAAACTACTATGTTGAAGGGAGAGACAGAAGAGATTGGTGAGATAAAGATCCAGAGCAGTCATTTATTTTTCTTGATCTTGCTCCATACAGAACCTCCTAATGTCAATTTTTATTTTGCTTGTTACAGGAAAATTGGTAGAGAGAACCATGATGCAGAAGTTTGGGGTGGAAAATATCAACACTCATTTCTTAAGTTTCAACACTATTTGTGATGCAACTCAGGTATAGAAAATTTTCATGGTTTGCTTACGCAAACTTGTCTTGAGTGAGGAATGAAGGGTTGTAATCTGTGCCACTTGGATGTTGGCTAATTCTTGTCTTTCTCAGGAGCGACAAGATGCCATGTACAAGTTGGTTGAAGAACCAGTCGATCTTATGCTCGTAGTTGGTGGATGGAACTCTAGCAACACTTCACATTTACAAGAAATTGCAGAGGAACGCGGGATTCCATCATATTGGATCGACAGTGAGCAGAGAATCGGTCCTGGAAACAAAATAGCTTACAAGTTACTGGTGTGTAAATTTGCCAATTTTAGTTTTGATTATCTGTATTTTTACATCATGAAAGATGTTAACTCCCTTTAAAAATGTTGTCTAATCTTAACAGCATGGTGAGCTGGTTGAGAAGGAGAACTTCCTCCCACAAGGTCCTATTACAATCGGGGTTACATCTGGTGCATCTACTCCCGACAAGGTAATCTCCCATCCTCACCCTTCTTAAACAGTTAAACCGCATAATGTGTAAGTTGTAAGAGTGCTGATTCATTTTCCCATGAACAATCACTTTTTCCAGGTTGTTAGTGATGTCCTTGTTAAGGTATTCGACCTTAAGCGCGAGGAAATACTGCAGCTGGCCTAAGAGGTGGACTTGTTTGTGTGTTGTAGCATAAGCAAGAATAGCTATGAATATATAAATATGTACTGCCCTTGTGATTTAAGGGGCTTAAATACTAAATTGAATGGGTTCCGTATATGCTAGTATTTGTTGTCAAGAACATGAGATTCTGGGTGGAACTGTTAAGCACACATCAATGATGTTCCTGTATTAATCAAGTGAACACGCATATAGCATGATGAAAAATTGCAGAATTTGTGTTTTCTTTAATGTTTGTATTATTCTGGGCTGATGGCAATCAGAACCTACACTAGAAATATATGTGGTGTTGGTTTATTTTGAGGTACAAATTGTGCTATGATCTCTAGAAACAACGGAAGTGGGTCAAGTCCGTATTGCCATCTGTTGCATACCAATATGTGGAAAGAAATGAGGTGCTCATGAACCAAACAATATTTATTGGACGCCAAACTAGAACTCAAAATTAGATATAAAAGAAGAAACGAGGAAAAGGACCATCCCTTTTTCTTCTTAACACTAATTGTATAGTCCCTCTGTTCCACCTTAAATTGCAAGAAATCTTTTTCACATTTGCTAACGCATACGTTTGACTTTAAATATCTCTAATTACATGTATTAGCGATACATAAAAAATTAATATTTAAATACTTATACTTCTAGTCATATCAAATATAATAATAATAATAATAATAATAATACTTATACTTCTAGTCATATCAAATATGATAATATTAATATTAATATATCAATTTGACCATTGGTCAAATTGTAAAAGCAAATAGTGTCAAGATAATCATCAATAATCTCTCAGTTAGTCAGTTGTCATATCAAGATAAACTTTATAAAGCCAAGTTTTTCAAAATATCAAATTTTGTATTGTGTGTAATACTAAACATCAAATTTACTTAAACCCCATGAGGAACTGATTTACCATGACAAAAACTGATTTTACTATTAAAGAATTTATACTGTAGAATCGGAGGGGTGCGCCAGGCCCGTGCAATAGTGCAACGCATGGGCGACGCGTGAAGGCCCGAGTAGCAAGCTACCCTGATGGGCCTTCCCCCTAAAAAAATTGAGTTAATATCGTGTGACCCAATGGGCCACATATCAGATATTAAACTGATAAGAACAGATACTACACTTGATCTTAGCCAAAAGGCCGAGAAAGGTATGAGCTTCCAACAAGCTCACGATGTGCTTTTATACCCATCATCCCCTCCCACCTAACACACAATCTTCGATGTGGGACAAAACTAAACACACAATTCCACCGCCTTTCAGAGCCAGTTTCCTTTTTTTCCCATGCCAATTTCCTTAATCAAGAATTTACCTATAAATATTCTATGTATACAAAACTTTTTGAGTATGGAGAATTTACTCTGTTAAAGATCACCTCAACTGAAATTGTAGAATGTAGTATCTTCTTGTAAGCTTGCTTGATGTCTCATGTACAATGTAGGTGTCTAACTGCTACTAATGGTAGATTGCTTGGAAGCAGAGGACTCGACTATTTCCGGGACACGGTCAAGCAAGGAGTTCATCTCATCGGGGAATTCACCCTTTGCGCGATTTGTCTTGCCCCCGATAACCAGAGTTGTCCCATCTTGCAATGCCCATATCTTTTAAAATGAAGACAGCACATTAGACACTCTTGACATGTAACTGAATGTTGAGGAATGGAATGAAGGGAAATCTTACCTGTGAGTGTGATAGGAAACTGATGCAAGTAGTAAGCATCAAAGCACCAAAACCAGTGTATACTATTGGCACTCCTGGATCAGTCTAAATGGGACAAAAACATTGTTTAGAGTCACTAACTATATGTTAAAAGGAAGGATGTGATAAAAAGCAGAAGGAAACTGAACTATACCTTAAGGTCAAGTCCGGTACTACCAATGGCATCAACTATAACAATTTTATTGCCATCAATCTCGATTGGGAGCTTAGAGTTCGGCCTTCTGATTCCCACGAACTTTCCTTCTTGATCGTAAATGACAATTGACTGTAAATCACGGGCTAACATGGAGCTGTGTTTCAAAAATTCCAAGAAAAGGACATTTAGCTATATACATTGTAAATGGTTTTCCCCAAGAGATAGAAAAGGAGAAACAGAATAAAGAACAAACATACATTCCCTTGACGTTAGGAGAATCAGTATCTCCAACAGGCAGGAAAGTTCCGAAGAGCTTCTTGTCTCCATTGATCTTAAGAGGCGCCATTGCCAGATTGAAAGGGCCTTCATCATTCTTCATTACCTGCAATGCCGAAAAACTCCAGTCTGTCTGGTAAATAGTGATCCCTCCATACCTTAAAGGATCATTCACGCTGATTGTTTTCCTCAAAACCTCCTTCCCGTTGATGTCTCTTAGCGAAAGGTCAGAATGAAACTGTGATACCTAAACAAGTTGGAAAAGACAGATAACAACATGAATCAGCATAAACTACATGGAACCGTTTTTTGTGGTTTTTAAGGTTGCTCACCTCTCCACTGTCATAATAGTCCATGGTGAACCTGTTGACATGAACCTCAGTGTTGAATGCTTCTGAGGGTATAGACAAAAACCCGCTTGGTCCAAGCACATCTCCCACGACAAAGTTCAAACCTTGGGGAACTGTCACCGATCCTTTGAAACTGCCTGTAGCAGTGATGGTTCCCCCTGCCATCACCAACAGCATTGCTAAGTGCACTCCTATTGGAGCAAACCGACCAGCTAGCCCTCTAAATGCATATAAAGAGGGTCCTTTTGAAAAAACCTGAAGAAAAACAGATTCATTATAAAGAAAACACTCAGGTGTAAGAATAACAATATTGTGAAAAGCACCTCATATCCAGCTCCCATCAGAATGACACCAAAATCCTTAATCGATGCTCTAGGTAGTGAATCACTGTAATCCAGTTTTCGTATCGATTCAGCAGAGTATGAAAAAGACCATCTGTTATAGTGATCCAGTAACCATTAGTGACTAAACAGCGCAAAAGGAAATAGAAAGTAGTGAAGCAAAAGGGAGCTTAGGACACCTTTTTGCTACTTTGATAAGGGGTATCTGTGTAGTATATGTGCAAGCCATTAGGGATGCTCCTAGGAGAATCAATGATCCTAGGAAGATTGGAGATGAGAACATGTGATCGAAACCAAGAGCGAGAACCCATCGCCAGGTGAAGATTCCTAGGATAGGATGATCTTCAGGATACTTCTGAATGTAAAAATCATGAGACTCCCCTTGATCAATGAAGGTACCTGAGTGCATAAAAACACATCTAAACCAACCAACCCACACAACTGGTTTCAAGAAACAGATAAACTTTGTTCCAGCATTTCACATTCGATGTGATTATTTTCAAAAAAGACACAAATAATTTTTTAAAACTTTCAAAACCTAGTAACTAACAAAGTAACACCTTTATATTCAAGGATGTTCCAAATTTGGTTTTAATCCATTGCATGGTATGCAACATAGGCAAGACTTGAATAGCTCAATGTTCTTGGGAATATTTTCGGTTATTTTTCCTCTATCTTAAGCTACGAACTTCATCTTTTTCTTACACTGCAAACCTTAAAAAAATACTTGTATAGTATAAACATACAGAATGAGTACAAAGAAGAGAAGATAATACTCACCCAAAGCCATTAGGCCGGCAATAAAGGTCATCTCCCCCAAAGCTAGAGGCAAATTGGATAGAATCGACAACACCTTTCTCCACAGAATCTCAAACCCAGTTTTCTTCTTCTTTGATGGACCTTTTTTGGGGCTCACCGGACCTCCGGCGGCTCCCTCCTCCGACAGCGACGGTGCTCCATTAGTCTCCGGCAGCACAATCTTGGTGGCGCCCACACCACTGTTATCCTTTGAAGTCTTCAGCTTGCAGGAAATGGTAAAGTGGTGGCCTTTTCTTCTGCTGCTCTGGAGCAGCAACAATGGAGTCTTGGAGTAGGAGGGACATCGGAATCTCTGAGTATTGGAGATTAACTTTTGCTGTAAGAGTTTGGATAATGTGACGTTGGACCTGGAAGATGGAGAGGTGAGGTTGAAGGATTCCATGGGTGGGAATTGCAGAAGGTTTCAAGTTTTCATAATATAGAGGAAGACTGGAAGAGTAACCACCTTTTAATTTGGTTCTTTGGTTTTATTTTATCCATAGAGCGGTCATAACAGATATTTTCATCTATTTAAAAATTAAAATGTAGCATGACTTCTTTCAAATTTTGGCAAAAAAATCTATTTTATTTTTCTTTTGGTCCTTTTTCCTCATTGATGAATGCTTTGGCTTTGTGAAACTATGTGTTATAGATTTATTTTAAAGAAGAAGAAATGAGCTAAACTGAAATTAGTTGAGGAAAGGGTGTGACATATCAATGATTTGAAAAGAGTGTTATTATGCAAGTGTCCTCAGTGAAGGAACACTTCAGTACAAGCACGAGGATTTTTCCTACTAATAAAACTATGATACAACTTCTCCAGATATACATACAGCCTCCATACTCATAAAACACATATCCATTATCTACCAAATTAGGCGCAGGATTACAACAGAGCCTAAAAGCAGTCCAAATATCTTCAAAAATTGTTTCCCCTCTGCTTGATGTGAGTAATGGTGAAAACCATGGACATGGCCGCCGTGGAACGAGCTCGAGAACACGAGAGGAGTGCCGGTGGTTGCCCCATAAACGGTAGCATCGTGCACTCCATTCACCTGCCAAGTGAAAAGTGCAGGAATGATCCCTAAAAGAGCAGAAAGAGTCAGGTTCCCAAACCTAGGAGCAGCTGCTGTATCCAACTCATCTTGAGGAAAGTAGTTTACTTCTACAGGTTGAGCTGTTGGCGGTCTCTGCCCGACTGGCCGGTCTGGGATATCAAGGTTGAGAATCTGGCGCGATTTTGAATCAGACCTTCCTTTGCCTCGGCCGTATATAGGGACTAGTTTGTCTTCCTCTATCACGGCTTTACACACAGGGCATTCATGTGAATATGAATGGAGTTGCAGCCATTGGTACAAGCAAGGCCAGCAGTAGAGGTGGCCACAGAGTGTCACGATGGGACTCTGCACCAGCTCGAAGCAGATGTTACATTCGAAATCACCAAGATCAGTCTCCCCATTGTCATCTTGAGATGGATTAGTTGCATTCAGAAACTCATCAACTTTACAGTCCATTTCTACAATCATGCAAGTGACAAAATCTGTATACACATGAAGATTGGAAACACTTGGTTAAATAAACCAATCTCACACCTGGAACTACACTACTACAAATCAGAAAATGCCAGTTAATATTATACATGTCATATCATATGCAAAAAAATTTAACATCCTACTACGCATTTATCTTCTTTTTTACATTTAATTGCATAGTTTAAAACCTAGAAACTACATTATAAAAAATCAGGAAATGCCAGTTCACATAACACCATACAGATGTGTCGGCATAAAACATATATGAACACAACTATATTTGAAAAGGCATCACAATCCAGAAAACACTTGAGAAAAGTTATTGGTGACTATCCGATGGGCAGGTTTTTTCTGTTAGTAAATATTGTGTTCTGAAAAGCCATGGAATAAGTGGTAATGCAAGTTATTAGTTTCCATATGTAGTCTTGATCCTAAAGTTGCAGTTTATAAAACAACATCATTCTTCTGAACAAACACGGAGAATACTAACATTTAGAAGCTGATAAAAAGGGTTCCAAGAATCCCCAAATAGTCTTTCTGAAAGTTTATGTACACAATACAATTATGCATCAAAGTTGTTTACCTATATTTTTCCTCTTCTTACCTTCAAAAGAGATAACAAATTAAGACACAGAAGATACAGTATTTGCACATAATTAAGGAACATAAAGATTAAATGCTCATTTACTCAAGCTCTTCCTAACAGAAAACTGTCTTGTACTAAAAAAAAATTTCTTGTTTCTAATTCAAAACATCAACTCACACGCAAAAACACCACTCAAGCTGAGCTCAGATCGAGCAACTAGGAAAAATCCACAAGATTTACCATGAGATAATATTCAGTGATCAAGCTTATTGTCAGAGGATTGAAGGAAAACCAACTTGAAAATATCTGAAAGCATATGTATTGTTGTGAGGACTTAGCAATCCAAAAAGATGAGATTAGATCGGAAAGAAAGAGGAGGTACAAACCTGGACGGCAGGCAGCAGAGAGAGAGAGAGAGAGAGGATGGGGGAATTTGCAGAGACTGTGACTGGATTTGGGAACCTGGTTAGATACTGTATCTATGAGGAGGTTAGATACTGTTTGATTTCGTTGAAATTGCATTTAAGTGACTGTGTGGGTAGGTGGAAATGAATATATCATCCCACAATGCCGCTAAGACTATCTAGCCTCCTCATTTCTCGGTGGATATATCCGATTTTCGTAATATAATTAAAAAAAAATGAGCAATTAATTGCTCATTGAGCACGGTTTTAACTTTTTAAGGTCATCTTACTCGAGTTTATTTGTGGCTCTAGACAATCCTCTTAATGGTAGATATTTAGGGGCCATGCTCGTGCAGCATGTGCAGTACCATGAATGTTTGAAACTCATGAATCTTGTTCCAATAGCTAACTAATTATAACAAATTTGGAACCAATGTCTAACTCTTAAATTCGGTAGTTGCATGAAAGAGTAGTATCTTGAACCTCCCATCTGTTTTTGAAAACTATAATAATTTAGACGAAGATAAAGTACTTGTATGTCAAATATATGTACTTTGTTTTTTTTATTATAACACGTTTTAGGATATGCCAAATAAATGATAAAAACCAAAGGGAGAAAGATAAAAGGAATAGAATGTATGATGGAAAATAACCTAAAATTTACGAGTTAGTCTCTGAGAAGACCGTCTCTATATAGAGACCGGACTAAATTATAAATAGTTCAATCAAGAAGAGACCAATTTCTAATTTTTAAAAATTAAAAATCACGAGCTACAGTGTTTCGCTACA
The DNA here is from genome assembly GCA_963678965.1 of Cruciata laevipes. Classification (NCBI taxonomy): domain Eukaryota; kingdom Viridiplantae; phylum Streptophyta; class Magnoliopsida; order Gentianales; family Rubiaceae; genus Cruciata; species Cruciata laevipes. Next base: position 2,037,682 of record OY787634.1, on the reverse strand, counting down.
ATGTTTCAAATTAAAATGTTCATGTTCATGTTCATGTTTTATGTTTCAAGTTAAAATGTTCATGTTTTATGTTTCAAATTAAAGTATTCATGTTTCACGTTAAAACGTCCATGTTTTATATTTCATGTTTCAAGTTAAAATGTTCATGTTTTAAATCAAAATGTTCATGCTTTATGTTTCAAAAAAAATCATGTTTTAAGTTAAAATGTTCATGTTTTATGTTACAATTTAATCCGGTCTCTATATAGAGACCGTCTCTTCCAAGACTTTGCCAAAATTTACTATAAGTCTACAATTTACAAATAAAAAATGTAGTAATAAAATGAACATGTTAGGCCCTGTTTGCCAGAGCTTATCTGTAGATCAGTTCAGTTCAGTGAAATGTAATTTAATGAAATTCAGGTCAATTCAGTCATACTGATTCAATTTTTCAATACATCAATTTACTTCAGTTCAGTTCAGTTCAATTCATTACCATCAAGAAATAAGCAGGGCCTTAGCCATAATAATAATAAATAATGGAAATATACATTTATATATATTTCTCAACTAAAAGGGTTGCTCTTCTCGCCCAAATGGTCAAAGCACCAAAAACTCTATACTCTATCAATTATCATCATAAGACATTTATTGTTTTACTTATAAATTGATACATGGGACGGTGATGCTATAACCTACTATATTTATTGCTCCTCCTTGTTTGGAAGGTTTGCATTTGTTGCCTGCCCGGGCCGGACGGGGCTGGTTGTGCTTTTGCCTATCCAATAAAATGCAAAAGATTAAACAATGGTCGCATTCGCACGGTCGGCTCCGGGGTTAATCACTAAATCGATTATGCAACAAACCAAATCTGACCTTGTAACCACCAGCGGCAACAAACAAAATCTGTCTTTACAATTACCAATAATTTTGGCGATGCCTTTTAACCCTTTTTTAACGTCAACTTTTAGGCGCAACAACATTACAAATCTTCCAAATCAGTAGCCACTAAATGACTAAAGAGCCCTTCCGATTGCCTACGTTACTCCATGTAAATATCTTTGATGATGACAAAGGCTTGTTGGACAGACGAAACATAGAATAACTAGTGACGCATCAAACAACAAAGAGGATCTTAGGAAAAAAGTATTCAAGGCAAAACTAATAGAGTATGAATCTTTTCTGTTCATGTCAGCTTAAAATGTATCAGAAGAGCAAACAAAGCTATCCGGGTGTTTCAGACATGTAAAGTTATGGGGGCAAAAGATGACTCTGTGTGCATTATGTCCATAAATTGGAGATCTGTTAGGGTTTAGAGTACGAAGTGGTTGAATCGTATTTCAACTCTGCTTTGCAACCACTTCGATCTCAGCTGCCACTTCTGCAACCTTTGCATCCTTGGATGCTTTGGCTGCTTTTGCAATACTAAGCACATCAAAGTCCAGAGCTATGTTCTTAACCAGGCCTTCAAGCATCTGGGAAGAAAAGCATTGAAAATTCAGAGCATATTGGGAAGAAATAATTTACATTAATTGCTAGTACATAAAAGAAAGTTAAAATCAACATGGAAATTCCCACTTACCAGCGATCCAATGGCAACCAAAACTCGGTATTGTATATCAACTTCAAAGTTTTCTCCTTCTGCCATCTTTAGGTGAAAGATGAAAGTATGTTACGTTGTTTGTCAACTCTCATAAAAAACTAGAGTGCAAATTAAGTTCGCATGACTTGGTTGCAAATAACTGTAATTAAATGAAAGTACCTCGAGTAATGCTGAAAGAATTTGAGATTGGCCGCTTTCGTCGTTCTTCTCAATCAGTAAAACAGAATAACTGGAAATATCACAGATGAACACGTCAGAAATAAAATGCATGGCTAAAAATGATGGCTGATGGCATAAGAAGCAAAACATAAGCCTGTAGAAGGTGGTAATGGAATGCAGTCGTTCAAACGTAAACATACTTGAGTAATAGGGTAGAGTAAGCCAACTGAACATGTTTATTCGAAGGCAAGTAGCTGCTGGCAAATGCATCGATAATCTACAGGATGAGTAGATGAGATCAATAAGTAGAAATGGATATCAAACAAAACAGAAATGCATAAGTTGCCTATCGAAAGTGTACCACCACACAAATTTAGCCATCAAATACAGAGTTTTCCTTTGTAATGGCATAACATTTAATAGATTATGATCCTTTTATTCATACCCTTGCCTTTTACTATATTGAAACATGAACATCTGAGCTAGGTAAGAAGAAACAACATCTAAGAAGAAACAGTAGTTGAAAAATCTGAGCTGGGTAAGCGGTTATCAAGGAAGCTCTCTAAAATTATCACTAACACAGATTCATATAGTGCAACGGCCTTCAGAATTAAAATATATGATAAGAATGAATAAGCAGCAGTGCTTGATCGTACAAGAGCTCTGAAGAGACAGAAAAGAAAATTTCTAGGATCCAAAGTACTAACCTCAGAATAATGTGTCAGTAACAAATCATGAAATATTGGGTTTTTGAAAAGATTAGTTACAGCACGGATGCTGGTCAGAAGATTTTGTGCAAGCGGAGAATTGCTCGTGACCTTCTTAATTAGCTCCACAAGGACACCTGGTGCACCAAATTGAAAATTACATAAGGTGTACAAATCAGAATTTAGACATGAACATAGAAAGGAACATAATGCATGACCAAAGGTAAGAAAATGAACCTTAAAAGAGACAAGAGTAAACTGCTAAAAATGCAGATAAGGATGGTGAAACGATTTTTTACAGAATTGGCAACATCTAACATCACACAATTTCAAATTTCACCTATTGAAAGTTCAAAATTCTTCCCCAGAAGGTAAGTTATTATTTAACATGGGAAAACAGAAGATGCATTCTGTTTCTTGAAAACCCATACAGGACTAATTTACAAACACTCAAGAAACATATTAAGTTATTTAATGGCAACAATTACCATTTCCAGCATTAACTGGCTTTAGAAGTGTAGTGGCTCCTTCTGGATGTAGAATAATCATCCTCAAAAGATCAATAACTGTAAGAAACCGGAATCTATTAGTGTTTCCAGAGGCACTTTCATTAATATTAAATGCCAAGAATATTTTAAGAAACATAGGAAGGAAGGATTATAACCTGGAAACAACTTTTCTACTGGCCAAGTGGTAAGCAACTTAAACACCAAAGCAATATCACCATCCGAAAATCTACTGATATGGTATCTTGATGTTTCCTTCAGAATTTTAGCAATGGCTTCCACTCTTGACATGTCAGCCTCAGTCATTGACAAATGCCTATTAGTCTTGATGAGAGAACAAATTATAGACAGTCAGACATGAGAAGAGAATTAGGAATAATAAAGCGCTGAGCCGCTGACAAAATATTACAGATGTCCAAGAAATTATATGAGTGCCAATTTACAGTTAAATTTAAGTAAACAATTTACCGTGTCAGATAGTAGAGAATTGTTGAACTCCAAAATTTTCTTTAGGATCCCATCAAACTGAGCTCCATCAAAGACAAGCATTCCTTTCTAGAAAATATAGGAAGCAGTCACCCGTCAATCCAGATTTAACTAAGCAAGAGGAGTATTTGCCTTGGACAAAGATATGAATGAATACAAATACTCTCAATACATTCTTCTATCTACTAAGTGGGAATGCGAAGACACAAAGAAAATTGGGCATCACAAACAAGCCAACAAAGAAAAAGTTCTCACACCGAGTCCCAAATAAGCAGCTAAGTGGACATACTTTTCTTTCACGAACACTTTATATTTAGAATTAACCATACAACTAGAAGGAAAGTATCGGTAAAACAAATGTGAAACAAAATGGATAAGAACTCACCTTAGGAATGTGCTTAAAGGTGGGTTTGGCCACGGAAGCTGTTATCAGTAAGAATATAGCCCTTTTAGTCAAAAAAAGGAGGTTGAAACTAAGATATGAAAGCTAAGCTAGAGTATTCATTAGCAAATATTACCATTCGATTTCGAAGGTTGCCCAGGAACATAAGCACTAGCTGTAACATTTGGTTGGTGAGAAAAGAAGAAGAAAAACTAATTAGCCAGGCATTCAATATTATAAGAAAAGAAGTGCAGTACAGCACACTCCACATCAGCAAGTCAGTATAAATAGCTGACTATGTCGATGTGGATTGTGGGACTTACATCCAGTGTAAGGATCACGAAATGATGGATCCAGAGAGAAGTCTTTTTGTCCCGCATTTTGTAAAATAAACTCCACAACCTGCTGGCGATAGGATTGTGGAAGATTCTCCTTGAGTAGCCACTTATCAGCAGCATCATATGGATTATCTGTGCACAAGTGATAAACAGTATATCTAGGTGATTAGTCAAGATACAAATAGATAACTAGGATCTGAGATAGTTCATTGCATGAAAATGGTGAAATTCAAATTAAGTTTTCTACTTCTCAGTTATTCAATTTTTATGATACACTATCGCAAAAAAATCAGGCTAGGGTAAACTGGTTAAGTATAACGTCAAGAAACACCAGATCTACAGTTCTTGAGTATAATTTTTAACGAATTTTGTAAGGTTGGATGAATGAACAATGTTTCTTTCTTAAGCAAAGCAATTCTAAGTTAAATGGTTCTCTTGCCCGTGCTTTTTAGCTGGATTAGCTAGTGTCTAAAACAGTACCCAGAACAGATGTTTCTTATGGTAGCATTTATGAAGAAGCAGTTAAGAGTTAAGGCAAAATATTATCTTTCCATAAGCTTAAGTTGAATTTAGTAGACAATAAATGAGTGATTTGTTATCAAGAAATTGGACAGAATATTTTTCTAGGTCAACTCCATTCAGGTCATGCATAAATTTCCACTAAAAAGAAAAACAGTTTCGACTAAAAGAAGTTTACGCCAGCAAAATGGTGACTAGCATATGCATTCAATTGAAGTTTCCTAAACACTGTATATGAAAGTAATATTATACTGCAACTCTACATCGAGAATTGAAACAACTCTACATCGAGAATTTTGAAAGATCGCAGCATTTTTGGCATAAGATAATCTTAGAAGCTAAAGAACCAAAAACCATGTTACCTGAGCGATTGTAAGGCAACTTGCGAATTGGTTCTCCATCACCAATATCAACGTCAAACACTGAACAAGTGATTGGAAGAAATTGCCATCAATATTTAACTAATAAAACAAATGAGATACATGCAAATCATCAAACAATAATCTAACCATGATCATATTTGACCCCATCTAGCACAGACCCAGTGGCCCTGGCTATGTTATCATCAGGTCCATCAACGACTTCACCAATCTGAATTTAAAATATCCAAAATGATAGGTGAGAATAGGGACAGAACATTGTAAGCCCAAACAACAAGAAGAAATGGTTATTACTTTGTCCCACTGGTGCTCTCTAGCATTCCATGCATATGCCATACCATTGTCCCCTTCTCTTACAACTAGTGTTTGCCCATCATTGGTTCCTGAATAGTGCAAAATAAGTAAATTATAGGTTTAAAGAGTGTATTGTCTATGATAGGTAGGAATAATCATATCAGGTAGACAGAAACCAAGTAGATAACAAAACATGCAATTAAGATCAACCTGGAGTCTGTAGCGCCTCAAGCCCAGGTAGCTCTTCCAATTTCAGTCCGCCAACTCTCTTCCTAATACCCAGATGAACAGAGGTCATGACGTGTTAATCAAATTTCCCCTTAGCCTTTTTGAGGCCTTACTAATTTTGTATAGCTGACAGCTTATCACAAAAAATAAATATCATACAAATAGGATATACATATCATAATCACCAAGAACCAGGAACTCTAGCCATACAAATTCTGCAAACCAGACTGAACCAGCGAGCCTAAATTAATCAACATAGTTCAATTGCAAGGGAAAATATATGATACCTGCCAATCGTGTATTGGGAAACCAGAGAAGCATAGGATTGAAGTTCCACTGAATCAGCAAACTTATCCTGATGTACAGTCCAGATGCGGACAACGCCATCAGAACATGCAGTGACAATGTTGCCATTTTCCATAAACTTTGTATCCCATACACAACCAGGATGTTCTATGCTCTGAATGCAGACACCATCTACAATGCAACATCATCTGTATGTGAGCCAGACAGACCTTTTTACTCCAGTAACAAAAAAAATGGCAGATATTCAAGAACAATCATAGTTCACTTTCAGATGACCATCTGTCAGAGCTGAAAGCAGATGAGGCATGCTTAATGCTAGGTCAGAAGTGAATACGACCAGCCTTCATCGATATCCATTTCTAGAAAATATTATGTTTTCCCCTTTATTCCTTTAATGATAACTTATAGTACATAATAATCAAGAACAGTAACTGATGAACTGTAACACCAAAACTCACCCACGAATATATTATTTTAAAGAAAACACATCATGTTGAACAGTTGAAAAGAGACATTAGCTTAGCTCACAACAAATAAGAGTCAAAATGCCTGTTAAGAAGACAAAATCGATGCTACCTTTCCAAATCTTAGCAGAACAATCTTCACTGCCACTGACAATGAGGCCAGAAGCATGGGTATTCACAGAATAGACAATAGCAGTGTGACCAACCATCTCCAATAGAAGCTCACCACTAAGCGTCCATAGCCTAACGGAACTGCCATTCAGAAGTAGTAAAGTACATGAACATACAAGTTGCAAACTTGAAAGTTTTTCTGATAAAGGATTCACTCACAGTAGAACTCTTACCCGTCATGAGATGCAGAAACAATTCCCAAACCATGCATCACAGCCAAGCCTCGAACAGTATCTTCAAAATGAGAGTGAATCTTAAAAGAGTGACAAATTATATAAGCTTTCTCCAATAAAGTGATAAAAAACATATTACTAAATTTGTCACTTATTTGGTTACTTCGGCAGCGAAATCTGTCAAGTTATAGATACCAAGCACATACCTAGTGATAGAAGAATAACTGGAAACAAACATTCCTGTTTTATTAGTAAAAATATATGGATTCATAGCATGCACATACCCCTATTGTACCAATTGAATCAATTTTTAGACACATTGTAATATATAAGATACTGCATTGTAAAGACACTTTAATTGGAACTATGGGGACTGGGGAGCTATATCCAGATTAGACTATCTAAATTTAATTTTATTTAAAAAAAAAATACTTGAGCAACCCATCACATATAAGTTAATTTAGCGTAAAACTTTTGACTTCATTTTAATTCAACTTGAGTACCAGTAGTAAATACTATGTACTAAGAAAGTCTACCAAAACATTGATCAAGAGAGTAGGGCCTTGACTAGTAATTAAGGATGCTACAAAGCATATATACATATAATAAAAACAATGACAAAGAACTGGTCGTATGAAGCAACGATCGATTACTTTAACAGATAATTTTTTATAAAAAATAAAAGAAATAAAATAAACCTGAATGTCCAACAATAGTGTGCACACAACTCCTCCCTTTCCAAAGCTTTAAGGTAGTATCACTCGAGCCTGATACCAGAATGTGAACACATGATTAGTGATTACCAACAATAATAAAATTCAACAAAAGTACAGAGAAATGGAAATAGAAGAGACATTATAGTTCTAAAAATCATCAAGAATGTACTGCAAATTTTTACCTGTGGCTAGCTCTCCGGAAGGCAACTTAATCACTGCTTGGACAGCTGATTTATGTGCTTCCAAGACCTCAACCTGCTGACCTTTCCTCCATCTTCTTAATGTGCTGAAGCAAAAAAAGGATTAAACTCATTACAGTATTAAATCATTAATTAGTACCATCTGCTGGAAATTCCTAACAATTCATAATAGGACGATGAACCAGAACCATCCAAAACTCAAAATACTATATCACTGCACAGATCTATACAGCAATGCCCCCCTCTCCGGAGTATTTTGCTAAGAAAAACTAGCTTATCATTTCATCATTCTTTCTCCCTTTGTACTCTAATAGATGAAGACCACGAGGGTACTAGGATGATCATTCGCATACAATGTCAGTATAGTGCTTGTTTCCAGCAATATATAATGAAAATACGATTCGATGTGATTGTCAAGCTAATGCAATCATCACGATGAAAATAAAAGGACGGAATTAATTCATACATTTGAACATCCCTACCACACTGGCAATCAAATTATAACTAATTAAACAAAACAGATATAGCAGGAGCTCAGTGCCAATTACTACATACCAATCCATAGAAGACGATACAATGTCAGCACCATCCAAGGTAACACCGGATACTTGAAGTGTATGTCCTTTGAGTGTATGAACACTCTCCCCAGTTGCCAAATTCCAGACTATAACAAGCGTGTCCATTCCCCCTGACACGAGTCCACCTTCCGGAAACTCGTCGCTTACTGGAATCCAAGCTAATGGCCCAACGAAGCTAGTGTGCCCTAGTAAAATCTTAGACAACACATAATCCCGCTTATTAGAATCGTCTAAGGTCCAAAACCTAACCGTCCGGTCCCTTGAAGACGTCGCAATGCCTCCATTCTCACATATGCAAATTCCGCGAGCCTAATTGCAACAAACAAACACTCATTCAGCCAGCAAATAAGCAGCAAAATTCACATGTTGAAATTGAAACAAATCATTCACGATCGTCTAATTAACCGCTAAGCGAAATTCGTAATTCAAGTTAAGAACATAAACTGGAAATGGAGTAGAAATGTTACGTCGTCTTCGTGACCGATGAGCTGGCAGCTTAATTTGTACTCGGTGGAGTCGATGTCCATGGTCGTCATGGCGCGTGGCCGGAAAGGAAGAAATTCCGGCGAGATTCTATGGAGGTTGAAGTTCAGCTGCAGTCTAAGTGGTGGCGCTGGAAGTCGATCGGTGTGGGTTTACGATATTTAACGGCACCGGAAATTATTTTCTTGCCCACGACTCCTCATCTTTTTTTCTTTTCTTTTTCTTTTTTTAATTGTATGCTCTTCTTCGGTGATGGACTTGGACTGTTTAATTCCTACTGGCCTCCAAAATCATTGAGATGTTCATGGGCTTATGGACTTGATCATGATGAACTAACCTGGCCCTACACTAAGATACTAGACTACTAGTACATCTGAAAATGATTTATCCAAGAAAACTAAACGTAATTTGTATTTGCTGCATCACAAAAAAGAACATAGTAGTTAAAATTTTCCCCTTCCGATTCTTTTTACTTTATAAAAAGTAAAAGGTTGCATTTTAAATTATAAAAGTTCACTAGAATTACTACTTTGGAATATATTCAAATGCAATATTAAAATCAGTAGATGTGTTAGGAATGTGATTATATATATAAAAAAATAATGTTAAAGTGAAAGATTGAGAGGAAAAAATGGAAAAACAAACTGGTATGTGGAACTTTTTTTGGCATCATGACTTTTTCCTAGGTGGAACAAATATTTCTACTATCAAAGTTAATATCACCAAAATTTGGTGTAGTGAAATTTGATAACATGCTTCTGAAGATATTTTCATAATAGTATAACATATCCTTGGTTAAAAACTAACCAAATTTTTGTTGATCACGATGTTGAGATCTAATCATGCCATCTAATAGATTATAAATCAACTCTTGTTGCCAGTCAGTGTTAGCTATGTTTATATAGATCGATGGAGAATTCATATCACACTCAATGGTCAATTAAATTCTCAATCACTATATCTAGTTGATTCAAGAAACTTTGATGTCCCAATTGGCAAGTAATGACAAACTGATTGTTGAAAGTATCAAAGTTTTATTAACTGTGCACTAATTGGAGATCAGAGATTATCGATATAGTGTGGAGGGAGCATATAACGTTTGTATATAAACTATTATAATAACCTTTTTAGTAGCATTATTAAATATTGCTAATAGAAAACTTAATGGTAAAATTTGTTTTAAAAATCAAATAAACTTAAAACTCTATTAAAATTTTAAATTTCTATTAATAAATAATATAGTGTTGTTGAACTTCTATGTTACATTTATTAAAAATTTATCTCACATATGGTGACATTTGAGCTATATTTTTCACTTACAAATGCTCAAACTTTTTAGCAAAGATATAATTTTTGAAACGGATGGAGGGTAAATGAAGTGGCCCACCTTCTCATCTTCTTTTACTGTGGGGCTTTGCCTCCCATAGTTCCACTTCCATTCCCATCCTTTGAGCCCTTTTACCAGCATTTAGCACAGTGTTTAATTCACAGAATGGCCACATGGGAAGCAGTAGATTTCTCTCGATGCAGAAACGCCCGACAGCACAGGTGACTTTAGGCGAAATTTTGGCTAAAAAGGACTTAAATAGGACTAGAATTATGATAGTAAGCTAATTGGCTAAAGCTCATTCCAGATGTCCATCTCGCAGGCTTCACATCCTGTAAAAACAGGTAAGCAGTCTTCTTCTTCTTCAAACTGCCACAATACTTCAATCTCTTGCATGGGATTTTTTAATTATTCCGGAATGTGACCCTTTGGAGTGGCATTTATTATACATTTGCTGTTGCCCCTCTTTTCTTTCTGTTTATGAATCTTTGCTGGTATTGATGAGGATGGTGATAGCCATATGTTTATGTCTGATTTTGTTAGAGATTGTAGTTTTTTCTAACTAATATATATCTCCACGAGTCCCTTTATAAGTTACTAGCTGGCCAAGTTTAATCGATGTGATCTTGTTTGATTCGTTAGAACTTGTATTTTAGCTATGCATAATCAAGTAATGATAATTTGAAGAAAAATTAAAGTGTGTAGTTTGAACTAAGATATAAGACTCCCTAACTGAGAAAGATTGTGAGAAAGATTGCTTATTTAGGGAATTATACATGTTTTTTTTCTTGTTTAGGAAGCTTTGGCGGTGATAATGAATCAGCGATGGTGATAGTTATGTGTTTAAGTCTGATTCTACAATGAAAATTATGTTTTTATATTAATAAACTAATATAATACTCAACTGAGAAAGATTGCATTTTTATGGAAACACATGTATCATGTATGGTATGGTGGTTAGGCCAAAGGAGTGAGTATGGCATAAAGAGTCCATTTTTGTGTGTATTTAATGGGATTTTTTGAAAATTGACAAAAACAGCTGACAAGTTCTTATTCAATTTTTACTTGTTTTTATTGGTGGAAACAGAAGGACCATTTCCACTATCACAAGTTGGTGAAATTATTCAAATTGCCAATTTATGATGTGAAGTCTCAAACCTCCTACATTTGCATATTTAATTATTTGCTTGGAACATATGTACTACAGTAGTATACATGCAACAATATCTAGCTCTGTTCGGGTTATCACTCGATTAAACTCTCAAGTGGAGGTCTCATATTTCTGATTTTGTTTTAGGGATAGATAGTATGTAGTACTCAGTGAAATAGTTGTTGCTTAGAAGAAAAAATAAACCATGTTTCAAGAAAATGATAATACATGTTCCATGCATGCTTAATGCATATTTGGTTTGTCTATATAGTAAAGCTTGTAATACATTCAATCTAACGTTGATGCTTGCACACTTTGAATATTTGGATCAAACATAACATTCCTCTGACAAGTGTTTTAAGACTTTAAGTTTAATAACACTCTTTATTCTTTCTTTCTCCTTTCCTGTGGAGAATCCTAATTCTGTTATTCTGTTTGTGTAGATTAATATGTTGCATCTTGCTATTTGAGACATCTTCATACAAATTCAAATTACTAGGACTTGATTCTTTTGTTGGAATTTCAAAGTTGCAACCAACAAAGATCAAATGGAGGCCTTTTCATCCGTACATACTAAAGATAGCCAGAAGCACCGTCCTTTGACGCCATGGAGAATTCTCAGGGGCACATTATGTTTAGTTGTGTTAGTTTCAACAGCATTCATGTTGTTGATTTATGGCGGGTTTTGGGCAGCTTTTGGCCTGAGATTTTTCAGCATACATCACAGCAGGACAGTAACATCCTTCTTCTTTGGTAGTTGGATTGCTTTGTGGCCTTTTTTCTTCGAAAAAATTAACCAAACTAAGGTAGTTTTCTCTGGAGATTTTGTCCCGGAAAGAGAACGTGTCTTGCTCATTGCCAACCACAGGACCGAGGTTGATTGGATGTACTTGTGGAACCTTGCATTGCGAAAGAGTTGTGTTAGTTACATTAAGTATGTACTCAAGAGCAGTCTGATGAAAATGCCCGTGTTTGGGTGGGTTTTCCATATTGTGGAGTTTATTCCAGTTGAGAGGAAATGGGAGGTAGATGAATCCATCATGCATCAGATGCTGTCAACGTTCAAAGATCCTCGAGATCCACTATGGCTTGCTGTATTTCCTGAAGGCACTGATTTCACGTACTATTTTTCTCACTGTTTCTCTCATAAAATGTTTGATCAGACTAATGCAGTATAAAATCATGCTATTATGATTCTTAACTTGTTTCATTTGATGTAATACAGTGAACAGAAATGCCTGCGCAGTCAGAAACTTGCTGCCGAGAAAGGACTTCCAGTCATGAAAAATGTCCTGCTTCCTAAATCGAAAGGATTTTACGCATGCATAAAATACTTACGTGGCTCATTGGATGCAGGTCCTTTCTCCTTCTTTTTTGAGGATTTGTTTGATAGATTTTTTTCTTTTCTTTATAGTGTTATTTTTCTCAAGTTAGCATCAGGAGCATTTTCTTGTGTTTATATCGACTATGTAGCAATATTTATTCTGTTTCTTATGTTACAGTTTATGACATTACAATTGCTTACAAGCACCGATGTCCATCTTTCATGGACAACGTGTTTGGCGTGGACCCTGCTGAGGTTCACATAAACATTCGTCGGGTTGATTTGTCTGATATCCCATCATCAGAAGATGAGGCCACTTCATGGCTGATGGAGGCTTTCCAGCTGAAGGATCAGCTGCTCTCAGATTTTCAGAAAACAGGGAATTTCCCAAGAGAGGGGATAGAGGCCAAACTCTCCACAACAAAGTGCCTGCTCAACTTTGCCTTCGTAATCATCTGGACTGGTTTGTGTACATATCTAACCTTATTCTCATCCGTGTGGTTCAAAGTTTATGTTACCTCAGCCTGTGTGTATCTTGCAACTGCTACGCATTTTAATGTTCGGCCTAAACCGATTCTGTCTTTGTAACCGTGATGTAAATTTAAGAATATTTTCTGGTCCTGGCGCAAATCCAGTATGGGTTGCAGTTGATTGTGTCATCTGATTAAGACATATTATTGTCTATTTTTAGTGCTGTAAGTTTAGCCTTCATCTTGATCAACTTCTTCCAATTTGCAATTTCTATATAATTGGAAATTAGGCATGGAATTGTCTTGCCCAACTGAAACTGTACACCTTCGTTTTCAACCAGGAATCATACCATGATGTAATTTAAGAATAATTTCTGGTTCTGATGCAAATCCAGTATGGGTTGCAATTTGACTGTGTCATCGGATTAGGACTTCATTTTGGTCAGTTTTTGCCCTTCTCAATGTGGTCAAACAAGTTGAATTTTCACGTTTATTTTTGGTTTATGTTTTTGAGTTTAATACTCAAACTTCATTACATATCTTTTATATCAAATACAATATGGATTATCATAATCAATAGTGAAGTGATGTTTTTATATTCCATAGTGAAAGATGATCATATATAAAAAATGAAAATGATTTGTACTTGATTTATAATTTTATATCTTTTGTTTCTTTTGTATGATAGTTTGTGAGGTATATTCTGAGCACTAGTACAAATGGTATATACTTACTTTCTAAGCACTAGTCTATTGTAGCAGAAACTAAACCTTCATCTTATCTTATACTGGAAATTGAAATGGGTACTATGAAACAGAAACTGAATGAAATTAAGGTCTTTTTTACATAAAGAATGAAAGAACTCTCAACTGAAAATCAACATGATAAATTAAATGAGCACGGGTCATTAGAATAAGCATCACAGCAGATGTTAGAAAATAGCAGGACTGGATTATTTTCTGCCTTATTTTCAATGGTTTGGATTCTTGATGATCCTTTGGAGCACAACAGTCCTAGCCCTGCGAATATCGCGGCTGCAAACATCAGCCTGCACTCCCAAATCCTCGACGTTCTTCATGAACACATCCAACTTCTTCCTGATCTCACCAATACCAACCTTAACAGCTGAATCCTTAGTAATCGCAAACTCAGCATTTGCCAGCAGGGCTTCAATCTCAATCTCCAGCCGGTCGATCAGCACGCGAATGTTGTCCAAATCCTTGATGGTCACATATGTGCCCACCTGCATAGACCCAATCACCTCCTTCTGCCCCCTGATGGCATTTTCGTAATTCTGCAGAAGTGAATCGATCCACTTTCCCATCGACCCTATGGGGATGGAGGTTGCCGCTGCCAGAGCTGCTGCCACTGGTGGAGCAGCCATGGCAGCAGCTACCACAGAACAGATCAGTACAGCAGCAAAAGTGGCCACAAATATTATGCTTGAGAGCTTCCTCCAAGAATGAATGTACTTCAACTTCTTATCCAGCTTAGTCTTTTTCATCTGCAGTTTCTCAAGCATAAGCATTTGCTGCCTGTAAACAGACTGGAAGATCTGAAAGAACTCCCCGGTAAAAGGATCCCCGGCATTCTTGAAATTCTTCAATTCTTCGAGGGTTCTTGTGTAACTATTCCCTCCAGCCCCATCTTCCTCTTCGAATTGCTGAAGAGCAACCATGATCAACAGCTGGCTATCTCTAGCCCTCTTTAAGCACTTCTCCAAAGCAGCACAGAAATCCAATGTTTTGAGGCTGTTCTCAAAGTACTCCTCAACAAGCTCAAACAATTCCTGGTTCTTCCATATATCCTTCTTACACTCCAGGATAACCTTAACTACCTCCTGGTTCATCTCAAGAAGGCATTCTGTGACTTCCTTCAGGGAATCGAAGGAAAGCGCCCTGACTTCGACCCCTGCAGCAAGAGTGCTGATTACTTGATTTGTCCTCGCATGGAGGCTCGTGTCGAAAGACTGCAAATCAGCATCTGCCTTGCAGGCTGCCTCATATGAATTGAGCTCACTAGTTATCTGTATGCTGTTAATGGTGGATGAAGATTCACCTGGCTTCTTGCTCATATGGCTACCCATATCCTTCCTCAGAATTCAGATCTAAAAAAAGCAACAACAGCAAAAGGAAAAGAGTTAGAACAAGCCTTTATTTCAAAGAAACAAACTTTGGAACATCATTCTTCAAAGCAACATAAACAACTCTAAATGTTGCTTCAATCTTCATCACTACATAAAATATTCATGTTAGCCCAAGAACATGCTTTTTTCCAGAAACTAATTTAGTATAATCCAAATGAGTGCAAAACCAAAAAAATCGAATCTTTCCAAAACAAGAGATCATTCTTGCTACAAAAACCACCTTAATTACTTGTTAGCTGACACAAACCCCTCAAGAATGTCCCGAAATCCAGAAAAACTCAACAAGATGGAATTTTTACAGCTAAAAAACACCTTATCGTACACAAGTTCTTGACGATCGAGCAGCAACCAGCAAAAGGGCCCTTCAAAAACACTAAAATGGAGCTGATTTGGAGTGGGAAATCGCCTGAATGAAAGAGAGATGTGTGGATTGTGAAATATTAGGATGGGGATGGCTGTGAAAGAGAGCTTTATAACCAAAATGAGGCGTGATAATGAAGGCGAAGAGATCTAAGGTGGGTAGCGGCGGAAGAAGCTTAATTAAGATTAAAAACCGTTAAGAAGGATTCGGGATTATAAAAATATGGCTTGCACGCATGACCTTTTTATTCAGATGGAAAACGCGGGAAGCAATAACTATCTGGTTCTTGCAATCTGAATCCCCTCGATCTAGAACAACAACCGCAGCAGCAGCAACAATAATTAATCATTAATTATTATTGCCTAAATCTTGTACTAGGAGAAAAGAAATAACGGAATTACAGTTGTAAAACGCGGAAAGTCGGTGGTAAAGTAACAAACTGGGAGAAACTTGAGCTCAAAGTAAGAAGGAAAAAATGGAGTCAATTTCTCGTTAGTGTGTGACTGTGTGTGTGGGGGAAGGAAAGGAAAGGAAGCTTATTGAGGTTGAAGACGAGGTCCTTGAGCCTTGACACAATTGACTACTTAATCTGGGAATGGGGATTAAATTAGTAATATCTGGGAAATTCTGTGGAAACAACAAAAAGAAAAGGTGCCAAACTTTCCTTTTTTAGTTGATAAATAAAGTTCTCTTTCGTGTTTTTTGTCATAAAGTTAGAAACAAATAATTATTGTATTATCAAGGGAGGAGGAATGGAGGATCCAATGAGTTTGGACATTCGAGTTTTTGATAAATGCGATATATTTTTGATGAACTTTTGACCCGTAAAAATCAGTAATATTTGAAATTTAATTCAAATTCAAACCAAAAGTATATATCAGCAAAACATCAACTATTTATCTATTTTAAAATAATATAAATTACTGTTAATACAGAAATATTATGATTCTAAATTATTAGTAATTTTTAAGATTTTATTGTATAAAATCAGATTTTACATTGGGATTGCTAGAAGTCGGCTAGGATTTATTATGGAAATAGCCAAACACCAAACCGACGGACTGAGTTCATTTTTGTTTTTGACAACATTTTTTTTCCCGAAAATAGCTGATACTGTCAAATGGTTTTTTTTTTTTACTATATCTGCATTTCGCTATAAATAAGGAAAGATGGACATTAAATGGAGGGGATTTTTTATTTTTTTTGCAAGTTTAATAAACTAGGACGTGGAGTGTTTTATGAATTGGCTTGACTAAATAGAGTCAATGTGAGCTGGCAATTAAATAACTATACTCTAAAAAAATAATAAGTACTCGTCAGATTTTATCCGTAGATCAGTTCAGTTCAATTCAATTCAGTTCAGTAAAAATGTAATTTGACGAAATTCAAGTTAATTTAGTCATGCTGATTCCATTTTTCAATACATCAATTTTTAATTCAGTTCAGTTCATTTTAGTTCAGTTCAATTCAAAAAATAAGCTCCAACAAACAGGCCTAACTATACTCCTATTTAATATTAAAGATAATCATATAATGGATTAAGGTTATATTTTTAGATATCATACATATTACATGCACATGTACATGTATTTTTGTAAAAGAGTCAATGTGAGCTGGCAATTAAATAACTATACTCTAAAAAAACAATAAGTACATGTCAGAGTTTATCTGTAGATCAGTTCAGTTCAATTCTATTCAGTTCAGTGAAAATGTAATTTGACAAAATTCAAGTTAATTTAGTCATGCTGATTCCATTTTTCAATACATCAATTTTTACTTCAGTTTAGTTCATTTCAGTTTAGTTCAATTCAAAAAATAAGCTCCAACAAACAGGGCCTAACTATACTCCTATTTAATATTAAAGATAATCATATAATGGATTAAGGTTATATTTTTAGATATCATACATATTACATGCACATGTACATGTATTTTGTAATAATGTAAGTATGCATCATCTCCACTTCAGGTGAAACAACCGGAGTTGATTGGTGCTGAAGGTGCTAATTAATATTGAAATGTGCTGATTGGGCTAAAATACTATATTTATTATTTTTTAATTTAAATAATGAAGTACAATGTCTTTTATGTATCATGAAATTTGGTGGATTGTAGATATTTTTGTTTCTTATTTTGCAAAATTCATATATTTTCTACTATATTAATTATTATTTGAAGGTGCTGAAATGTGCTGAATGGTGCTGAAATGTGTTGATTGGTGCTGAAGTGTTGATTGAATCAATTGAACTGGACATGGCCATAAAACATGAAACTTCAAATTAGTTCCAAATTTCATAGTAACATGTTTGAACAATAATTATTCAATACTATAGTATGTGTTTTGTTTCACTCAAATTTGATGTTTTGTGCCGGTAGTTTATAGGTATGGTATTAGTAATTTGAGAAGTTTAAGTGGGAGACCGGTTTCAATTGGGATTATATATAACTGTTGATCATCTCACTTTCAAACTCGATCTTTTACATATTTAGCATGATCATCCAGTCTATTATTGCTGACCTGCTCACTTTAAATTCAAAAGTGATATTTTACATATTAAGTGTCTCAATTAATCTTCGATCATGAGACTAAGGACAAATATTAATCTTCGAAATTTCAAACATAATCTTTTACCTAATAAAATTGATCATTCAATATATTATTTTTGATCTTCTCACTTTCATTTATGATCTCCTAGTTAACAATAATTTTTTTTGCTACTAAGTACAAATATAGAAATTATTGATATTCATTCTTAAAATTTATTTATTTATTTACACTACAAAATATGAATTCAGTAGTGATGCAAAGTTAGTGACCTCTAAAATTTTAACTGCATATGAAGAAGTGTCGCTATTTTACTGACATATGTGCACGTGTCACTAAACAGCGATATTTGAAAGTGTCATAAATATTTAACGACACTTAGAAGCAGGGCCGGCCCTGAGATTTTTGGGGCACTGTGCAAAAATAAAATGGTGGCCCATCGTTAGAAAATTGTTTGAAAAAAGTAATAATATTATAATACTTATAAAAAATAGATTTTTTTATTAAAAAAGCTAAAATGCACATTTTATATTAAAAATAGATTTTAAAGTGTAAAAGAGTTTTTTTATTAATTACAAATTTTAGTTTTAATTTTACTTAATTTAAATACCTTTTAAGTTATTTAATTTAACAAATAAAAATATAGACATAAGGATTGCATTTAATTTTTTTACTTATTATTATATTATTATTAATTCTTTTACTAATGTTTATTTTGTAATTAAATAAACTCTTACGTTCCTCCTGTCTTCTCTAAAGTGGACCATTAATACTATCCAAATTTTATTCAATCTTGGAGTAATTTTCTCCCATTTATTAAGAAATTTTATCCAAATCACTCAATCCTTTCTTCAACCTCATCCTTATCATTTAAAAAAAAAAACTAATGCATACTAATCTTTTCCTTAAATGACGAGATTCTGTCTTCTGTAATCAGTTAATACTTCCCATATAATAGGAAATTTATTTTCTAATCATAATTTCGATCGAAATCTTTCCAAACATTATGCCAATCTTCTTAAATTGTGCAATCAATTTGACAAATCTTTATACGCAGTAAATATACATATGCGGTAAAAAAAGTTTGGGGCCCCCAGAAATCGGAGGCCCTGTGCAACCGCACCGGTTGCACCTCCTCAGGGCCGGCCCTGCCTAGAAGTGTCACAGATAGAGCTGCTTTCTTATACTAGCGACGGTTTCTATTGTCACTAAATATACAAATATGAGCCACTAACATCATTTTTGTAGTGTTATTATCATTGTCACATTTATCAAAAAAAAAAAATCATTGTCACACACCAACATGAAATTTGTGGGTGCCTCCGATTTTTTTATAATAAACACTATAAAGTAAATAAAAATGGAAAGGCGGGTTTGGATGGTAATTTAGAACATAGTGCATGGTTGCCGCCTTGAAGTCGTTCAAAGTAATTACCGTGACTTATAACATCTTCAATGCAAAAACCCTCATCCATATTTATAAGAGTCAAATGGTGAATTATTATTTGGCTTTTGTATGACATGTAAAAAAAGACTTTAAAGAGTAAATTTTGTTCTCAAATGCACAAATCATATATCAACCTTCATTGTGATGTGTCAAATTTTATTATTATTAAAATGTTACTTAATGAATTGAAATCAATGCATTAAATGTTATATACATCCTCTGTCCCAACCAAAACTTCTTACTTTCCTTTTTGGTCCGTCCCAACCAAAACTTCTTATAAGATATAAAATGCATTTTTCTTAAAATCCGAGTCGAACTCAACTAAGAAGTTTTGGTTGGGACGGAGGGAGTATATGGTAAATTAAATATTGAAAGTCTCAATTTGAGCCTCAACTTTGTAATTGAGGTGTCAATAATTAATGAGGACATGTAGGATTAAATATTGCTAAAAAATGTTGCATTGGAGATTGTTTTTTATGTTGAGAGTCTTAATGATGATGTGGCTAGTAAAGTTTATGTATTTGATGTTTGCATTGGAGATGCTCTTAGAGTGACTTCATTTCACACCGCCTCACGTGCTTTTCTGTGTCAATGTTGGAGTCACCAACATTAAGGTTAAGGGTATCCGACGTTGATGTTGGAGTTGCTGGATTTTTTGGTCGATGGATGTGAGGTTGAGATCTTCGGTGTTAATACTCGAGTTACTTGATCTTGATATTCAGGGTGGGTATAAGGCCATGTTTGTTAGAGTTTATTTCTTGATGAACTGAACTGAACTGAACTGAACTGAACTGAACTGAATTGAATTGAACTGAAATAAGTTTAAATATATTTATCTGAAATGAAATAAATTTAAATTTACTGAATTGAGCTGAAATAATTTTTAATATATTTAACTTAACTAAACTGAACTGATTTACAGAAAGCTCTAGCAAACATAATAAGTAGGTGAGTGGCACAACAAATAGAGCAATTACAATTTAACCCAAAAAATTATGGTATGCGTTTATTAGGTTCTGCTACATTATGGTATGAATTTTACCCACACATATATGTAAGCAATATATATATATATATATATATATATATATATATATATATTTGCATTTGTGTTAAATATTGGATACATATATTCTATTTACACTTTTTACGAACATGATCAAATTTAAATCCACATATAATTCTATGGCCCTGTTTGCCAGAGGTTATTTGTAGATCAGTTCAGTTCAGTTCAGTTCAATTTAGTTCAGTTCAGTTCAGTTCAGTGAAATGTAATTTGATGAAATTCAGGTTAATTCAGTCATGCTGATTCCATTTTTCAATACATCAATTTTACTTCAGTTCAGTTCAGTTCAATTCAGTTCAGTTCAGTTCAGTTCAGTACCATCAAGAAATAAGCTCTAGTAAACAGGGCCTATGTATGTGAATATACGGTTAAATTGAGTTTACATATATGTTAAATGCAATATATAGACACTATTAATGTGTAACGATTATTTATATAAGACCATGGAGACTAATGAAAATCTATATGGTAGCTTAATTCTCATTTGGTACGTACAACTCATTTATCCTTAAAATTAGACTGTAAAATTAATTATTTGATATAAAATTAAAGAACTAAAAAATATCGATGGTAAAAAACTAAAAAATGGGATAAATATTTGATACTTATTTGAATTAAAAAAACGAATCGTATCTTAAATTTCCTTGTATTTGTGTAGTTTGTGTACATACAAATTATTGATAATCAATCGGGACAATCAAATGTTTGACTAACGAATTATAAATTAAAAAACCGAATAAACATTAGATAACTAATTATTTTAAAAACGATTCGCATTTGTACGTATTTGTTTAGTTTTTGTACAGAAATATTATTGATAATCAACCGGACAGTCAAATTGCTGACTAACAAATTAAAGCAGATGATTTAGGTTCCGTTTTGATACTCAAACCATTTCTATAAAACCTCGTACTGGTTTTGCAAAAAACATATAGCATCTGCACATCTGCTGCTAATTAACCATGAGTGCCTCACACATGTTGTTCAAGAACAAGAACAAGGTCATTTTCATCATGGGCGCAACCGCAACCGGCAAATCGCGGTTGTCAATCGAAATGGCGAGCCGATTTCCGGCTCAGATAATCAACTCCGACAAAATCCAGGTCTACAGAGGCCTGGACATTGTCACTAACAAGGTGTCTGAGAGGGAGATGAACAGCGTTCCCCATCATCTGATCGGGGTTGTGGACGACCCGGATTCCGACTTCACGTACACTCATTTCCGCCGCGAGGCTATGTCGGCGATTCAGAAGATCAACGGTTTAGGTCAGGTCGCGATCGTCGTGGGCGGATCCAACTCGTTCATTGAAGCACTTGTGGAGGATCCGAGCTTGAAATTCAAGTCTAAGTATGATTGCTTCTTCATCTGGATGGATGTTTCGTTGCCGGTTCTTTTTGCATATATAGGCAAACGGGTTGATCAGATGGTGGAAGCAGGTGCGGTTTATTTATCCTCTGTTATTTTAATTGCATGCAGTACGTAGACTTGTTTTATTTTGTTTAAGATACAAAAAAATTTAAGTTGGGATTTTTTTTGTTACTTTTTTTTTTTTGAAAATTTTTAGTTGGGACTTTATAAGGGATAAGAATGTATATATAACAATGTTTGGACTAGGGATCATTTTCCTTTAAACCTTAGCTAGTATTCTAAGAATACTCGGGGACACGGTTCTCATTGAACTTATTTTTTTCTGAAGTAAACTTAATTGAAAATTAATGTTTTAAAAAAAGAATGAATATAACTGAATAACACGAATAGTATCAAATAATGCATTTTTTAAATTGAACTGATCTAACGTACAAATAAGCTCAAAAAAAGAGAACACCTAATTTATTTAAAACTTATTATATGCCAAGCTTGAAGCTACGCGTTTGTACTTAAGAAGTCACTTGTCGGTTGAATGCAGGGCTGGTGGAAGAAGTGCGAAGAATCTTTTCGCCGGAAGCCGATTACGATCGCGGCATAAGACGGGCGATCGGAGTTCCTGAATTGGACGGTTATTTCCGGTC
This sequence comes from Cruciata laevipes, assembly GCA_963678965.1. NCBI lineage: Eukaryota > Viridiplantae > Streptophyta > Magnoliopsida > Gentianales > Rubiaceae > Cruciata > Cruciata laevipes. Next base: position 2,015,164 of record OY787634.1, on the reverse strand, counting down.
GGAGAAGACCGGAAAGGTGGATGATAAAAACCGGGAGAGTGTGCTTGCGTCAGCGATACATGAGATTAAGGAGAATACCTGCAAACTGGCTTTCCGCCAGATCGGGAAGATCCGGCGGCTGAGGGAGGATCGGGGCTGGAAGATCCACCGCGTCGACGCCACGGCGGTGTTTGAAGCGCGGTCCGCCGAGGAAACGGAGATTGCATGGAAAGGAAGTGTCCTCCGGCCATGCATGGAGAGAGTTACTGAGTTCCTCTACGGTTAAATACCGAGTCACCGACGCTACCTACGTTGTTTTTATATATAATATTTATCATCCCAATATTGAAGGTTAAATTGTAAAATAAGGCTGGCTGGCCTTAATATGGACAAGCTCCGGTTTAGATCATTTTATTATTTATATATATTTTTCTCTGTGATGGGATTTTATTGTATTTTTTAATGAAAAGTGAACACAATTTTTTATTTTTAACTCTCAACGTTCGGCTCAAACTAATGCTCTATGAATTAAATTATTTATAAATTTGTGTGTAATAGAAAACATTTATATTATATAAAGACTCTCTCCGTCTCAACTCAATCTGCATACTTTGATTTTCATACTTTGACTCAGAAAATGTTTGATCATTAATATATTTAATTATGTGCAAATACAAGTTGTAAAAAATTGATATTCCAAAATATACTCCCTATATCCCAACCAAAAAATTTTAGTTGACTTTTCAAAGTCTAAGTCGACTTTGACCGTAAATATCTTCATTTTCACGTTTTAAATTTTTCTAAAAAATGATAATGAAAAATATATGATATAATGAATCTAAAAATATTATATTATATCAACTCTAAATATACATATTAATAGAAATTAATGTTCAAAGTCAGCTCATGTTGACTTTGCAAAGTCAACTAAGCAGTTTTGGCAATGAGAAAGGAGGACATTATAAATCTAAGCAATTTCTCTATGCAAGTTCATTTTTCTCTTGCAGGTCCGTAATGCCCCTGATGGAAACCCTATGATTTCAAGCCTATTTTTTGCCTTAACAATGTTAAGGGTATTATGGTAAAAATACGGACCTGCAAGAGAAAAATGGACCTGCATAGAGCAACATCAAATAAAATAATTTTCAATATTATTTATCAATTCAATTTCAAGATAAAGTTAATAGTTGTTAATGTGTAGATTAAGCAGAGCTAGGACAGAGGGGGTACATGAAATTAATCCATTTCCAACTTTTTTTTTATTCAAACAACTCATCAAACAATCCTATTCAAACACAAATCTTAGGCCTGTTTACTAGAGCTTATTTCTTGATGTACTGAACTGAACTGAATTGAATTGAATTAAACTAAACTGAACTAAACTGAAGTGAAAATTAATGTATTGAAAAATGGAATCAGCATAACTGAATTAACCTGAATTTCATCAAATTGCATTTTCACTGAACTGAACTGAATTGAACTGAACTGAACTAAACTAAACTGATCTACAGATAAGCTCTGGTAAACAGGGCCTTACTTACTATTGAGGCATGTTCTCATACGTCTAATTTATAAATTAAATAAATTTAATATATAAAATCGAACTAAAATAAATTAAATATATCTAATTAAAATGAACTGAAATGAAATAATTTTAAAATTTGTTATACAACATGGTAGCCCTCATTAATCATAATCCGTATAAATATTCATAACCATATCATCACAATCCTAATCCTTATCAATGAGCATATCGATAGTTAATGAGCATATACATGTTTGATTCCTAATATTTATAACAAAAATATTCTAGGATTCGAAAAGATACAGACATTTAGAAATCACCATAACTAATTCCTAACTATCATAATTTAATAATGATCCATAAAAAAATATTTAAGAAATATAAACTTAAAATACCAGCAAAACATAATCATTCAAAATTAGATAAATGAAGAAAGGGAAGAATTAAATTTTTTTGCAATAATTAATTTAACCTTTTGTGATGCTTTGATAAAATTCAAAGGTACCAAGAGTTTGAATACCAATAAAATAAATGGCATAACAAAAGCTTGATTCTAGGTTTTTAATTCATAATGTCATTAACTATTTTATTATCAAAATCATTTAAAAAAATAGATGAAAACATATTTAGCACAAATTAATGCCCAAAATCTTCTAAATCAGTCAAAATAGTTATTTATATGGAAAGTGACGAGACATGCCCTCAAGATCCAACACAGCAGTGTACCCTGTTTCATACTTCCTCCGTCCCGGCCAAAGTGTCTTAGTTTGACTTTTCAAAGTCAAACAGAGACAACTTTGACCATTAATATCTATTAGTTTATATGCTAGATTAGTATCATGTAATATATTGTTGGATTCATATAATAACATATATTTTAAAATAATTCATTTTTCAAAAATAATTTACATACTTAAGTAAAGATATTAGCAGTCAAAGTTGTCTCTGTTTGACTTTGAAAAGTCAAACTAAGACGTTTTGGCTGGGACGGAGGGAGTAGCACATTGTTGCTTGGTTGGTAGACATGGATGTGAACGGAATAGATTCCCCGGCCAAATGAAGAACAAAAACAAGGTCATTTTCATAATGGGAGCAACGGCCACCGGAAAATCACGCCTCTCGATTGATCTGGCAAACATAATTCCAGCTCAGATAATCAATTCCGACAAAATTCAGGTGTACAAGGGCTTGAACATAGTCACGAACAAGATGACTGAGTCGGAAATGCGAGGCGTCCCCCACCGTCTGATGACGGTGGGGGACGACCCGGATTTCTGACTTCACGGATAGTCATTTTTGCAATGAGGCCATGTTTGCGATACACGATATTGTAAACAGTTCCGGTCAAGTCCCCATTGTGGTGGGTGGATCCAACTCGTTCATCCAAGCATTGGTGGAGGATAAGAGCCTCAAATTCAAGTCCAAATATGACTCTTGTTTCATCTGGATGGATGTTTCTCTACCGGTTATGTTTGCATATATTGCTAAACGAGTGGATCAAATGTTGGAGTCAAGTGTGTATATATATAATTTGATAATTTTGTATTTTTTAAATATGTTTTGCTTTTTTACATCTATTACTTTTACTTTTTTTTGAATTTATTTGTGTGTTTCACAACTTTGTTTGTTATGAGCTGTGTTCATTTGTAAATGAACTAATAAATTTAGAAAGACAAATAAAATTGTTAAACACGCAAACAAATCAAATAAGCACGTAAACTATCATTTGTCCTAACATAAGTTTATGTTAAGACGGTTTTACCCAAAACTTTGTATTAACTTTATATCTGTTCAGACCAGTTCAATAAAAATATGATTTAATGAAATTTAGATTAATTCAATCATGCATATTCTTCTTTTCACTACAGTTGGAATCAGTTCATTGAAAAAATAAACTCATGTTCACCTTTTTTAACTTTGAATGTTCACCTTTTTTAACTTTTTGGCTGACATTGGTGACGGTGATGCAGGGCTGTTGGAGGAAGTGCGGGGAATATATTCCCCGGAAGCCGACTACGGTCGGGGCATAAGACGGGCAATCGGAGTACCCGAATTAGACGAGTATATTCGCACGGAGAAGATGAAATCGGACGAAAAGAACCGAGAGAGTTTGCTTGCGTCGGCGGTGAGTGATATAAAAGAGAATACATGCAAGCTAGCTTGCCGCCAGATCGGGAAGATCCGGCGGCTGAGGGAGGAGCGCGGCTGGAAGATCCACCGCATCGATGCCACCGCGGTGTTCGAAGCGCAGTCCGTGGAAGAAACAGAGATTGCGTGGAAAGAACACGTGCTCCGGCCGTGCATGGAGAAGGTGGTTGAGTTTCTCTACGAGTACAGCCAACTAAGTATTAAATTTATTTTTTCCAGTCAAAAATGCTAAATTTGACTGATTTTTTTGCATGCATAAATAAATATATAGTTTATTAATATCAAATTTTACAAATTCATAATATATGTAGTTGAAGATATTATAATCTAAAACACGTCTAGAATAAGACCGTGAAAAAAATTCCGTGAAGATTGGACTAGAATATGGAGGGAGGAAGAGAATGAAGTACTATGAACTTGATTTATAGTGATAAAAATTCCAAAAGAATCATGTAATCGAACTATTCTCTCCATGTAGTAGCTATTTATAGCTATGGATTTTGAACTTGTTCGAATATGTTACTCTTTATCCAATCATTCACATACTGTATAAGCAATCGCGAACCAAGACATTAGCCTTCTTTTAAAGAAAGAGCTTTCCAAAAATAATGAACGATGAGTATTGCATATTTGCATGTAATATGGTGTCTGAACATAACCAATGCAAAATAATTGCTCTCTTCATTCTGAAATGAATTAATGAATAATAATTATTATTTGAGTGCTATAGTATTATAGGTTGTTTTGTCAAATTTTTGGGAGTTACATCCATCTCCCACACTTCCACACGGTGAACATATTGAAAAGAGAGTAAATTGAGTGGGGTAAAATAATTATAAAATTTTATTTTTAATTTTAATTTCAACTGGACGTAGAGCATCCTTCTTCTTTTTCCAATGGGAACAAATGAAACTAAATACTAAATACCAAATACAGGGACTAGTATTGTAATAATTAACCCGCCTCCAACTCTTAGCTAATTACTAGGGCTTTCGCCATCGCCCTATAAAAGGAACCATACTCGCACTCTCAGCCGCTCACAGTGTAGGTGCTCGGTAGGGTTTAAGGGTTCTTTTGCGGCGGCGGCGGCGGCGGCGCCTGGACCTTAGAGATCGGTGATTTTCTTTGCGTTTTAGATTCTGGTTTTTTATTTTGATTCAGATTTGAGAGCCTTCATAATCCCAGTTAAGCTGATTCATGTGCTTATCTGATTCATGGGAGGCCAACAATAACTCGTGGGAGCTTCGCTGATGGCGCATTTTATTATCTATTACAAGAAGGCGTCTTTAGTAGCTTACCCATACATTTATACAACTTTTCTTCTCGCTTTACTTCTGATTTTTGGGGGATTGAAACTTAATTCACCAGTGACTGATTTCAGAACAAAAATTTTTATTGCTAATTAATCTTATAAAATGGTTTTCTGATCACTGCCAACCATATTCTTATTCCAGATACAGTGGGTTGATGATGACACTTGTAAATCTAAAAAAACTGTGCAATGTTTTTTAAGGTAAACTGACAAGAAATCAGATTGATAATGTGTGGTGATTTAAGTAAAAATTCTCATTCATGAAGTGGAGAAGACCTCGTGGTTTCAATCCGTATATAAGAACATAGTATTGAAAAATTGACCAAGATTTCAGTGTTAAAAAATGCTTTCAGTATGTAAGAAGGATAGACCGAGATTTCAGTATAGAAGAACAAAGTATCGAAAAAAATGCTTCAACAAGAAGGAAATACGTTCTGAAAAGTATGATCAAAAGACAATGCTCTGCACAAGTAGAGCGCATAAATAACAAGTGTTTTTTTTATCATGGTTAATGTATAGATAATATTTGTTCCTTAAAAACGAGTGAACTGCCAAAATTTCCCATTAACTTCATAAGCTAAACTTGTTATGGAAGTCTTTGAAAGTGTAAGTAGCATCACTTAATAAGGTAAAAATACCAAACTACTGCAGATCTAAAGAACTAAACTGGAGATCTATCCAGTAACCTCATTTGAAGTTACTTGTTGTATAAATATGCGATGGTGAATAGAAGAAAGCCTGCCATCTGCAGAAATCCGAGAGTAAAGCCATCATATACAGAATCAAGAAAGGACAAAAATTGAACAAATTGGACTTTGTCCAGCCCGAATGACAAATTTATGTTACTTGAATGAATATGAGAAAGAAAGAGATGGTAGAGTGGCTGTACCATTGAGAATGATGCTCCGTAGTAAGGAAATGCAGCTGTTAAAAATCTTTCGTACTCATTATGTCTGAAGGGGCGAACAGGGATCTGCAAGTGCCAAAATTTAAAAAACACGTCCCTTAGCAACTTCAAATTTAAACAATTGGGCAGAGAAGATCAACATTTTGGAGCCAAATATACAGACAGATGAATATCAAGTTGTTGGCAATTTGTAGACTGTTAAATACACATAGTAATTGCTTTTAAGAGTCACAGAAATGGGATTACATGAACCTCTCAGACATAGTTTTTAGTCAAAACAAAGAGATGAAGAGATGACCTGTTTCGCCAGGTTCACGGTTGAGTACCCAAGTCTATTGTATTCAACCTTAAACTGGAATACTCCATAAACATCTGGGACCTTGAAAGATGCATGATACTTTCCCTGCATAACAAAGTAAATCAATCATTCATTTCTAGTGCTTATTGCTCAATGAAGTAATCTATAACTAAGTATCTGAACATTGGACAGTACCTTGATATCATTGGTCATAGTTTTCAAAACATAGGGACTCATCATGTAAAACTGAACTTGAACATCATCTGCAACGTATGGTTCCCAGCTGGTCCCAGACCACTCAAAGATCTCAACAGAGTATTCCTTCACATAGATAATAAGGATATAAGTTGGACTCAAAACCAGCTCAGATTATGCTTATTAACATTAGAAGGGCACAGTATTACCAGAATATCATTGATCCTGTACATAGATGGCTCCTCAACCTCTCCAACTTTATGATGATTCATGTTTACAGCCTAGAAACAAAATATTACTCCCAACATAAGAAACATCGCAACATATGAAAATCACAGGGAAAGTAAGGATAAACTGCTTTGTTGCTATTGGCAGTAGAAATATTTCACCAACACATTCAAGTAATAGTAATTGTATCATAAGGCCTTCAAGTGAGCTTGAAGTGGACAACAATCACAAAGGCAGGGTATAAAGGAAGCTGTATAAGGATGTAATTCAGTACCTTTAAGTGGCCCCTTTCATGGAACACCCATTTGCTAATTTCAGTAAAGAACTGCTCATTCCCAGATTTTTCGTGTCTGTTATCACAAAATCAAACTGTCACTGAAGAACAAATAACTCAAGAACAGGCATTTGCAAATTTTAGAACTTTTCACACTTAAATTGCTTCTTTGTAGACAAACACATTGATGAAGTAGCTTGGCCTCTCTTAACTACCCATGATCTTGTACCATTGTTACTTATAATGCTTGCAGAAAATAATTCACAGGATACCACTCACATGATTGTACTTCCAGCTTTCTGCACCTCACTTCGGAAAAACCTGAGAAACAATACCAGCGGTAAGTCACGCAAACATATCCAGTAAACAAAGAGAGAGCAATATACTCACTGGTTGCTGAACGCTTTTAACGAGCCAGAGATCAGCATCCGAGCATTATTTCTGGCCTGTGGCAGACAAGAGAATTGGAAATAAGGAGGTTTGTCAAAAGATAGTTTCTCCTGTTTAATTTGGTTTCCTATAATTGAGAATCGACATGAATATTTAAAACTCATCATTTTGACATAATTGGTCTTTTCACTCATGTACCTAAGATACTAGCGTGAGAGACAAATACAAATACAATCCAGAAATCTGGTCCACTCCAATAAGTCCACTTAAAAGTTGGAATGCGATGTGAAACTGTTCAGATTTTTCACTCTATGAAACTGTTCATTTTTTTAGAGAATCCAGCATAAATATAGTTCATTTGTGCATAACTAGCAAAGTGGAAAAGGGCAAAAACAGCATAATGATCACATCTGCAATTCAGAGGTCGAATAAACAAGCAATTGTAAAGAAGGTAAAAATGGGAACAATAGGGAGATAATCTACCTGCACAACAGATACGAAAGAGATCGAGGTCCCATATATTGTTGGAGGAGCTGATAGCTTGGATTTTGGATTCGCTGAGTATGCTGCTGGAGATGCGGAAAGGACCTTCAAAACCTACAAAAGAGAGGTCATGTAAGTTTTGCATATATTACTTGTACTGATTCTGAAATATACTACTACACACTGCCAGCTTACCAACTTATTGGCAGTATTCACTGAATGGCCAATACCTTGAAAAAGTATAGGAGCCTGCAATATTTTTGTCAAAGAAAAGTCAACTATGCGCAAATCAATGATACAGCCATATGAATTTCAATGAATAAAGTAATCAACACAACTCAATGTTACAAAAAATAAATTTGCAGCATATAATTGCATTTTTCAGGGTTGTACCACAAGAGAGAATAAACCATTTTAATATTGAGTATGATGAGATGGAAAAAGAAAATCGAGTGTGGTAGAATGATAACATAGTAACACATACTCCCCAGGGTTACTATGGCATCAAAGCTATTTTGGAGGAACGTAAACAATATCAGCAGTTACCACAAACAAACAGTTATCAGATAGTATCTTCAGATAGTATCATGATTTCACCTCAATAGTCTGGCTCCCCAAGATCACATCAGACTTGATAAAATCATCAGCAGCAATTTTCGAGTGATCCCCATTTGTTCCCGAAACTGCGTAATTGGTGTGGTCAAAAACCACAGCTCCAGATTCCTACAGTCGGCAGGACATTAAAAAACAACTAAATTGATTCATATGCTTCACTTAATCTCAAGACACGGTTTGAGCACTGAAAGGCTCATCACTCATGTTATGTCAACAAGAGTTTAAAAATTGTAAGGAAATCTGTTGTACATCAATAAAACTTAGCATACCTCATCAAATTCAACTCCACACTCGCTGGCAACCTCTCGGATTAAATCAGAGGCAGATTCATCAGCGGCGAGGATTAAGTCATGGCCAGAATCAACGAAGTCCATAATTGCAGCTGTATTAATGGATCCTCCAAATCCTAATGGTATAGCAGAAAATACTATCAGTTTAGCTCCATCTATAGGGTGCACAATCAACAAGTTCAATAATTGATGAAATGTTCAGTCCAAACAATGCAATGCTGGAATTCCAAATGCTCAGCTTGAGAATGTGACGTGAAATTACAAAATTTGTACAAACATGCTTATAATTCATTGATTCACACGAAGAAATTGACTGGTAATTAGAAGTGAATCGCAGAGACGTACGTTCGATTGTTGGGGAGAATATGATCAAGGCGTCGTACAAGTACTGGCCGTATCTGTGCAGCGCGATCTTAGGGTCATCGGCGAGTTTGAAGTCGAGTTCATACCCGCGGCTCTGAAGAGCACCGAAGTAGATAGAGTGAGAGGATTGAACCGCCAGGTCGTCGACCAAGACCAAAACACGGCGATCGGAGGGATTCTCCGGGGAGAACGAGTGGCAGAGAATCGCCAATTGGAAAATCGCACAGCCGATGAGAACCGATGATCGCAAGGTTCCCGTCATTTCGTCGGAGCTCCGGTAGGGTTTATCACGACTTAATACTGAGCTAGCTCAACAAAGTCTCGGCTTTTGGGGATCTCCTTCGGTCTTCTTCTTCGCCACACCATACTCTACTCTTTTTACACTGCAGAAGAAACTAACAATTTCACTTTACCCCTCTAAGTTTCAGTAAACTTTAATTTGCTCCTATAAACAATTGTCTTATTTCTATTTCACCATTTTTATCATTCCATGTTTAACACTTTAAAAAATACTCTATTTTAGAGCTATCAAAGTTAAGGATTTTGTATGGAATGCAATAGAATCTACTAAATACATGTTTTTATATAAACAAAAGAACTCAAAAACATTAGTTGTGACTTATGCGCGTTTTATTTTAAGACGTGACAGTTGTATCTTACACGTCTATTTTATAGAGTAAGAGTCTGGTTAAACTTTCACTTGAACGCATCTCAACATTATCTAAGGGGTATTCTATCTGTTTTCCAAACTAATGCTCATCAACCATACTACCAACAATAAGAATTCATGGCAAAGAGAGCCACAAATATTGAACATAGATTCTCCATTGAAAGCATACAAAGCAGAGGGGCCAAGACTCAAGAGTGATTGTTACATTACATAAACTCCACCAATTGGTGATAACATGATTGTTACATAACTTATGAAAATGCAGTCAAAACAAACGTTCAATTGATTTGTTAAAAAGAAATGGAAAAGAAAGGGAGAAGTAAACAATGGCAACAAAACAAACAAATCAATGTTCCTATTCACCACAAAATCTCCAAATGTGACAATTTCTTGTCACATAAAATCCTATATTCAGAAAGGTAGAACTATGAGCACATCTATGTATAATGAATCTAGCAAAATACAGAAGAAGCTAGCATAAAACTATGCCACCAAAGAAAAAAGAAGAACATTGGTTAAGGAATGAGGCTGTGGAGAAAGCCTCTTCACCACCATTGCCATATACTTCCCCTGATGCTCGGCGAGAGCGAGCTCGGTTTCGTTGGCTTCCCTGGTGCCGTCGCCTGAGAAAACTCCGGCTCCATAAGGAGATCCTCCTCTGATGCTCTCCATGTTAAACATTCCTGCCCCAAATGTGTACCCTATTGGCACGTAGAGCATTCCATGGTGGACCAACTGTGTAATTGCTGTCCATCTGTTATTGTTAAACCAAATTATCACAATTTTATAAATTCACTTGAATAACAAGGAAATTTCTTTCATTTCAATCAATACATATATAAATGAAAATAACAGATACACTTGATTGAAAACTGTAAAAATACAACTGTGTAGTTTGATTCGGAAAAGAGCTAGCTAATCATTTTTATATATAAAAAACATAGTATTGTATGACATGTTCAATAAAATGACTTTAAAAGACCTTACATGTTTGTGACTTTGAGTGTTACTTATGTATTAAAGTTTATTTCAAATGCAATGCACCCTGATTTTCAAATATAATATTCAAACAGTCAAATTACTTCAAAACGTTGTCAAAGTGAAGAGATGTGACTTAATTGTAACACAATTTTATTTCAAATTTTCAACCTTTATCAAAATGTTCATTTACATAACTTTATCTTTTTTACCAAATAACTGCATATTTTTATGTATGATAAGCATTCTTATACACAGGAAAATTATTTGAAGTACTTACGCTGTTGTCTCCTGCCCTCCTCCTTGGGTCCCAGTGCCGACAAAGAATCCCGCCTGAAATTCCCTGCTTACGTGATCTAATTCCTATCGTGTTCTAGTTTTAATTAAAAACAACTAATTAAAACTGAAAGTGCGGAATTTAAAATGAACACGATATGATCACCCAATTCAGTGCAATGCACCTACGTCTGGGGGGCCGTAGCCCGTGGTAAAACCCTTCACTAGCTGTAATAAAGTTTTCCCTGTCTATTACAAGCTACTGGCTATATCAGCAAGCCTATCACACTATCAATTGGCTACTCTAGCATAGATAGCTGTTACAGTGATTACCTTCTTTTCCACGAAGGTGCGGCAAGGTTCTAAACCACCCGAGCTTCAACACACGTCCCAAGTGTTTTGTGTAAGGTTGAAAAACCAGGACTGCGTCGCCTTGTGCTCAAAAGATAAAACTCTGAATTCCAGAATTTCTGTGTAAAACCAATCAAATTAGCACGCGACTGATGTCCATCTTTTATAGCTCATTGCCATGTAAAAACTTCCTTTCACACGGCTCTTGATTCCTTTCTTCAATAGAATTGTATTCCAAATTAAAACCTTGAAGAAAAGGAATTTATGTGTATCTCAACGTCTTGTAAATGGAAAACCAATCTCCACGAATATATCCATTCTACTTCAGCTGCAAATCACGTTGTAGACACCCATTAGGACTGTAGTTTCCATAAACTCCATCACACAATATTTTCCTTCCATCTTCAAAACCTGCGCTGGAGCCTGGAAAATATTCTATCTTTTTCTGCCAACTGAAGTCATGTTGCAACATGACATTCCACAAAGCAGCCAACAAAATCTGGACTTACAATCTCCCCCTTTGGCAATTTGTGGACCCATTATGTCAAAAGCTTCTACTGAATTTAACATCTCAGAAACCCAACAGCTTCTACTTCATGGATCCAATCATAAGAACTTGGCAGAAAAAGTAGAATTATCATTCTAATACAGTCACAAAAAGAAACTCAGTCACAATATATCTCCCCCTGGGGCCATAAAATGCCAAAGGGCCCAAATCAAAACATCCACAGTATGAAATCAAGACAGAGAAAGGGAGAGAGAAAAATACAAAGATCACTGAGCATCATCCTCAGAATCAGAAAGAACTTTGCCTCGTTTCCAGGCAGGAGTGACAGAGATCTTGGTCTTCTTGGCTCGGGGCTGCTTCATATGGCCAGAGGAACTAGCTCTCTTAGAAGACCTGGAGGGAGCAGGCATAGATGGACTAGAAGCAAGCGGAACAGTTGGTTCACCCCTCTCATCTTCTTTGGCTATAGCAGCCAGAATTCGAGCCTTAGCATCCTGAGCCTTCTTTAACAGCTCACTGTGAAACAGAATTTGATCCATGTGCAACTGGATCTCCTTCTCGGCAGCCCTTAACTCAAATTGGTTAGACATAACAACATCTCCTGACATCATCTTTTGATCCCAGGGCAGATCCAGCACAGTCCTGTCCAAGGACTTGGCAGTAAAACCAAACTTGCCAGCTGGGTTCATCCCATCCTCATTTGCCTCGAACCCTTCAGCCACCAGAAATGCAGTAATCAGGCACGGATGAGGAAGAGCTTCAGTGCATCTAGATGCATCAAGAGCACCCACAATTCTCTTTAACACATATTCCCCAAGGTTCACCTCACACCCTGAACCAATCCCAAATAGAAGCTCTGCCTGATCTGGAGTCAAGGAAGTGGTGTTGGAAGTTTGCATCCAACAGTTGATAAGAACTTTGAAGAGCAGCCAAAACCTGAGGGTAAGAGAGCTGGTGGGTACATGTCCAGAGGGCCAGGAGCTGAGCTTCCCAAATGTCAGTGCTCTAGCCAGCACATGATTGTCCACAATATAGTCTCTGGGATAAGCCATATCAGAGTCCTCCAGCAACTGAATACCTAGGACTGAGTTCAATTTTTCTGGGGTAAGTGAAACGATTCTCCCCCTGAAGTATAGCTTGCCAGACCAATCATTTCCAGCTTGCAGTGTGCTCCTCTGAAGATTACTGTAAAATTCCAGCACCATGTCTGGATCATACCTCTTGAAGACAGTGGCCGCTTGCACATAGCCAATTTGGCCTAGGAAGGTATCAAAGCCACTCTCAGCACACTTCTTGATATCCAGCACCTTTTCAACAAAGAAACCCCTGGAACTCAACAGATCATAGTGTAGGCTGGCTGTGACAGAATAGAACTTCTCAGAGTGTGCCAAGGACAACAGCCTAGCATTGAGCATCTCAACATCCTCAGGGGCATCCTCCTTCCCAGTTTCAGTCTCAAGGTCAACATCTGAATCTTCCAGATCAGCAGGATGTTCATCAGCAGGGATATCATCTACAGTAGGATCCTCCAGACTAGCATAGTCTTCCTCATTTGGAGCTGAATATGGAGAGGTGGGGGTAAGCAAGTCCTGTTCAACATTGATATTATCCAAATGAATTGGAGAGTCTGGTACATTGAGCTGAATAGGACTGAGTTGAGAGGAGGCAGAAACAGTGTCATCATGGGCTGGAGAGTGTGGAGATACAGGAGTCGCAGAGCTAGGGTGCAGCTGGTTCTGTCCAGGGACATTGGCATCAGTTGTAGAACTTTTCCCAGCTAGTCTCCGTGATCTCCTAGAGTAGTGCTTGATGGTAGCTGGAGCAGCCCATTTTGAGAACTTCTTCCTGTGGTGTCTGACATCCACCCTTTGCCTTAGTGACAGCAACACACCCCCATCAGATGAAGCATTCAAGGGATACTTCTTGGCTATTCTAGGGGTAAGCTTGTTCAAGCTTCTGAGTTTGGAGACAGGGAGAGGCACCTCAGTAATAGATACAGATTGGCTAGAATGGCTAGTGCTAAGAGGTACCTCAGACTTAGAATTATGCTCCTCATGAGCTTGAGCAGCTGCTGCAGTTGGCATCTCTGCAGGATTAGAAAGAGGGCCCTGGACCTCATCATCAGCATTGCCAGTTTCCTGGTCTTCAAGAATGGCTGTCTTGGTTTGATCATCAGATTCTACAATCTCAGTTTTCTGTGAGGGACTGGGAGAATCTGATGTTGCAACATGAGAAACTGCTGGCACAGGAGCATCAGTTGAAGCTGGGGCAGGTACTGGTTTCCTCAAACTCTCCAGGATATCAGCAATGACAAGTTCATCCTTCTGAACTTCTTCAGCATCCGAAAGAGGTTCAAAACAATCCTCAAGATTTAGACCATCAGGCATAGAAAGCACTGCACCAGTCCCACCATACCGGAGAAAATCTGTACGTGCAGTTGGTTCTGAGTAAGAATCTCCTGGAACATCATCAGGAATCCCAGATGCAGTGACTCTAATCCCATCTAGTTCATCAGCAGAGGCAGGATGTCTGAAGGCTCTTAATAATTGGGGAGAAGGATCATCCTCACATCGAGGTGTGGCTTGAGGGAAGTGTGTGAATCGCTGCCTCCTTCTGCCATCATTCCATATCCTTCCAGCAGTCATTTTAGTTCTCCTGGAGACCATTTGTGTAGGAGATGAACCATTAGAAACAGGACCAGAGGAGACTCCAGGAGAGGTGGCAGAGGTTGGAATAACAGCTGGACCATGAATGGTGTCATGAACGGTTGGAGTAATATTCTCCTGTGACTGTGCCTGTGCTGTTGCAGGAGCCTGTTGCCTGAGCTTGAGTCGCTGGCCCAAGATCACGTGATCCAAAGGATCAACAAAATCAGCACACCTGGAGATGATAGAGTCAATGCTTTCATGCCCTCCCTTCTGAGAACCAGAATCATCCAGGACTATGGGGTTATCACTGGTGTTGGTGAACACAGACCTCAGCTTGGTGTTTGATCTGGTGTGATAGGGCCTACTCCTCACACAGGGAATCTTTGTGTTTGGAGTCCTCTTCGGAGGCTCAGAGCTGCCATCCCTGTGCTGACTCCCTGCCATAGATGTACCTCTTGTAGAATACCTGGAAGAGGAAGATGGCCTCATGTAAGGGTTAACTTTAGGTTGAGGCCTCACAAAAGTGGGTTTATAAAGATCAGAGGTTATAATCACATCTGTCTTAGGGGGCTTTGGTCTCATCTGACCATTATAAGAGCATCTGTCAGGGTTGCTCCTAGTACCCAAAGCATTATGCAGATAATCGTCTAACCCTTTAGCATATTCCCACACATCCAAATCGTTATAATACTTTTTTAAACGCTCTGCATCTCTAGAACCTGGGGCAGGGATAAAATTTTCTGGAATCGCATCCAGTGCAGGCGATGGGGGTGAATCAGGCAGGGGTATAACAAATCCAACAAGATTAGCCTCAGGCTCAATCAATTCAATACAGGGATCCCATAAACCCTGAACCCACCGAGTATCAAGAACTCCCCCTAAATCTGTCCAATCTGAACTAAAAAATCCCAAACTTAATCGATCACACTCACGAAAATACATAGTAATGCTAGACCGACTAATCCAAACACAGATCACAGAGTTCACAGAAACCCTATTAATGGCCTCAAGACACCGGAAGTAACCAATAGATCGAGAAGACCAAGGTAGTACCTTAGGTAGACAGCCGCGGGTTTCGACTGCAATGAAGAATCCGAAGACGAGTCCGGTGAGCACTGGAGAAATTTCCTGAGGAGAGAGACCACAGATTTCGTGTTGCAATAGGAATGGGGACGGGTTTCTGGCTGGGCGCGAATGAAGAGGGGAAAACAAGTTTTTCCGCCTTTTTACGCGAAACTTTTAAGAAGGCCCAACGGAAAAATAACACATAAATTGTGTGGGCCCCAGCTGTCTCCTACTAGAATATGCGCCTCTCTCATGCGCCATAACCTTTCATGTTGCAACACGACATGCAACCTTCACCCTTCACTCTATTTTTGGTATTTTCTGACTTTAACCAAAAGAAAAACAAAATCTGAAATAGCAACTATACAAACAGGTATACTTCAGTACCTTAGATAGTACACACCCCAAGATGCTGTCTTAGGGCTTCAAATGTTGAGGCATCCAAAGGTTTAGTGAAGATATCTGCAAATTGGCTCTCAGTGGGCACATGTTTGAGTTCCACTTCCTTTCTCTCAACTAAGTCTCTGATAAAGTGGTGTCTGATATCTATGTGTTTGGTTCTGTTATGCTGAACTGGGTTTTTGGAGATATCGATTGCTGATTTATTATCACACAGAATAGTGAGACTTCCAAGTTTAATACCATAGTCTCTGAGCATTTGTTTCATCCATATCAGTTGAGTGCAGCAACTCCCAGCAGCTAAATACTCGGCCTCAGCAGTAGATAAGGATATTGAGTTCTGTTTCTTGCTATACCAAGACACAAGATTCTGACCAATAAAAAAACAACCTCCCGTGGTACTCTTTCTGTCATTTGCATTACCAGCCCAATCAGAATCACTATAACCATACACTTGACAGCCCACACCCTTCGAAAACCAGATACCATAGTTAGCAGTGCCAGAAATATATCTAATGATTCTCTTTACTGCAGATACATGAGATTCCTTAGGTGCAGCTTGAAACCGAGCACATATTCCAACACTCAGAGAAATATCAGGCCTGCTAGCTGTCAGATATAAGAGACTTCCAATCATGCTTCGATAAAGTTTAGTATCAACAGGCACACCTTTCTCATCTTTAGTTAACTTCTCAGTGGTAGACATTGGAGTTCTAACTGCCTTTGCATCTCCAAGACCAAACTTCTTAACAAGATTCAAGGCATATTTTGTTTGGTTGATAAACAGGCCATCATCACCCTGTTTGACTTGTAATCCCAGAAAATAAGATAGTTCACCAACCATACTCATCTCAAACTCAGATGTCATCAATGACACAAACTCATTTACCAGATCTGTAGAGGTTGAGCCAAAAACAATATCATCCACATAAATCTGAGCTATTAGAATATCTGTCCCTTGAGAGTACATAAACAGTGTTCTATCAACTCCCCCTCGAATATAGCCTTTGTTAAGTAAAAACTGAGTGAGCCTGTCATACCAAGCACGAGGAGCTTGTTTTAAACCATATAATGCCTTTTTGAGCTTGAACACATGATTAGGAAAGTGAGGATCTTCAAACCCCTTAGGCTGTTCAACATACACCTCCTCATTAACAATGCCATTCAGAAAGGCACTCTTAACATCCATCTGGTGCAGCTTAAAGTTCAACACACATGACATGGCTAAGAGAATTCGCACAGATTCAAGTCTAGCAACTGGGGCGAAAGTTTCATCGAAATCCACACCTTCAACCTGAGTATATCCCTGAGCAACAAGCCTGGCTTTGTTTCTAGTTACTGTTCCGTCTCCATCGGATTTATTCTTGAAGATCCATTTCGTACCAATGACATTAATTCCTTGCGGACGAGCAACTAACTCCCATACATCATTTCTTTCAAACTGACTCAGTTCTTCCTGCATAGCTGAGATCCAGTATTCGTCCAGTAAGGCTTCCTTATGGTTCTTTGGCTCGATCAAAGACAGAAAACATTGTATAACATGGCGGCTTCCATGGTGCATTTGAGCATAATTCACAGGGGGCTTTCCTCGGGGATTTTTCTGTCGTGGAGTAATTCTAGTGTCTGCTCGTGTTGCTTCTCCATCAGATTCATCTGAATTGTCAGACTTATTTTCAGTGTTTGGTTGACTGGATTCATCCAAAGGAGGTGTTGGTGTTACACTGGGATTTTCTGGGTTTGTATGCTCAACTTCAGTAGGTTTAGAAACTTGACCATCTCCTGGAGTCAGAAGTGATGTTGCAACATGAGAACTGGTACTAGGTTGTTCAGAAGATAGATTCTTTGGACCTTCAATATTCTGAGTTGAGGGTCTCTGCTGTAACTCCATATCATCAATATCTTCTGGAACCCTATCTGGCACATCCTTAATTATCACATTAATAGATTCCATAACAGTCCCAGTACGTCTGTTAAAAACCCTGTACGCTCTACTGTTCATCGCATACCCAAGGAACACCCCCTTGTCGGATTTAGATTCAAATTTTCCCAGTTTCTCTCTATCTCTGAGAATATAACACTCTGCACCAAATACATGAAAGTGAGCAACACTTGGCTTCCTTCCTTTCCATATTTCATAAGCTGTTTTCTCGGTCCACGGCCTCAAATAGACGCGATTAATCACATAGCAAGCTGTTTTGACTGCTTCATTCCACCACCTTTTAGGGACACTGTATTCGGCCATCATAGTCCTCGCCATCTCTTGGATTGTTCTGTTCTTGCGTTCTACAATTCCATTCATGGGAGCTGTGTAAGGAGGAGCATAGATATGGGTAATTCCATTAGCTGAGCAGAACTGAGCCATTGCATCATTTTTGAATTCCCCACCATTATCGGTTTGAATCTTAACTACCCTCTGATTTACACTGGCTTTTTCATTATTCAGGCGTAAGACCAGATCTCGAATAACACTCACTGCCTCAGATTTGTCCGTCAACAGCTCAACCCAGGAAAACCTTGAAAAATCATCCACACATACAAATATAAATCTCTTCCCCGACACACTCAACACATTTACTGGTCCCATGAGGTCCATATGCAGAAGTTCCAGATTTTGGGATGTGGTAATTTCAGTAATAGCCGGATGAGGTGCTTTTGTCTGCTTTCCCTCTTTGCATGGACCACAGATCATATCCTTCTGATACGTGATTTGAGGGAGTCCACGGATAGCCTCAATTCTAGATGCTTTACTCAGTGCTTTCGTGTTTGCATGTCCCAATCTACGATGCCACAAGATTGAGTTATCACTCTTAGCACTGAGGCATGTAATAAAAGGTTCCAAGATGTAACAGTTGTCAGATGATCTTCTCCCAGTAAGTACAGCACTAGACCCTTGCTTGACTGTACATAGAGATTCATTAAAGTGAACTGTCATCTGATGATCACACAGATGGCTGATACTGATTAGATTTGCCTTGAGATCTTCTACTAGCAATACATCATACAGCACAGGAAAATCTTGAATTTTAAGTTCTCCCTTTCCAATAACCTTACTGATCTTACCATCTCCAAATTGTACTGTACCACTCCATGACACCATGTTGCTTAACAGATCTGGGGATCCAGTCATGTGCCTTGAGCACCCACTGTCAAAGTACCACGTGTTCCTGGCATATACATTATAGCAGGTGTGAACTACAAGACAATTCAGTGAAGATTTCGGTACCCATACCTTTCTAGTGAGTTTCTTCTGTTGATCAGGCTCCATGTTGCAACATGAGGTAAATTGCTTTCCTCTCATAATATCTCTCAGCAGTTTCATGCATCGAACTTCATCATGTCCTTGTGACATGCAGTAGTCGCAACATCCAGGAGGGGTCTTCCTTTCTACAATTCCCTGAGATCCTCTCTTTTCTGAGACAGGTGCACAGTTAGGCTGATTTCTTCTGAATTTTCTCTGACTGTTAGATGCTTGATTTCTTGCAGACACAAACACTGTTTTGGTCATCTGAGAGTTTGACACCTTGCTGTTAAATCCCAGACCTTGCTTGTTACCATCTGTCTTTCCCATCACCAAGAGATCATTTAATTTTGCAGTTCCTGTGTTCAGTTTATGAATGGTTGCTTCAGCTTCCTCAGCTCTAGCAATTGCAGTTCTCAACTTCTTCCCCAGATTATCACAGTCAATGGTTCTGGCTTTAGCTTTTTCTTCAGCACTTACTGTTCTTGAAGTCATAATCTCCAGCTTCTTAACCAGGATATCAGAAGCTACTTCAGCATCTTTAGCCCTTTTTGTCATTATCTCTAGCTTCTGTGATTTCTCCACATCATCCATGGGTTTCTTTCCTTCTGAGATTTCAAGTTTCTTTTTCAGATCAGCAAGCTCCCCTTCAGCTTTCTCAGCTCTTTTAGTCATGGATTTTAGACTCACGGTTAATTCTTCAATTTCCTGCTCCTCAACCATTGCATCATTCACTAGGGTATTGACCTTTACTTTCAGAGACTCAATTTCTTCTGCAAGGCTTGTCATTTCAGTAGCTTCAGTTTGACTAATTTTTAGACTTTTGATTAGTTCAACTGAGTTTTCCCATTCCTTATACAGATCATCATATGCACTTTGGAGATCAGTGCTTTCTGATTCATCCGGAACTGGTCCTGATTCCACAACTCTAACTCCAAAAGACACATGTTTTTCAGGCAGAATCTCATCTTCATCATCACTCCAGGTTTCTCCTGATGTCACAAATGCCTTAGGTTGATTCAAAAAATTCCCACACTGATATGCTAGATGTCCAAAGCCATTGCACTCCTTGCACTGAGGTTTACCAGCATGCTTAGTTCCTTCAGGACCTCTTGGAAGATCATCAACAGTCCTGAGTCTAGTTTGAGTAGAATCTCCTCCTAGAAAATTTTTGACAGCATTCTGAGATTCTACAGATTGACCTCCTTGACCTTGATAGGGCTGATTTCCCTGGTTCTGATAAGTTTGATCTCCCTGATTTTGATAGGGCTTAGTTCCTTGGAATTGAAAACTCTGAGTTCCCTGGCCTTGATTCATTTGGGCTTGTGCACCCTGTTGACCTGGAACCCCTCTGAATTGACCTTGATTGCTTTGATTCTGAGCACCTTGATTTCCTCTTCCTTGATTGCCAGAATATCCTCTTCCTTGGTTTCCCCTCATGAATCTCCCAAAGTTTCTAGCAAGCAATGCCATTTCATCAGAGCCAATATTATCTTCCTCCACCTTTCCTTTACTTTTTGATGTTGCAACATGAAATGACAGAGCCTTTTTATCCTTACTTTTCTCAGTGCACATCTCAGAAGTCTTCATAAATCCCAACAGCTCATCTAGAGTAACAACGTCCAGTTGAGCATTGATCTCCAAGTTCATCACTAAGATTGAAAATCTCTCAGGTAATGACCTCTTCACCTTGTCCAGAACTTGAGCCTCAGTATATCTTTCACCAAACTGATGTGCTCTATGAATTAAATCTTTCAATCTAGTGCTGAACTCATCAACTGTCTCATGTTCCAACATCTCCAGGCTTTCAAATTCAGATTTGATCATTCCAAGCTTGATCTTTCTAACAGACCTGGATCCTTCATGTTCCTTCTCGAGTGCTTCCCAGGCAGCTTTGGCAGTAGTACACCCCGAGATGATTCTGAATTGATCATCTTTTACTCCATTATAGAGAGCGCCTAGCACTTTGCTGTTCAGCCTCTTCATAGCCTTTTCTGTGTCAGTCCATGGAACAGGTTTAGGCATAGTTCCACCAGCTGGATTTGGTATGGTAGGTGGACTGTATCCGATCTCGATCATGTTCCAGGCATCATCATCAAGTTGATCAATGAAGATGCGCATCCTAGTTTTCCAGTCTGGATAACTCCCATCAACTAGTAACGGTGCCCTTGTGATGGATCCTCCTTCCTTGGCCATCGTAAGCAGATCGTTCACTCACCTCGCAAGAGGATTAAACAAGTGATTAAGCTCTGATACCAAATGAAATTCCCTGCTTACGTGATCTAATTCCTATCGTGTTCTAGTTTTAATTAAAAACAACTAATTAAAACTGAAAGTGCGGAATTTAAAATGAACACGATATGATCACCCAGTTCAGTGCAATGCACCTACGTCTGGGGGGCCGTAGCCCGTGGTAAAACCCTTCACTAGCTGTAATAAAGTTTTCCCTGTCTATTACAAGCTACTGGCTATATCAGCAAGCCTATCACACTATCAATTGGCTACTCTAGCATAGATAGCTGTTACAGTGATTACCTTCTTTTCCACGAAGGTGCGGCAAGGTTCTAAACCACCCGAGCTTCAACACACGTCCCAAGTGTTTTGTGTAAGGTTGAAAAACCAGGACTGCGTCGCCTTGTGCTCAAAAGATAAAACTCTGAATTCCAGAATTTCTGTGTAAAACCAATCAAATTAGCACGCGACTGATGTCCATCTTTTATAGCTCATTGCCATGTAAAAACTTCCTTTCACACGGCTCTTGATTCCTTTCTTCAATAGAATTGTATTCCAAATTAAAACCTTGAAGAAAAGGAATTTATGTGTATCTCAACGTCTTGTAAATGGAAAACCAATCTCCACGAATATATCCATTCTACTTCAGCTGCAAATCACGTTGTAGACACCCATTAGGACTGTAGTTTCCATAAACTCCATCACACAATATTTTCCTTCCATCTTCAAAACCTGCGCTGGAGCCTGGAAAATATTCTATCTTTTTCTGCCAACTGAAGTCATGTTGCAACATGACATTCCACAAAGCAGCCAACAAAATCTGGACTTACACCGCCGGCACGCCGGCAAGTTTCTGCTCCGTCCAGAGCCCTCCGGTGGAGTCAAAAAACGCCTTCATTTGCGCCGCCATGCATCCGTACCTCGTCGGGAAACCAAACAGAATTCCATCCGCCTCCACCAGCTCCGCCGCGGAGGAGATCACCGGGATTTCGTCGTCCTTGCCGGGAACCTTCATCTGCTCCAAAACCTCCGCCGCCAACGTCTCAGGAACTCTGTACAGAACCCCTTCAGCGCCGTCAATCCCGTCAACGCCTTTCTTCATCCTCCTCGCCAGGCTCTCCACGTGGCCGTACATTGAGTAGAACACAATGAAAATCCTCAGTTTCTTTGAAACAACTGGGAGGACTGCTTCGGGTTCCTCCGTTACTATGTTTAGCGATTCGTGGTCGGAAGATTCAGCCACGACTGCCCGGTTCTTGCTTGGAAAACAGCCGCCGCCTTTACCCATTTCACGGAATTTTGAGCTGATTAAGGAAGAACAGAGGTTTTGATTATAATTTTAATTATAAAAGAAGAAGAATAAAACGGGATCAAAGAGAATTGGGATGAAGTGGAGCCGGATTAAATTGGAATGTTCTAATCAGGAATAATTGTTATTAATGGTGGAATGAGTCTTCGCTGGCAATCATGCTCAAAAGGGAATATTAACGTTTGACAGAGTTTTCTTTCAGAATCTGTCAGCAGTGTTCTCACTGTTCTTGCTGCCTTGTTGGCCTTATAATTTGTTAATCCGATTCAAATAGCAAGTGTTTAATAAATTTAATCACAATTTCTTTCATCAAAAAAAATAATTCACAATTTCACGTATATATGTTAGGCAACTTTTGATAGTGAAATTCAATCATGAAACAAACCGATTCAAACAATATACTGATCCAAATTCCAATCACTCAATAGTCAATTTTTGTCAAGTAAGGTAACACCTTAGAGGGGTGTTTAGCGTTAGAACGATATCAAGATTTTAGGATGAAGATGCTTATCATAGATGTTGACACACTCGTCTATTTATCAATCATATTGCAGTATACTAGATTATGCTTATGTAATTTATTCAAAGACTGTTAAAAAAAACACCAATTACACCACTGATCAGCTTAGTCTCACAGAAGGCCTAATAAAATGTTCAAACTTTAGTATTTAATAAACAAGGATGAAACGAAATACAAGTGGTGGCAGTTTAAAAACAGGATCATGTAGGTAGAAAACAACTAATTCTGAAACACCTAAAGGATTAGGTATCATACTCAGGAACTTAAAAATCACAATTGCAGAAATGAGGATCATATTGAAGACAAGTGCAAAATATAGTTCAAATGCTCGGCTGGAAAATAACCCATTATCCATAAACATCAATTACAAAACATGATAATATCCATCCAGCAAATGCAAATCCTAAAAGATAGTTCGACATAACAAGATGATCCTAAGATAAGACCCGAGACTCCTCTAGGTGTTGGTAGCCCTAGTGTAAATCTGCTGGCTGGAATGTGCCGAAACAAGTCTGATCAAGCCCTTTGCCATCAAGTCCTTGATTGCTCTTCTTGCAAGGGAGCCACTAATCTACAAGTTCAAAAAATGAGAATAAATTAACATTTCAGCAAATAATGGGAACTTATGTTATGTAATACAAGGTGTAAGAAAAACTCAGACAAGTGTTATGCATTCTTGACAACAAACAGATTGCTACAAAGGTATCTAGGAAGACTTAGTATTCTAACTATGCCTAGACTTTGAGAACACAGACATTTGCAATGTAATGAAAACAAATCATATGAATGATCAATACAAGCATCACAGAAACATGAAAGTATCATTACACATTCATTACACATAAGAGCACATGGAGTTCACAGTAATGATATACACCTCATCAACTGTAATGGAAAGATTCACTTAAACAGTTAAGTAGACATGCAACAGATAGAACATCTTAGTTTCATTCACATAATGAATCAGAACTGTAACAGAGTCATCAATACTAAATAAAACATAGCTTAAACACACACACACTATAAACACAAATTCATACTTGCACCCCACAGAAAACATCCACAATTCATGAACTATAACAAATTGCAAATTGTGAACTGTCTTTAATATGATACTCTTTAACTATCTCAATTCAGGCTTCCAAACAATGACAATCCAAATTACCATCACAGACAGTCATCAATACTGACTAACAAATCTTTAATACACACTGAACACACAAAGTTCATACTTAATACCCCACAGAAAACATCCTCAATACATGAACCATAAGAAAGGAGAAGGTGTCATTACTCTTACAATATCATGGTTCACTACAAACAGAGGTTGTCTACAAGGAAGATTCAAAACCCTAATATTTAAATTATATTTGGTTTCATCACATGCAACAAAAACCAACCATTCACTTCACATATGCAACATTTAGAGGGATCCAACAACAGTGGCAGCAAAAAATCAAAGCTTTGGAGCCAGAAAGCAAAAAACACAGTCAGATGAACAGATTCATACCCTGAGGCGATCTGAGAGAACGGAAGGGGTGATGAGCTTGTACTTGGGAGCCTCTGTGAGCAGCTTGTCGTACGAAGTTTGGTTGAACGTGACCATATTGTTCACCTTTTCCTTGGTCTTACCCTTTGACCACTTCTGCAAAATCGAACAACAACACAATTGAATGTTAGATCAAAGACAAACAAGTGTTTGTAGAATTCAGATCAGATAAAACACAGGGATAGGAATCAAGGAAACGACCTTCTTCTTCTGCTTTCCACCACCAGATTTCGCCGGCTTGGACGAAGGGGGCGGTGCCTTGCTGTCCTTCTTGGGAGCCATGCTTGGTTTCCTTGACGGCGGCGGACGAGAGCGCGAGAAAACTGTGTGAAAGAGCGCAGAGCGAATGCCGTAAGCGGCTAGGGTTTATCCATCTGCCTATATATATGTGTAACTCCTTAGGGTTTTCCGCCTCTGCTTAATGGGCCTTCGCGTTGGTTTTGATAGTTTGGGCTGCTGTGTCGCTCCTCGATGGTCCAATTACTCTCTGTGTTCAAAATTTTACTATTTTAAAATCCTTTTCACTTTTTATTGTTATTAATTAGGAGGATAAATAAATAAATCAAAGCACTCCCCTTTGTATTTATATATTATAAAAAATGTAATGTCAAATTACAATAATATAATGTCAAATCGAAGACAAAGTGGTTGATCCTAATATAATGTAAGATTATATAAATTACAATGTTTACTCCGGAGTAATAGTGTGCTTGTTATTCATTGTTTACTAAGTAGAAAAGTAGAATTAGGGCTTGTTTGCCGATGTTTTTCTGTAGGTTAGTTCAATTCATTTTAATTCAGTGAAAATATAATTTACTGAAATTCAAGTTAATCCGATCATGTTGATTCTTCAGTTCAGCTCGGCTCGATCTCGTTCAGTTCAACAAAAATTAAACAATGCCTTATAAGGTAGAAATATTTAATCATTCAATATTTGGAGTAAAAATGTGAAAATATCGCTACAATTATTATTCGGTTTAATCTTCACTTTTAAAGCTGTATTTGATTTAGCTGTATGATGTTGGGGTAAATGAAATGCGTAATATTAGATTGAAACAATCATAAGGAATGATGTACATGATTACATCCTTCCACATCTCACTGATATTGTTTCATGGCCTACTATCATATTTCTTTTAGACAACAGATTGATAACGAAATTCAGCCATAAATTAGTTAGTCATGAATCATGATAATCCAACAAAATATTGTACTAATAGTTAAAAGAGAGAAACCCTTGGTATAACTATAAATCACTTCTTTTTGATAGTAATGAACAAGTGTTCTCACAGGAATATCAACACATACCATATTACAGCTACAAGCCCAATCAGAAGACAAAACAACAAGATATCTGTTATCTGAAGCATATACTGTGAAGAACAAAGAGAGTTCTAATCCTTCCTTCTGTCAAAGGACACTTCTAGCCGATAGCGGCTCCCATGGAGTTATGCAACCTTTGTAGTGAGATTCAAGAAACAACGAAGATATCGACACTTCACTTTCCTTCTGCTGACTACTTGAAATCACAGAAGACTTGAAACCAGAAGAACCTGTCAGCTTCTTCTTTTCACAATCAGTCCCTTTGTAGTTCGCACCAGGTAGAACAGCTGATGATCTGAGGGCCTTAGGAAGTAGGCAACTGCAAACTGACCCTAGAAGGAAGTTACAAAAAAGAAAAGAATCAAGATCGATCTCCTATATGAGAAAATATGCATCTTCAAAGAAAAAACACAAGTATTACCTATTTTAGCAAGGCGATTAATCCATTTAGGAATCTTATTCCCGGTCAATCTGTAGCATAAATCCCCACAAAAGTGATTGCAGTTTTTACAAATCAAATGGTACGTATCACCACAGTAGAGCATGGAATGCTCCTCAACAAATTCTCGAACTTGGACAGCATCCTTACATGTGGTGCCTATGTAAATCGACCTCCTGAATTTGAACCCAGGGCATTGGCGAGGTGTAACTTCAAATATACCACTAGCTGAGACATCATGAGCTCCAAAAGCATATTCAACACCATGTACTGAGAAGGATACGAAGAGATCAGAAACATTATATATTTTCTAATGTAAACCTTAATCTCATTTCATCGACAGCAAGGAATAAAAAGGCCTAAAAAGTTCCATCTATGAAGAACTACATATGCACAACCATAAAAGGAAAGTATCACAAAACACGATATTCGCATAGCTATATACATCTGATGGAAGAGAAATACTTGATACCATAATCAGCAAAATCTAATAAAAGGAGATGAGATAGGACTAACCCTCAACTCCAGTGTGGAATACGCCAAGGCCTGCCCAAAATATGTAACTATTGACGGTAGTCAAATCGTAGACATTGAGATAAACAGGTGTGTCCCTTGGGGCACTATCTACCAAATCCACCTTAGGGAAAGCGTCAAAAAGGTTCGCGTTTTGAGTCAGAGAAAGGCTCGAGTGCCTCTTATGTTTCTTCGGCTTTGGACTCATGTTATATGCATGTGATTAGAAACAACTCAATACAAAGTTTCTACCTGAAAAATGGAAGGTCATGAAATAGATCAACCACAGCACAAGACAAAAGCCAGAGTATGTGATATAATAGAAGTATCAATTCCAAATACTACAGCAAGATGCAAGTTATATACAAAGTGCTTATTTATTTAGCTGATAAAAAAAAGAATGAACATGGGATACATAATACAGAATAATGAACACCATGTAACCCCAAAAAACTCATGAAAAGGTATCCCAGAAATAAACTTCAAGAAACACAGTATCCTTGGATTTAGAGCCAAGAAAAACCTATACTTTTCTCATTTTTTCAGTAATGTAACAACGAACAAGATTACAAGAACACACTATCATACAACAAGATAATAACCCTAAATTCAGGCACTGCAGCCAGGTAAACCATATCAAAATCAATATGCAATGAAATTCGAAGAACAACAAAATGCAAAAACCTTAAACTTTACCTTTATTTCGAAGGGATAAACACAATCCTGAGGGTGGAAAATGGGCACCTGAAAATACACAAAAACCTTAAATTTTGATCCAGCTATACAGTAATCAACAGCTGGGCAGCTGCGCAGGCCGCATAGGATACCTCCTTTATGGTTTTCAGAATTTTACAAGCAAAGTTAAAAGGGGAAAGGGCAAAAACGGATGAAGAAAGGAAAACAAAATATGCATATATGGATGGTGAATTTTCAGTTGCTTTCTAGCTTTCATTCCATTTCTGTAAACAAAAATACGAATGTGTGTTTTCTGGGAGAGCCAAATTTCTGAATCTAAATAACAAAAGTTGCAGAGCTTGTCGGACAAAATTCACGTAGTTTTCCATTTCACGTCAGATAACAATAAAAGAGCATTCCACTTCAAAAAAAGAAAACAATAAAAGAGTATTCCACTTACGATTTCGACACGAAAATTAAGTGAATTTAGATTTAACCAAACGATTTTGGAAATAATTGTTTGATTTAAGTAATTTGTTTGATTTAGTTAGCCAAATCTAAAAAATACAACCTAACGAGTCAACGACTACAGTCAATATTTATACACCTGCCTTCTTGTGTTTTAAGGGGTGAATACAAATAATCAAGTAAGCAATCGCATTACATTATAAACATTTATTATATTACAACGATCACAAATGAAAGTTTTGGGGGAATCAAACTAACCTTTGAAAAACCAAAATTTGCATATTACATTAAAGAAGCCTATATTTATAGGCAATTAAACTATTTTAAAGCATGATTATAATAGTTAAAAATAACTCCTAAATCTAATTGGACATGTAAAATTAACCAAATCAAACTCTAAATTATTTAGGTTTCGTCTATATTACAGCCAAAATTCATCAACAACAAAAATAATAATTTATTGATGATCAGAATTTTATATAAAACTAACATGTATAATAAAAGTTAAAGTAATGGATGAATTCAAAAATTTATTTAAAAAATAGGAATTATTTGGAGGGCGGAGGGAGTACAGTGTAAAAAATTGCAACATAGATCACTAAACAATGTTGTATGTATCCATCAACATTTTTTTTTTGGAAATTATAATTTATAACATGTCTAATTTTGAAAAAATACCATTGATGACAAAGTGGCGTTATTCTTATATTTGATGAATCAATTAGAAAGGGAAAACATATGCTCTCCTAATTAGTCATTTTGAAAGACAAAAAAACAATTTAATGATTCATAGCTATATATCATATTAGTATTATATTAAATATTTGTTTATTAAAAAAATCTCTTTGTACCTTAACAAAATTGACTTTTTAGATATTTGTTATAATATACTATGTATAATCAAATAAAAAATATAATAGAATGTATGTTATTTTTTATTTACAAGACCAGCCCCTCTGTAAACTCGGTTGGGAAGGCCGCAATCGTCTACCCATCTATAAACTCTAAAGATGCGGTGGACTATGGCATCCTCCCACCAATTTTCTTTTCCTTCCCTATTTTTTTTATCCCAAATCTATAATCGTAACTCTTCTATGCATCTTCGTTTCTTCCTCTTTGGCCTGTCATCTTAGATATGTCATTCCACCAAAAAAATATCATTGGCTCGATTCGATTGACAGCAGGCACATATATCCCTCAAGTTTAACGGTGATCGACAATTAACAGCATATCGGATCAGGTCAGATCTAGTTGGTGTCGATCTTAAGTGAAATTTTTTTCAAGCACAATTAACTTACGATGTTTCATTGCCACCAAAGGATGCGCAAACTCACACCACATAAAAAGGATATAGGTTAGGTCGAATGCAGACCCGTACGTCCAGGTCCGATGGCTCCACGTACAAGGTCACGTCGACGATAGAGGTTCGAATCTTTTTGTTTTTGATCAAAGTTCCTGTTTCCCATGTTAGATATGAATTTTAATTTTGGTCATGTTTTACTAAACTATTAAAACTCGTCTGTTATCAGGCGAGAACTATGGAAGGTTTTACAGGGCCGGGAACTATAGGAGGTTTCACATGGCCGAAAACTAGATGAGTTCCCTTTTCACGGGCCGAGAACTATGGGAGGTTTCACGGGCCGTCAACTATAAGAGATTTCACGGGGCCGAAAACTATAGGAGGTTTTACCAAACATGGTGAGATGACTTAGAACATCATTACAACATTGAGAGTTTGAACATAATTTTGGTCACATTTTATGCAATAGAGATAGCAACATTACCTCAAACTTTAATGATACGTAACTGTAGCGAAGTTGTTTATATTGCTGATAATTGGATGTTTGTGCTTGAGCAAGGTGCTAGATTTGAAGTCTAGTACTTGTTGCAAATCAAGATGCATTTTTCCAAACAACAAAGGTAGTGGAAAATATATATACATATATCAGGTATGTTAAGTTGGAAATTTTGTGGTGATATAGTCTTTGTAAAGATTTTTTACATAAATCAGTTTCATTCATGATCATGTTTTGATGAAAATCAGTTTACTAGTTCTTAACTCTTGCTATTCATTGTTCTTCATAGTTGTAGCTATACAATAATTTGTTCTTTACATTTATATAATAGAGCCGGGATGTGACATGAAGTGCCTAGAACAAGTCACTCACATAGAGTCCAACCCTGGAATGTAAACTTAATCAAGCAACTAGACATTTTGGATTTATGGTATTGTAACATCTTCTATCTTTGCTGCTTATTCAAGCACAATCAACTTAAGGTATTTCATTGCCAACAAAGGATGCACAAACTCACACCACATAAAAAAAAATATAGGTTTGGTCGTATGCGGACCAGTTCAGAAGATGTTACCATACCATAACATCCAAAATTGCTAGTTGCCTAATTAAGTTTACATTCCAGGGTTGGACTATGTGTGAGTGACTTGTCATGTCCATTCTTTACTATGTTATATAAAAGTAAAGAACATTTTATTACATAGCTAAAACTACGAAGAACAATGAATAACATGAGTTAAGACTAGCAAACCGTTTTTTATCAAAACATGATCATGAAGGAAATCGGTTTTTCAATCTTTACCATCAGGAAATTATTTATGTATTTATGTAAAAAATATTTACAAGGACCAAATCACCATAAAATTTCTAACTTAACACACATGATTTATATATTGTCCACTGCCACAATGATCTGCTGTTTGGAAAAATGCATCTTAATCTGCAACAAGTGGTATGTTAGACTTCAAATCTAGCATCTTACTCAACCACAAACATCCAATAATCAGCAATATAAACAACTTCGCTACAATTACGTAATGTTGCTTTTTCTTTTGCATAAAATGTGACCAAAATGATGTTCAGATGAATAAAATTAACAAGAAACTATGAATGTTGCAATGATGTTTAGAGTCGTTTAACAGTGTGTGGTAAAACCTCCTATAGTTTTCGGCCCCGTGAAATCTCCAATAGTTCTCGGACCTGTGAAGCCTCCCATAGTTCTCGACCCAATGAAAAGGAAACTCCTATAGTTAGGTATCATTGAAGTTTGAGAGCAACCAAAATGATGTTCAGATGAGTAAGTTTAGCAAGAAACTCTGAATGTTGCTATGAAACTCTCGAGGAAGTGAGTGTCTTAAATGTGCATAGAAAATGTACTTGTTTTTAATTTTGAACACAACAGCACACTTGCTAATCATAATATCAATATAACAAATTAACCATATTTTTTTATTCTTCAAACAACATTCCCTTTTATCTCACATCAAACAACATTGATTTTTCAAAACCACTAAGAATTTAAGCTAATATAATAAAATTATCATAATATTCATCCAAACATATAATTGTCAAAAGTTAAATTTACTATATCATATTAAACATTATACATGTAGTTAAATATTATTATATAAATTAAAGATGTTAGAGTAAGTCCAACAGGGTTTCTATAATTTTTTCTAAAGTAGAGAATGAAAGTCAATAATCTCTATATTATTATTTTTCCTTAACTCCAACAATATCTCTATATTATTTAGAATTCATCTCCTATTTTTAGGCAAATTGTATGTTGGAGAATTTGGTGAGAGTTGGAAAGATAGTTTAATTCCTATTTTTAGCAAACATACCATAAATTTTGTTCTCTAAAATTTTTAGAGAGATATATAGAGATTTTTTTCCTCTCTCCTCAATTTTCTATTATGGTGAATGAAAAATTTGTCAAAATCTCCAAATTTGAATAAAATAAGAATTATAACCAATCTGTTGGACCTGACTAATGAGATTATTTGTAATAAATAGGTTGTAGAGTGTCTCGAGATTACAGAAATCAAACAATTATGTAATAAATCCAGACCGTCCACGTAACAATTTTGCTGGTCGTGATATATGTTGGACTCTTGACTATTGTTGAACAGTACAGTTGAAAGCTGTGACGCTCTTTCTTTGTGGCGCCATCGTTTTGAATTGAACAAAATTCTGTCCCAATTCTGCAAGGTGACGGCCAGAACAAGAAGACACAAAATTCAGCTTTACCGCGAAGGCCTCGTCTTCTCCGTACGAGCGATACAGGAGCATTAATTATTGAATTCGATTTAAGAGGTAACGATTTTTTTTGCTTTAGAATTTCGAACAATTTTTGATGGCTGTTTTATGCGCTTGATTTAACCTCTGAGTAGATCGGTGTTTTGTTTGGATGATTTTCTTAAAAAAATTATTTGTTTGCATTCGATTTACAAGATTGGGGTTCTTAGTTTGTCGTTTTCTGTGATCTTCAGCAAAGATCACCTCTTTATGTGTTTGATTATTTTCGTCTTTGATTGAGATTCTTTGAGTTGAAGATTTTAATCTTTTCCGATGATGATGATATAAATGTATGTTCACGTAGCTTTTCTGATTTTGCATTGATGTTGTTTTAAATAGTTCGGTCAGATCAGCGTGTGCACATTTGATTTGGGGTTTCTTAAAGGTTATAGTTCTTGGATGCATGTTAAACCTGGATTCTTGAATTGTTTCAAATAGAATGTTGAAAACTATGGTGTAAGTAGCGTAAAATCCAGTTTGATGTAATGGTTGAATTAAGTTAACAAGCTGATGGCTTATTTTATTTTATTTTTATGTCTGCTTAGCACGATGGTAGGACAGAATGGCGAGGAGGTTACTAAGCATTCAGCAGCAATGCTTCCTCCAAAAAGTGATAAAAATAATACACCAAAGAAGCTGTTTATAGGTTCATCCAAGGTATATATGTTTGCACTTGTGTGTATGCCTGTTTTTGTTGTATACTTTATAAATTATGCCTGCTCTTCCCTGTCCTAGGCAGCTGAATCAGGTGAAGAAATAAGAATACCGAGTAAAAGGCCGAAAACTTTAGGAGGTTTCACCAGGCCGAGAACTATGGGAGGCTTCACTGGCCCGAGGACTATGGGAGGCTTTACAGGGCCGAGGACTATGGGGGGTTTTACCAAACATGGTGAGACGACTCTTGCAGATCAAAATGCATTTTTCCGGCCAGTATTTTATTTGCTGATCAACTGATGTCTGGTCTTGAGTCAGGTGGTGGATCCAAATTTTTTGATCTGAATGAACTTGATGCATCACATGGACAAATGGCTGGTGTAGATGAACAGTATGTTGATCAGGTATATTAAGTTGAATATTTGTAGATATCAATCCTTGTAATGTATTTTTTTTCTCATACTATGATGTATCATACTGGCATTTTCATGCAAAAACGTTCATAAGATGAGTTGACTGTGTTATATGCAGGCAGCAGTGAAGGCAGGAAGTACTCCGACTAGGTCTTTCAAAAGGAAAGTAGAGAGTGAAAGCCTTGTTCCTGGACTTTTTGGTATGTAACACATCTCTTATCTTCACTGTTTAGGTGCACTTTATGGCTACTAATCATTTGATATTGTATTTGAGTCAGGTGGCGGATATTATGAGAAGCCTGATGTACCTCTTGCTGCAGATGAATATGATGATCAGGTATGTTGAGTTGGAAGTTTTGCTAATTGTAACTTGTGAGAGCTAGAGAACAGGTTTCATCCAAGCCATAATGATTTTAGTCTGTCACATCTGGTTCAAGGTTTATTCAGTCCTATTATTCTAGTATCCATTTTGTACTTGATATATGGTTGCTGATGTGGTTCTCGGCTATATTTGGGCAGGGTAATGGAAGATCACCGGTGAAAGGGAATATATTTTTTGGGAACTCATCATTCAGTGCACCTAGCAATTCTGAGCAGGCCGGGCGCGTATCATTCCGTGCATCCACCCCTTCTGAACAGGTCAGTCATCTGCGTATCATTCCGTCCATTCACTCACTTATTCTCACTCAAGATTTCACTTAAGATCTTGACCATTCAATCAACTGATCCAATGGTTGTTAAGATATTTATAAAAATAGAAACAGATGAGAAAAAGTAATAACCATTGGATCAGTTGATTGAATGGTCAAGATCTTGAGTGAGAATAAGTGAGTGAACCGAACCCCTCCCATATATATATATATATATATATATATATATATATATATATATATATATATATATATAGATTGGTATTGTTGGCTCAATACATCTGTTTTACCACTGGTTTTGCAGAGAGAATATGATTCACTGAAAGCCAGTGTGAAAGCACTGAAAGCGGAATCCACGCTGCTTAGTGACCAGATACGAGCAGAGGCTGAGGTGTCTGGCCTCATAGCTGAGGAAAACACCATGCTCCTGGTGAGAGTTTATGTCAATCTTTTTTACTCTCCAATTAGTACATTACTAACTTTAATACACTTGTGATATATACAACAGCGTAAAATGAGGCTAAAGTGGCCACCAAAGGTTGTAGCAAAGCTTGAAGCCGAGAATCCAAGCCGGTGAATAGACTGGATAGTAATTGTTGTCTGTTGCAGCTGGTTATTTAGTTTCGGATATTCCCATTGTTTTGTAACAGTATCATCATCATTGAACAATGTTTGTTTTACATCAATACAAATAACGGTTCAAGACTCTGAATAAATTGTGCAAAAACATGTTCTGAAACAAACTATTCTGAACCATCAGGGAGGGTATCGAAATTAGCAGTGGTCCTATTCTCAAAGTACTCCAACACTGCTTTCATCCTCGGCAGCTTGTCGGAATGGTAGTTCACATGAACGACAACCGGCCTAATCTCGCGCAGACGAGGATCTTGCCTGACAATCCTGAAAAGCATCTTGCTGTTCATAAAGAGGTGAAAATCCATGGTCCTTTTAGAGGCATGGAGCCCTACATAGCCAGGGCGCGAAGGGAAGAAAAGCTCCTCGTTGAAAACTCTCTGATCCCATTCATCTTCCTTGCGAAGCCGAGCTGCGACGCGATCCACGAGCTGGATCGAAGGGATTGTTGCCCTGATGAAGAAAAAGCCTGAGTTGTAATCCCAGATCCTCGTCGAATGAGCGTACCTCGACCACCCCATGTCGGGATCATCGTCGACCTCATCGTACCCGTACGAGGTGAAGTTGTCGTGTCCGTCCGTCATGGACTCGATGTCGGAGTCACGGTGGAGATAATCAAACGGGTTCCGCAGGTAGACTACGTCAACATCCGAGAGGAGGACACTGTAACCTAGCTGCAAGAAATCCCTCAGAACCCGAAACTTCAGACCGGAGACTTCCCGGTTTCCGCCGCTTCCGCCGTCGTAGTCCATCCGCGTTTCATTTGCGTCCCTCTCGTACACCGGAATGCCGCTTTTCCGGCAGAAGCTCGCCGTGCCGTTGTCCATGGCAACAACGAGGTAGTTCGGAATCCGGAGGATCTTTATGCTGGTGAACCAGAGCGGCAGCAGTTCTTGAACATGGGAATCCGCGAGCGCGACGATGAGCTCGCGGTTCACGGCCACGGTCTCCAGCACCTTTGCTAACCTCGGATTCACCGAACGATGTGGTACGACAGGAGGGTTTGTCGGCGAACCTTGGACGGTTCCGTAAGGACCGACAGGCTGCTGTGTGTGCGCGATCAGCTCCCGCAACTGCCTCCGTGTAGTAAACACTACTTGTTCACAGTAGATGTGATTTTCTTCCATTCTAGAGTAATTATGTTTCAAATCGTAAAGATCTGAATAACAGTCAAGAAACTGTGCCTTCATCACATTCAGGTATTCTGTATAGATGCACTTCGACTCTTGCTAGCCAAGAAAAGAACAAACATATGTATAATAATCAGCATACAAACGTACGAGGAACAAATCCAGGACATTGAATGGAGGAAAAATCGAACCTGTTTAGTGATTCGAATGTTGCGAGTGAAGGAATAGAGGCCGTTTGGGTGTATGAAGGCGAAAACGGCGCCACAGAAAATGCCAATCGCGATCGCCGCTGCAATTTTGAACCGGTGTTTTCCGGCGTCTCTACGGAGTCGATCCGCAGCTAGCATCCTGTTTTGTGATATTTACGAGGTTTCGGAGTTATCAGAAAAATGCATAGCAATGGCTTTTCCGGGTTGATTTTCTGATCAACTAACTTTTGACTATTTCCTCCACAGATGAAAGATTAACGCTACCTTTGCACTGAAGTAGTAGTAGAGATGAGGTAGAATGAGTAAAAGTTGCCACTTTTTACTAACAGTAGTGCAGAGTTTTCTCCTTTTCTGTTTTACTCCCCCGTAAATAATTAACCTTGCCTTCCTTTGAAATATGGATGTTTTACCATTATTTTAGTTTTTCTTCACTCTCTTTCATCTTCACTAATTATTTCCTCCATACATTTTTTTATTCTCTTAAATCTATTTTTTTATCTATTGCTGAAAAAGTTGCCAACAATATTAGTTTGACGCATAGGTGAACGTGACTAGAAGAAAAAAACACTTTTTACTTGAAACAAAGTGAGCAGTATAGTCATTCAAACCTATTTAAGCTCATAAATTGCTGCTACGTGATAACATCATACATATACTAAAGCCAAATCTAGCAGAGTCTCGGAGAATTAAATGTCTAATACACGGACAACGCCGTATATCTTTTCTATTCTTCCTCTTCAGATTCAGATTCAGAATCCTCTACTTGTTCAGTTGGCGGCGGACCTACAATTGCACGCACTCGTTGCCCCGGGGGAACAGTATCTTTAGCTGCAGAGACAAGTAACCAGAAGAATGGATCAAAATCAAATCGCAATGATTCACCGACCAAACAAAGTTATCATTTTAGCAGGGTTCTTACCTGATCCCAAAAGCTTTAAGAAAAGTCCCTTCACATATTCAAGCTCTTCTTTATAGGTTATGGCATATTTGATCTGCGCATGAAAAACCATAAACGATTGATAAAACTAGAACAACTCTGAACATCACAGTCCTTAAACAAGATACCAGTTCAACTACACTATCCTCAATGAAGTCCATCAACCTAGCAACATATAAGAGCGACTTATAATTTTACATAATGTTATTTCCCCTGTTTTATGACCACACGAGAAAATTCATCTCCATGTCATGAAAACAAAAGGTTAAGAGGCTTACCGATTCAGTCTGCACAAGTCCCAAAATTTGATCCAACCTAGTTTGATGCTTAACAAGGAAAGGCCTCAGATACTTCACATACAAATGTCTCGCACCCTGCCAATTGGTCAAGCACAAGAATGTTTTTTAAAAATGCTCTCATGACACAAAGGGCATAATAATATGCTAAAAAAACTAAAAAAAGAGAATCAACCAAAGCTTACATATGCATTTGGAAACTGAAGCCAAACAAGAAACGCAAACTTCATGTGATAATAGAATGGGAACCTTGTCAAACAAACCTCTCAAATTAAACATACTTTCTCAAACACCCAAAAAAAAGAAGGAAATATTGAACCACGATTTTAGCATACCAGTAAATGATTTTATCAGTGAGTGATTCAACAACACTGAAAGATCCATAAGCTGCAAGAGACCAAGTAAAAATATCTTTAGCTCATACTTCCACACACAGAGAAAGGAAAATCGGATGAAAAACGCATATTATGAACTAAATCCTAGCATAACATTGACAAATGCATAAGAAAACGTAACAAACTTATAACAGCACAAACCTGCCCAGTAAACCAGCCACTTCTGCTGCTCTTCTTGTTGTCTAGACTGAATAGCTTTAAATGTCGAGTAAACAGGCAAACCAACTCCTACAGTACAGCTGCCCAAACCAGAGAAAGAAAGCATCAACACACACTCAGTTCACAAATATTTGTTCCTGGCCATTAAAATCTCTCACAGTTTGACAAGTAAAATCATAACAATTACACCAAAATATATTCATCTCAAAACATTCCATCTATTTTCTTACAATTCATTAAAATATGTTCATAGTAAATTGATGTTTGAAGTCACTACAGTATCATCATTGAAGAACTTAGATAAGACTAAATACAGCGCAATTCAATTTGCATCATCATAACTATAGAGCTCACAATTTCAGCAAAAAGAAGAAGAAAAAAACTCACCAAGCTGTTCGGAGGACGACATTAGTACTGATAGGGGCGAGCAGCAAGCGCAACCCAACCTGCAAATATCGTCCAATAAGCATCATCAGCAAGAAGAATGAAAACCTAATTACAAATACAGACGAATTTGAAGGATAGTCACCTCACTCACCAAGCCCGATCCGAGCATCGCCATGGTTGATTAGCAGCGCGCCTGCAATCAATTTACAGAAAGAAGCAGAGGATGCAATTTTCACGCGATCGAGTTCGTATGCTTCCCTTAATACAGCATGAATTGAAGACTACTATCTCAGAAGTTCGTAATTTTCCGGAACCAAACCGGGTAGAATACCGAGACAACGAAGGAGCCTTCCTTTGTGATGATTGACCTATTAATTTCCTTTTTTTTTCCCGTACTTTTTTGTCTCGAAATAAAATAAAAAATAAAAAAATTCGTAAGACGATATTTAAAATAATAATTACACGATAAATATTACATGTACCCATTAAATTTTCTGGCATGTCTATTTACATTTTACAGTTTGTATTTTGCAATGAATATATTATTGTTTTGATATATGTCTTATATGAAATTGTATTGATTAAAAACAACATTTATGATAATGCTATCCAAATTTTAAAAATGTTGATTATTATAATAAATTTATAATTAAATACATGCGGCAAAATAAAAGTCCCTAACTTTTTGAGATCGTCTCTTACGAGATATGTTAAAAATTAGACAATTAATGTTAAATAATTATGTACTATAATTGCTATTGTTGTACATCTATAATCTATCCATTGAATTTCATCTTATTTTAATTGATTAATTAATGTTCCTTTTTTATTTTGAATAAATTTATAATTAAATAGACAGGCTCATATCAGGGTTCCTGGTACTTTAAACCAATTTAAGTCACAACAAAAACTACTAGTACAAAAATGTTAAATGATAATTTGAGGGTGAGCAATGTGTTTATCCAAGATTAACGAAAATGGGCCAAATAATAAGTGGATTGTGTAGGTTTGGGCCGTTTGGCTCATCGATGAAAGTAAAAAGAAATCAAACTGCTGGATTCAAAATTTTGCCGCGATCGTTCTTCATAAATGTTGACGAATGACGCGAGCTTGATTAAAGATGCGCTTAGATTGC
Organism: Cruciata laevipes; assembly: GCA_963678965.1. Lineage (NCBI taxonomy): Eukaryota > Viridiplantae > Streptophyta > Magnoliopsida > Gentianales > Rubiaceae > Cruciata > Cruciata laevipes. Next base: position 1,975,904 of record OY787634.1, on the reverse strand, counting down.
ATGTTGAAACCATAAATTCTGGATTTACGCCGACCATATTCGCCGCTAACAAATTGATCATCTGTTTTCGAAACACGGGCTTATTAGTGAAGCACTCAAACTGTTTGACGAAATGCCAAATTAATGGATTTGTGGGAAGCAAATCCACCCTGCCTTTGAGAAGGCGCATAAAAATGTGGGAACTGCATTGATTGATAATTTGATATGTATTCTAATTTGCCGAAAGGCTATTTGAAAAACTGCCTGTTAAAGATCCTTGTCATGTACAATGTGATGAGAGCTGGATGAGAGGGAAAAGAAACTCGCGGGTTCAAGTTGATTCTATACTCTACAATCTTCAAGCTTAAATCTTGATGCATAAAGTCTTTTATGATTGAATATGTAATAGATGTGAAATTGATTCTTGTCCGATTTATAGAATCATTTTTCGATTTGTTAATATTTGAGAGTGATAACCAAATATTCTGGTAGATCAATTAGTGTTACTTACCATAGAAACTGATTCTATGAATTAAAAACGAGATCAATTACATATTCTATGGAATCTCAACCAACATTTTGCATTTTATTCGAAACCATATCTTTTCTTTTTTCCAGTCACTATTAGCTTTCTCAATACAGTATCATACAACCGTGTTAACATTTTACTTTGACAATATGTTATGTTTATATTGAATCAGAAAACGTGATAACCAAATTCAATATAAAACATCTAAAACTGCATAATAACCAATCAGCAAAGGTAAAGATACGGCTGTTCCAATAATCACCCTGCAATCACAAAGAAAATCCAAAACCATCATTGTTTAGTACTACACACCTGATTGTAATCAGCCAAAATAAAATGTTACTGATTTATTAATTAAACAATAATTATTAATAATAAAAAAACTCACGCCGTGCTGAGTACTTGAGCATGCAATCCATATTCTTGGTGATATGTAAACGCGCTTAAAGCTTCTGGCAGAGCAGCCTATACACACAACAAAATGTCAACCAAATACTAACAATACTAATAAGCAATAACATAGAATTCAAATAATTTAGGCATTCATATTTTTTCAACAGTAAAATTTCACCTGAAGGATTGCAATGCGGAAGGCATCGCCATGCAAACCGGTGATTGCGGCACCGACGGCGGTGGTGGCTGGTCCGATCACGAATCTCAACGCCAAGCTGTACAGAGCTACGTCCATGCCACAAGCAACAAGCTTTTCTTGCAGCGCCATGAAAAGCCCTGTAAAAACTCAATGTTAAATCATTAATAAATAATCTTCTTCTTTTTCACCTTCTCCGCAGCCTTACCCATCGTAAACATGGCCAATCCGGCGCCGCCTTTCGACATCATTAGAATCGACCCATCAACTAGCTTAGGCATCCCAAAATGCCACCTGTAGAAATCACAGAAAACGTAATACACGTAACACGATCTTTGATTTTTTTTAAATGTAAATAATTTTTATAGTACCTTTTGATTTTTTTTAAATGTAAACCATTTTTATACCTTTTAGAAATGAGAGCCCAAATTAGACCAACAATGCAAGCATAAGAATTGGGGTTCTTGGTGACCCTTACCACTACCATCTTCATTAATCCACAGGACGACTGGCCGGAGGCGTCGCAGTTATCGGAAACGGTGTTGGTGTTGGTTTCCGTCGTCACTCCGGCCTCGATGTTCTCGGATTCTGCCGGCCGGTGAACTAAATTAGATTCCCGCGCAGGCATGGCAATCTGTCCACGCCTCAATTCCAACACGAATTGCAAATAGATTAACCACATCAGCGCCTGAATGTGGTTTCCGTGTTGGCCATCTGTGTTGGTTGCCGCCGTCGTCACTCCGGCCTCGATGTTCTCCGATCCTGTCGGGTGATCTGAATAATCAGATTCCGGCGAGGTCATCTGTGCACGCCTCATTTCCAGCATGAATTGCAAGCAGATAAACCACATGAGCGCCTGAATCACGGACGACTGGATGGCCAAGTCGCTGCCCTGGTCGCCGTACATGGCCTGCAAAAGAGGAACACCGACGAAAAGCGCGCTGTTCAAACTCAAAAGGGAGAAATTGGTAATTAACCAGCTGAAGCTACCATTCCGGCTGAAAGTCGCCCAGCCCACCAGAACCACGCCGATCATCGCCTTGGCTATCAAATCGGCGGCGATGAACCGGAAATTCATCGCGTAGGGGTTAACGTTGGAGATGAACTGGAAGGTGAAGAAAGGCATGATGAAATAGCAGTTGAACCGGTTTATGGCTCTGCAGTGATCCGGCTTGAACATGTGCCACCAGTGTATGGAGGCGTATCCGAGGATGATGCCGGTGTAGAGCGGCAGCATGGCGGTTACCACCTTGTATACCTGCTCACCACCGATCATGATGATGAACACAAGGCTAAGATTTAATGCAAACGTTTGATTATGTGATTTTAATTGGGAGCTGAGAGAAACAACGATCCTCTCTCGTATTTATAGGGAAGGTCTTGACTGATACAACAACCAGGCCGCAGCTGTCAAAAAACAATTACTGTATGTGGACCGGACCGGACCCGATCCGAATGAATGTGGATCGGAACCGGATTGGTTGAGTTCCGGTCTGATCGTTGTTCCAAGATTTTTTTGGATATTATGCTGCCCGACCGGTCTAAAACCAGATCTTTTCAGGTCCGGTCCGGATGAACAGTTACATAAATTTGGTAAATATTGATATTGTTATCTTAATAATAATGATACAATGATGGATAAATTATAGGGATAATTAATATGAAATGACGTGTCGGTACAAGTGGCATCCATATCATAATTTCCACAAACAAAAAATCTTATTCCCTTTCAAAACTGTTTATATAACATGTTATCTTGAATCGTTGATTTTTACATCTTAGTCATCTGAACCGTTCAATTAATTTGTGTAATAAATTAAATAATAAATTTATTCAAAATATAATTACCTTAAAATAGAATTCTACATATGTTAGGTTTCTATTAAAAAGTGCAACGTCTGAAGGCTTTGATTATTTTTTGAAGAAATTTAAGGCTTTGATTATAGTAATTTATAGAGTCGGTTTAGAAGGAAAGAATACTATTTTTTAAAATTTTGGAAATGATGATATGAAATTACCACCTATATTAATTAACACAACATTTTCCATAAGAGCAAGTCTAACAGTTTTGCTATAATAGAGATTCTATTCAACTTTGGAGATTTTTGACAAATTTTTCACCCAAACAAAATCTTGAAGAAAAGTTTCTCTATCCTTGAATAGTGAGGAAAGAGGGGGAAAAAATCTCGAAAATTGTGAAAGAAATTTTAGTGAACAAAATCGCTCGAGATCCTCTACCCAGGACATCATCATGGTTAATTGCATATTCCAAACATTGGGATTATATGTGCTTATGTGAACTATAAGGGTTATATGATAATAAATTAAATTTGACATTTGAAAAATATTTGAGAAACTTGAGAGTGAACAATGCGATTATCCAAGATTAACAGAGGCCCTGTTTGCTATTTGTTAGAGTTTATTTTTTGCTGAACTGAACTGAACTTAATTAAAGTGAAAATTGATTTATTGAAAAATGGAATCAACATAATTGAATTAACCTGAATTTCATCAAATTACATTTTCATTAAAACTGAACTGAATTGAATTGAATTGAACTAATCGACAAATTAGCTCGGCAAATAAGGCCTAAAATGGGCCAAATAATAAGTGGATTGTGTAGGTTTGGGCCATGACAAAAATATAAAATCCACGTCTGGATTCAAAGTATTGCCGCGATCGTTCTTCATCAACATGCTTACATGTTGACAAGTTTGATTAAAGATGCACTTAGATTGCATGCCCGAACCATAAAATCTGGGTTTACGCCTACCATATTCGCCGCCAACCAACTGATTCATCTCTTTTCGAAAAATGGGCTCATCAGTGAAGCACTCAAATTGTTCGACGAAATGCCTGAACGAAATGTGTACTCATGGAATTCCATCATTCACGCCCATGTTAAAGCTCGCGACTTTCCCACAGCCCAGAATCTTTTCAATGCATCCACGGAGAAGGATACTGTGACGTACAACACGATGATATCCGGGTATGCAAATCGGGCTGGCTGCGAAGATCACGCTATTAAACTGTTCGTTGAAATGCGTGAAAAGTGTGATGGTGATGGTGTTGGTGTTGGTGTTGGTGTTGGTGTTGGTGTTGATGAGTTTACTCTGACCACCATGTCGAACTTGATGGCCAAGATGGGATCGTTTTCGTGGGGAGAGCAGCTGCATTGTTTGATGAAGAAGAGTGGGAATGATCTGAGCGGGTTTGCTGTCAGTTCTCTGATCGATATGTACTCGAAATGTGGGAGTTTTGATGATGCACGGAGAGTTTTTGATGAAGCTGGTAAGACAATGGTGGATTGTGTCTCCAAGAATGCCATAATAGCTGCCTGTTGTAGAGAAGGTGAAGTGGAATTAGCAGAGAGTGTTTTTCGAAGTAAGCCAGAGCTGAACGATGTTGTTTCTTGGAATACTATGATTTCGGGGCTTACACAGAATGGACACGAAAGAAAGGCGATCGAGCTGTTTCGGGTCATGACAATGGAGGAATTGGAATTGAATGAGTATAGCTTGGCTAGTATCCTAGCTGCTTGTTGTGGGGCCAAGAGCTTGAGAATGGGAAAAGAAATTCACACTTGGGTTTTGAAACATGGGATGGACTCAAACGCATTCGTAGCGAGTGGGATTGTGGAACTTTATTGTAAATGTGCATCCATGGAGTATGCAAAATCGGTCAATGGAACAATTAAGCTGGAGAATTCCTATGCTGTCACAAACATGATTGTGGCATATGCATCAGAAGGTAGAATGTCTGAAGCAAAAACACTTTTTGATTCACTGTCTGAGAAAAATTCTGTTGTTCTATCAGCTATGATCACTGGCTATGTGAATATACATCAGTCTGATGAAGCTTTTGAACTTTTTCGTGGGCTAATGAGAGCAGATTCGAAAGACTGTGATGCTCTCATGCTTGTCAATCTTCTTGGTGCCTGCATAGATCACGCTGTCATTGATCCCGGGAAGCAAATTCACGCCTGCATTTTGAGAAGGCGTATAAAAATGGATGTGAAAGTGGGAACTGCATTGATTGATATGTATTCTAAATGTGGGAATATAGTGATTGCAAAAAGGCTTTTTGAAAGGCTGCCTGTTAAAGACCTTGTCCTGTACAATGTGATGATAGCTGGATATGCTCACCATGGCTATGAAATCGAAGCTCTGAATCTTCTTGAAGAAATGGCGGGAAATGGGCTCCAGCCTGACTCTGTAACATTCGTTGCAGTTCTATCAGCCTGCCGCCACAGCGGCTTGGTTGAAACAGGAGAAAGGCATTTCTCTTCCATGACTGAAGACTACGGCATTGTGCCAGAAAGGGAACATTATGCATGCATGATAGACTTATACGGCAGAGCAAACCAGCTTCAAAAAGCTGCCAAAGTCATGGAAAATATCCCCATTGAAATGGATGCATCGATTCTCGGGGCGTTTATAAACGCGTGCAAGATGAACAGGAATGTGGAGCTAGCCAGAGTTGCAGAGGAGAAGGTGCTGAAAGTGGAAGGCGATATCGGGGCCCGCTACGTCCAGCTGGCGGGTGTTTATGCATCGGAAGGGAAGTGGGGGGAGATGGAGAGGGTGATGAAGAAGATGAGAGGGAAAGAAGTGAAGAAACTCGCGGGTTCAAGCTGGGTTAGTGTTGGTAACAGACTCCATAGTTTTACCTCGAGTGATCGGTCTCACTCTGAAACAGAGTCTGTTTATGCTGTGCTGAGTTGCTTAGTTCAGGAACTATATGATGATAGTTTGGTTGAAGGAGAGTTTGCATATTGCTAATGCTAATACTATTCACTCCAGTCTTCAGATGTTATTTATTGATATACTCCCTCCGTCCCTCAAAGGTTGTCCTAGTTGTTCAGTCAAACATTTTTATACCATGTTTGACCATTAATAACTTTCATTATACTTAATATTAGAGTAAATAATTTTGATTTTTAAAAAGTACATCATACGAGGAGTCTAACGATATCTCATGTGAAAATATATCATTTATATATTATAAGTTATTAATGGTCAAACATGGTGTGAAATTTTTTTACTATTTCAGTAGGACATTTATAAGGGGACGGAGGGAGTAGTAATCTTTTCAAGGTTCAATACATCACTTTGACTTTATCCCATCAAATTTTCAACCAACATTTTTGTATATACATTTTATTTTGAGAAAATGGCATGAAATTTATGCTGATGTGAGAACCAGAAAAGGTTATAAGAGCCCTTCATATTCAATTATTGAACAGAGTAGGGAAAACGAAAAAACAGACGATTTTAAGTCCGCTAGTACGACTGTAGGTGGTCTAACAATTACATTGGGCCATCTCTATCTATGAAGTATGACTTTTAAGTTTTAATAGTAGAACGAAACTTATGCCCATACCAGAGTTTTGATCCAACTAACTTGAATGGTTGGTCTTGATTTGCTGATCATCAATTTGTTAAGAGTTCCAAGTGTAAAATTACACACCTTTTTTTATTAGGTAAAATGCTCATATAACGTTTAGTTTTGAATTAATAATAATTTTTGATAAGTGCGATTATATTTTCAATGAGTTTATATTCTGTACAATACAAGTAAAATCTAATAATATATAAAAATTAGCTTAAATTGAAAGAGCATTTTTATTTTCTCACGTAGGCATTCTATGTGTCGGAAGTAGAGCCGCCAGCCCGCCAACCCATTCAAAGTATTTATTTACATAAAATTAGCCGATCAAAATTATATTCACACTTGTTTAAATTAGATTAGAAGGAGTATTACAACTTTCAAGATGCTTTCTGTTCATAATTTGCGATAGGATATAATTTAAGATGCGCTTATCACTGGCAACCCGATTCTGGTTTGATACCGGATAATATTTTATGTTAAAACCTGTCAAATTTTGGTTGATCGATGCATGTGTTCAAGTAATAACTAGGTAGGGGGCTGCACTTTGTGCAGCATTAGCCCGTGGAAATGAAATTAGTTGTCAATTTATCCTTCAAAATTATGTACAAAAGACTACAATTTGAGACATTAATGTAGATATATTATAATCCACTTCTGTTATATTCTACTGCAATACTTGGGAAAGACAACCTACTTTCTATGTTTCAAACCGAGAAGGGGAGCGCCAGGCAGAGGTTCCTGAAAGCGATAGCATCTGCGATTCCACGATACGAACGGTGCAGCTGCATTCTGGCACCAAAACATCAGCCACAAAATACACTCCTGGCTTAACACAGAATCCCTCCCATGCCTCCCCATGGCGGCGTTCCCTCACGTCCGGCGAATCTGCGACGCCGGATTAATAGTCGATTCCGCCGGAAACAACAGCTACCTGATCCACCCGGAGAGAATGGCGGTTCCGACGCTGTATTTGTCCGGCGGCCGCACTCTATTGGTGACTCCGCAGACCTCATTTCTGGGAGCAGAGCAGAGCTCATTTCTTGAAACCGTGCTTCCTCCATGTTTGATTTTCCTATAAGCTACAGCAGAACTACAACTAATAAGCTTTGTACATGTTGGAGAGGTGTGTCAGATTGGCCATACACAGAACATGTGCACCAATGAGGGGGGAAAAATGTGTTATGTATCCAAACCTATAGCATAGTTTTGGGAGGACGTAGAAAGGAAGAAGACAATTATCACCTTGAGAATCTTACGGATTCAATTTAACCATGCTTAGACAGGTCATTTCTTAACATACACAATCCAGATGACTTTGCATTTACAAACTGTACACTATTGTAGCCTAAATGAAACTGCAAGAAGAATTGGTAGGCATATCAATTTACACATTCTCTAAGGAAGGACCCAAGAATTAGTGTGTTTATGCATCACAAAATTATTTAGTCTCTTTAAAATGTGCAAATGATGGGGCGAGGTAAAAAAGAGCAATGAAAAAGCATAACTGTTTTCTTAGATAAACAGAGTACCAGTATTTGGCTTAAAAAGAAGTTAAATTGTAAACAATAACATCACAGAAAATAGATGTCATAACCAGCAGGAAGAGACTCTCAAATTAATTGAGGCATTACATATTATCCAATAATCCAAATATTATGAGTTTTACTATAGACTATAATGATATATGAAAACTTTTAAAATTATTTCAGGTCAATATATTTAAATAATATTTAAATGTAATTCAGTTTAGTAGAATATATATGATATGTTCTTTGGAGGTGATTGTTTTTGCTGAAAGTAAAAACTAATGTATTACAAATGGAATCATACTATTTTTTATTTATAATAAAAAAACAGTGTGGAAAGAAAGCATTTAATTATAGATTGAACAATACAAAATTGTATTTTTTAAAATAAACTATAAGACAGAAATGATTAAGTAAATAATTCAATGTTGTCAATTGATTTTTATGAAAATGAGATTACCGACTTATGTTTGTTTTTCTTTTTCTGTCTTATCTTGTATTACATACTACCCTTGTTTGTTTTAGTCCTATTTCTAAAGGAACTTACTATGTTAGTGTAAATCTTCTAATTTCATTATTAATCGTCTTGAAAGTATACAGATTAATCCATCATGCAAATGTTTGGATAAGCAGAGAGCAGGTACAAATCCAAATGTTCAGAGAACGTGTACAAATGAAAAGAAGTGACTGGAGAAAACTCACAGGATCGATGGAACGAACGCAGACCAGGCTCAATGGAGAAAAAACAAATCGGAGCCAGAAGAGTGAGCGACGGGAAAGTCAGATTACACAGCGGTTGGAGCAAAGGACACCTGTTGAAACTGGGAAGGAAAATTTTTAAGTTCATATTTCTGCTGCAACACGAATGGAAGAGGGCAGAACTTCAAAATCCTCTTTCTGCTGCACACGAATGGGATTTTCGTGGAACAACTCATAACCAATGAGCATACTAATATATCGACAACGTTCAAAGAATGAAGAAAGGGGTCATAAGGCATCAACAACAACAAATTACACCAATTAGTTAACAACAAATGAATGTGCAAGAACTCAACAAATAAATATAAGATTAAATTTTCTTGGGTAAAGCTCAACAACCAATTCAGAAGATGTTTGGTGAAAGATTTTTCACTTAACTTTTAATTTTTGTAAAAAAAAAGAAACGACATTAGGTCAGTCTATTTCTCACTGAAACTGAATAAAATTTAAGCCATGCTCAGTCACAGCAGACTTAAAACTCAATTATCTCTATCAATAACTATGCAAATTCAGAAATTCCAGATTCTACACCCTAGAGGATGTTACAAGGATTTCACAGGTACAAGAATCAACAAAATCAGAGTTGGGGTTAAAATGATATGGGTTTTTAAAGTCAGGGCTGTGCTGCAAACATGGATGAAAGAGGGCAGAGCTTCAAAGTGAATTATCTTGCTCTTTAATTGTTCGATTTCAAAGATTCCAAGTTCACCACTGTAACCAATATTATGAGAGCTACAGAGGTGAAAGATTTGACTAAATTAGAGTTATGGTTGCTGAGATGGAATCATTTAAAGGAACGTGTTCTGAAAATCTCTTTTTGCAGCGACCAAGACAAGCAGCAGATTTCTAAGCTTATTATCTAACTCTTTAACTATCCTTTTCCAGCAATTTTAAGTTCTCAAATGAAGTTTATTTTGCAAAGATTACACCAGTATAAGACTCGACAAAATATAAGTTACAGTTTATGAGATATGAGATTTTTAAGTTCATATTTCTGCTGCAACACGAATGGAAGAGGGCAGAACTTCAAAATCCTCTTTCTCCCTCGTTTCTAAACCAAATTAGACGATTCTTGATTCTAATTAACTATTTAGAAAACAATAGAAAAGGCAAACAAATACATGTCCCTGGTGTCTGATACTAATATGCAGACTCTGTGTACAGAAATTGCAGAAAAATATCAATGTGATGCCGAGTATTAAATCTGCAAACAGTTAAAATGTTGTCTTCAATCGTTATCTGAAATTGAAGTAAAGTACTTTAGAACTTGAAACTGTTGGTTTGCAAAAAATGGGGAAATCAGTTTAAGCATTTTATGAAACAGTTGGTATGCAGAATTTAGGTTTCAGTTTAGACATTTAAACAAACACCTTATGTGCACGAAGAAGATTCCTAAACTTTTAAAATTAAGATACATGAGATTCTACCAATCTCTCAGTATATGAACTCAGACTGCAGCCTTGCCCCCTGTTCAGTAATTTGATAGTCCAGGAAAGCAAAAGTAGCATAGAAATCTAAGTCACCCTAAAAGCTAGAATACCAAAACGGGTATAATAATAACCAAAAAATCAACAAATTCTAAGGGAAGACACGCATAAAAACAAGAAAACATCAAAGACAGAAGGATCATATCGCACTTGTATGAAAATACAGAAGGAGCAAATAATTACCTGCAAAGAAGGCGAATGGAAGGAGCTGTGATTTGTGAACAAAGGATGAATACGATTATAGGATGAGGCCCAAGGTACCCGATGATGACTCGCCACAATGGAAACGGAGAAGGTGCCACGTCTATGGGTCTCGGTCATCGAAATCGGCTGGACGCAAAAAGGTGGGCTGGAGATGAGCAGGGGCAAAATGGCGAAGGAGGGAAGTTGGCAGTGGGTGACCGGAGAAACCGGAGAAAACGAAGCGAAGAACGGAGGAGGAGAGGTCGTGCGGAGCGAGAGATGGTAAAGGCAGATGACCGGTTAATGGGCTAAAACAGGCCCACGCCAAAAATTTAGCGCACTTTCAACTTATAGTAGATTTAAAACAGAAACGGTGTAATTCTTTTATTCAAACTAATTAATGCCCAGTTTCTTTATGTATCCATATATCCCTGTCAATCTATCATAATAATTTTTAGATCTCATGATAATACTTTTAGCTTGAATTTCTACTAGGAATTCAATTTCATGTAAACCATCTTATTGAGACTAAAAGTCAAAACACCAACATCGAACGTGTGTTTAGGATTTTGTGCACGTCTGAACTTTGACTTACGTACTTCAAAGTGTCTTCTTCATTCTGAGATCAGTCAAACCGGCATAATAAATTAAGTATTACAATTTATATATAAAATTATTATTTATATATAGACATTACTACAAATTATTGCTTGTTGTCGTTATTTATTTATACTCGTAATTTGTTGTCCATATACTACCGAATATTGAATTCCAGTTACCTCATGATTGCCAGTGTCCATATTGTTCGTTCAATTTTCAATTTTAACAGAATATTGTTCGCTCAAAACCTAGCAATAAATAAAAATGAATTTTCCATATCAAAAAAATTACAAAACGAATCGATCAAGTGGTACGCTAACTTCTCCCTAGCCAAAGATTACGAACAATAATTATAAAATTATTACGCTAATTTCCCAACGTAACAAGCTGGTTTTCGAGAATACTCACATCGACGGCTCGGTGGTTGCATCAATGGTAGGAGGCAATCTATCAAGCTTTCACCGCACCAACCTTTGGCCGGAGCGATTGTCTTCTTGCTTGGAGGATACAGTACTGTTGCAGCCTCCATCTGGGGTAGCCCGTGTGCATTTCGACGCGGGGTTTGCGGGAGACAGAGTTGCAGGCACGGGGATTATTGCTTTAGATGAGCAGGGAGGTTTTGTTAAGGCTGTGGCAAGGAAAATGCACATGGTCAGCGATCCCCTCTTAGGCGAGGCTTGGGTTGCAAAGGACACTATTGAACTAGTTGTGTCCTTGTCTCTAGGACCTTGAAATGATAACACGTTTAAAAAAAGAAAAAACCTAGCAATAAATAAAAATGTATTTTCCATATAAAATTACAAAACGAATCGATCAAGTGGTATGCAAACTTCTCCCTAGCCAAAGATTGTCCATTTTAATTTGAATTCATCTAATATGAATCATGTATACGTGGAAAATAAGGGTCAAGAGAACGATTATTTATTTTTATTTTTTTAATCAATTTGTTTGATTTTTTAGTCAGTCCCTTAAACATTCTTATTTTGTGTTCATCTATCAGTTAATTTGCTTGAAAATATACTGTTGCAGTAAACTAAGAAGCTTGGTTGAAGTGCATTTTTTAGTCTCTAAGCCCTGATCTTGAGGATGGAGATGAGGATGGATGGAGATGTGGGGGCAACAATATTTGTAGTCATCACTCATCGGTTGTAGTGCTAGTCAATAATACGAGCAGCACATCGTTGCTGACCGACGACGAAGGAGTTTAACAGCTGCCTTGATTTGCTATTCCTACCAACCAGCCCATTTTTAGACATTGATACATTTTCTCAACACATATCGAACCATGTACATTGAAATCCAAATTAACATTGAAAATATAATTATTTTAATTAGGTCCATGCATTTTTCAGACCTGAATTTAGTCCATTATTCTACGTTGTTTTGATTCAAATAATCATTTTTTTTCATAATCAGACGAATTGTATCTCTTGTGTAGAAGGCAATGGGGGTGAAAATGAGAAAAGGGGAAGGCATGTGAAGTGAGAGAATCTTCACATACAGACAAAATTTGTATTATTCTTTAAAAAAATCGCACTTTAATGTTTTGCTAACAAAAATTATAAAAAGTTAGTAAATCATTTTGATCGATAAATATTTTCAGTGCATCATAGTTTCATGTATCCACCTTGGATAGGATGATGAGTGAGACGTAGATAATATCGTACGTCACAAATTATGAATATAAGTTTGAGATTTATATCCTTGTAATATTATATGTTACACGCTATGAATATAAGTTCTGGTATTTATGTTGCTATAATTCAAGTCAAGATCGAGTTAAATTTTTAAAATTTATTATCGATTATGAACTCAATTTTCAAGTACACGAACAAGACCAATATTGGTTCAAGTTTGATCATATTAATATTCACAGGTTCACTGAATGTTTATGCAGCAAATACAAGTACCAATATGTCCAAACATTGATATTATTTGTTTAAACATTTTGATGATATTATTTGTCAATAAGGAAAGGTGATTGAAACTACTTATGGATTTCATAGAGGAGGACAAAGGGAAATGTTGAATGGGCCGGGGCGAAGGTGAACCCCTGCCCGTAATCCAAGCTTTCTGCCCGTATGCTAATCTTAGGTTTACCCTTTTTAACCAATGATGTTGTTTAAAGGTTAGAAATTAGAGCCAAACAGGTTTTGATTGCCCGATTTTAATCCAAAAATTGATACCATTTAAAGAAGATGACAAGCTTTGTCGACCAAACATACAAATTAACAAACAAATCCCCATATAATAATATTAAGCATCCTCATTACTTTCATGGGTGATTTTTTTATTTTCAAGACTGATCTTTTAAATATTAAGCATGATCATTCAGTGATTTTTTCACTTTTGTGTGTGATCTTCCTACTTTCAAGACTTGATCTTTTATTTATTAATTAAACATGATTATTTAGTAAAATCAATTAAAAAATCTCAATTAAGAATTCGTCCCAAGTATATATATGATGCTACAACAATTAGTTACAATTGCTATCAAAGATACTATTTAATATCAAGAACAATTGTTTCAGTAATACTAATAAATCGTGATTTTGATAAAATCACGTCACCACTAATTTTATTGATGATTTAATTTGGCTGTCTCTATACTCTCTCTAGTCCACTATGACCGCTAGATATAACTAAAATTTCAAACAATATGAGTGGGCAATAAGCAAGCTAAAATTATAGTACTCCTCCTCCTATCCACATTACGTTTTAATTTCAACATAAAAAAAAACACAGTCGACCTACACAGGACTTTTCCGCTTGATATTCTTACGTCACGTAATATAAATATTGGACCCATCAATGACCAGTTGACCTTATTTTTCCACTCTCCAGTACGACAATATGGGATATATTGGAACCATTTTCAAACAGTGGCTATACTTTATTAATTTGGCTACATATCGGTGTTTAAATTCTGTTTTTATTCAATATTTTTGCTGAATTTTGCTAACAGAACTGAATTACATGACAATTGTTGTAAATTAGGTTATACTTACTTCAATTTATACACGTTCCAATATTGTGGAGTATTAGTAATAACTTTGTATTAGAGCCGATAATTAACAATATAACATTGAATGTATATATGTTTTCGTCTCAAATGTGACTCCATTATATTTCATTTATGTTTATACTTGTTCAATAAAATTATAGCGTTGCAATGAAATGCTTGTAGAGTTTCGTATTAAATCAGGGATTTACGTACCTGATTTTATGATTATTGAGAAAATATATTTAGGCTCTGTTTACTATAGCTTATTTCTTGATGTAATGAACTGAACTGAACTGAACTGAACTGAATTGAAGTAAAAATTGATGTATTGAAAAATGGAATCGGCATGATTGAATTAACCTGAATTTCATTAAATTGCATTTTTACTGAACTGAACTGAATTGAACTGAACTGAAATCTAATCTATAGATAAGCTCTGGTAAACAGGGCCATAGTGATAATATAAGAGTTTTATTTTATTTTTATCATAAAAAAAGGCGGACAAGTTGGTTGCTTCATTAACTCATCTATATAAGACTATTCTCCTCATCATTTGGAAGCCAGTTCACCTACACCACTCCTCGCAGTTCTCCTTACTTATAACATCCCAAACTAAGCAGATCACAAGGGGGGCAATGGCCGTTCAGAAACCAGAAACGGATGGTTTCTCCGGCGAAACTAACAAAGCGGTGGCCGATTTCGACCCGCCGAAGAAACCAACAAGAAACAAGTATGCCTTAGCATGCTCCTTCTTAGCCTCCATGACCTCCATCTTACTTGGATACGGTAATTTACAAACTCATCATCCATTTCAGAATCATTTTGGTACATCATTAATTCTTGGCTTTAATTTTCTAGCTGTTCATAATAATTTGCAGATATTGGAGTCATCAGTGGGGCAATACTGTACATCAGGCCTGAGTTCAGTCTCACTGATGTCCAAGTTGAGGTCCTGGTGGGGATCCTGAACGTGTACTGTTTGGTGGGGTCCGCTGCCGCCGGAAAGACGTCGGACTGGATTGGTCGCCGGATGACTATTGTCTTCGCGTCCACTATCTTCTTCGCCGGAGCACTTCTGATGGGGTTCTCCACCAGCTATGTATTCCTCATGGTCGGCCGGTTTGTGGCCGGAATCGGAGTGGGTTACGCGCTGATGATAGCCCCGGTGTACACCGCGGAGGTAGCGCCGGCGTCGTCCCGGGGATTCCTCACTTCCTTTCCGGAGGTTTTCATAAACTTCGGTACGTGACATGCCACATATACATTTAAACAAATGTGTGTTTATCTTCTGTGATTTGATTTTTGGTTATTTTTCTGATCAGTTTTTTAGTGACAGATACAAATTTACGTGGAAATATTTTGTTTGCATTAGCAACCATTTGGACAGCTCATTGTCGATATTCTCATGTTTTTTTTCACAAGAAAGTTGCAGTTAATAAAAATAATAATCAATCAATTGTTGATCGGCAAGTGGCAGCCCTTTCTTTACCTTCAATTAATTTGTTTAACAATGAAATTTATTTTGTGCTCAAATTCAAAATGAATAGATATTAGTTGACGTTTGTTAAATTTCAACCTAGAAGATAAATTGAAAGGAAGATTAAGCATAATGAATTTTGCAGGGGTTTTTTCTATTTTGAATTCTTGAAAGTAAAATTAAATAGCAAGTATTTTCCATTTGGACAGGTATTTTGCTGGGATATATATCCAACTATGCATTCTCGAAGCTTCCACCTCACTTGGGATGGCGGTTCATGCTCGGAGTGGGAGCAATCCCGTCGGTTTTCCTAGCCCTCGCCGTCCTGGCGATGCCGGAATCTCCCCGGTGGCTGGTGATGCAGGGCCGGCTCGGCGACGCCAAGGTGGTTCTCGACAAGACCTCCGACTCACTCGAAGAATCCAAGGAGAGATTGGTCGACATCAAGAAAGCCGCCGGCATCCCGGAGGACTGCCACGACGACGTCGTAGAGATCACAAAACGGCGCAAAGGCGAGGCAGTATGGAAGGATCTTCTCCTCCGGCCGACGCCGGCGGTCCTGCATATCCTGATCTGCGGCGTCGGGATTCATTTCTTCCAGCAGGCGAGCGGCATAGACGCCGTCGTTTTGTACAGTCCCACGATCTTCGAGAAGGCCGGAATCAAGAAAACCACCGACAAGCTTCTCTGCTCCATGGCCGTCGGATTGGTCAAGACGGTGTTCATCTTAGTAGCCACGTTCTTCCTCGACAGGATCGGACGGCGGAAATTGCTCCTCTCCAGCGTCGCCGGGATGATACTGTCTCTGGGCCTTCTCGGCTCGGCACTGACCGTGATCGACCAGAACCCGAACCACAAGCTGAACTGGGCGGTGGCGTGGGCCATCCTGATGGTCCTTGCCTACGTGGCGTTCTTCTCCATCGGGATGGGGCCCATCACCTGGGTCTACAGCTCGGAGATTTTCCCGTTGAAGCTTCGCGCGCAGGGCTGCAGCATTGGGGTGGCGATGAACCGGGTGATCAGCGGCGTGGTGTCAATGACCTTTTTATCCCTTAACAAAGCCATCACTATCGGCGGCTCGTTTTTCCTGTACTGCGGCGTTGCGATGGTGGCGTTCGTGTTCTTCTACACTCTGATGCCGGAGACCAAGGGGAGGAATCTTGAAAATGTGGAGGACCTGTTTGGCGGGTTCTTTAAGTGGAGGATTACTGCGAGCAATTTGGCGAGGGATGAAGGGGAGAAAAAGCAAGGCCAGGTTCAGATGGGAGGTATCAATTAGTGCAACCCCAAACGAGGAACTAATGGTGTTTCAATTCCAGGCCCAGCTGAGATGATCTGAATCAATAATTATGTAGTAGACTTAGTAGTATTAAGTTGGTTGCGGGAACTTTGCCAATGTTGAATGTATAAATGCAATATTGGTGGTAGAAGTATTCAACCGATATTAAGTCATTGACTGTTTTCTTCAGCTTTTTGTGTATTGATGTTCTTTGAAGACGGTAAAAAAAGTTCACTAAAAATAGTGGAGATTTTCAAGAACGTATAGGATGCTCTAGTGAAATATGCAATCTAGAGAGATTGTCGTATTATCTCTCTAAGTTCGGTTCATTTTGAATAGATATCCGTCCTAGGGGTCGAATAGTTGATTTGAATACTTGTTCTCTTTAATTCAATCCAAGTTTCTGAGTTTCAGAAGGTACAATTGATCTAGGTGAATTTCGAACCATAGGCTGATGAAAAATAGACCAATCACTAAATATAATGAATCTGTTGATTGCATAGACTAACAGGATGGGCAATATTTCCATACATTTGTAACCACTAATCACATGATGTAGTGAGCCACATGTTGGTGTTTCTCATCGATGCCCATTTTCAAAGGCACGCGGGAAGACCTTTTCACTCGTAGAGTGGTGGTACAAACAATCCATGGAGAAAGCGACTTTGATACTGGCGTTTTGGTATGATTGATCGAAAGCTACATTTTGTTTGCTGCGTATATTCCTTGAATATTTTATGGGTAGCATAAGCCAAATATCACATGGCCAAAAACACCCCAAAAGAGTCTTGATTCCAAACACGAACTGCTCAGATTTAGACTCAAATGATTGATGCTATTATTGCCACGTAATCGGAGTAAAAACAAGGACGCGAATTAAGTGAAATTCTTGATGTATCTAAATCTTATTACTTTGGTCTCAGTTAAAAGAAAAAAAAGGACCCGCAAACATTTCCAAAAAAACGGGGAAAAAGATCTCAATGAAATTTACATAATTCACAACCCAATGATAAGTATAATTTGACAGAATATAAATATTGACAAAGAAAAATAATTATATTGACAAAAAATAAATATACACTACAAAGAACACCATCAAGGGATCATGTGACTGCCTCTAACTTACAACTCACTTCAGACTTACAATGCTCCAAAAGAATATTACCTAATCATATGTATGGTGATGGCAATGACAATACATGTAAACTTAACTTACAATGATCAAGATGTACACGTGGTTTTCCTTATTTCTCTATACCCTGCTGCAAATACTGTATCAAATCATAACCAGCAGTACTCCATTTGTTGTAAGCATCTGTACAGATCTTTATCATATAATTGGCAGCCTCTCGCTCACTCATCTCTGGGCGAAATCGTTTTCTAAGATTGCCAATAGGATCACCCCGACTAAAGCAAGGCAATCCGCTGTCCAGCATCAGTGCCACCGTATTGATAATTCCATCCATATAACGCCGAGCAGCAAGGTAACCCTTGACACACAACCTGGATAATTCACCAAGATTTTTTTGCCACAAAAGTTATCAGAATACAACTAATTGTTGACAGTGTCAAATTTCAAACAAGACTGTATCTTACCCCACAAACTGGTACCAAGAGTCGCTTTTCATTGCACCAGAAGGATCAATCAATTGAGTCATTTCATGACTGAGCTTGAAATGGGCGCTTTCAAATCGCATATTGCCTCCAGGGGAAGTTTCCAAAATGAAACCAAAATCAATGTGAACAAGTCTGCCTACACTGCAAGAATTAAAATTGAATTCAGGAATTACATAGGTGTAATATTCAAATGACACTCATCCAAACTACTGCTCTACATGGGTACAATCTTGAATCCTATTATTCCATCCATATTTCAGCCTAACTTCTCAATTTCATTTCAATACTTCCTCAAAGAAGCAAGGGGGTTGGTCAAGCAAAACAACAATAGCCTATAAAAAGCATGTCTTGCCATTGCATTAGCCTATGCATATCTTTACAATTCGGTCAAAAAATATTCATGACAAAAAACTGGGAATGATTCTTCCAAGAAGCTTACTTGTCAAACAGTAGATTTCCATTGTGTCTATCCTTTGGTTGAAGCAACAAGCTGGCAACTGCATAACCAGCACTGCTAATAATGAAATTCTCACGAGCAGCTTCAAAACTGGGAGAGCCAACAGGTCCAAAATCCTGCTGGAAGATTTCATACAACCCACCATCTGTTGTCTCAC
Organism: Cruciata laevipes; assembly: GCA_963678965.1. NCBI lineage: Eukaryota > Viridiplantae > Streptophyta > Magnoliopsida > Gentianales > Rubiaceae > Cruciata > Cruciata laevipes. Next base: position 1,956,870 of record OY787634.1, on the reverse strand, counting down.
CCATTTGACTTCTGCTCCGTGTATTGGGCACGACCTGCTCGACCAAAAATAATACAGATTGAACATCGGTCCAGAATATTACTTTACAGTAGAATAAAAGACAACAGCCAAATCATATATAGATAAACTACTACACTGTAGAGGGACTGTCGTGAAGACTCACTTGAGCAGTGCGTGTAGTGATGCAATGACAACCTTAACACATGGAGCATATAACTATGTGTGATGATAGCAAAAGCTCGCCACACATGGAGCATATAACTATGTGTGATGATAGCAAAAACTCACCTCAATTATTCCCCTCTCGGGGCCTGTAGGAAGAACCCCGTAAGGAAACAAATAAAGATTTAGCCCAACTGTCTCAAATATGTCTTTTAAAAGTGAAATGACTTGTAAGGCAAGAACATCTTGGCGACAGTCATCTCCAACCTACACAAAAAACAAATTCAGGCACACGACCGAAGACAATACACAAATTGAGCTGAACAAATTACTCAACATATACAATAAAATATAAAAAGATAGTACTAAAATAGAGTATGTCACAGATACACACTCAGAGCAAAAAATTTATCAAGAACATCAGACCCCCTCACCCACACTCAATTTCTTAAATTTATAAGTATGCTTCCAAGTGTTAGAATCTAAACTTGTCGGGAACAGCCGAACAGCTTCTGCTTTCATAATTTTAACAATCAAACTATGGGGTAACAATGTACTACCTTAAAAATGCAAGCTTGCGGTTTTATATCCTGTGGGTCCCCATCTCGATCTACCACATTAAAAGTGATCATGATAGGAACTTTTGCAGCTGACTGCAATGGAATTCCACTATCAACTCGAATGCTCCTTACAAGTTTATTAGTAGCAGTTGGAAGATAGAGGTCATTCCCGTCCATTTCAATTTTCTCTAATTCCCTGTTTCAACCAATAAAGTTCAATATTTAGATCTCAACCCTAGAGTAGCTGAAAATCTAAAAACATCTCTCCTTTTTCCTAGCGTCATACTAGAATATAAGTACCTTCTTATACCAGCTCTTCGTTCCTCTTTTGGAAGTGGATATAGAACCCCAGAGATAGAAGTCACTTTGTCAAAGAAATCGAACTCTCTTTTAAACAAGTCAAGGGCCTTTGGAGTGAAACCATCGATTATTCGTTCCCTCACAGCAGGAAGTAGTTCTTGGAATGCAATATTCTGGAGGGTAATAAATATTTATGAGTAAGTATGAAATACTGAGAGAATTATACAAAAAGCTCTGAAATGATAGAGCAAATGAGCCCTAAGGCATGGAAAGTGAAACATGAATACAAGAATACAAGCAGTAGTTTGCAAACCAACAAAAAGAAAACAGTGAGGCAAAAGAGTGCATAAAGCATGAAAATGAAACCAGGATACACAAATACAGAAGAATGTGCAAGTACACAACGCAGCAAAAGGGTTATCTTATTCGTTCATAACTGGTCACGTTTTCATTCACACAGTTGTCTATGAATCACGTCCATGCATTAATTGGTAACAATTTAAATCAACAATAATAGATCACATCCATGCTTATTGGTAGATTCACTTTAACAAGCAATATTTGCTACAAATTGGTCACAATTAATCAAATGATGTTGAGGGACAAAGATAGGCATACTTTTGCAGCCACTGCTTCTTTAACTGCTGGCTCTTTTCCTGCCTCTTTTCCAGAATCTGGGACAAAAGCCTCACCCTGAAAAGATAAGAACAACAACAGTCAAACCCAAAGATCATTTAAATAAGATAAAAAGCTTTTTAAATCAGTACTGGCTGGCTCTATGAAAGAAGAAACAATTTCTCGAACCTGTAAATGCCATATTAGGATGTGTGCAAATATATCACTTCTCTGGGCAGCTCTCAGCAAATATCCTTCTACTAGCCTCTGAAAGATAGTCACCCATATTCCAGAAATTAATGTAATGAATTATTGCAGAACAGCACGATTTTTTTTTTTTAACAATAACTGAGATATATAAGTGAAGAGAAAATCCTCAAGAATGGGGGAGAAGGACAGCCATAACTCCATTTAAAATCACAGGATATGGAAGTACTTGTCCAACTTATTCCTGCCGGACATAACTCCATTTAATACACGTTTACAATTAATCACATCTATCAAATTCTTACTTTTCCATATTATTAACTCAACTTCTGAAAGATCATCTAGAATTATGCATGAAAACCACATCATTCATTTTAACTGATCTATCCAGACTTTTTATTCAGGATTCACCAGGTATCCCTACTAATGTCCTAAATTATAATATGGCTCTTACCACATCAGAACCCCAATGCATACTTTCCTTAAATCAATAAATATCATATGTAGAATAACCTACCCCAAAAATGTATATGGCTCTTCCAAAAATGTATATGGTCAAGAATAACCTACCCCGTCATCATATCTTAGAGACTGCACCAACTGAGGCATGAAGAAGGTAACTCTCTCGGGAGGGTAAGACTCTAACACCCTGAGAACATATGCCATAACACGTGGATGGCCTTTATAAGCTGGAGAAAGGAACTCTAAAGCCTGTGTTATTGAGCACGCAGCCCAATGCGGTAGCTGCTGCAGAAGGTGTGAATTTTCATCTACAGCTTTTGGGGTCACAAAATAAGGCAAGGCCTGTGGTATACTGCGGATCTCCAATATATGTGTCTGCATAAGAGAACACGAGCAAACTTTCAGTGTCAGATCAAAAAATTGAAAGGAACTGTGTTGAAAAGTACATAAAATCACTAGAACGGCAATAGGTCGACACAGACTACTAGATATCTAGACTTTTCAATGGAGGCCAATAAGAGAGTATCTAACAACACACACACATTGGACATGATAAACATAGTACTTCTAGAACCAAAGGGAATGAATGAGCATACTTGAACAAGGACCGTCACTTCAGATTTCAGAACTGCATTAGCTGGAAATCTTGCAGCCATGGACAAAGCAATTCGAGGGTCAACAGCAAAAGCAGTTCTTGCATGTTCAATCCATTTTTCAGAGCTAACTTTTAAACGGGGTGCACTTTCCCTGAATATATTGTGCAAAAAAAATGTCTGAGTATCAAAATTGTAAATGAAGCAAGCAACTGAATAGGAAATTCAACATGGTTATATGAATATAATAATGCGTTTTAAAATTAATTACTTGGAGCCAACAGGTTGTGCCCAAACATCAAGCCTCTCAGCCTCGTGATGGCAAAGCATCAAAAGTAACTGCTTTCTCTTTTCCCTACCAACAGCATAGTTCTCCATTTTCCCCCAGACAGGATGATAATGTTCCTTCTGTACCCAAAAACTTGAACGGTATTAGGCACCTTTAGGGTCATATGATACAGAATAGAAAACAGAATTATTAAACATAAGTACCCTACCATGTCCTGCACAGTAGTTCCATTTTCTAAAGCGCGCCCTTTAGCGTCAAACTGGGAAGGATCTGTCCTCTCATTCACCAGATGTTGTACAAATAGAGAAACAGACTGAGCCTCACTTTGGGAAAAGGTGTTGCTGTTAACATCATACCATTCGGGTTCATAAGCAAACCACCCTAGAGAAGCCCTGGTTTCCATAGAAAGTAAATGTTAATAAACTACTGATCTGGATAGTAAATTTACCAAAACTCACTGTAATCATCCAGACGTAAAAGGTGAAGGTTGAAAAAGAAAAAGAGATATATTCATTCTCCAGAGAAACAGATAATTAGAAGGTAACACAAGATCAATTCAAAAAGAAAGATGCAAAATGTGTACAAGATCAGACATGCTTAGCTATCCATCCCTCAGAAACAACAATTTTAATAGATAGATAATCCCTATTTCCATTTTCACAAGACATACTTACTATATGCGAGATTTGTATCATAAATTACACACATTTAATGATGCTAACATCTTATTTCCTAATATTTCAAAAAGAAAAACACCTTATTTTCTAATGTTCAGATTAGATCATCTCTTATTTCAAGACAACTTTGTGTTTTTTAATGACAAAGAATGAACTCGTATACAGACAAATGTAAGAAGCTTTTAAACCTGATCTACACTTTAATTTGACAGATTAAAATTCATAAAGAATTGTGCACTAGATAACAGATTTGAAACAATGATAAATTTATTTCCAAGGCCTGCCCTGGTACAATTAATAATTATGTATGGTTTTTGAAGCGGTTGGCTAACAAATTAACTGTATAATGGATATAATTCACATGTTCAAGCTGCCATATAAAAAATGAGTGAAGTCAGGGGTTCTTACCGATATATCCTGTCTTCCAGCAGTTGGAGCCCTGCTCTGAAAGTTTGAAGATTGCGCTGTAAATGGCATGAACAAAACTTAAGCCCAAAAAGCATGAGAGTAAAAAAGGTTCCAGTAGCTGTTGGATGGCGTGAGAATTTCCACGGAAGTTTTGTTGTTCCTTGTAACATACGACCGAGTAACAACAACTCCTCAATGCTATTATGTCGAACTACCTGTGCATGGAAGTTTATATCAGGGAAGGAACTATACCTTTGCAAGTACAAACATATGTTGGGTGTTGAATGAAGATGCTGAATATGAATAAACCTAAGACATAAAAATATTCGCCAGCCCATTTAAAGACTTATTGACTAGAAATCTACTGCAAAAAACAAAAAACAAAAAACAAAAACAAATCTAGACTCTTTGAAAGTTAGCCTTCTGTATTTATATTTAGTGGCACACCGACAACAGAGCTTGTGTTCAGCAAATCAAATAATGCTCATCCAGCCCCCATTACAGATCTGCAATACATTAGCAGGGACTAGGGAGTTAAAATTACCATGCTACCAAAATATTGGCGTGGAAACAACACAAGATCTAAGCATGAACAACGTTCTACTGGTGCAGGTAAGCTAATGGAAAAAATACTCTAACCCAAACCTCATAAATCATCTAAAACTAATATGTCTAAACTCTTTTACTCATTACTATTCGCAGATGAAAACAGACATGCTCAAGAAGGGAAGGACAAGACACCATTTGTAATAAAAGCTCTCGAAAGTTATAGTCATGAAACCATGCAGTAATATGATGGACAGTTGAAGGACTCCTATACTAATGAGCAAGTGAAATCTGTACACTAAAATTCTTTAGAAGATTCAAACTTGAGATCATCATATATTAGTTGAAATTCAATTAAATTGACAAACGTAGTTGTAAAGTTAGGGCAGAGCACAAAATCTATGTATGTTCAGTATCACCTAACCTCAAAACGATCTATGAAATATCCAAGCCATAGTCTGTGAGCCATAATTTGTTGAACGGGGTCCTTTTCAGGCAGCTGCTCTGGCTCTCCAGGAGCAAGGTGAGGCCTCAGCTTCGCAGCAGGCCCAGCATACCTTGTATCGGAAGCAAAAAGTCCCCGCTTGGTATCAATCGTCCATAACCATGCATCAACCAGTTCAGCAAGGACAATAGATCCCAACTGAGGTGCAGCTGAAACCAACCACGTCCAAACAAAAACTCCAGTTTCCATTGCCTCTGGTGTGGTTATATAAGCTGGGCACCAGCAAATAAGACGTAGAAGTTGTGAAAAGCTTTCTACACTTGATTTTAAACCTGATTCCTGAAAACCCAGACTTCAAGTAAGAATACTGGACAGCAAAAAATTACTGTAATCATCAAGATATTGCTTGAGAAGAATAACTAACCATATTCGAAAGAAGTAATGCAGTGGCTTGAGAACAAGTTTCCCGGAACAACGATTTGTCCACTTCCCCACCTTTCTCGGCTGTGTTTACGAATTGTTGGAGCAGGCGTACAAACTTGGTGAGCAACACCTCATTGAAGGAACCATTTGGATGTGAATTTTCCACGAGAGCTTTAGAATTTGACCCCAGAACATCAGGAACTCCAGAATTAGGATCAAGGCCGCCTATATTCTCGTATATTCTTTTCATTCCAGCAATTTCACCAGCATGATTACACTTTACTGTTGCACTCACTATACCAGTACTGAGCACTTCCAAATTGAATGCCTCAGTCAGCTTTAAGTTACCTCCAGACGCAGCAGCTGCTGCTGCCATGACAGCAGGAATGTTTGCAGTTTTGGTTCCATTCCAGCATTCATTTTTACCAGTACCAATACGTATTTCAGTCAACAGAGACACAACATCAGCAGTAGGCTGTGTCCGCTGCCAGTTGTTTGCTTTAGAAATTTTCTCCTGCAGATTCAACAGATTGATATTCGTCACGTGGAAGTTGTATTAGAGCTGCGTAATCAGAAATAACAAAAAAGTCTGAGAAAGGCTCTGCCCTTGGTACCACCAAAAGAACTTTTTAATTTTTTTTAATAGAGGGAAATAAGAGAACATGTTAAACACCACCAAATGATGAGAAAATAATTGTGTAGCATGGAAAAAACTGGAATACCTGAAGAAGGCCCTGACTCGTGCATGGAGCATAAGAAAGTGAAACTACTATCCACTCACGGACAATTTTTTGATATAAAGACCGGACTGTAGCCAGCCAAGCAGGATCGTGCACAGCGGCTGAGGGTGGATCATTGTGGATGGAGAAAAGTAGGGAATCCAGACAGGATGAGTTCCACAGAATCTGTAGCGTGAACAATAAGTTTGGGCAGAACTTCAGAATCCAAGGCACACAAAATACACAAGAGGAAACCATATTAAATCACCAACAATTTGTTACCTGAGGAAACTTGTCTCTGAGTTGATTTAACAAACTCACAGAGATATCACGAAGTTGCTCATTCCTCTCAGACAAACTATTTATGAGAAAACAGGCATGGATGGAAAGTGCGGAGCCTCTAGTTTCAGCATCATTTACATTTTCAGATGCTACGTCATCCTACAGAGAGGCAGGAATGTTTCAAATTCTCGTGTAAAAGGAAAAAAGTGACAATTTTAACTTTCTGCTTGAAGCTTCTTTTTTTTAAATCAGGTGACAAACAGAATACCAAAACACGAAAAGAAAAGTCTACCGAGGCTTGAAAAGAAACTACTAAATTAGACTTAATAGGTTTCAAAGTAGAAGATATAGCAATATATCTCTAGCAAAACAGTACAAGCACTATATATAGAAGGGGCAGAATATAAAGTTGCATAACAGATGCTAGATGTGTATAAAGGGTATCGAAGTAATACCAGCCAAAGTAGGGCTGTTTCAAAGGCCTGGTGAACAATTGCTGTCAAGCACTGTGAGACAGCCGGCAAAAGATTTGGACTTTTTAAATACTCAAATACACAGCCGAAAGCACTTCGAGATGCGGGTGAACTTGCGCTACCATTAAGAATGCCACCGTTACTACTGAATCTAATAATTTCTAGAAACGCCACGGCTAGAAGATAAGTGGCTTTGACACCTGTCCATAATGAATGAAGCTTTCAGATGTGAATTTAATTTCACTTTGTATCTTAACAAAGGAAGGAAGAAATCACGGTTATTGTTCTGCCATATACTTTAAATCCATCAAACCTGAAATAGTGGTCATTCCAGACACCTCCACACGCCCTCCTAACGCAGCAGAAAGAGCAGACCTTTGGCTTAGAGCAGCTTTCTCATTGCCACTTCCTCGTCGACTACTATGTAGAGCATTCAGTTCCAACTCGTCTTCTAGCCATTTCACAGAACTCACAACCTATATGAAAAGATCGTAAGCTTGCTTTCAAACTAATACAGTGAATTTAACCACATTTTTGACACAAAGGTGATTAAATGTCTTTTAGGGAATATTTAAGCTTCATGAAATAAGGCTAAAGCTGGTCAAAGACTTTTACAATCAACTTCTATACAATATTTTATCTTCTGCAATGACCTGCTTCAATTGCTTATCTGTAACTTATTTCCAGCAACGTGCATAAATCATTTCAGGACTTTAAATAACAACAAACAGAAGGCCATCAAGTTAATGTCACTTTCTCATATCTCCCATAAACAAAAATAAATAATTATTTGCTCTCAGAAAACGTGGTTTCCCATTAATACCCAGACTTTAATTATTAAGAATCAGGATTTCCTAATCCAGAACATCTTCCAATCAGATCAACGGCAACAATGAAGCAAATTAGACATGTGACAACCCAAAGAGCAACATGTTCATCAAGTACTTGCATATGGTGTGTGAAATAGAAAGCTCATTTCCAAATAAAGAAGGATAGCTTGACATGGTATCATTTAATGCATGACAAGTCCATACTGAGGTCATAAATATGGAAACTATAAAAGACAACGTGAGATAATGTAAGTTACAAAAAAATTATTCCAGGAATATCGCGACCAGTAATTATTGAAAATAAAGGAAACTAATAATAAACGGCATTGGCAGTTTAAAAACAGCAATAAGCTAAAACACGCAACAGCAGACAGATTTTCACATTACAAATTAAAACAAATAGCAGAAATTAAAAACATACTAAGGGTGGAGTCCCATGAGAGATGCGCTGCACAGCAGAAGACCACTGCGCACTCCAGATATATGGCCCCCCAACAGCTTGAAGTGCAACTGCATTACTACTACCAGCACTATTAAGAGATGTGGACACTGACTTAGTCACTGCCGGAGTTTTTTGTATTGGAGGTGCTAAGCCAAATAGAGCAATATAGAACCACAAATTGCGAAATAACTTCAGAATCGAGGGTTCTACATCCACAGTGGGATCAAAATCTGAGCATATTTCAGCCACGGCAGGAAGTAGGGGGCCCAGAAAATCTGCTCCGCTCCTGCAAATGTAAATTATTCACAAAATACTCACTTCAAAACACAATGTCAAAAAAACCATTCAGAATTCTTACACTCCACTTCTTGACTCGGCAGCTAACCCGACATCTGAACATAAAGACAGCAAACGATGACGGAAATCTGATCGCAATTTAGTGGCAGTAAGACCCCTAGCAATTTGAAGGAATCCTGAAGGAAGAGTCTAGAATGTGATTGAGCCAGTGAGCATAGCACTTAAAATAAGGAAATATCACTTTCAAACTATTAGATTCTAACATACAAATGGTAGCAACATACCTCAACACGCTCTGTTGTGGCTTCCTGAGGCACAGTTTTACTCTCAGCCGAACCAACAGCAGAGAGTTTACTCAAGTAGCTTCGGATCATTAACACAACTGCTTCACGATAAGATTTCTCGAAACCTAAACTCGCCAGGCGAGAAACAGCATCAAGAAGCTGCAGTAACTCAAAAAAACGGGGATGAGAATATGCATTATCTAGATGCAAACGCAAACACATCAATATTGTAAGTACAATTGGTAATTATGGTCTTTACCCGAAGTCTAAGTAAGCATGGGGCTGAAGCATCTCCCTCTTCTAGACTTTCAATAAATAGTGGCAAAATCATGTCAACCACTTCAGTTTTTTTAACTGAAACATTTAAATCAGCCAACAAGCTGATCGTGTTAAGCTGCAGAGGGGCAGCTGTATGCTTTGCATTACCATCCTGCCAATTTTGTGGCCACGAGAATTAGCAAAAAAGCAAGTAGATATTTGAAGTCCAAGTATAGCATAAGAATAACAACACAAGTATCGATGTACCTCTTCTTCATTGTCATTGTCATTCCGCTCACGTATACCTGTGGCTAATCCCATAATGAAAGTATCCACTGGTGACCGCTCTTTGGTCCATCCAAGCTCAATCAGGTCACAAGTTGTCTTCAAGACACTCTGAAACATTGTTCCCTTGCTGCTTCCCCAAGCATCACTCTGTGGAGGCATAACAAGAACAAGAACAGGCAAGCACTATTAGATCAAATTTGTAACAAAGGAACATTTGACCAGCATATTGAACATAGGACCAACCTGAAGACAAGTAAGCCGCGCTAGCTTTTTATAGCGGATAAGAAGGACTCGCAAAAGCTGGCCGCCACGTAATGTGGCACCGTGGGAAATTCCAGCGAGTAAAGAGCCAAATAACTCCTCACAACTTCTCATCTTCCGGCACACTGAATTTATACATGCCTCAGCAGCATCTATCAATAATGCAAGAGTTTCATGCAACAACTTTTTTGATGACTTCCCATCAAGGTCAAGGGATGCTAGAGTCTTAGTTTGCAGGGTAGCTGCTGCTCGGTAAACAGCTAGCTTTGGATTGATTCTAGTTTTCAGTGCCTGCCCTTGTTCAGACCAGGCTCTTCTCATCTGCTAAAAGAGCGTAAAACAAAACAAAACTCAGCAACTCAGATTCTTATCAGCAACAACTACTCTAACAAATACAACTGTAAACAGGAATTCACAAATGGAAACCTTACCCTCAGAAAATGTATCATTGAGTAGAGTTGATCCTTTCCTACAAGTCTCACTTGCTCCAAGAGCTTGGGCTCAAGTGTGGCTTTACTCAATATGTGGACTAACAATTTAAACGCGATTTCAAGCTTCTCGAGGCTTTCCAAAGACTCTTGCTCAAATGATATGCCATTGCCAGCTCCCCTTCCACCTCCACTGTCATTCGACCCCATACTTACAGCTGACAAATCTACACTGACTCCATTAGGCACAATCTCCTTGGACGACACACTAGTGGCATCATCTGCTAACCTCGATATCTCACTAGCAGATGATCCCGAAGTGTTACTCACCCCATTTGTAGGGCTGGCTCTGTGAATGTGGTTCAACGGCGAGCCAGAGCTTGAACCAACCTGTGAAGAACTTGACTCTCTCGATGTGGAGGGACCAACCACGGTTTCCACCCGTTCTAACAGACACGTGACCAGTTTGTTGGCATCCTCAGGGAGTATAGGCGGAAAGTTCAAGGCCACAGCGTTCATAAAAGCCCTGGACACTCCCGAATCTCCACCTGCATTACCTATAACAGCTGCAGTCACAATCTCACCGGTGAACCCCGCAATGTCCGTGGAAAAGTCAGGGTCATTTTCCGCCGCTCTACACAGGTAATGAAAGTATTCCTTGAAGAATTGCGCAATTGCATCGTTCGAGAATGACTGCGGCCAGAAGGAAGCGGCTAAGGAGGACGGAATCACGCGGTAGAACGCGAGGATGAGGGACTTAGGGCGCTGATCGTCGTGGCTTGCGCATTTCGAGAGGAACCTCGCCACTGCGATAACGGCGTTGAGCTGAGATCTCGAAACCCTAGGAGATCCGGAGAGGAGCACCTCCTCGGAAGGGCACCGGCCGCATATCCACGACAGCTTGTCGGTGAATTGCGCGGGGCTCTGGGCAATCAAATCGCAGAGCTCAATCAGCGACTCCATGGTCGCAAAAAATTGCAGAAAATGAAACACACGCGAGAGGAAACTATCTCCGAACGATCACGTTTCGCATATTGATCGGAGACAAAACACAAGCTACGCTAAACATTGTGGTGAAAAATCGAATTCGCCGGCGGCGAGTGTTGCCGGAATTGGGACGAAACAATGGCGCCAAAACAAAAGCAGGCTCCTGCAAAATTCGGTCTGCGGAGCAGAAAATGAGGCGCGAGAATCGGGAATGCGGACTCTGAGGGATCAAAGGAGAGAGAAGGCACAAACGTCAACGAACGGAAAAGTGAGGCGAAACCAAGGCTGATAGAATAGGGCTTTACGGGGCGGGGAAGATTAATTGGGGGGTGTGTAATTGGGAAAGGTGATGTTTTTGGTTGCAGAGAATATACGAAAATGGTTAAGAGGGAGAAGGGGATTCTGGTTGAGGCCTTGTCAACGTCTCGTACCTTTGCTCATGTCTTCTCTTTTAGATTCTTGCCCTTGTCTTCTCCGCTCTACGTTTCTTTTTTCTTTTTCTTTTTTCCTTTTTCCTTTTTCCTTTTAAATCTATGTTTTCTTAATTTTATCCGTTTTATAGTGTAAAAAAGATTTGCTTTTACTAAATCTTAACAGAGTTTTTTCATTATAATCTACACCAAATAGTATGTGTTAATTATTAGTTATACTAATTATTTTTCTTAACAAAATTGATTTGCATCACATAGTGATGGGGTGAGGCTTACACTTAATCCATTACAAAATTGATTTTTCATTTGTACGCTGGTTGATGCCTCATCGTTTATTTCTACATGTCTCTTATATGTTTATTTATATCTGTTACTTGAGTGTGGTCAATTTTTAAAGTCTCATTTGTACGCTGGTTGATGCCTCAATTTTATTGTAAAATCTCTTTAAATTAATTTATAGACAAGAAATAATCAGTAAAAGTATGCTTTAACATTATTATTCAAGTCATAAGACCCACCTAGGCTAGATGTAGTAACTGGATGGGAATGGTAAAATTTGTGGTTGCTTCGTACAAGAATGGCCTTAATATAACTAAGGCTACAAATGCTAACCAAAATACAATGGAACATTTGAGGGTATTTTAGTAAAAATATAGATATGCGTAAGAAAAACGTATCTGAAAAATTGGCACGAAAAATATTGACATTAGCTATACATGGCATTAGATCTTACTCAACTTTAGCACATGGAAAAATATGGTGTTTGGTACGGAGAGGGTACACAAAAGTTGGGACCGAGTAATTTTATTAATTTAGCGAGATATTATTATATCAATAAATTAATTTAAAGAGATTTTACAATTTTTCTTTCAATTCTCAAGTCCATTATACTAGTTACAATGTAATAGAGATGAAAAATAAATTTAAAAACAAGTTCAAATGCACATCATGAATGTACAATCACAAATTATTAATTAAGTTTATCAAGTTCGTTATTTTTGAATAAGTAAAAAGTCAGTTCATGATACCAAAAAGTTGGTCCATGATACAAACGCACTACATTAAACATGGTTAGAAATTGATCACTCTAAAATGTCCATAGATTTGAAGTTCAACGAAAAACAAATTACTATAGATTCATTTTACTTGACAATTTTAGAATTTTGAAGTATATATGGAATTTATTTGTAGTAATTATTAATTTATAGATTCGTTGGGACCAATATATACACTAAGGTTTCAAAAAAATTATAATCTTATTACTTAATGGAGTGAGGTCTGATTTAATACTAGTCCTGCGTTGGGACCAGACAAATTATTAATTTTATCGAGGTTATTAATTTATCGAGTTTTAATTTATCGAAATTTCACTGTACAAAAGATCTGCAATGTACTCCTGAGTTATTTATTATATTTAAAATAAAATTGAATTTCATTAAAAAAAAATCAAAGAAAGGTGTTACAAAGTGTGATATGGTATTTCAAAGAGACACTTGTTCTCGATGATTTTTTGCAAATTGTGATAAAGTATGTATCCATGGTTTTAAAAGTGCTATAGCATCCCTAGGGTTTAGTAATTCAGTAAAATCAGTTTTCAAGTCACCTAAAAATCAGTTTTCAAATCTTTCCAAGTCACCTAAAAATAAAAAAATATGCGAGTTGAAGGACCATTCTAAGCTTTCAGGTGTACGATTTACAAAATGAGCATTTTCAGAAACTCGCGTAAAGTAACAAAAACACCTTTCTATCCATTATTCACTAGAAGACCATAATTTGCACGGGTGTTGCTATTGCACGCCTTTTGTTTTACTAAAACACGACATATATATTAACTATTATTTAATTATATTTAAAATATAATATATTGTAGAAAACCTTTAAATGTATATAGAATAAGTTTAATTTAAAAATTAGAATAAAATTAAACATTTTAAGATATATTTATATTATTTTAGGACGTGGATAAGTAAGTCACATACCGTGCAATAGCAATTCAGTTTTACATTGAAGGCATAAAAATTAAATTAGTACATTATTCACACGAGACGATCGACCAATAGTTGTGCAGATGAATATGACCACGAAACGATATATCAGAAGTATATATATATGCGGATGGTTTCTTTTGAGTCCATAATGACATGCACACAAAAGTTTATAGCGTTATTATGAAGGACACAAAAAGCACCAAATACATCCAAATTTTCAATTCCATTTCAGGTGGCCAAAACAAATTCCATTTATAAGGGCAGCAGAGGTCATTACCATTTCAGTGCCAAACAAGCTCTGCACAATTTCAGTAAACTTTAGCTATACTAATTCAGTCTACACCTTTAAAGACAGCATCTCCGAAAATGATGACACTCACAACCATTTTTTCCCAAATGAACAAACATTTTTGCACAAATAATAAAGTTAATGAAAAATTAACATCTTTAATTTCACACTATAAACTAGAGAATTAATTGGAATTAGCTAGAATTCATATTCATGAAATGAAGATTAACATTTTGGGGTGGAATTGAAAATCATAGTAAATTTAATCGATTCACTTGCACATGATTTAATAGTACAAACAAAGTTTCATTGATTCAGCAGTACCAATCAAGATCATGAAAATTTTTGAATCAAACCATAATTAAAACACAGATTTCCAGTTCTTAATGATGAAACAGCACTTGATTAATGAACAGTAATTATAGTGGTACCAAATCCATCGTCTTTCTTTAAGATCCCCCTTCCGACCACATAAACTGTACGTACTCACCGGAAAAATCAGTTCTTCCGATCAAAGGGACCGGATGGATCAAGCTGCTTGCAGATGCCGAGGTAGGCGAGATAAAGGACGCGATCTTTTGCTCCGGTGCGGTGGTTCTCGGTGTGCTTGCAGAAGTACTTGAGTTGCTCCAGCGTGCAGCAGCCCAGCAACTGGCCGAGGAGCAAGAAGAGCCAATTAATGGCGTCTTTGTCCTCCGGAATCACCGGCTTCGCACAGTTCTTGTCGTGGCAGTGCTTGCAGTCCACCAACGCCGGACTGATCCAGTGCGGCGGCGCCCTCTCGCACATGCTGATCTTGTTCTCGGCGATGAACGACCAGATGGACGCGAACCTCTCCCTCAGGTCGAACTCCACGTCGAACTTCACGTCGCATTTCCTGCACTGCACTTCACCGGAGATCATGTGGATCTGCCTCGCCGCCAGGTACGCTAGGCTGTGCACGGTGGCGCGCTTGTTCGTCGCCCACGGAAACGGCGGCTCGATGGTATCGCTGCCGCTGCCCTTCTCCTCCCTCTCCGCACGGCGAGCCCTGGGCGGCCTGCTCCCAGCCGGACCCGCGTAGTTCCGGTGGGGCGCTGCAGATGAAGCCGCCGCCAGCGCCTGCACCGCCATAGGCGGCGGAGGAGGAGGAGCAGCGGAGGCGGAAACAGAAGGTCGGAGAGAAAGAGAGAGGTTGAGGAAGCCTGAATCTTCTCCCTCCTCCGGACTCTTCCTCTTCCTGAGGTTTTCTCCGCCGCCAGACATGGGAGATGGTGTTTGGATATCGGACAAGGAAGATAGAGGTAATGTTTCAGAATCTAGGAGATAACGAAGGGAAGGAAAGAGATAGGGATGGAGATGGAATGAGGAATATCAGGGGCATTTAAACTTGTTTGAAATTCGAATTAACGTAATATCTTTTTTTTCTTTTTTTTTTCTAGGGTTCAGTCTCGCCAACCCTTTTTTCGGAGAGGACGCACCTCTTGAGTTTACTGTGTGACTGTGTGTAAACGTGGCACTAACAAAGGACGAGATTCGCTGTGGCGGAGTGATCGATATATGCCAGTATGCCACCACTACTCCCCCGTACTGCCGTACTATTGTACCGGAAGTGGTTAGAATCCAAATTATACGCTGCTGTCAAATTTTTAAAAGGCTTTTTTCTTTATCAGAAATTGTGTAAAAGGTGGAGCAAAAGTGTATATTTTGTGCACGTACTGTCTGTTATTTGTAATTATCTGAATGTATACTACTTGATAATCATGCACGAATTTGTAATCTAAAAGCACAATTAATTGTAAGTAAATTTTATTTGCTACGTATCAATTTTTTCCAAAAAGTGTAGTTGTAACTTGTAATTGGTAAAGATACACTTCCAGTCAGTTTACATGCATGCTATATTTTACTCCCACCCTCATTTTGTCAGGATATACTGTAGGTAGCCATAATAATAATATATATTTAATAGGGGATATAAATTAAAATTTCAATATTTCATATATGAGTATGATAACCTATACACAAATTTTTTAATTTGAACTTTTTTTATTTAAATAATTTCCATCCATGAATAATTAATAATAAGTACAACTCTGAAAATCATCTTTAGAATAATTTAGATAATATATTTATTTATTTATTTATTTATTTATATTTCTTAAATTTTAATTTTAACTCTTCCATCCACTAATATTTTAAAAAAAATTTCTTCAAAACCATCGAAACATCTTTGTTCTCGTACACTCATACTTTCCCATCAAAATTAACAATTGGGAAAAAGAAAAAGAAGTTGAGAATCCCAACCTTTTACTTTGACATTACTGGACCAAAACGTAGAAACAAAATCCCAATATTAACAACTTACATTTGGTTGGTGCGAATCTGCGGTAATGGTCAATACATGAAATTTCGATAATCTAAAAAACTAAAATTATATATTTCTGATATAAAAAAACTAAAAAATAGGGAAGTTTGATTATTTAGTAAATCTCCATTAGTAATTACGATCAGAGCCAGGTATATAATTGATCAAGTTCTATATATTATTGACTACATAATATAAAATTAAAGAAGATGGGTTGGTAACTTTACTAATTGATTATCTATATATAAATATATAAAATTGAAAAAGATGGATTACTAACTTAATTTACTAATCAATTATTTATTTAAAACTATTTTTTCAAATAATAATAATTTATGTTTTGCTTAGATTTAAAACTAATCAATTTGTTTGAATATGAGCAGGAGAGAATTCGAGTTCTATTTATTAGGTGATGAACAAAAACATAAACCAAAATGTGTAAGAATACATATATACTAAATACATATATTTTTCAATTAAGTTTTTATCACCACTATTAATGTAAGAATTTCTCCCTATATGTCCATAACATGATCATTCCTCTGTTGTTTCGGATAATTTAAGTAAATGTACCACATTATTAATCTAGATATGATACCCATATTACTCAAACACGATTTTATCGATTCAGATCATTTAAATGGAACGATGCTATATATCATTATTATTTATATTATATGATGTACACGCGATTTTGTCGATTCGATGGTAAAAACGAAATAAAAAATTGTAATCAAAATTCGAAAACAAAATAAAATATTATAATCCAATTCGAGTTTACATGGGTGGAAAATAATTAACTTGAAGGAATGAGATTTATTTTTTCTACACCTTTCCGTAATAATATTCCTTCCCGTCTTTTTCATCGTGGTGAGATTGGTCATGTTTATTAATTCGTATTTTAGTTTAGTTCAAATTACTTTTAGAAAAATTTAAATGATCGTAGAAAAGAACATTTACAATGTTAAATTATTCATAAATCAATACATATTTATGGATTAGATTTGTATCATCAAAGTGTAATTACATATTCATCCATAAATTAGTACAGTTCGGTAAGATCGATTAGATCATGTCCATCCATGATGGCCACTCAATTAGAGTTCACCTCAATGTTTTTGTTTCATTATGATAGTAATTTGTTTTGATGTTTTGCAGAAGTATTTATTAATATTAGGTTAATCTGAAATTAGTTTTGTAACATTTTTTTTAAACAAAGAAATTGGCCCTGTTTACTAGAGCTTATTTCTTGATGTACTGAACTGAACTGAATTGAACTGAACTGAACTGAACTGAACTGAACTGAAAATTGATGTATTGAAAAATGGAATCAGCATGACTGAATTAACCTGAATTTCATCAAATTGCATTTTCACCGAACTGAACTGAATTGAACTGATCTACGGATAAGCTCTGGTAAACAGGTCCATTATATTTCAGATTCTGGAAAACGTCCAGAAACGAATAACAAAAAGTTAGGTGGACCATCCCAAGTATTAACTAACATGGGGTCGACTTCGCATAGTTTGCTAGAGTGGACGACAAAATTACAATCCCTTACCCTGAAGGGGCCCTAAATGACTCCGGTCCAGAGTAGATATGATTTGATCAAGAACCGACTCACATATAACCGGGCAAGCCACCTCGCGTCGAACCATCTGCACCACATGAATAGCATCTCCGATAAAGTAAACTTACGGGAAATTAGTTTGTAACATTGATTTTATGTTAAGGCAAGGGTTTAAATGGGCCGAATTGTGGTCATTTATTTTAATTGAAAAGCCTATGCTTTTTAACACAAATTCAAGAATGTATTAACACCAAACAATCAAAGAAACCAAGAAACCAAGTAAATGTAGCCTAGCCTTATCCTGAGGCAACATTATGACGTTTTCTTTCGCTGATGACAAGGAAATCCAAGCTCTTCATCCTCCACATTCCGAGTTGCTGGTTTCTTCCACCGCAAATTATTTCCTTATTTGACAACATATAAGATACGGAGTTCATTAAAAATAAATTTGATTTGGGCCATAAGTAAGCCATTAGCCCACTTTTAACTCATCTGATTTGGGCCACAAGTAAGACCATTAGCCCATTTCTAACTCAACCCCCAATCAAATCCACCTCCGTTCTGAACTCAAGTTCTTCCGGTACGAACACAAGTTACCTCCGCCCCTACCTCCGTATTTTGCCTCCTACTCCACCACCTTCATAATCTCCATCTCCTGCTCTAATCGCCTCCATCTTCCTAGTATTTCTCACTGTTTCTTCACCTCGGACGCGTCTCCAGTGAAGGTTTTGGACCTGTAAACATCCTGATCATTTTTGTTCTTTTAATTTTCAACACCTCGGATTGAATTGGTGGCGGCGGCGCGCTGACTGAGATAGAGGAGCAGAGATTGGAGCAGATGGATGAAGGATTGGGGAAATTAGCTGGCTTAAGTTCTACCAATTTGCCACGTCGATTTTTTCAACAATTTTGAGGGACTCTAGCACCTTCTATCCAGTGCAATCTGCCAGCTCCGGAAAAAAACATGAAATAAGCCGAAGAAGAAAAGAAAGGTAACTCCGCATATACCTCATGTTTTTTCTATATTTGAAGAAAAAGAGGGGAAATTTTACACACAAGACAAAACGCAGAGATAATAACCTTAGAAAAGAAAAAAATAATTCTGGTTCGAATTCGAGAGGAGTTTATGTAATAAATCCCGAATTATCTCAGCAACATATTTATTGTTTTTGCACCTGTCGTGATCTGGTTGTTGTTTATCAAAGTCATGTACCACAACCTTCCATAGATGGAGCCATAAGTAGGGGGCACGTCTCTCCATGTATTCAATTTTTGTCTCAATTTTAGCTCATTCTTCAGCTACTTGAACCACTCTCTTTACACTCACTGTATTCTTGGCTTCTTCATTCTGCTTGATCAACTCTTTTTTTTAATCTCCCACTGGGGTGGTTTCGCATTTTTCAATAGTGATGATTTCGATAAGCAGTTTGTCATCCCTGAGCTCTGTTGACTTGAAGCTTGTTCCTAGGCCAAGCATGTTTTTGCTGGATTTTGCCCGTTTAGTTTCCTTGGTGCAAATGTTTGAGTCCATGTTAGTTTCTTGAATTCTTGTAGCTGGTGTAGTTTTGATTGAAACTATGTATTTTGCATATTGAGATTTTGATTGATGAATGTTTTCAGGATATTGGATTTCGGAGAGGAGATGCAGAAGATTCTCAGCTGGCCTGCTCTGGTAAGTGATTGATTTGAACCTTTAACGACTTTGCCTTGTGCGTGTCAAGATTCCTGATAAGTAATTGGAGAATTTCTTACTTTATTAATGAATATTGCAGTCATTTCTGTGTAGTAGAGTTTTGATTTGACTGTTAAAATATACGTAATGAATGTGATTAAGGTGACATGTTTCAGTTTTCTGTTTGATATTCATTAGTTTTTAAAAATTTCACACAGAGTGGAAATCTTGTGCTTCGTGTACTTTGGGTAATGCTACATTTGGCCGTCAACATATGGTATTTTATGCTGGCCATAGTGCAGTCTTTTGAGAGCTTTCTCATAGCCAGTGAAGCATTGAAGAAATACAAAGTTCTTGACATCAGCAAGGTTCGTTACTTAGCAGTGGTGATCGACAGTGAAGAAGCTCGGAATCTTTCAAAAGTATATGAACTATTGCAGTGGCTTGTAGATATTGGAGTTAGTAAGGTTTGCCTTTATGACCCAGAAGGTGAGGAATAGGTTAATTGGTTTTACATGTCATACTTCAAATTACACGCAATATGACAGCTATAGCAATTTTTTTTGTTGCAGGAGTGCTGAAGAAAAACAAGGAAGCTATTACAAATAGATTCTCCTATAAAAAAACATCCAAGGTATATTCAGTTGTTTTTATGTCGTCATTTGTTAATGTTTGTGTAACTATTTGCCGTTGTAGTGGAACATTGTTCTAACAATGCAACTTTATTGCAGGAAATTACAAATACTGGCAGAAATTTAACTTTAGAATTTCTTTCATTTGCTGACGGGAAGGAGGCAGTGGTCAAAGCAGCTAATTATCTGTTTGCCAAACATTATACAAATGGCTATAAGGAAAGCAAAGACTTGACAGAGCCTCAAATGAGCGAGGCATTGGATGCCATTGGTTTGCTTGTTAACCCTTGTTTTTTGAGTTTCCGAACAGCTTTTCTTAAAATTTAATCTTCATTGTCTAATTTTTTCTTCTCTAAGGTTCTGGCGGAACTGATCCTGATCTCTTACTAATCTATGGGCCGATGAGGTGCCATCTTGGATTTCCAGCATGGAGAATTCGGTACACTGAGATTGTGTAAGTTTTATCTCCTTTGCAATCACCATCCAGTAGGCCTAACTAGTGAACCTTGAACTGATTGCGATACTTGTAGCTTTGGTTTTGTAAGTGCTTAAATGGAATTATAGCTCATTCCTCTCTCTACAAGTTCCATCTTACATTAGGTTAGATTTTTTATACAACATTAAAACTTTAAAGTACAGATTTATCTGCTGCTGCTCTATTGTTGTTGAATTGTGCATTTGATCTAGACAAAACAACTAGCTGTCTAATCGTTTTATGCAATTACCTTGAACCATACATTCTCTTTACTTTATCCAAGACTTTGCCATATGTCCTTGTTTTTACGCTTCGGGATTTAGAACTGAATTCCGGCACTATAATTTTCATCAGTTGCTTTCTATTTGGTTGCAGACATATGGGGCAGTTAAAGGCCATGAAGTATGGCGCCCTTGTGAAAGCAATTTACAGATACACCACTGTGAAACAAAACTATGGTAAGTTGTTTTACATATTTATGATAAATTATTTCCTACATATCTTGGATTATAGGCTGATTATGAACGACAAACATGTGGCTATTTTAGTGTTAAAAGGCTTTGATTATGATTCTTTTGAACTTTGTGTTTCTCAGGTTCATGAGCAGTTCCATATTTAAAAATCTCATTATTGCGGTGGAGTTTGCATGTGGAGATCAACCAGGAGCTATATAGATTGTACTCTACTATTGTAGCTTTGATCAAATTTGCATGTTGTCTTATTGTAAATTTACTGTCATTTACAATGAGAACTTCAGTTTTGGTATTTGATGTACGTCAATTCAAGAAACTACCTTAAATAAAATTTAAATATACAAAGTTAGCAATATTGAATAAGGTGTGTTGAATAATTGCAAAAAATAAAATAATGAATGGAGCTGTGCTCAAAATATTTCTTTTTGAGGTTCATTTTGAGCCTGAAATGTACAAAGAGTTTGAAACTTGCAGTAATTGCATACAAGTACAACATAATACATCATCCCCAGATCCTAATCAAACAACTGGACTCCACTTTTGTGTATTTGCATACACAAAATTCAGACTACTTTCACCACCATCTCAAAACAAAGGGCGAAAGCATATAGAAGTGAGATTTTTAACAGTGTTTCACGGACGGGGATATGCAAGTTGAAGTCATGGCGCACTAGTATGATCGAAGATGTAGAAGAATTCTAGGCTCATTTCATCATCTGCTGCAGTACAAATATACCCCTATAATAAACTCCATGCAGTATTTTCAATATTCTGTTTCCAGAACTCCATCAACTAGACCAAATTCCATAGCCTGGAATCCATAAAAGAGACAGTTAATTTTACATAGGAATATCATCACTAAACTTGTTGCTAGACAGATGCAAGTTTACTTAGCAACACTACCTCAGAGACGGATAAGAAACGGTCCCTTTCTGTGTACTGTTGCACTTTCTCAAGAGGCTGGCCAGTAAAGCTAGCATACATTTGGTCAAGTTTCTGTATCAAATATATTAACAAAAAGTGAAGAATGTTAAGTTGCTGCTTCTTTTCCCCCCAAGTATTAGGATTTATCATATTCTCCAAAAGTTTCATCCAATTCAGAGATAGAATCAGCCATCAAAATTTGTATTTACTTAAACTGCTATAATTGTACTTCTACTTCCTCATCAAACCCTTGCACAGTTGGAGTATTCACATTGTAAGTACTGTTGTTGCTAGTCTTTAAGCATGTCATGGACTTTGGCTGATCAAATTAAGCATTAAAATGCTTAAAGTAGAAGTGGGAAACTTTCACAAACACAAAAAGTAACAAACATATCAAGTACTTGCCCCTATTACAAGACTAAGGTTCAATTAATGGTAAAATCAATTAGCAGAGAAGAGCACTAAAGGTACTGCTAATAAGGGTTAAGGATAGAAAAACTGACATGACGTGATTGAACAGCTTCATTCACTTGGCGCCTAACATCCTCCACGTGACCCTGCAAGGGGAAAAAGGCAATTTTCAGTTAAAGATGTCTGTTGAGCAACCTTGCTTGAAATTGTGATGCTGGCAATATCTGGTAAATGGGCGATGTTTTTCTGTCCTTAGCTTTTCAAAGCACCATCACTTGGCTATTAGATCGTACAATATATTCATGTCACTGGAAGGAATCAGAAACTGCCACATACATCCTATTATTTTCTTGATTTTGCAGAAGCAGAAAATTGAATCAAGGAACCCCAACAGATGACAAAAAGTATAAGGTTAACACTTTATTGGCTATAGACTAGCTTTGTCTTTTTTTCCAGGTGTCTTTTTAACAAGAGGCCAGGAGCACAACTTTTCAAAGAAAGAATTCACATCCTACCCCGCATCCACTTTGTGGTTGATGTATCATAATGCGAGCATTTGGCATTGCATAACGCATGCCCTTCTCCCCACCAGCAAGCAATAGTGCACCTTGGCTAGCAGCAACGCCAAAACATACAGTTCCAACCTTAGGCTTTATCTGAAACATGAAAAAACAAACGCAGAAAACAAGACTCAGATACTGCAAAATGCAAACCTTCCCATAACCAATACTAAAATAATCCGAAAAAGCAAAGTGCAAGTTCTGCACCACAAGAAAGATTAGGAACAAAGCAAAAACTTAAGATAAAATTTCAATGTATATTTGAGAAAGAAGTTATGCTTACCCATGACATGCAATCATAGATTGCCAAGACAGAATAGGTACTCCCTCCTGGGCAGTTTAGATATATCTGCCGTCACAAAACCACTCATTGTCAAACATAGGGTATCTGATATAAATTATAATTTAACATTAGCAGATAATGAAACATTACCAATATATCAGCATTTTCATCAAGAGTGGCCAGTGTAACAAGCTGTGATATAACCCGTTGAGCGACTTGCGAATTAATTGGCTGACCAATAAATATAATTCGCTGTCTGAATAACACAGTAGAAAGATCCAACGGGCCACCTGGCGTCATGATAGCAGGCATCATGGGTGGATTCCCCTTCCTGGCCTCAACAACACCATAGCTGCAGGAAAATAGACAAGCAAAAGTAAAAAACCATGGAACAAGACAGCACAAAATATATAGAAGAATTTCATAACTATCCCAACTACATATGCACAGCATTCAACCATTAATTGGGAAATCAATAATATTGGTTGGTTTAGTCACCGAGTTCATAAAGATGAATTCACACAGTCACCGGGAAAATAATTTCCTTCTAATAAAGTACCAAGTATTCTCCAGCTCAATTAGGGGAGGTGCTGAAAACCCTTTATACAGGAAATTCAGCAGATCTATTCAAATTTACCTGATACTCTTTACTTTAATACATAATTATTCTCCTTAACCTCTACTCAATCTCTTTATATCCAAGAAAGAATACAGCCAATAAACTAAAGGAGCCACTTCTCATTCTTGTGCATAATCCCAAGCTAGCGACAATGTTTCCCTAAACTTAATTTTCATTTTTACTTCACGATTTATTTTCATTTCAAGAAAATCATTTATAGATGATTCTAGTCAACCATTCACAGTAGACAGTACTTATTCTCATCTGGTGTAGTTTATCCATTCTCGAAACAATTAGTTTGATATCATACTGCGATAGACTAAGAAGCCACTATCATTCATTTGCATAATCCAAAGCCAGTGCAGAAACAAAGTACAGAGAAGAATAACCAACAGTCAGAATTCTCGTGAGCAAAAACAAAGATAGATAAAAACGTTTCGTAAATAATAATGCCATTGGAGGATAATGTGGAATAACCTCCTATTATCAGAAGCCCGAGGGTCCTTCCGCTCATGCTTCAATGATAACCCTGCCCAATTTCAACAAACACAATAAGCATATCTTCCTCTCTACACACACAGATGTGCAATAACTGCTCTAAAACTACAGAACAAATACGGAATCCAGATATATTCGATAACAACAACGTGTTCAGCTATCATTATCCAAAAAACAATTGAACAGAACCTGCTGCCGAAACGCCGCCGTACGGTTTCAACGAGGCTACCTTCTGATTCCTGTTGAGAACGAGTTACAGTTTAGGCTGTAATTTCAGGGTGAAATCAACAGTGAAATAGAGTGCGTGAGTGTGTGAAATTGAGGAAGGAATAGATTGAATACCTGTTCTGAAATGAAGATGAAGATGTGGACGACTGAGTTCGAGTTGGATAAGCTGATTTCGACAAGTTCAATGGCGTTGCAATTGCAGAAGCCGCCATTTTCGTGCGCGGTGTGGAGCTCCGGTGAGAGGGGTTTAGAATTTAGAGTCTTTAGGCTTGACCCTGAAAGATTTTGGGGTCTTTGCGAATTAAAAGGTAAGTTAAGGACTGATGGTATAAATGAACTTTTCATCTTTATTGAATAATCATACTTAAAGCAATATTACTCCCGCCATTGACTTTTCAAAGGCATTTTGGATAGTAGTAAAATTACACTGATTTATAAATCTTAATATGTAGTACATTTGAAATATCAAAATTTTAATTATTAGTTCTACATATAAAGAAAATGGTATTTTATACCTTAAAATTTCAATAGCAAATATGGATGATTTATTCTAATTGTAATATGAAGCTAAACCAATGATGTGTGTTTTAACAAAAAACTTCCGTGAAAAGGCAAATACTACTATGGCCCTGTTTACTGGAGCTTATCTGTAGATCAGTTCAGTTCAGTTCAGTTCAGTGAAAATGCAATTTGATGAAATTCAGGTTAATTCAGTCATGCTGATTCCATTTTTCAATACATCAATTTTCACTTCAGTTCAGTTCAATTTAGTTCAGTTCAGTTCAATTCAGTTCAGTTCAGTTTAGTTCAGTACATCAAGAAATAAGTTCTAGTAAACAGGCCTATATATTGAGATTATTAGTAATTTAGCTGAGAGACTTTTATCAACTTTCCTCTTTGCTCATTGCCTTTGAAATTTATCCTCTCAATTCTCAAGCTCATTGTGTTTCAAATTACATCTTTGGATTTATATTTGTATATTAAGTTGATTACAATTCACCCATATAACTAAACTAAACCAAACCAAACCAAAATTAAGTAAAATAATAATAATATACATAAACGGAACTAAATTAAATTTCATCATATATATATATATATATATATATATATATATATATTCAAATTAATTAACTAAAGACCAATAATATTGCAAGTACTACTATAGATATACTAGGGCCAAGGCTCACGAGGCAAAACCACATCAAACCAGGATTCATCAACCCATGGAACAACAAATGATTTATACGATATTAAACATTTCGATTTCTTTCACAGGACAACAATTTATTATTGTAGATTAACACTCAACTCTAACCAAAGCAATATCTAAACAACTAATCGTATGCAGAAGAGGATGCAACCCACACGAGATTATCCGCCGGAAAGAAGTGGCACACCGGCGACTCGCCGGGAACCGTCTTCAGAACCTTAAACGCGACGTGATTGGGGTCCCACTCCGACGAGTCCATGTGGCAGATGGCCACCGCGTCAACCCTCTCCCCGTTCTCGCCGGCGAGCCGCAGCTTGAACAGGTTGTTGTCGCTCTTCTGGCTGTGGCAGTAGTACACCGCGTACGGATACGGCAGCGTGTGGCACGCCAGCATCCTCGGAGCTCGGATCACCGCAGGTTGTCCGACGATGGTGTAGTTCTGCAACACGCTCGCGGTCTGGTTCGTGTTGGTGGTCAGGACTTCCATGTCTCGGCCCGACCCGAACAGTGATTGGGCCGAGTCGAGCATGGCTTCCAACGAGGTGGCGCAGAACTTGGTTTCTGCCTTCATCGGGTCCATTTCGCAGTGTGAGAGAGTGGATTTGATGGCGGCGGATTGCGGCGAGTTTTCCGACAAGGAGAAGAACTTGATAAGGTAAGCTAGTTTTGAGGAAGAAAACGGGATTGAATCCGCCTCTTCTCTTGTCAACAGAGGTGGCCTTTTGGATATGTCTTTGATGCTGAAGTATACGAGGATCTTGTTCCCTTCCTTGAGATCTTGTTCGTGGAAGAACACGTGCGCCGCCAGATCCATCCGGTACGAGGATGAAGATGATGAACTCATTTCATGATTGTGGTGCTCGTGAATCTCCCTCGCTCCATCGATGCAAACACACTGCAATCATATATATGTAAGCAAAAAAATCGAAAACATATGATAAATATATATATAACTGAATTAAATTTCTGGATATATACCTGCAAAATGATGATTATGGCCGGAAGGAGGAGAATGGGACGATGCATTCCGGGACTGATCATGTCTTTGGATGTTGGTGTTTGATGTGTTCACAATGTCACTTTAAGCAGCACTAAAGGTCTTCTGACTTTTGAAAAGTATTTGGATAATAAACAAAAGCAATTTAGTGTTGATTTGGAGTTGTAGTTTAATGGAAATGCCTTCTAATGACTACGACTAAACTTAAAATAATCCTGCCTGACAAGGATTAATTTGGCTTAATGTAATAATCCAAAAATCTCTTGGATTTGATCACCTCACTTTATAAAAGAGATAATTTTAACATAAAATTGAAAAGATATTAATATTTGTACTTGTCAATCTTTTTTATGTGTGAAATGTACTCGTAATTTACAAATTGTCTGTATCAAATCCACTTACCCTTCAGATAAAATTTTATCAAATTTTTATTCTATATGTTTTATCCACTCATTACAACCTTTCATGAATAAAAATATTCTTTATAAACTCATTCATTTACTTATTTAATAGATTAGTGTATTTTTCATATAAAATAAAATTATTAATCATTGTATTTAAATCCTGTTTGATAGAGTTTATAATTCAATTTAGTTCAGAATGAAATAGATTTATCATGAAAAATACCATATTACGCTCCTCACCGCACCAACCCACCCAACATCACAAGCTTAGTGGAGAGAAAAATTTACGGCAACCCTAATCCAAACCGTTGACCGGCCCGGTGAGATAGATTCATCCAAATATCAAGTGGCCTGGGAAGAACTAAGCGTCAGGAGAATTGCATTATTTAATTAATGATTGATTTAAAGATGAACTAGGTCGCTTTCATTTCAGTGGAACATTTTCATGGCACACCTATTCATGGTCAACTAATCCAATCTCCTAAAGTCAAACATGATTGCAATATTAAACAAATCGAATCATGATTATGATCACTAGTAAATTACAAATATGTTTGACTTTTAAGGTGCAATAGAAAATGATGGACTAGAGATTCGTAAGTGCCGACGAAAGGACACAAACATGCACGGATCTATTGGCTGCACAAGCAGTTTAGGGTGTGCATGAACCTGTCAGTGAGCCGTACGGATTTGTTAATCTTCAATTTTTTTTCTACTGGCTTCTGCTGTCTTATTATGGTGATGAGCGCACAGTATACTGTTAGTCAAATAAGGTTTATAATAATAACCACCACGTTTAAGAAAATACATCAAAACTCCAGGGCTCTGTGTGGTTCGCATGGTTTTGGGTTTTGGTTTTGGTTTTTGGGTTTTGAGCAAAACCTGGTTTTAGAATTGGGTTTGATCAAAATCAGTTTTGGGTAAAACCTTGTGTGGTTGGAAGGTTTGGGTTTTGGGTTTTGAATTAACTATTAGGCCCTGTTTACCAGAGCTTATCTGTAGATCAGTTCAGTTTAGTTCAGTTCAATTCAGTTCAATTCAGTTCAGTGAAAATGGAATTTGATGAAATTCAAGTTAATTCAGTCATGCTGATTCCATTTTTCAATACATCAATTTTCACTTCAGTTCAGTTCAGTTCAATTCAGATCAGTTCAATTCAGTTCAATTCAATTCAGTTCAGTTCAGTACATCAAGAAATAAGCTCTAGTAAACAGGGCCTTATTATATATATTTTTTATTATTTTAGTTTTGGATTGAAAATTTGACATGCCATTTGATTTTACTTAGTCATTCATAATATTTTATTAAATAAAAAATTTGGTATATTAAACCGGGCCAGATAATATTTTATAAAGCATTTTATATCAGGTTGGGTTATGAATTTATGATCAAGTAAAAATTTTGGAATTTTTTTGACCCAACCTCATTTTACATTGTTTGCACAAAAATTTTAATTTTAATTTTGGATGGGGTCAACAATTTTAATTTGACTCAAATAATTCAAATAATGCATAGCTTTAAGTTCAATATAATATTAAAATAATAAATCGTCGATTTTTGAGTAAAAAGTATAAACCCAACCCAAGACTTATTCTCTAGATGAGTGATATTTACATTTTTTTTATTAAGGCCCTGTTTACTAGAGCTTATTTCTTGATGTACTGAACTGAACTGAATTGAATTGAACTGAACTAAATTGAACTGAACTGAACTGATCTACAGATAAGCTCTGGTAAACAGGGCCTAAGAAGGGTCAGATGTTAATTTTTGAAAAAAAGAAAAGAAACACAATTCTAACTTGACTAAATTTTATTATTTTAAAATTAGAATGAGATTATAAATTTTGACCCAACCGTTCAGGGTATACAATTTTAACTCGACTAAATACAAAAGACAAAATCAACTGTGTAGTTACTAAACTATTTGTAATGTTCTTTTAAATGGTCAATTTTTGGTCAAAACAAGATTTTTACAAATTGATTTTTTCACGTTAGAAAATGTAAATTGTAATTATAAATATTTAATTTTAGCGGATTTATAATGTTCATAATATTTTTAGAATAAAATGATCAAATAATTTATAAAAAACTTATTTTATTATATAATTTATTAATAAAAAATTACTTTTTATCTTATTTTATAAAATATATTTAGTTTACTATATATTTGTCCTAATTTTATACAAAAAATGAAAAAATCAGAAAAATATAATTTAAAATGAAAAGTCAAAACCTTGTCAAAACTTGGTTTTGCACCAAAACCCAAAACCTTGTGCGAAACAAACAAGGTTTTGGATTTTGGGCAAAACCAAAACCAAAACCCAAAACCAAAACCTGAACCACACAGGGCCCAGATCTTTCTAGGTACGTATAAAACAATTGTGTAAAATGGATGGTGCAGTATAATGTGGTTAAGCCATTGTTTATGAGGACCGTCCTACTTATGCGTTTAATGGATTTATTCATGTGTTTCACAGTTTTGTTAGTTCATTTACACATCATTACAGATTATAAAAAACAAAATTGTGAAACACCAGAACAAATCTGTCAAACACATGAACCCAGATTATAGCAAACAAAACTGTGAAACACATGAACAAATCTATTAAACACATGAACCCAGATTATAGCAAACAAAACTGTGAAACACGTGAACAAATCTACTAAACACATGAACTATCATTCGTCCTACCATAAGCTTATGGTAGGACGGTCTCACCCAAGACTTTGTAATTGTTTATTAATAACGTGTAATTTAGTTAGTAACATATTTCGTTTATAAAATATTTCGTTTTGAATTTTATGTTAGTAGTTTAGTCAACTACGATTACAGTAATTACCGGCAGATCCACAATTAATATAGTTTTAGATCGGAACTCACTTTAATTACCGACAAAATTATCAGGATTGTTTCTGAACTAAAAACGGAATCGGATTGTAGGATTGTAAGATTCCACCACCACAGTTTTTAAGGCTAAAATAAATTAGCTTTAGTTTTTTCATTAGACAGCCATTTTCAGAAGGCCTTTAGTCGTTACCTTTTCACGTCTTGTATGCAACGAGATCAAACAATTAATAAGTGTTGGCCGGAACATTTGGCCGATAAGTCGATTGCCCGTTTCGTGCTGAATTAGACATTTGATATTATTAGAGTCAACCCATCGGCGACAACCGCATATGAGCCGCCCGGACGGTCCGGCAGCCAATAAGTATGGCATGCCGTGAAATTATATCCCGTTTATTTTTTATTTAAAGTCAAAAGCTTTTACATTTGTCATCTTGAAAGTCAAATGTTTTCCATTCTATTACTCCCACAACTTCAATTGATGGATATAATTCGGCCACACCAACTCAACTTTGAATATGATTTTTATATTTTTTAGGAAAATATGGAATATATTTTTTTTGTCATTTTGATTTTTTTTCTAATAATTTTAACTTCAATTCAGTACTTTAGCAAAAATAAAAGAAAACCTAATTTAGTTAAGTGGAATTTAATTTAATTTATTAATGTTGAAGTAAATTTATTTAAATCTAATCAGACTTAATTGATTAAATATTAAATCATCAAGCAAAAAAAATCAATAGAACATAATTAGATTAATTTTATAGCTGTTGAACTAAATTAATTAGAGTTGAATTGAATTTAACAATAATCAAAAGGTGATACTCAAATAGTACTATGAACTTTAAAAGTCAACTATTGTAGGTGTGTTACAATATCACTGGCTGCATCACAACAACTCATCCATCGTGCTAATTCATATGGGGTTTTCTGTTCATAAGCTTGACTGCCAAGTTCTTAAGAACCAATAGAAGTTGCCCACTGTTAGATTTTGCTACAGCACCGGATAGTACGTACTAGATTTCTTTACTGTATATCGATCGTTGTATTGTCAAATAAAACTAGTAGCTATTTTTTCTTTTCTTTTCTCCAGAAGTTGGCTAAATGCGACTATTGAGGACGTGATCATATACATATAATATACTCTTCTTTTCCATCTCAATTTATCATCATCAATTAAATAAATGACGTAGCTAGTAGGCTAGAATGATCCCTTCATATTTTATAATTATTCAAAATTTCGAACTTTTATAACCTGAATTTGCACATATATGATGAATTAACATTTTTTCATTGATTTATAAAAGTTAAAGTGTGTATATACAACTAAGACAGAATGAGTATGTAAAAAAGTATTACAAATTCTCATTTCATACATGTCTCTACAAAAATCAAGCACTATAAGAGACCGTTATCAGTTGTCGTTGAGGAGTTTCAACCCCACCAGCATGGTTAAGTTTTAGATTGTTGGTGTCGCTAGAGTTCAGCCAGCTCACATGGACCGACTCGAGACTGAGTTTGGTGTGAATTTATACTGAATAATAGTAATATACTAAGGACTATGAATGATCAAGGAAATTGACTGAAAAATCAAGCAAATTGAATGAAACATCAAATTTATTGAAAGATCAAGGCAAAACATGAATACTCAGGGGAACGGACCGAAACATCAAGCAAACTAACTAATGGATCAAGCAAAAAAAAATTAAATGATCATTCCCTTGGCCTTTGGTCTCCACAAGGACATGTCTCACCT
Organism: Cruciata laevipes; assembly: GCA_963678965.1. Lineage (NCBI taxonomy): Eukaryota > Viridiplantae > Streptophyta > Magnoliopsida > Gentianales > Rubiaceae > Cruciata > Cruciata laevipes. The sequence goes on along the minus strand of OY787634.1, from coordinate 1,925,023 downwards.
AAGACTTTCTCAAAATGTACAACATCTCTCAGTGCGATTTAGTCTACGACTTTTCAGAACACCATACGGTTTCTTCAACTTATTTATTTATCAGTGCAATTTAGTCTACGACTTTTGAAAACACCAGACGGTTTCTTCAACTTATTTTTAAATAAATGTCTAAACCCTAGTGCGATTAAAATGGTCCCATATTAGTACACCATTGTTATTTTATTTCATTTTTGATAAATTTTAAATTACATTCAATCTTTGATTACCACCATTTATGATAGATTTGTTTGACTCTCTTATTTAAGCCATAATTAAAAAGCAAAGGTGAGAGTTTAAAAATATAGGCGAAAAGGCGTTGATCATGGGCAATCAGTACTATAGCACTATAGTACTACAGCGTTGATCATGAATCAAATAATCCCCACTATGCGGTGGGGAACATGTCAGAAATCGTAGACCTCAGCTCTCCCAAAACAAATTAAAAACGTTTGTATACGCCACGATTATGCTTTCCACTAACCGTCAATATCTGACCATTCACATAAACTAATGTTAGGTAATAATCAAAACCAATATTTAAACAACGTTATTCAACGTTAGTTCTCACTATAAAATCTTCCTCACCGAGTCAACATTTTTTCAGTTAGAAGCCAGGATGATCATGAGAAGTCCATCTCTTACAATCCTCCTCCTCATCGTCATCCTCGCATCATTCACCTCGGTGAGTCCAGTTTATCTGTTGTTTCTGACTGTTTCATTTGACTGGTTTAACTGTATTTGCTTACGATCCCAAATATTTTAAACAGGGTTTTGCATCCATTGCTGATCAGGGGAGAAAGTTGGGACCGGAAGAGTACTGGAAACATGTGATGAGAGAGCAACCGATTCCGAACGCGATCAAAGGCCTCATCCCGAAGGATTCAAACACGCATCACAAATTTTCGAATTCGAAGACTTTTTACCTCACTGATTTTGATACGGAAAACAACATCATAATCTACCACAAGAGCGTTATTATTAACTGAGATGATCATGTGATCGGAACGGTGTGGAGATTGAGGTTAGGAGATAAATTATGTATGTTGTAACTAAATTAAAGTAGAGAGTTGAGGTTATTAAGGTTGTAATATCTGTGAGCTTATATATGTAGTGTGTTTATCTCGTCTTAATCTGAGGAATCTTTTGATCATAGAGGTTTTTACTGTTCTATTTTTACACCGTGATAACTGATAAACCTGCTAGCTGTGGGAAATTTTCTTCATCAGGTGAACTTTCCATCGGATGAGTTGACTTTATTTTCCCGGTTGAAATGATGGGTTTTTTTTTTTTTTTTTTTTGATGAGTTAATTAACAAGCCCTTCTAATTCATGTTTATATGGGCCTTTTGGTGGTTCATACTCAAGCCCATTTTAAGCATAGCCATATTTACAATTAAGGGCTTGCTAAATTATATGGTTAATATTCTTCCATTGCACTTTTGTGTAAGTTTACAATATGTGTTCACCAATTACCTTTTATCGCGTAAATTTCACTAAATAAAAGTTAAGCTAAGACTAAATGATGAAATTTAAATATTAGTATATTACCGTCTAATAAACATCCATTTTTTACTAGTTACATGATAATACATAGTAAATACAAGTATACCAATATTCATAAATTAAAAATAACATAAAATTTACTAGTTCAATAAAATATAAATACAGTGCAAGTATACCAATATTTATAAATTTACAAGTACACCAATATACTAGTGTTTGACTGCCCATTCTTTTTTTTTTTTTTAAAGCAAACCACCTATGAAAGGTGGGGGGAGAGTTTTATTTGGGATCCCCAATCCCATTTTTAAGCCTGAAAGGCAGAGTTTTTACAAGCACATATGTGCATCAAAAAGTAACAAGTGTTCCTAGGTATTACCTCTAAGATGGTAACTACCTTATACTAAAAAGAGAAAAATAGAAACTAACAATAAAGGCAGTGAGTAGTACACCAAGATGTTTCAAAAATCGAAGGACTTGTTTTAGCACAAGCAGATTAGCGAATCAACAATGTCGAAACACAACTTTGCCGATGCTAATAAATCCAAGATTAACTATAAACATCATAGGTGTGTATCAGCAAAACGAGATAGGCTCTCCCACACCCAGAGGTTATGTTAAGGGAGTTCAAAGCTCCGAGGCAGCAGAGAATTGCAGTGAAACCCAGCAAGCATGTTGATCAGTATCAAATAGTATGGAGATGGCTTCACTACAGAGATGGTATTCCTGCAATTAGAAGAAGCAGAAAATTATCAGTAGCATCCATTCACGTGTTGAGGACTCTAATTGATGGAATATGAAGATCCATATGAATCAGAGCCTTAATGTGAGGTGGCATAGAAGAGAAGGAAACAATGGTGTTTAATTTCAGATCTAAAGCTTTCTTAGAAAGTGCATCAGCTACCATATTTCCTTCTCTATAGACATGTGTTAGTGAGAAATTCCCCAACATGGACTTTATATCATCACACAATGCAAATAATTTCCAATGAGCTGTGATAGGATTTAGGATCATAGAGATTCCTCTCAAGCAATCAGATTCAATAATGAATTGAGTTCCAGGAATGCAATGACAGAAAATAATCCCTTTTTTTATTGCATGCAACTCAGCTTCTAGAGGGGAATGTGCATGTGTGTAACTGTACTGAGCATTGACATATTGGCCATATTGATCTCTACAAATAATTCCTATTCCTGCCATATTATCCAAAGAGGACCATGAGGCATCAACATTTACTTTCAAACCAGCCATAGGATATTTCCATTTAACTTTAATAATCTTTGGCTTTGGTGGTTTTTTCAGTAGAGGAATTAGGCCATATGTAGATAGTTCAGTATCAAAGGAGGATGATACATGTTGGGGTTTGGCAACAAAAGAATTGAAAATCAGTTCCCTAATATCCCTGAGCATCAGTGACTTTACTGGTGGTTTATTTTCAAAAAACATGCTATTTCTAGCTTTCCATAAAAACCAGCATGTAAAGCATGTTATCATGTGAATAAGCTTAGTATGGAGAGCTGTAGTGCCAGAATAGCTTAGGTAAAAAGATATCCTATTCCAAATAGTTGAAAAGGATCTATCAACTATACCAACCAGTGCTAGACTTTCTTTCCAAATAGACATAGAGAAATCACATTCATTGAAAAAATGATCAATTGAATCACAGTTCATGCAGAAGCAACATTTTGATGCAAATGTGAATCCCATATGAGTGAGAATATCATCAAAGGGGAGAAGAGAATTTAGTAGTCTCCACATTAACACAGATATCTTTTTTTGGATTCTACTATTCCATATTTTGGAGAGTGAGACAGAGTTACCTTGGTGCTCCCTGAGTGCATTATAGGTAGACTTGAAAGAGAAGAGCCCTGTGTTGTCAAGCTTCCATATAAGTCTGTCATCCCTGTGATTGTGGATCCTAGCTATCTGTAAAAACTCAACCAAATCATTCTGAACAAAAGGAGAAATAGATGGTAGATACTGGGTTTTTTGATCAATGAAATGAGCCACTGATGTATCCCTTGGAATGATAGTTTGATCAGGATCAATAAGCTCACAAATGGGACCAGAGTTGGACCAGTTGGAGTCCCAGAAACTACAGTCACCTCTTCCATGAATCACCCTAGTGTTTGACTGAGCAAAGGAGTTAACTTGGCAGATCCTTTTCCATGTTGGAGAATTTTTTGCTGACTGAGGAAGAGAAGAAATAAGAGTGGTCCAAAGTGCATCTCCTTTCTGGTATTTCCACCAGAGCTTCACTGAACATGCATTGACTATGCCCTGAACTGATCTGCATCCCAACCCATTTTCTGTTACAGGAAAACAAAGCCTTTTCCATTTTCTCCAAGTTTTTCTTGGTTTGAGGTCAGTTACACCCCAGAAAAACTTGGAGAATTTCTTCTCAATGAGCTTGACAATGGATGAGGTTGGGGACATGACAGTCCATACATGTTGAGGCAAAGCATATAGACAAGATTGAATCAGAGTCAACTTTCCTCCAGTAGATAGCCACACATTTTTCCAATTATTAAGTCTTCTATCAATAAGCTCAATGACTGGTTGAAAATGAAGATTTTGTACTTTCCCGGTAAAAATTGGACATCCCAGATACTTGAAGGGAAAAGTACCCTGCTTCATACCTAGAATAGCTTTTAACTGGTTAATTTTAGAGAGGGTGGCATGCCTACTGATATAAAAATCACTTTTATCAAAGTTGATTTTTTGTCCAGTAACCTCTTCAAATTTCACCAGGAAAGCTTTGATTATTATGAGGTTAGGCTTGGAAGCTTTCAGAAACACAATTGTGTCATCAGCATAGGAGAGATGTGAAACTGGGGATAGACTCCCTGGAATGCTATAGTGTTGGAGTTTTCCAATAGCAAAAACAAAGGATAGACTCCTTGTAAATGCTTCAGAGAAAAGATTAAAGAGGAAAGGAGAGAGAGGGTCTCCTTGTTTGATGCCTCTTGAAGCTGGAAAGAAACCAACTGGATTTCCATTTATAAGTATGGAAAACCAAGCCTGTGAGAGGTTTCTCATGATGCACTTGACAAACTGACCATGGAAACCAAATTTCAGCAGCACACTATTCAGAAAGGGCCAGCTGACTCTATCAAAAGCCTTCATGAGGTCAAGTTTTAGAAAGCAGTTGGGAGACCTGTCTTTCTTATTAAGATGTCTGACCATTTCCTTAAGATAAAGTATATTATCTGAAATATCTCTATCACTCATGAAAGCAGTTTGATTTGGGGAAATTAGTGCAGGCATAAGTGGTTTCAATCTGAGCATAAGGATTTTCGAAAATATTTTATTTAGCACATTAGATAAACTAATAGGCCTGTAATCATGGAAAGAGACAGGTGTATCTTTCTTTGGTATCAGTGCTATCCAAGTGCTGCCAATGCCTCTGGGCATGTCTATGCCAGATAAGAAATCATTTGAAGCTCTAAGGAGGTCAGATGCAATAAAATCCCAGGATTTAATGAAAAATTTTGCAGTGAAACCATCTGGACCAGGGGAGCTTTTTTTTATTAAGACTAAAAACTACATTCCTAAGCTCTTCTAGTTCCACTGGTTTAATAAGTTGCTGGTTCTGTGCATCAGATACTAGTGATGGAATCTGACTTAGAAAATGGCTATAGAAAAGACCTTGTTCTGGGATATGCTCAGAAGAAAGTAATCTATGGTAGTAGGCAATGGCCTCATGCTCAATGTCAACTGCACTATCTAGCCAAACTCCAGAAGAACTCATAACCTTAGTAATGTTAAGCCTGCCTTTTTTTTCTTTAACAGAGTTATGAAAGTACTGTGTGTTATCATCCCTCTCTTTAAGCCATTTAATCTTAGCTTTACACTTCCAGAAATGTTTCTGTTCATGTAAAGCTCTAATTAACACAGCCTTGCATCTGTTCATTTCAATAAGATCAAGCTCTGAATTACTAGATTCATATTGTATTTCCTGGACTCTAAGATTTTCCTCAGCTACACTAACATTAGCATGCACATTACCAAAAACTTCCTTATTCCATATTTTCAAAAACTTTTTCACTCTTTGGAGTTTAAGGAAGAAAATGAGCATACCTGTGTGCTGTGAGGGCACACTTACCTGAAGAGGCATGTTCCAATTATTTTGGATGTGTGGGAGGAGTTCAGCTCTCTTAAACCAAGTGTCCAGAAATCTGAATGGTCTGGGCTTGGAGACATTGTCAGTATTAATGGAAAGAAATAATGGACAATGGTCAGATGATTCCTTACTCATGATTTGAATTGAAGAATAAGGAAAGTTAGTTTTCCAACTCAGGGAACAAAGGCCCCTGTCCAGTCTTTGGATAGTTGGATTACTAACTCTCTTATTTGACCAAGTGAAACCATTACCTACCGTGTTTATATGCTCAAGACCAAGCCTACCAATGAACTTATTGAAATCAGCTATACTACCTAAATTGGGAGTGGAAGAACCTTGGTATTCACTTATTGAAGTGATGGCATTAAAATCTCCTATGTACATTGCATTAGTAGTAGGAAATCTTTTAAGGTCCTTCCACATTTGCTTTCTCCCATTTCTACTTCTCAGTCCATAGATAAAGAAAGCATTGACTGGGCTTTTTATTTTTGGACTTTGAATATTAACAAATAGAAACTGTAAATGGTCAAGAATAAGATCAACTTTAATGGAATCTTTCCAAAGTAACCATATTTGACCATTATCAGCTTGCATGCAGTTTGTGAAATGAAACAATCTCATATAGTGCTCACATTTAGAATTTCTATGTTGTGGCTCTATAAGGCAGATTAAGTCGAAATTAAATTCATGGCACATGTTTTCTAGTCTCAACTCAGAGGTTCTCATTCCCCTGATATTCCAGACCAGAAATTTTAGCTTAGAGTTTGTGGTATTCATAAATCACCATTTTGAGGGCTTTTTGAAAAAGAACTGGTCATTTTTTGATTAACTTGGGTAAAAAAGGTAGGGATACCTGCTTTAATTACATGTGTTGGTGGATCCCCTTCAATATCCTCCGAGGATACAGAAGATATTGATTCATACTCATCAGAGTCTGTACTATTGATTGAAATAGTTGTTGTATCCGCTGAGCCATCATCGGGATTGAGTTTACTTAGAGGAGTGAACCTGTTTCTATTCTTTTTCTGAGAAAGGAACAGAAGATCATCACTGTTAACTGTATCAAACTGAGTATGAGTGAGCTTACCTCTTTCAAGCAGAAAATCATCATGAGCATGAGAGGATCTCCTTTTTGGAAAAATGAACTGTTGTGGAGGTTGGGAAAGATTGGCAGTTTGCAAATCATCAGTGTTATCCTGAGTGTGACTTGTATCAGCATCATCACTTTTATCGTGCTGAGAAGCCTGATTCTGCTCAGTAGCATCATTAGACTCCAAACGATCACCAATTTGAGGCTGCTCCGTGGCTGCATTAGTATTGACAGCTAGAGAAATCTCAATCTGTTCAATAGCATCATTAGACTCCATACCATCACCACTTTGAGGATGTTCAGTGGCTGCATTAGTGTTGACAGCTAGCTTGTAGAGAGATGGATGAGTTGTAGGATTGGTATTACTCTTCTGAAAGAAAGAGGTGATGGTGAGTTGGGAGGATTTTATTGGTGAGGAAACTGGCTTGGAAGATGGGACATTGTTGAGGTTTTTTTGCCAGACTTGCTGATTTTTCTTGGCATGTGGTGGTTTTTTGTTATGGTGATGGACATTAGCTTTCTTGTTGGACTGGCTTGGAGGTGTAGGGTTTGCCGTTTTCTTTGGTGCAAGAACTGGCTGCTTCAGTGGTGCAGGTTTTGCTACATTCATAGGTGGATGGTTTGTTACTTTCAGGTGTGCAGGATGTTCAGTAACAACCAGTTCAGAGCCAAGGTCCACATTCTTTGGATGTAAAATTATGCATTCCCGGTTAGAGTGGCCTAGTCTTTTACAGTGAGTGCAGTAAGTAGGCAGATCCTCATATTCTATATCAAATTCATCATTCTGAATGGTGTCACCAAGCAAAATAGAAGATGGTAGAGAGGATTGAAGATCTACCTCAACACACAGTTTCATTGCAGAGGGTCTGGAGAGAGCTTGTGTGGCTGCATCCATCTTGATAAACGTTCCTACTGTGTTCCCGACTTGTTGGACTGTAGCCAAATTGTAGTAGAAAACAGGGATGTAACGCAGTGTGATCCAAACCGGGACAATAGAGGATTCTCGTTTTGGGGAGAAATCTGGTGTCCACCTAAGCACCCTCATCTGAAAACCATGGATATTCCAAAGGGCTTTCATCCAGCAACGTTGGAAATCCTCTTTCAGTTGGAATCGGAGAAGAATGTGGCGGTGATCGAGAGCCCCAATCTGGTATTTTCCGGTGAAGCCTACCGTCTTCATCGCCTCTTCGAGTCTATCCATTGAGGGCCGACCTTTCTCGAATTTTCCAATAAGAGCGTTCTGATAATGGGCTGATAGCAATTTGACATCCTCCGGTGAATAGAGGCACGCTAGCTTTCCTTTGAATTGGGTAATCGGTTTGACCGATGGGGTATTTGGCAGTGTGGCATAGAGAGGTGGGGAGCGTTGTTGGAAGGCTGAGAGATATGGAGTTTGCGGTTGTTGGGGCGGCGACTGCGGCGTTTCAGGCGGTGGCTCCGCCATGGGCGGAGCAGAAAGACCCTGTTGACGAGCCGTTAACGAGAACTATTATGTCAGATTTAGCCGTTTTCGGCAACTGTTCTGTAAAAAGGGGGGGCGCGTGGGGTTTGATTGCGAAAGTTAGAGAAGAGAGAGGAAACTTCGCATGGAGAGAGAAAAAAGCCGATTTGGTTGTATGAGCTGCCTTCTGTGATAAGTCAACATATTGTTTGACCGCCCATTCGATAGTTGCATAGTTTATTACGTTACTATCATTTATACTATTGAATTATAAATTGTTAAATAACATATATGTGATTGATATTATGAGTCCGTATTTATTATTAAATGTCATAATTTTTATTATGTGTTTTTTTATATATCCAGATTCATTACAATAGTTTTTTTATCAAGTTGCATTTCCATTTCCATATCCATTCTAAATTAAAGTTATGATGTAATTGTATTTGATAGCATGTATTAATCATTTGTTTCAAATGCTGGCTTGCATTTTTGCACTAACAATATATTTAGAAACTCACAAATCACAATCTACAAAAATTAAATGCAATGGTTTCCAGTCTAATCCGGTTTGATGAATGTGGTACGCATGAAGAACAAAATCCAAAGCCATCGCCGGTAATTTTCTTTTGTTGTCCAAAAAAAAAATTTCTTCTAAAATATTGTTAGAAAAACAAAATCAGATTCCATATTCTCGCTGTATACTAATTGCTCTCTCTAAAGCAAGAATTGATCCTTTTGGACCACGTGTTTGAAATAATACAATGACTTATGACACTATTGTGTGATAATATTTTTGTTATATATTAATATAAAACAAATCATAAACCATTATTACGAATAAATTCGTATTGTTGAGTGTTAAACTATGTCAAATTGTTTTTTCAAAAATAAATAAAAAATATCAAATTGTCATGAATGTGTGTTGAAAAATGTGCAGTCAAAGTATGACACTTTTAAAACGTAATAAAACGTAATAATGTATCTATGCTAAAATGATAAAAAAAAAGTAATTATTTTTTTATTCCTTCCTTATTGCCTAAATTTCATTCCTCTCATTAATGTGTTCAATTTTCTCAACGAAAAATAATATCTCGAAGCATCTATATAAGAGGCATACTATTCACCATCTTTTGACCACAAAACTACATCAAACCAAACCATTCAACCATGAAATTCTTCTCAACAACCTTCGTTCTCCTGGCATTCATACTGGTACGCATCAAAATTAAAATTCTTAAAACTGAATTTCGTTTAGATGATTTTACATAAATTCTTATAACACTATTTTTCTTGATGATTCATTTTTGTTGATTTTGAATAATTGATTACAGGTTAATGCCGGATTTGGAATTGCCGGGCGACAGGCGCCGGAGGAGTACTGGGGCGCCGCCATGGGCGGAGAAGCCATGCCGGAAGTGATCAAGCATGAGGTGGAAGGCGCTGAGCCGTCGGATCAGAAGTTTCTCAAGTCTTTCGACACCGCTGCTAACGTTATCATCTATCACGGCGTTAAGTTTCGCAAGAATTTCGATACTAAACCCACCGGTTTACTTTACCATGCCAAAAATCATGCTGGAGAGACCGCTAGTGAAAAAGTTGTATCTTAAATTGATTTAGTTTGATTTGCATCAGTTATCAACTAATGTTCAATCAATTAGTGATCAATTCATATGAATAAAGAAGTTTGGTTTTTTGAACATATATCAAATCTTGTTTGGATAAAAGTGTTTTTCTTGTATAATCAATTCAATTAAAATCTATAAATTTCGCAATCCTTTAAGTTAAAGCATATATATCTATGCCATTTGTATATGTACATTATAGGTAATTAGCTCGATAATTAAAAAAATTCTGATCAATACTAATGTAGTCAAACATAAAAGAATATCCTCATTGAACACCTTAAATGTGACACCTTATTTTCAAAATAAAGACAAAGAACTTATGTCACATTATAGTTTTTTGTCAAACCTCACCTTTAACAGCTAATATTCACCAATTTAATATTAAATTTAATTAAATTATAAAAATCATATATCTCGTTATCATCTACTAAATCGTAATTGAGATTACCATGAAAATGACATGAATTTACATGTTAATTCTAGATTTACACCATCTACATACACTAAATTGAGCTAATTCCAACTACGTTGACAAAAACCAAACAACCAAGGTCTCACAATGTTTTAATTTATTGGGAAAAAAAGACATGAACAATTGCTTAAAAACACACACACACATTGGCGATATACATATTACACATCCGGAAATCATGATACAAATGAAGCAGGTGCAATTTGTGAAACCAAAACAAAGTTGTCCGCAGGGAAAAAATGGCAAACTGGATCCGACCCGGGTCCGAATCCAAGAATCCGGAAAGAAACATGATCGGGGCTCCATTCAGAGGTATCCATATGACAAACCGCAAGAGCTTCGACCCGGTTTCCATCATTTTGACCCGCTAGAGAAACCCTGTAGACCCGGCTCTCACTCTCCTGGAAATGACAGTAGAAAACCGTGTACGGGTAAGGCATTGTATGGCAAGCCACCGCCTTCGAAACCGAAACCCGAACCGGGTCCCGAATAACCACGTATTCCTGGACCGAATCACTAGGCTTTGTGAGATAAACTGTAGAAATAAGATTGGGTCTGGATCCGGGTCCGGACCCCAAGAATCGGGTCGCAAAGTTGAACATGGATTCATAGGAAGTGGCACAAAGCTTGGTTTCTCCTTTAATGGCCTTAACCTCACATTCTCTTAATGTATTCTCCATGGCTAGGGCTTGTGGAGATCCATGGGAGAATTTGAAGAGTTTGAGAAGATCATGGAGATGTTTTAAAGAAAAAGGAATTGAATCCGCTTCTTTTTTTGATAATGAGCTTGAAGGAAGATCTCTACTAGGGAAAAAAATTGGCATTTTGTTTCCCAATTTCAAATCTTCTAATTTGAAGAACACGATTGAAGATGGATCCATATGGTCCATCATCATGTGGGACGACGAAGCTGAATCCATGCTATGGAGGCGCAGAACATCGTGCTCAGAACTTCCGAGAACAATGTTTACATAAATACCCTGGAAATATCGACATTATAATAACTAAATGAATGAAAAAGAATGATACAACGAATCAGAATGTTTGAAGAACTTAAGTGTTACCTGAAGAATGAGGAGATGAAGGAAGAGGCCTCCAAATGCAAGTTTACTACCGAAATTCATTGGTTGATGTTTGTGGCTATGGTGGTTGTGTTTTTTGAACTTGTAGTGAATTGTTTTTACAGAAAAATAATGTTTGATTGAAAGTATGAGGTAAGCAAAGCAACGTGAATCAGGGAAGTTTTGGTGCATGAAGATAAGGGGTCTAATTGGAGATTTGACATTTCCAGGGAATCTTGTCCATGCCCCTGAAGAAGATTTGCAGTCCATTCATGTTTTTGTGCTTGTCGGCTGTATAAATTAGGAAAGCTCCGTTCATGACTTAAATTACAAATCTTTTTTTTTTATGAAAGATAAATTGCAAAAGATTATAAAAGATTAATCTTGTAAAAACTTTCATTTAATAAGTCCTTATTAAATGTTTTCGCATTTTTTTAATTTTTAATTTATTTTTTATCAATTATTTTCCTCTTAATTGTATATCGAAGAATAACAATTGTTGAATTTCAATATTAAAGTGGTAAGATTTTGCCATGAGTGTCTTTCACTTTTATCACAATTTGTTATGCATACATTTTTCTTTCATTTAGAAAATTTATCTATTTTTTAAAATTATTTTTCTTATTATATGTACATACTAAATGTTAGGATTAAGATTTTTTCTTTAATTGACGAGGTTTCGACACTAGCGATATCATGTATTGATGAGCTTTGATGATGTGTAGGGGACGTGGCGCCACACATGTGGCAGCAATTTGACTAACATTGACCGGCGGTGGGGTAACGTTTCGGTGGTAGTCGATGGCGGTCAAGTGGTGGTCCGGTGGCAGTCCAACGGTGGTTCGATAGTGGTTTGCGGTGGTCTGGTGAGGTGGAAGGCTGGTTGGAGATGAAAGGGGGAACTAAGAGAAATATAATATTTTATTTGCAACTTAGTCCTTGTATTTTTTCCCTTATATTGTGGACCCGAAAATAAATATTTATTTTTTTGACCCCGAAATTTTTAGAAAAATGTTTTGTTTGGCCCCTTACTCTCTTTTCATGGATCAAATTAGGGTATGCCTCATAGGAGAAATTTTTTATTATTTAGAAACTGGCAAAAAATACTAATTCTCAATTGAGACCTGTCTCCATTGAGACCAAAGATTATATGAGACTTCTATTGATTGAATTAAGCTCACCCGCCGATTTCCTTGATTGAATTTGTCGTTGGTGAAATTGACCAAGGAAATGATCAAGGAAATTTGACCGAAAGATCAAGCAAATTGAACGAAAGATCAAATTAACTGAAAAATCAAGGCAAAACAAATATACTCAAGCATATTGATTGAAAGATCAAACAAACTGACTAAAAGATCAAGCAGAAACAGTAAATGCTCATTCCCCTACTCTTGGTCTCCACAAGGACAGGTCTCATTCAAGACTTTCTCGGCAAAAAATTTACGAATAATATTCTACCTTTTTTACTTCTTACTTTTTTAAAATATGTGTGTATATCTTGAGAAGCCAAAGAAATTCTTTGTAATCAAATTTCTACCTCGCTAACGAGATAAATTTAATTGTGCAATCCATATATTAGTACTTGCGCATTTTCCAAATGTTTTTCTATTTGTACGTGTAGTATTACAATACATCATAATTCATACATCATCTAATAATAAGATGAAAAGCTTATATGTGAGCGAGCCGTTAATTTAAGTGTAAGACAAATTCTCAATTTAATTAATACATATCTCAATTAGTCTCATTAAATAATTATATTCAATAGATAAAAGATCAATATTAAAAACAAGAAAATTAGCAATAATATAATGAATGTACATGTTTAATATATAAAAGATCGGGATTCAAAGTGAGATTTTTTCCCCCCTCTAATACAGAGGAAACTCGTGTATCATGAATTCATGATTCATGCATGTACTAGGAAGTTAAGCTACCTTAAAAAACAATTAATGTAAGAGAAGGTCTTGGGTGAGACCTGTCCTTGTGGAGACCAAAAGCAGGGGAATGAGCATTTATTGTTTCTACTTGATCTTTTAGTCAGTTTGTTTGATCTTTCAATCAATGTGCTTGAGTATTTTTGTTTTGCCTTGATTTTTCAGTTAATTTGATCTTTCGTTCAATTTACTTGATCTTTCGGTCAAATTTCCTTGATCATTTCCTTGGTCAATTTCACCAACGACAAATTCAATCAAGGAAATCGGCGGGTGAGCTTAATTCAATCAATAGCAATCTCATATAATCTTTGGTCTCAATGGAGACAGGTCTCAATTGAGAATTAGTATTAATGTAAAGGCGGGACAACTGGACAAATGAAATGTTGACAAGAAATGTTGACAGCTTACTTTAAATAGTGAATTATCATTGTGTAGAATTTCTCGATTCAAAAAATTGCTTAAGAGTTTTTCACAGTACAGTGTAAAGTATACAAAAGTTACACGGTTTAAGAGAGATTATTTTCAAATAATATTCTATCACAAGATAATGGAGTGAGAAACAATTACGCGGGAAATGTTCAAGATTGGTTACCCCGCCCAAGGAATTATTGATGAATCATGTGATTCGTGATTGCACCATACTCCAGCATATTAAATTATAAGTATATAGATATATGGGAGTGCTCAAATAAAATACAATTATGCTGGACAATATTATAGATGTAGGATATCCCAGTGTCGGACCAGTCCATTATTGAAGATATACAGAGTCTTGGGTGAGACCGTCCTACCATAAATTTATAGTAGGACATATGATAGTTCATGTGTTTAATAGATTTGTTCATGTGCTTCACAGTTTTGTTCATGTATTTCACAATTTTGTTTGTTATAATCTGGGTTCATGTGTTTGACAGATTTGTTCTTGTGTTTCACAATTTTGTATTTCGTTTGTTATAATTTGTAATAATATGTAAATGAATTAACAAAGCTGTAAAACACAAGAACAAATCCATTAAACACATGAACTATCATTCGTCCTACCATAAGCTTATGGTAGGACGGTCTCACCCAAGACCTTTCACTTTCATTTATGTTCAATCTTCTCACTTTTAAGACTGGTCCGTGTATTATTCAGTGAGACCAGTTGATATAAGTTTCGATTGAGAATTTATATAATTCATGATCGGAGAAATCAAGAATGAATCATATGATTGTGATGCAATAAACTCTGGTCTTCTCACTTTTAACATTGATCTTTGTATTATTCAGTGAGAGAATGAGACCAGTTGATACAAGTTTCGATTGACAATTTATATTATTCATGATCGGAGAAATCAAGAATGAATCATATGATTGTGATGCAAATCATGCAATACACTCTAGTGAATCGATCAACAACATTTTCAAAGTACACAGTAAAAAAAGAATAAGATAGATGATCCCCACATGAAAATAACAAACATTGAGAAAAAACTTTAACTCGTTTAAAAAAGTTGAGTATATGCATGTACAGACGAGAAAACATAAATGAAGAAGATGAGGGGATTAGGAAGAAAAATGGAATCAAAACAAAATATTGAAAATTTTATTTATCCTTTTCAAATAAAAAATAATATAAAACAATTAAATAATCTTTTTTAAGTTGGGGTGGCAGCAAATTTAACAAATAATTTGATTTTTTTTATTAAGAGCGAGTTAATGATAATGGTAATTCTTTTTAATATAAATTTTTTAATGATAACTTTTAATTTGATTTTTTTAATATAATATTTTTTTGAAAATGATGAATGAAGTGTATTATGGGAAGGGCCGGCCTCCCACATGAATCGTGATGCAGCGTTGGCTATATATAGCTGGTAGCCATAGCATGCAAAATCAATTCTCAGTTAACAATATCTTTTGAAAAATATACGAAATGGCTTCTTCTGTTACTCTCGTGATCACCTTACTCTTGGTCTCCCTAGTAAGAAAACTCACTCTCAACTAATTTTATTTGTATTTCTTGAAGCTTTATTCTGATTTTAATTTAAAATTTTATTTTGATTTGGCGGCCGGTAACAGCTTGTCGGAACCAGTATTGCAGCGAGGGTTTATCCCGGAGAAAGTGGTCGGAATAACAAGGTGGAGGAAGACAAATCTTTCATGAAAGATTTTGAACCCAGGCCTAATGTTTCTGCCAATGGAGTCGATAGTACCAAAGCAGATGAAGACAAATTCTTTGTCAGAGACTTTGAGCCTAGACCAAGTGCAACGTCGCATGTGAATGGTAAAAAGGATAAATCTTTCATGAAAGATTTCGAGCCCAGGCCAAGTGCATCGTCCTATGGTCAGAAGTCTTTCGTTAAGGATTTTGAACCTAGGCCAAGCGTAACCTCATACGTGAATGGTGAGAAAAATAAATTTTTTGTTAAAGATTTTGAGCCTAGACCAAGTGCAACGTCGTATGTGAATGGTAAAAAGGATAAATCTTTCATGAAAGATTTCGAGCCCAGGCCAAGTGCATCGTCCTATGGTCAGAAGTCTTTCGTTAAGGATTTTGAACCTAGGCCAAGCGTAACCTCATACGTGAATGGTGAGAAAAATAAATTTTTTGTTAAAGATTTTGAGCCAAGACCAAGTGCATCTTCCTATGGTGAGAAAGATAAATCTTTTGTTAAAGATTTTGAGCCAAGAAGTAGTGCAACTGGTTTCCATGCATGTGCCGATAATGGAAAACCAACCCTGGTTGTGTCCGCATAGATGAAGTCAGAATTGATCAAAAGAATTATTATGAACTGAATAAGTGTGTAATAGCGTTCATATTAAATAAGGGATGTTTGGCTAATGTTTATGTATTTTAGTGTGTTTTCCCATCGTTTCATTGAATAGTGCTATGTAATAGTACTACCATTTGAATGTATTTATTCTGTATCCAATATTTAATTGAATATGGTGTGCTAATGTGTATATTGTCATGATATTGATACGTGTTATGTTCTACCGTGCTTCACCATTTTCTAAATGAAAATATAGATGCCAAGTATGATGTTTCCCAAGCAAATATTTTAGTAAAAATGTTGTGCCGACAAATCCTATAGCAAATCTCAAAATATTTTAGGTATTGTTAAACGTAATCTAATATTTTTTACTATTCTATTCCAAATATGGTATAAATATATAAAAATACTCATCATCATTTAGTTTAAGGAGATTTTGTAGAAGTTATATGTAATATTGTATTTAATATGATAATTTGGCCTATATTTAATTCCTCAATAAATTTTTACTAGTTTACTCTGTCCGAATCCCGCCATATCAATATTAGTAACTTCGCAATAGGAGGCGTGTAATGTCCCCTTATGTATGTAGAAGACCCACTAGCAATCTAAATTAACCTAAAATTCACCACCGATTATCGACATTCCTTTAAAAAGAAGCCACACTAGTTACCTACACTGAGACTTGCATCACCGACAATGAACATTGAGACTTATCTTGAGGTTTAAACAGAAAACATGACCAAATTAGAGCAAGGCTTATCAATTCATTCTTAACAATTATTAATTTTTTTGACAAACAATATATAGTTATATATAGTTATTACAAATTACAAGTCACAACAAAAGTATCTGAAATTTCCATTTTAGGCCGTAGGGATAAAAAATCACAAATCAGCCTCCCCTATTGTATGAAAATATTACAGGTGAAATCACGAAGGCGTCACTAAAAAATGCCGGGTAAAATACTGTTTCAACAGTGAAAAAGTCCGAGTGCGAGTATTATAATTTTGCCCCTTACAAAATCACGATTCCAACCCGTAATCAATAATATGAGTGTTCTGTAACCGGCGATAGCGAGAAATAGACGACGAGAACCCCGAATCTGTTTGGCAATGGAGGAAAAGCGCACCGGAACCCCACCGCCGGCGGCGTCGCCTGCTGCTACCGACTCCCCGGTGGCAGATGCTCCTCCGAGTTCGAGGCGCAGAGGCGGAAACCAGAAGAGGAAAGCGAGCTCCAGTGGCGGCAACGCGTCGAATTCACAAGCGACGAAGAGGCAGGCGCGCGAGAAGCCTCCGCCCGCACCGTTCCCTCCGATCCACAACGGCCCGTTAACTAGAGCTCGGCAGCAGCCGAGCAACAGCGCCGCCAGTGGTGGTGGTGGTTCGCCGCTGTCTTTCGGCGGGAAGAGTGAATCGGAGGAGGCGTCTCAAGGAGGAGGCGGTGGAGGGGAAATGGTGAAGGTGGACGAACTGAATCAGGTGGCTAAGGAAGATTGGGAAGCTCTGGAAGCCAGAATTGAGGCTGATTACGAGGTTATCCGATCACGTGGTGCCAATGTTCACGTTGTTCCTAATCATGCCGGTGAGTTTTGATCTTTAATTCAAGTTCCCTATGTTCTAGGTGCATTTGTTGGGTTTAAGAGTTGCAATTTTTGAGCAATTGGCGATGTTGCTATGTGCTTTTAGGGTTTACAACTATTGCATTAAATTGCCTCCTGTAATGCAAATGACAGGCTTTCTGGCATAGCTCTTTTGTATGCAAATGATAGAGCTGGTAATGTACTAGAGTTAAGGATACAGATTTACTCACTGCAAACTAAGTTTATGATTTTAAACTGTTAATTTCTGAACATTTCTGATTTTTATAAAAGGAAGCTGGGGTGCATATGTTCTATAAGGCTTTTTGTTCGAATTTGGGTTTTAGTTTTACTTCCAGTTTTAAAACGTTCTTGTTTCTTCTGTTTGGATATTAATTTTTGTCCAGGAGGCTAATTTAAAACTTGTTTTAAATGTTTTTGCAACGAGTTACACGTGGTAGATACTGAAACAGAACTTTTGGGTGGTAAATGTAATTCTTGAGCATCACTGCACCATTTCAAGAACCTGTTATTCCAAACACGGGGTTTCCCCAACTTAGTTTCAGTTTTCCAAAACTCATACCACCGAGCATCCATGGACTTTCTTGTTTATAAAAGCTTGTGAATTTCTGATTTTTGGCTATTCACTCTCTGACTTGCCGCTGTCTGAGCTTGTAGGTTGGTTTTCTTGGACAAAAATTCACGAAGTGGAGAAAAAAACCTTGCTACCTTTTTTTAGTGGGAAAATGGAAAGTAGGACTCCTGAAATATACATGGAAATTCGTAATTGGATAATGAAAAAATTTCACAGCAATCCCAATACACGGATCGAGTTGAAAGATTTATCAGATATACCAGTAGGTGATATGGATTCAAGGCAGGAGGTGATGGAGTTTCTGGACTATTGGGGGTTGATTAATTATCATCCATTTCCAGGAGCTGATGTTGCTGCTATGAGTATCGATGAAGCTACTGATAAAGAAGTACAGGCCAAATCTATGGTGGGCAGTTTGTTTCAATTTGAGACAGAGCAATCAAGTGTTCCAATTACCCCTAGAAACAGTGTTTCAACTCCATCTGTGCCCACTGGCTTGTTTCCTGATTCTTCTATTGCAGAAGAATTGGTTAAGTCTGAGGGACCTGGAGTGGAGTACCACTGTAATTCTTGCTCTGCTGATTGTTCGCGCAAGCGATATCATTGCCAGAAACAGGTATTTGAGCATTTTTTGATCAGTAATTCTTCATAGATATTGATAAAAATATTCTTTAATGGATGCACATGCCACCAAAAGCTTGACTTATGGAGTATGTGCTGGCTATATTCGAGTACATGTCCTGCAACATCTGTGTAAATCAAAGTAACTACTATCCTGTTAAGGAACACGGAAAGTGATTGTTTTCAAAATATGCTAATATCCTCTTGGCATAAGTTATCATACTTCCAGTACTGGTGATTAGGAATCACTGGAGATTTCTTTGAGTTATATTTTATTCCCATTTACTTTAAACCATTAATCTTTTTCGTGGTATATGTTTTATTCCCATTTACTTTAAACCATTAACCATGACACAAATCATCATGATTTATCTATTTAGGAAAGACTTTTTGGACTAGTATTATCAGTTATTTCTGGTTCTGGCTGTGACAAGTATAGACTATAGTTACTCCAGATATTACTACACTGTAGTCAAACATGTTAATGACTTTTAAGTGCTAAAAACAGTGGTTAGCTATTATGTATCAAGGAGGATGAGCTAATAATGCAGTAAGTTTGCAAACTAGTACCTAATTACGATACTCCTCCCTCTGATTGAATTACATACTTGAAGGCTGAAGGAAGCATTCACATTAGTCCCTTGTGGCAATAGAGAATGACCATGCACTGTTTTTCATCTCTGTTCTTTCTAATTTGCGCGACACACACACACACACCATTGTTTCCAATTACTATCTTAGGTGTAGAGTTGAGAGTTGCAATATCTTTCTACAGCACCCAAATATCAATTCTAGAAATACCACTGGTATATTAACTCCAGTGTTTGAACTCCAGCATTAATGCTAACTGAAGATCACATTATGAGCAAAGTTTTTAAAAATCTGCGGGCTTGCCTATTGCAAATAGTGTTTAACTGTCGAATCCACCCTAGCATCATATTGAATCTTATTACCGAAGAGGGTAGTGCTGTTTTACCATTATAGGCAGAGTAATCAAAGTATTCATATTTATGTGAATTTAATTTTCTAACTGAAATCTTGTTTACACAGGCGGATTTTGATTTATGTAGCGAATGTTTCACCGATGGAAAGTTCAGCTCTGATATGTCTCCATCAGATTTTATAATCATGGAGGCAGCTGAGGCTGGTGGCTCTAGTGGTGGAAACTGGACTGATCAGGAAACTCTTCTTCTGCTTGAAGCTTTGGAACTTTTTAGTGAAAATTGGAGTGAGATAGCAGAGCATGTTGCTACAAAAACTAAAGCTCAGTGCATTTTACATTTTGCCCAAATGGCAATTGAGGATACATTTCTTGATAGCAGTGATGAAATTGAGCAGACTGTAAAAAATACTTCTGATTCAGTTTTAACCAACAATGCTTCAGCTCTAGAAGATGACCTGAAAACGACCGAGAGTAATAATGACAAGGCAAATATTGATGAATCTTTAACTGATGTAGTGGAACCTTTGAACCCTGAAGTTGATGTTGAAGCAACGGTTCCCAATACAAGTGACAACTTTGCAGTGAAGGCTGATAACTTGGCTTTGAGGGCACTGACTGAAGCATTTGAAGCTGTTGGTGCTTCTCCTGTATCTGGTGAAAGGCTTTCGTTTTCAGAAGCTGGTAATCCTGTGATGACAGTGGTATGTTGATTTTTTGCTTATTGCCAATTGATATTAATGTCTTAATCCTTTCCACATCATCTTCATCATCTTTTTTCCAAGCCTGGCTAGTGGCAATATAAAAGCTGAAGTTATTAGGAGAAAAGGCGAGATATTGTTCGTGCATAAACTATTCTGTATTATAAAAACGATCCACTTCAAGTAGGTTTATTTCCAGACCAATGCATGTTTTTAGGGGATAGTGCATTGGTTTTTTGGATCAGAACAATTTTGTTCTTTATTTGTGAGTTCCTGCTCTGTATTCATAGGTGGCATTCCTGGTGAGATTGTTGGAGCCTAATGCTGTCACTGCCTCTGCACGTAGTTCATTGAAATCCATTTCTGGCTACTCTTCCGGTGATCAGCTGGCATTAAGGCACTGTTTCTGTCTGGAAGATCCACCTGAAGACAAAAAGTCCTCTGATGTGGAAAGGTTGGCTGTCTTGTTACCCACTTAACTATGAAAAGTCCCTCTATAATGTTTCTGATTGCTTCATGGCATATTGGCACATGCAGGGATGGCTCTAGAGTGGCTGAGCACGAGACCCCAAAAGGCGAGGAACAAGATGCTGAAAAGCAAGAGGGGAGTGATGGCCCAGCTGTTGATGGTGTCCCCAAATCAGATAACAAAGACCAAAAAAGCAGCGAAGATTGTATCTCAAAGGGGGAAACTTTGGCTCCTCCAAGTGTTCCATCTGTTGATAACTCTGTTTCAGGCAGGGAGTTAAGTGAAAAGGTTATTGAGGAACCTGAACCTACCCATATCAATGAGTCAAAAGATCCAGATCTGTCAAAGGAATCAGTCTCTGTTGCTGTTCAGAAATCAGAAGTAGCAGCCATGGAAGTAGAAGTTCCTCCAGGTTTTGAGAAGGAGCCAGATGATGCAGCAATATCTGCAGAACCTTCAACAAAGGCTCCAAAGGATGACAAAATGTTGACTAACATGGAAGTTAAGGATCCAGCAGAATCAGCTATTTCAAATTCAGCTGCCATTGATGAAGGGAATGAAGGTGGGTTATGAGCATATTCTTTTACATTATACTTCTGTTATAAATTGTAGTATTCCAAGTATATAAATTACATGGTAATATAGAAGTAGAGTTTGCTACAAAGCCCCTGGTACTATGAAATTTTTGGACTTATTAATAGCCTTTTAGATAATTTGAACTTATTTTCTATCTGACTGACTGCATTGGTCTTCATTTTAGACTTGTCAGATATTGCATGGATTTCCATTATTTTCATTTTCTGTAGATTTGCATATCTTGCGTATGTATAAAAAAAATGTCTAACATCAAAGACTAAAGGTTACTCTGATTTTAGTTTCAGGTGCAGAAGCAAATACTCCTGCTGAGGAGGAAAAATGTATTTCAGAGATGAAGAAAGGTCTCACTCTCGACAGGATGAGACCTGCTGCAATAACTGCTTTGTCAGCTGCAGCAGTGAAGGCAAAGTTTCTTGCTGACCAAGAAGAAGAATTTATTCATCGACTCGCTGCATTCTTGATTGAGAAGCAGGTATTCCCTGGAGAATCCAGTATGTGAAGTATGTGTTTTGGCCTTATGAAAATGGGAACTGGAGACCTAAATTCTGTTGGATGGTATAAATTGCCCTCATATGTGGTTTGACTAATTCTCAATGATCGAGATGCAATATATAATTATTACCTTGGTTGTTCCTGAAAATTTTCCATTTATGTAACTACTTTGTTTTATTACTTTAAAAACTCTCTCATTGCAGTTACAGAAGTTGGAAATGAAGTTGGTTTTTTTCAATGACATGGAGAATGTGGTAATGAGAGTTCGGGAACAGATGGAGAGGGCTAAGCAGAGGCTTTTCCATGAGCGAGCTCAAATTATTGCAACAAGACTTGGCATATCAGCTTCTAGGTCAATGACACAATCACTGCCTATCAATAGAGTTGCAATGGCTATTGCAAATGCAGGACCTAGGCCAATCGTCGGTATATCTTCTTCCCAGCCACCTATTTCAAAATTCAGTGGCATGTAATATGCCTTCAAACTCATTTCTACCTGCAAATGTTACAGGAAATTCAGTGCAGTCTTCTAATCAAGACCAGCTTCATTCAGTAGGCACCAAGTAAACCTTGTTACATACACATGGGCCATCTAATTCCTGTTGGAGCTATTCTTCATTACTCTCTAACAAGTAAGTAGGACCTGTGACTTCTTCCATGTACTTTTTGGAGAACTTGATGAAAAGACAGGAATTTAAAGTTGTGAGTGTTAGGTACTCTGTTATATACTTATGGTCTCCTGGTGACACAATCTTGTAGATGGAGTCCTTTTTATGTTTTAATTTTCAAATGCATCAGAAAGGATGATTTTAGGATTTCTGTAACTACTCTACAGCTTAGGGTCTGCTGATTTTAGTTAATTACGTCATGATTGTATGTCAAAATCATATTTATTGACTGATTAGTTTTTTGTTAACCAATATAGTTTCTTGGTTTCATCCTGTTCACTGTCATTTTCTACACATTTTTAAAAACTTGAAATTTTAGCATTTGGTTCCTATCTTCATACTGCTATTATTGGTTGGATGATGAGAGCCACTCTATTTGACGAGGCTAGAGTTCAAAATAAAAATTTCATTTGTAGATCTATTCCTGGTGGAAATCCGGCTTCTAGTTCTAGGTCAATGCATTTGTTTATATTCTTTACCAATTCATTTGTATTTGTTTATACCTTTTCTGTTGCTGTACTGCCTGGGATCTCCTGGCTGATCAAGTTTGACTGTGTTGTAGGGATACGATGCTGAAGCAAAGAACTGTTGAAGCTTTGCGTATGCTATTAACGAACCCATGTCAGGGGACAACTCATAATGGTACTACTAGATTACTGATTGGAACTGATGCTGGGGATACAGTGGAATGTTTTTGCTCCCTGTAGATGAAATGAGTTTCTTGATTCAACTGGTCAATGCTGGCTGTTAAGAGATTCTCTGAACTTCTATTCTAGTGTTCTTTTAGGAATCATCAAAAACGATGTTTCAGTTTCAGTTTAACTATATTCAATTTGCTCTATTGGGAGCTTGAAGTAAAGATGTGGAGTACTATTTGACACGCAATATAGTTCAAAAAAACAGGCTTCTTGAATTGGTATACTATATATTTTCATACAAACGTTGCTTTTCGCTTCTTGATATAGTTGTGAAATAGAACACAACATAGAATCAAAATGCTAATTAATTCCGTTTTAACCATTTGTCGACTCATATGAGCATTCATACCAACACATGAGAATGACTAGTAAATACAGTAAAGGCACCAAACTTCTTGAGATGCTGCTAGCTTCTCATGCAGACAATGTAATGTACATGTTCAGCCAGGTAGAATCCAACAAACATGCAATGAAATTGAACCCAAAAGACACAGCAAAGAGCGACCCTACAAACTTATATTTGAAGACACCAGAGTAATGCCGTGCAATGTGTTTCAACATTCGCATCCAGAAGACCTCTGCTGGTTGCTGCTGCCAACATCAATTGTGTCTGGCAGATATCTAAACATGGAAAAGATACAAAGTTAATGAAAGAATCAGCAAGCACAAAAGTGACTGTTGTGAGATTAGAAGCCTTAAACTTTTATAAGAATCACTATGTGTATGAGAAAAGGACCTCCATTTTTTGAAATATTGTGACATAGACACACAGACTGCTTTATCATACAACAGCACTCATCTTTTCAATGATTTCTCAACAAGTAATAATTCACGAGACTTACATCTCTTCTTCTTCTCCGCTTTTCAAGGCATTCCTTGCAATACATTGGAAAGCTTCCTCCACATTTATACCATCCTTGGCGGAAGTCTCAAAGTATGGAATGTTTCCCTTTGAGGCACACCATGCTCGGGCCTTCTTCTCAGATACCTGGTACACCACATATTCAAAAAGCTAGAGCTAGCTGCATACCTAAACTAACAACGAGGCTTTAAATGTGGAAAAAGGAGTGCGCAATAAACTAAAACTAAAAGGCAATAAGCTTACAACTCTGCTGTTGCCACCATCCACATCAACCTTGTTACCCAGCACCACAAAAGGAAAATTTTCAGGATCAGAAGGGCTAGCCTGCAGTAAAGCAACTTATGCTCAGCACACTTCAAATTTATTTACAATCAACTAAAAAACAAAATCGAATTTTGGCAGCTGAGCTTTCTTCATCAATTTTGCCTACATTACCTGAATAAGGAACTCTTCCCTCCAGTTGTTTAGATTATCAAAAGACTTCATCACATTCACGTCATAAACAAGCACACAGCAATCCGCACCACGGTAAAAAGCAACACCAAGGCTCTGAAACCTTTCCTGCCCTGCAGTATCCCATATCTACAAGGCACATCAAAACAATCTCAAACACCTTAACAGCAAATGCAGCTCGACCTACTACTACCTAGGTGGTATTATTTTCTAATTCCGAAAGTTCTAAACACAAAATTCAGACTTCCTTCACACATAAAATACAAAGCACATGACCACCTAACTGTCAAAAAGTGGAACAAATAGTTTGTGTCTAGTCTATATGCCTCTGCTAGCATTTGTAAGTAATGGCACTACTTTAGAAACCACAAAAAAACATACCTGTAGAGTGAAGAGCCTATCTTCAAACTGCACTTCTTTTGTCAAGAAATCGGCACCAATGGTAGCCTTGTACTGATTGCTGAACTTCTTGTTTACATACCTATAGTCATTGATTTAAGGCAAACATCCTAACAAAACACATACCTAATATAAAAAATTCTACGAAAACTTGATCAAGGATACTGATTCATCAACGAGGTTTTCCCCACTCTGCAAAACGCGTAAAATAAAGCCAGATCAGACAGAAAATTGCAAAGTTAATTTTTAGACCCTGGAATCAGGGAGAAGTTGGACTGACCCGC
The DNA here is from genome assembly GCA_963678965.1 of Cruciata laevipes. Lineage (NCBI taxonomy): Eukaryota > Viridiplantae > Streptophyta > Magnoliopsida > Gentianales > Rubiaceae > Cruciata > Cruciata laevipes. Next base: position 1,899,624 of record OY787634.1, on the reverse strand, counting down.
TGTCGCCGAGGATGATGACCTTCAACAGGGTTCTTCTACGGGACGGCATGTCGGCGGAAGCTGGTGAACCTGAATCCGAGCCGATCTGCAGGAATTATAAACGGGTCGGGTTGAATTTGGTTGGTGGGTTTTTTGCAGAGAAGTAATTGAGGGCTGGAGAAGTAGAAGTACCTGAAGGAAGATGCTTCTGGTGATGCTGAAGGTGAGAATGACTGAGAGTCGTGTTCTTCCTTTTCAAACTGGAAAAAAAAAATCGAATAATTATAAATATTTACCTTTGGAATTCCGCCCAATCATTTTTGGCCTTTTGCTGCGTGCCAGCCTGGCACAGCAGGGATTTTCTTTCCCTCCTTTATTTACGGCCTTTTACCATTTTACTTCATCTCACCTTTTCGTTGACTTTTCTGATTAAAAAAGGGAAATCGCGCGCATTTACAGCTTTTATTTTTGGAACTACATCAATTACCAAATCTTCCAATTCTAGTAATCCATTAATTTTAGAGAAGATCTATTTTTTTAAATTTTTTAGAGTGCTCTTTCATATTTTAGTTTTAATAATGAATATTTTATTTATTTACATTAGAAAGATAATTTAATTACTTAAACACATTTTAGAAGTGTGAAATAACACGTAAATGATGTAATAAAATGATAAGTTGACACCATTTCATAACAATTCAAAATAACGGTAAAATTCAACCAACAAAATATATAACAACTATAACATTATACAACTCAATAAATAATATCAAAATAAAATAGCGAAACAATTGGTGTTTTTATTAAAAAAGTTATATGATACTGTATTTAATATAATAATCTTCTAATTTTGAATCTATTTACTTAGAGTTTAATTTAATATATTATTATTTATTCGGAGGAGAAGATTGTGAATTTACATTTTCTAGAAATTGAGAAGAAAAGCGTGGAAGATGGAAACCACAAACAATTTGTTTGGTTCTGGTGAATAAAATAAAATAAAATAGACTGAAAATAATATGATTTAATTAATTAATTAATAATAATGAAAATCCAGCTGAAGTCATAAATATATCAACCAAATAATGACATGGAAAAGACCCGAGTCAGTATTTACCGGCGTTTTATTTATGTATGGAAATGAATGGTGGAGGAGCAGTAAAAATGGAAAGCACATATACGATGACATATCCAAGTTTTTAGGAGGTGAAAGGGGATGAAAAAACGGACACAGTTTGTTCGTTGATACTATTACCATGCAACATATTTTCCTCCCATTTTCTTCTTTGTCGTCAATACTCCCTGCCATTCTCCTACAGGTAAAAAAAAAAACTCTTCCCCTCGGATCCCATTCCCATTTTTACCTCGTACGTTGATTTCTTATTTTTACCGAACCTTGATAAAAATGGCCGCAGTAATTTCATCAAATTAATGCAACTGTGTTTTTTTCTCAAATGTTGTTTGCCAGGGGCCATTCTTCTTGGGAGTCTGGCGGGGCATCCACTGACCAACAACGGCAAAGGTCCGCCGGAATTTAATTGATACGACGTCGTTGAAAATGGCCGACGACAACGGTCCGCCACCGGGCAACGGACAAACATCAGGAAATGGCAACTCGACGTCGAGCGGCGGCTCATCCGGTTCTCAACCGCCGTCATCTCCGAATACATCTGGTTCTCCACCACCTCCTTCGCCTGACTCGGATTCACCACCGCCTCCAACACCCAACTCGGGATCACCACCGCCTCCGTCTCCAGACTCGGACTCACCACCACCACCGTCATCTAACGGGAGCTCACCACCACCGCAACAGAACAGCTCGCCACCTCCTTCCAACAACAACAACAACAACAATAACAATAGTCCTCCTCCGCCGCAGTCCTCGTCAAACGATGGTGACTCACCTCCGCCGCCGCCACCACCACCTCCGCCGCCGCCACCTCCTCCTCCCCCGCCAAGCTCTCATTCCAGGCCGTCAGCCCACAAACAGCTTTCACCGCCTACATCAGACGGCGGTAGCAGTGGCGGCATCTCCGCCGATCAAAAGTTAATCATCGCCGGAGTAGCGGCCGGCGCGGGGCTGCTGCTCTTCTTCATGTTAGCCTGCTTGCTATGCTGCCGGAAAAAGAAGAAGCGAAAGCCCCATGACCAAATGATGTACTACAGAGACTCCCGAGACAGAAGTACGCAGATGATTATAAACATTGCATCATTTTCACGTAATCAAACGAACTGTTAAATTAATTATCAACCTTTTTATGCAGATGATTATTTCGGAGGAGGCGGAGGACAGCAGAAATGGAACCCGCATTCTCAAGAATACGTGATGAAGATGCCGCAAAGCGGGCAACAGAGCTCGGAGCTCGGGTGGCCGATACAGCCGCCGCCGCCGCCGCCGATGATGAGCAGCAGCGAGATGAGCTCCGCCGCCTTCTCCGGGCAGCACAACGCTCCGATGCCGCCGCCGCACCCGGGAATGTCCATAGGTTACAACCAGAGCAGCTTCAGCTACGAGGACCTGGAGGTGGCGACCAAAGGTTTCAGCCGGGAGAACATGCTTGGGCAGGGCGGTTTCGGGTACGTCCACAAGGGCGTGCTGCCGAACGGGAAGGAGGTGGCGGTGAAGAGCTTGAAGGCGAACAGCGGCCAGGGCGAGAGGGAGTTTCAGGCGGAGGTTGACATTATTAGTCGGGTTCACCACCGCCATTTGGTGTCTCTGGTTGGGTACTGCATTGCCGGCCAGCAGAGGATGCTGGTTTATGAGTTTGTTTCCAATGGCACGCTTGAGTTCCACCTTTATGGTAAGCTTTTGAATGGTATCTCCCATTTTATATCACTTGTCCAAGTTATCGTGTCAAATTGCATCCTTGTCATAAACTATATTGTTCTATGAACTTAACACACGATGTTATGGATTTGTAGTTTACCTGCACTATTCTAAAAAGACATTTGATTTTAGAAAACATTTTGTGAATAGTGTTACTAAAAAACATGAAATTGTACCTCAAACAAGATTTCGTGAGTCATTTTTGTGGGTTGATGCAGGAAAGGATTGCCCTGTTATGGACTGGGCTTCTCGGGTGAGAATTGCGTTGGGATCGGCAAAGGGATTTGCTTACTTACATGAAGATTGTGAGTCTTTTTAGCCATAAACTTCATAAATGGTTATATAAGTTGTAATATAACATTCTGTTCTGTTCCAGGTCACCCACGCATCATTCACAGGGACATTAAGGCTGCTAACATTCTACTTGACCATAACTATGAAGCTAAGGTACATATTATGTCTGTAATTTGCATTTTTTACTTGGGAATTATTCAAATACAATTCCCCTATTTTGATTCAATGTTATTCTTGTTCAAATTCATAGGTGGCTGATTTCGGGCTGGCTAAGCTCTCCAATGATACCAACACACACGTCTCCACAAGAATCATGGGAACATTCGGGTTCTGTTTCTTACAACAAGTTTTGGATTATGAATCCATCAAAATTATTGCGCTAATCGGAATGGATTGGTGTGAAATGTAGGTACTTGGCGCCGGAGTATGCTTCAAGCGGCAAGCTCACCGAGAAGTCCGATGTGTACTCATACGGAGTTGTGCTGTTGGAACTCATCACAGGAAAGCGTCCGGTGGACATGACCTTGGATGATGAGGATACCTTAGTTGACTGGGTATATATCATTAAACCTTACATTTGCAAAGTTGAGAAATAATGGTAACTAAACCTTGTATCCTGGTTCTCAGGCAAGACCTATCCTACAAAGAGTTATGGACTCCAATGCAAGCTTTGATGAACTGGTCGATAAACGCCTGGAGAAGAACTACGATCCCGAGGAGATGATGAGAATGGTTGCTTGCGCCGCTGCCAGCATCAGGCATTCTGCCAGGAGACGTCCAAAAATGAGCAAGGTATCTTTTATTTTTCTCTCATATTCATATTATGTGTCACTTTTATACTGTACACAGAAAAAAAGATAACTAGAACCATGCTTGTCTCTTTTTTGCTTATATCCAAAGGTTGTCCGGATACTGGAAGGCGATGGATCGGTGGATGATCTGAGCGACGGTGTAGTGAAGCCGGGGCACTCAGCCGAGTACGACAAGGCAGCCGTGCTGTCAAGCCAAGATTTCAGCAGCAGCGAGAGCGGGGGTGATTCGCAAGAGGTTCGTTCACACAAGAGCCGATGAATCACAAAAACATCAAACTGATAGCTGTGAAAATGACACAACTTAACCTCATCAAACTACATTTTCTCTCTGTTTAAAGATCGTACACACAGTCACGCAGTAAAAATTGAGGCTCTATATTTAAATTTGTTTTCCAAACCATCAACCAACACATTTATATTGAGACCAAACCCGATTACCAGCACTGTAAATTTTGTTTGTGAGGAATATTGTGGGTTTGGGATTAGATATTATGGTTTGGATTTTATTTCCTGTTGTTGTTGAAAACAATGTATTTGGAGTTGCTAAGCTTTGATACTAATTTGTTACTACATTTTCGTGACACAAAAAGTCTGGTTAGCTGATTAGAGGTAGTACTTTGGATTTGTAAAATGTACGTACTTTTTTGCTTTCCTTGTGGCATCGGTTTTAATGGAAACGACGGTGCTATTAAGTGTATTGTTCATTTTTAAAACAATTAACATTTTATATTTAATTTATAAAATTCTGGAATTTTGTTAACCTGTTCCCTTTCATGCATCACAACATTAAGAAATAAAGGAAGTATAAAAAAACTGCAACAGAAACTGTCTTATTCAAATGAAAGCATCAAATAGTACAACTTTTATATAATCACAACTTCTTCATGATTTGTTTAACTAGACTCTGGACTTCCAATGATTTAATATCTAAATCCTAATAATTCTGCAGTTGACAAAGCAATATATCACAACCTTGGTTAGGGCCATTCAAACGAATGATTATGTATTTATTCCTTTCATGTGTTCAGGACGAAGGCCAAATAACAGAGACATTTCCAGGTAAATGAGATCACGAATAATGGTACAGGAAATATACACTGAAACTGGGCATCATGAGCGTATCTGTCAGACAAATCAGAAGCACAGCAGCAGGTGTGACATTAAATTACGCTCCTGTAACCACTATAAGCCCATATCTGCAAGAAAGTTTAAAGAAAAAAATAATGCTTATGACCAAATTATGGCCGGCCAAGGAAATAAAATAATTTGCAAGCTCTAGTGTTACTTAAATAATTTGCAGGCTACTGGTGAAGCTCTAAATTAGTGCTTCATCTATGGATATCCAAGTCACATCATAGTGACACAACATTCTACAAACTCAATTTATTAAAGAGGTGGTAAACGTTTACATATAAAGGGCTGAATGCATAACATTCACATGAGAACACAAGCTCAAGCAGTAGTGAATTTCAATGCATGCATATACTCAGCTGATATAGTTCTCTAATATTGTAGCAATAGAAATCATTAATTGAAATATTGAAAAGAAACTTATGGGATTTGCTAGAAATAGGCATGTAAATGAGAAATAACATAGATATGGTTACCTTCAAGTTTGAATCATAACTTCCTGTGCATAAAGCACTTCCATCTGCTGACAACCCCAAGCAACTTATCCGGTTCTCGTGAGAATTTTGAGTAGAACCCAGATCCAAAACCATCTACAAAATCAAAATTTGAAGTAAAAGAGTAAGAACTGAACCTTGAAATAAAATTTAACCCCATGGTAGAGTCAGAGATTTATAGCTTAAATAAATCATGCACTAGTTAGAATAGTTCAAAAACCCGGATAACTAAACATTTTACCATTCAAGCCTCAAGAACTTGATAGATTGCAGGTAGGTTTTTCCACAAGAAACTATACAATCTAATACACATAGACAAACAGACACACAAACTGCTTAGACAACCACACAAACTCCACCCAGAAAAATATCCACCAAGGCACCAATAGCATCACTGAACTTAGTGGCGTAACCAGAAAAATGAACTGGTAGGGGCTATATATAAAGTATTATAAAAGATATTTTAAATTTAGCATAAATAAATACTAGTAGATTTCATATTAAAGTTAAAACATTTAATTTTGTTCTTAAAAGATGTTTTAGTTTTAAAAGTTTTAACACATGTAATTTTTTGTTATTTTAATAGTTTTAGATTTGAAGGGTTTTATTTATCATAAGGAGATATAAGCTTATTAAGTAGCCAGCAACCTGCCGGTGGGGGATGAACTTGCCGGAAAACATGGTGGAACTTCGATTTAACAAAACCCACCACTTATATTCACCACTTACAGCAGCTCTGGTGGGGGCTGAAGCCCACACCAGCCCCCACTCGGCTCCGCTCCTGACTTAACTCAATATACCATACATGCTAGAACATTACTATGGGCCAGTTCATTATTATCACGTTCACATAACAAGGGAGAAATAAGAATAGTGGCCCAAAAAAGCATTGTTTATAAAATTTGCATCCAAGGACTCACCAGTGATACGACAAACATGAATAACATTAACAGATACCTCATCAAGATAAGCAAAGAAAGATTAAGCTACAATGTACCTTTGCCAGTAAGGTATCCCATACATAGCAATCACCATTTGAGTACCCAGCAAAGAGGAGCCTGCCTGAAATTGAAAACGCAATTGAAGTGACTGGAGGCACCTCATTATCCCCATGTTGCTGAAAATACACTTGTAGCTGGTGGCCAGTTCTGATATCAAACAACCTGCATGTCCCATCCTCAGAACCAGTTCCAAATCTGTTGCCATCCGGGAAAAACTTCACAGCATTAACATCTCCTTCATGCCCATGAAACGTTCGAACAGCGCGACTAGCAACCCTAGTATCCCAAAGTCGGGCAGTGGCATCACAAGAGCCAGAAACAAACATCCTTGAGTTTGATGCACAAATGGAGACACTACAATAAACATCCCTTTAATCAAATTCTGTTCCGTGACAAAATATTAAAAAATTACTAAATAGAACCACATCAAGTATGGCCAAAGAAGAATTACAAACATAGTATACCTCAAGACATCAGAAGTATGGCCAGATTGAAATTCACCTCCAAAGACAGATGTCCTGAGACCTGTAGTTATATCCCATAAAACACAAGTTTGATCTCCAGAGCCAGTGATCAGGTGTGTATCTTCATCAGGCACATACTGACACGAAGATACATAACCCTTATGCCCACTAAGCATTTTTGAAACAGGTAGATTACCATCCCTGTCTGTGGGAGAATTAAGGTTGAAAACAGAGCACACACTATCAAGACCACCACATGCAACAGACTGTCCGTTTGGTGAGAAGGCACAAGTCATGACCCACGCACAAGGTAGCTTAATTGCATGTGTCTTTTGGCTCGTGAGAGCATTCCACACTATTAACCGGCCATCCTGGGATGCACTAACGATGCGATTTTTCTCCGGAGTCCAATCAAGTGAATACACCTAAAAATTATGTACACCAGCACTATATATCAGACATTAATTTCAGTTCACTAATTGACTCTTTTGCAAAACAAAAAATTAAGCATCTAATGCAGATAGATAGTTCAACAACAAGAGCAGTGATGTATTTCCGTCAGTTAAAACTTCACATAAAGGTATATCATGGTTTAGTAGACACTATTCAAAGGACCCCTTCATCCTATAGCGATTCGAGAGAAAATCTGTACACGTGCATATTTGACAATCTTGAATCTCAGAGTGCAAAACTTGATGCCATAACAATATAAGACAATAGTATAAAAGAAGAAATCAATAAGTCACAGGACTACAAAGCTATCATCACCGAAAACAAGTTGACAGATAACAAGAACGTTAGTGTCTGTCACATAACCTTCACCGAAGAGAAATCAACACTCTTAATGAATGCATAAAATCCAGATGCACTTAGACAACAATTAACAAAATATTCACATCATCATTTATTATTTCAAAAATACAGCTCGATATAAATAACACTGCACAGTTCATAAAGCAAGAATCAGTAAAAACATAAGCCTCAAAGGCAAATCCAAGTGCGTGCAAACAAAACCGAAAACGACATTCATAAATGTTAAGAAAATATGAATAGTACACCTAACCTTGCCTGTGTGACCTTGCAAAGTCCGACAGCACACCAGATCCGTAGGACCGAAGTTCACCGGAGTCTTTCCTTGAGACCTCGCATATACTGCCACTGCAATAACGAATTTCACGAAAAAATTAACAGGTAGTAGATCGTATCCACGCCTCAATTCCTCCACACAATTTCGTTAAAAATATAGAGAATTAAAAACACGAACCGTCTGTGTCAAGGAGCTGCAGCCGCTTCTGTTTCAACCGCTCCCGGAGAGAATTCACCGTCTGCGTAGCTGCCGCGTGCCTCTCCTTCAGCTCCGCAACCGACATTTTTTTCCGGAATAAACTAAACGCAACGGTATCGGAATTCGAGCTCTGCTCCGGCGAGACACGGAAGCTAGGGTTTCGAAACGGAAGGATTTGAGAGGAGTGAATGCTGGAAGAAGATGGAAAATGGAGCAGGTTAAGGCAGAAGAAAAAAGAAAATGGAAAATGGAAAATGGAAAATGGAGAGGGAAAACGGAATGAGCGTGAGTGCGTGACTGTGTGAGTGTGTGAAATGGGGGAAGAAAGAACGGTGACTGAAAGCGAATAATGTAACTGAGTCGGAAGGTGGTTTGAGACCTGTTTTAGACTTTTAGCTAGTGGTAGTGAGGGCCCGCTTTGGGACCGCCCTTGCGCAGGCGATGACCCTACAGTGTATACGTGGCGTCTCATTTGACTTACACGTGGAAAGGCAGGTGACGTTTCACGTTTACGTTTATCCACACTGTTTACTTTCATCATGTTCTTACCTGCAAATTTTTATCCCAAAAAAAAACAAAAAAACCTGCAAAGTTAGGAGGAAATATGAATTATACAGAAAAATAAAATATATTGCAAGAAAGTCTTCAAAAGAATGTTGCGTTATTTGATTGACATATCTTCCTTGTTCTATCTTTTTTAAAAAATAAAAAAATTTACCTTTCACTTTGTCTCCTAACTTGATGATGTTTCAAAGAAATACACTTCTTTCCATTGTCTCCTAGCTTTTAATAATGTTTCTATCACGTAGTTTCTGTAAAATGTTTTCTGATATAAAACAGAAGAGTGCATAGCAAGTATTTGTTTAAAAAGATTTTAAAGAGTATAAAGTTTAAAGTCTATTTCCATGTAATGAAAAAGAATAACTGATCTTCAAGAGGGCTAACAGGTTGGAGGGAAAATGAAAATAAATATCAAACCCCTTAATTTCAATATCAGGAGTGCTGAAAATCCTGTTTACATACTCAAAGAAAAAGGATTAAATAGGCAAATATTCCCTGTTCTTGATGTACAAAAACAGAAAAGAAAAGCTTTACAATTCCAATCATATAGCTAACAAAGAATAATCCTGCATTTTTATATGCTGGGTTATTGAGCCTCCCTCTGTTCATGTATTACCACCAGGATAACGGCACTGGCCATAGCCTACAACACAAGGATATCAGCCAGGAGGCATCTAGGAAATTAAACAGATGGTTTATAAAGCTGAGTGATGGAAAACTTACTTGGATTAGAATCGATGAGAGTGGCGGTCTGCCGGAAGTCACAGTTCCAAGGATTCCTGCCAGCAGTTTGGAAGAGGAGATTCATGGCGTAAGCGGCATGCGCAGCTACAGTATTAGGTTCAAAACATGTTCCACCACTGTTAATTGGACTACAGTCAATACCTTGGCTACACGCGTAGTCGAGATTCTCCTGCAATCGGTCTTGAGGAACGCCTGCTTTGGGCACACAATATCCAGCTGGCTTTGGTGCTGGTGCAACCGGAACTGGATTCACTGGAGTCACCGGAGCCGGAGTTGCTGGAGTCACCACCGGAGCTGGAGTTGCTGGAGTTATTGGGGTTGGCGCCTGTGAGATGCATACAATTGAAATTTGAAAGCATCAATTGGTATGATCTCATAAACAAAAATCTTATCAGACACTAGTATTATATTTAAGGAAATCCAGTATCCAACATAGCACGAACAACTGATCATTTGAATCCAAGAATTTGTTCTTCTGTTGGAATTGCCTAAACACTAACACTACTCCACTAGTATGTTTCATTATCACCACCTTTGATTATGCAATTCTGTAGAAAATCTTGCCTAAGGACTTTGGTTAAGATTTTTTATTTTTTTGCAATGATTCTTCTGAAAAGCACCAAAACGGCCTCGTTCAGACCCTTGCATAGAATAGACTAGGTGGATGATTCTAGTGTTTAAGTTGATAGCTCTAATGGAGGTTTTATAGGGGATCAAAATTTTGTTTTTTTCCCTTTTGTGTGTGATTTAAATTGATACTCCCTCAATACTAGGTTATGAATATTATGATTCTAGACTGTAATAACTCAAAAGGCAAGGAAGTTGAGGGATGGCACACAGCAACAGTAAGTGTAAGCAGAATACAAAAAATGGACTAACATATGTGTATCATGAGTTACCTGGCTATTCTTTGAAAGATCAATGTCATAATTCTTGGTAAGATCGGATCTGAAGATGCCAAACGAGCGTTCTGAGGTTGGTCCGGGTTTGAGGTCCTCGTCGTAGAGGGCAAAAATGTAGGTATCAACTGATTTACCAGGCATCAGCGGAGTGCCAACCATGGATTTCAGGTGCTTGATCAGGTTGCCATTATAAGCTTTTGCATTGGCTACACTTGTACCAACTTCATTGGGATCACCCTTATAAGGCCAGCCCGTCTCTGCAACCACAATCTCGATATCCTTAAATCCGGCACCGCTCAATGCAGAATGGATAGCATCCACCTGTATGACACAAATTCAATTCAGGCGATTATTCACAAACATATACTGATTCTAGACTCCTAGAGTTCAATAATGTCGAAAATATCAAATCCATATATTTGAAAATGTTGAACAAAATGGGATCCAAATCATCCAATTGCTTTTCCGATTACTACAGAATATACAATTCCTTTTGAATCCATCTTGTTTTTAATGATTTCTACCACGACTCAAATTTAATGTCCAAAAAGGACCAAAACGCATCATTTAGTCGTCCACTAAATTTGTGAGCCCTACAGCAATGCTCACTGACTAAGTAAGTATAATACTACCGCTTTTAGCTCTATATTTAGTCAATCAACACGAATAAAAAAACACTGTAACTTGCTATAACGGTCGCATACTCTGTTTTAATTAATTAATTAATTAATTACGTTATTCATTTCCAAACAAAAAACCGCATGATTCAAATTAATAATTAAGTACGTGCAGACAAGTAGCTGTAATGGGACCAGGTAGATTAACTCACCTGCGCATCAAACATGTTCATGTACTTTATCCCGGATCCGGAGTCGACCCGGCCCGCATTTGGCTGGAACAGGCAGAAAGCCAGCGTCTCGGGTCTCGGATCGCTTCCGTATGCAAAGTACGGGTACGGGTTTATCATGAATGGTGACCCGTTTTCCTTGTGGAACTGTAACAGCGCTTTCATGGCATCGCCGGATTTAAACGCTCCGGTCGAAGGCGGGTCGGATTGACCCAGCACCGACATTGCATGCACCGTTGAAACCTTGATTTTACCGCCAACCGAAGCTGCAATTTTACACTTTCTTCAGTAATTTAAATAAGACGTCATTTCACCTTTTCAACTGTTTACAGTTTGAGAGTAAAGAGAAATTTGAAAAGTCAATTTCACCGTAGAAAAAATGGTTACGAATACTGACCGGCATTGAGGGCGTTTTGGATATTTTGCATCGCCGGCAGGAGCTGGGAGATGAGGCCCTGGTCGCCGGAGGACATGACCTCGTTGCCGACGGTGACAACTATAATCTTGCTGGCAGGATAGAAAGACAGGACATTGGCGTAAACCCAATTCCCCGCGAAGTTTGGGTCGGAGGCGAGCGCCGGAATGTCGCCATTAGCAGCGCCGATCACGATCCCAATGCCGGTTCCGGCCAACGCCTTGATGATCGCCGGATCGGCTCCGTATAGCCGCACCTTCTCGATGCTGGTCGACCGGAGCAGGTTCGCCGTCGAAGCCACCGGCGGCAAATTATCGGCCACCTGGCCGTAATTCACACCAACAAAAGACTGCGAACCTGAACCCAATCCCAACCGAGTCAACTCATTAGTCAAATCCATATTCATAAGAAAAGCAATTACCACCAAATTACATATAATAAAAAACAAAGTCCCAATCAATCAAAGTGGCTTTCCGGTAGATTTACTTGGACTAACACACACGTAAATGCTCCTCGAGCGGAACAGGTGTTCCTTTAGTAGGTAACAGAGCATTCCAGAGAAAACCTTTCTTGTTTTTTTTCTTCCATTAATTAATGGAATCCAGAAAAAGAAAGGATGAAAGATTAGTCGGTGACTCGGTACTTACTGGCAGGCCGAGTGGATTGGAGCAGGGCGATGATGATGACACAGAAAGGCAGGAAAAGTGCAGGACTGAGTTGGGGCGCCGCCATGGGGTTCCGACAGGAATAACAGAGTGTTAAGGAAGATGATGAGGGTCGATGAAATCTATGTAGAGCACGGGAAAAAGGTAGGTAGAGTGAGGTGAAAAGTGATCTTTACAGAAGAGGAATGGAATAGTATCAAGTGATTCTTTGATTGTGGTTGTCAAAGTGGGAGTGAAGGGAAGGTATTTGTGTTTTGCTGTGTGAACAAGATAGGGATTGTGGACTTGTTTGTGGAAAATCCTTTTGGTTTCGTATTCTCGCAGTTTATGACTATATAGTAGTAAATAACAGGGGGCAAAAGTAATTGGGAAATGTTGACCCCGCTTGCCAAACCTTGGATCATGTGTCCGTTACTTCCAGATGCTGGCAATTTCGTCCGTTACTGTAGTGTGCTCTATTAAGATTGGCATCATCTGTTAGTATGGACGTCGTTACTTTTTTCACTAGATTTTTAGCAATGTGAAATGAGTAGAGGGAATAAAATGTGTACCAAATTCTTCTTGGATGATACCCTATCTTCCTTGATGGTTTTTCATGTTTTATTATAATAGTTGGTGTATTTTTATTTTTATTTCCTAGGTCAATCTGTTCACTTACGATATTTAAATAAATGTAAAAAATAGTAAATGAATGAAAGTAGAGTAAAAAAAAATTAGTTCAAGAGCTCGTTCAGTTCTATCTCTATTGATCCGTTGCCAAAAGGTTGTGTGATTTTGTTAGTGATTGGAAATCCAAGAAATTCAGGTTGTATGATGAGTAAAATACGTATTCCTGTTTTCTCTCATAGCCTCTTATCTATTTTTCTTTTGCTTGGTCACGAAGATATTGTATTGAGTTTCTACAACTTTTTTTTTTGTTGTATTAGAAAAGCTTCATCCTTCAAATCCTTGTTATGATGAGAGATTTAAAAGAGAATAATAGGTAACAGACATACACATGCACTTTTTATGCGGAATTTGAACCATAGATGTCACTTTCGTTCAAAATTTTAAAAAAAGAAGGGAAACCATACACCAATCGGAGTGGAGTAAACATGGCTAAGGAATCGAAGGCCTTGCGATTTCATACCCGACCAAAGTGTTTTAGACCATTCTAGGGGCAGTCTCCAAGAGAATATACGTAAACCACATTACTAAGTTGAACAATGGCACGTTTTTAAAAGAGAACAAAAGGGGCAAGTTCCATACAAGTTCTTGACAAAGTGAGGTACTCAATTTCGTCCTAAACAACACGTAAGCTAATAGTAATAGAAGGGCACCATGAAGTCCACGAATTTTTAAAAACAAATGTGATTATCGAACGTGTGAGATCACATTATCTGTACAAGAGAAGATGATAATATCATACTGAATCAAGAACGCACATTCACACAAGTGAATTACAGGAGCCTTGCCAAACAGAAAAATAACCCATTTGGAGACGAGAAGCTTGAAATGCCTAAAAATTCACATGTATCACAAAAGCAAAATCAAACGAAAAATCTCCACTCTTAGACAAACAAGGAAAAAAAAAACTGAAAAATAGGTTAAAACACCAGCAGAAAATTGCGGAGTCCCCTCTATTCATCCTCCAGAATGGGTAACGGGTGTGGTTAAAAACTGACCATCCTTGTAAATGTTGAGAAACTGCTGCGGCAAAGAATGCTCCGCCTACAAGAAGGGGAACTTCTTAGTTCTATGCAAGGGGAACAAATGAGACTAAATTCACAGCAGTGTAAGTCTAACATGTATCAGGATATTGTAAAGTATCAGTCTCAAAGCTCTACTTGACAACAATCTAACAAAATTGTATACTACTTCTAAAGGAGCATTACTCCATTTAATTTATTTAAGAATGCTAGGGCAATGATTGCACTTACCCAATCATCTTCAGGCCCAGCACCAGGAACTAAGACATTAATTTCACTCGATTTTGCAGTTGTTATAGTAGCCTCCAAAGATTCTTTACTCAGATATAACTGGCATCCGCCGGTATTATCAACTGAAATTGTTGGAGCAGTACCCTGTAAAGGCATGATCAAACACATATAAGTTCTAATTCAATTCAAAAAAAAACACACACACACACACATATAAGTTCAGCTTATAGCTTTGTGAACTAGTTCATGCTGAAGTATAAGAACTGAGACTTTTGGAAAAACCAGATTACAGAATAAGAGTCTTTTATCAGACTTTCTAGACATTAAAGGGGTCATAAATGCTAATAAACCGAGCATGTACATACCTGGCATTGCACTTCAAGGCCATTGCAGTTAACAATCTCGCATGCTGCAACAACATCCTGCTCTCCACAATTGCAAATAGCAAAGAAAATGTCAACAAAGATAATAAGAAATGTACACAAGCTGAGATTATCACAATATTACCTTGAACAAAACCCCCATCTTAGTGCATTTGTCAATTGTTATGTTGTTGACTTTCCCTGCAAGCACTCAAATAATTTGTTCATTTATATGTACCTCAGAACCACATTCACATTACAATAACCTGTATAATTTCCCAAATAGTAAAACAAGAGCTATTACCTTGAATCTGGAGGACAGAGTCCTTACACCCAAAGATATACACAGACTGCTTTGAATCACAGTCATCGATGACTAAATCCTTTTTCCCAATTTGATTCTCAACCACCCACCTAAATAGAAGATAAAAAACATTTGCTACAGTGAATATACTTACAACCAGTATCAGATAACAAAACATATGAAAAATAGTGTGCACTTACTTGCGACCCATTTGAAGCTCTAGCTTGGGGGTTCCTACTTTTGGGGTCTTGGATGATGAACTAACATGAATTTCTTTCTCAACAGCAGTCACAGCACCAGTCCTGTCAGCTCGGTTCTTAGTCTTCATATCATCTGTAACCTTTCTTAGACCTGTAAGCGTTGACAGCATAAATCACTAAAATCAGTGCCTGAAGTTGCAAATAAAAACACAGAAACATGAGAGAATGGGGTTACCAGCAGTGACTGGCTTGTTATTGAGTTCTTGAAATACAGCAGACATCCCCCCCTTTGGTTGTGAGGATGAAGGTTTAGGAGATTCAGAGCTAAAGAGGGAAGCTGGCGGGGGGCGTGGAGGAGCAGGAGTTCCAGTTTGGGTTGCTTTTGGAGGACCAGAAACAAGAGGTTTCCCTGTGGCATTCCATGCAGGGCCTAATGCATGATGAGCCTTGACATAATCTCTTAAACCTGGTACATATAGCTCCTTCAGAGCTTTAGTCCATTCAACATGATTTGGGTCCTTGCTTCTGTACTCCACAAGAATCTGATGTGCAATGAAAGTTTTCAGAATGATGTCTTTAAACTAATGCCGTTTGACTGATAATGATAGATACTTATAAAATGTTAATTTCAACTAACTAACTAACAATTGTATTCACATCACAAAATATCGTATTACTGTATCTTGTATATATCACAAATTATCCCTACTATAGTCTAACAAGGATAGGATAGAAGAGCTGAAAAATGCACCTTGTTACTGTAAAATTCAGCCATCTGCCAACTTTCTTCCACATGAGCAATAGGCATGCTCATACCTACAGATCAAAATTAAACTAACTAAGCTAACAAAGAAACACATCATACTCTCACCATATATCTTTGTAAGTTGACAAACTAATTTTCAAGCACATTACCACAACCCTTCCCCGTAAATGCAATCCAACCCAGAGCACTGAGACTGTCAGCACCAGCCTTCAAGTGATTAAAAAAATCGGATCGCCGTCCTTCAGTTAATGATGATGCTTTCCCAATCACCTCATTCAGTGGTTTGAGAAACTCAACTAAACCAGCCATTTCAGGTTTCTGAACAAGCAGAAAACACAATTTCAAAAGTATACTAGCACGAGAAATGATCAGAAACCATAAATTACATCGTTTTGTAACAGTTTGTTAATATCTTTAATCACAACCAAAAATAATTATTAAGACTTCATACGTATTTTCTGAAAACGAAAATTAAGACTAACATTACAACAAACCTAACAATAAAATCACAGACCTGAGATTGCTTGACTTTGATTAGCAGCTCTCTCTGAGTAGAAAACGCCTGAAAAATAACGGTTGTCACATCCAGAACCTGGCCTCCGATTTTCTCAGCGGCGCTCGTAAGCCTGCCCACGCATTCGGATATCAGATCGTCAAACGCAACAACAGAAGGATCCAAGGCAGCCGTGGCCGCATCCACACCGCCGCCGCCAATATCCCGCGAACCACCACCGCCTCCTTGCTGCGTCGACAGCGCTTCGAGCCGCGCAACCGCGGATTCCAACCGCTGTATCAACTTATCATCCATTTTCCGCCCTAATTTTGTGTGAAAATCTTCAGGTGAACAGATCTGGCATCAGAATTTTTATGTTTTTGGGGCTATAAACTGAAAGGCTGTCACACGCCGAAAGGCAATTCAAAAAGATGAAGAATTTTTTTAAAAAGAAATGGAAATAATTTTACGTGCGTTCGAATAAGAAATAAAATCCGCGATTGAAGATTTGAAATAAATTTGACATTTTCAAAAAATAAATAAAATTTGGGAGGGTGGTGGGATACACACGTGTCCGATCGCTAGGAAATGATGGCGTTTCTGTTTCTCAGCGTTTTCTGGGCTGTCGTCTAATTATTCTGTTTTTCTGGACCTTTCGGTAAATTTTGATGGGGAAATCATTTTGGTGCAAAATTTCAATGGAATATCTTAACCAAAAAAAAAATCATGGGTTGACAATTGACTTAACAACAAATCTGATTTGGAGAAAGTGCCATATCGGAGATTTGTTCTTTGATATGCCAAAAAAAAAGCACATGTACGTGAATCGTGATGCAAATCCATATGTTTCTCACCAATTTTGTAAGTACGAAATATGAATCCAATCAATTTCATCAAGTAATACATGTGGATTGTTGATGAAATCAATGGCATTTCACTTGATTTTTCTCAAAAAGACAAATTATAAAGGTCATTTTAGTTTCAGTTTTCTGCGCTAGACATCTTTTCATGTTCTTTATAATTTGCATATTGTGTTCTTTCATTTTCATTTTTACTGATGCATAAAACAAGATTCTTGTTGGCAAAATACTAGTCTTGTCTTTCTCTTTTATTCTTTTGCTGCAGAATGCTCTGAAATGGAAAACTGGCATAATGAAATACTACAACGCAGACCTTCTCCTTTTCAAATATCACACACCATATGAGATTCAGAAGCAAGACTACATATGAGTGCTGAGTGATAACAGTACATGTAACTATATACAATGGCCTGTAGTAACTATATCCTGTGTGTACGAGAATCATCGGTCCGAAGCTGAGCACAATAAAGCAATCAAACAATACATCTTCTGTTAACTGACATCAGCACCGGTAAAACTAGGATACATACGTCTGTATCACCTCCTCCTAGATGCTTCTTCCTCATCCTTGGCTGCAGGTTGAATCAACCTAGAGCTCCCAGCTGCGTAAGGATGTAGAGAAACTGGTTCATGGCTCAGCCGAGGTTCCTGTAAAGAACATGTGAAAATGGAATTGAAGATGACTAGGTTACTCATCAGAAACTCCAAGGTTAATCAAATGTGACATATTGACATCATCACATATGCATGGACTCATGTCATGATCAAGTGGTTATCATATAATGTACAGTGGAAAGGGAAGATGCTTACAGGGCGGAAAGGGAACTCTTCAGCTTCTAGCATGTGTACAATTTGTCCCATCTTTGGCCTCTTGTTGACATCCAAATCTATGCAGCGAAGGCAAATCAACAAGGTCCGCTTTAGAGCTCTGGAGGGAGGCTGAACCGCAATTAGGGGATCTACCAGCTCTTCACCACGACGATTTCCGACCATCCCTTTGAACCAGTCAACTAAATTCATCTGAAAATTTTCCAGGAAATATGGATCAGTAGGTTTTGTGGGCGGGTGATCGGTATTAGGATGTTTAAGGTACAAGATTAGAAGTTCTTACCTCTGCAGGTGGTCTGGAGTAGTCAACTGGACACCTTCCTGTGATTATTTCCATAAGCAGAACCCCGAAACTATACACATCACTTCCCTCGTTAAGCATACCGGTGCTTGCATAATCAGGTGAAACATATCTGCAGGATGAGGGACAGATATATATAAATAACAATGAGATATTTACAACGATTATTAACATCCTCTGAGGAATTGTTTGATTGAATGTCGAATAAAGAAGTTGAGAAA
Organism: Cruciata laevipes; assembly: GCA_963678965.1. Lineage (NCBI taxonomy): Eukaryota > Viridiplantae > Streptophyta > Magnoliopsida > Gentianales > Rubiaceae > Cruciata > Cruciata laevipes. The sequence continues at coordinate 1,880,949 of OY787634.1, read as the reverse complement.
GACAAACCCGAATGTTCCCATCACTCTTGTAGTCACATAGCTTTTCTCAGATCCCAGAAGCTTGGCAAGGCCAAAGTCTGAAACTTTTGCATTCCATTTTCTGTCGAGGAGAATGTTACTAGATTTTACATCACGATGCACAACTTTGGGTTCCAACCCCTCGTGCAAGTAGGCAAGCCTGCACCAAAGGTAAAGGTTTACTTTACAAAACCACCAGAAACTGATAAAAACACAGACAAAATAACTGTAAAACTACAGAAGAACGCTTGAAAATGTCTCACCCTTTTGCAGTTCCAATTGCAATCTTCATGCGAATCTCCCAAGTTAGCGGGCTAACAGGGCCTACATCACCATGCAACCATTGCTCCAAATTACCATTATCAACGTATTCATATACAAGCATCCTGAACCAAAGAATGATAATATAAAATGCATCAGCACAAAAGCCAACAGTAAGTGTGTTTAAAATTTGATTAGTATGTGTGTTAAAAAATGGATGTTTTACCTTTGAACACCTTCTGCACAAAAGCCAATAAGGCCGACAAGGTTCTTGTGCCTCACTTTGCCTATAGCCTCAACTTCGACCTTGAATTCCTTTTCAGCCTGACCCCTAAGGACAGAAATCAGATAACCATCTTGAGACTCTTAAAGTTGAGTCCATATAAAATGTGGCAATAGATTAAGAATCTGAGATTCAATTTCCACGAACGTGAACTCTTTGGAACAGAGCATATTCAATGCCAGATGTTCTTGAGTAGAGAGAAATAGTAACTGTTTGTATTCTACAATAAATTACAGACTGTGTATACAGTTCCGTTCAAAGACAACTGTCAGTCTTATGTCACACAGCTTTATATGATGGGGATATTTTCAGAAGAACACAATTATTACCACAGTAAAATGTCCTAATCAGTATCAAAATAGAAGTAATGAAGTTTTTTAAGTAACCGTGCTGTCCTCAACTTAATTTTTCTAGTGTCTACTGTATAAATAGGAAATAGTAGAGAAAGAGATGATCTTCATTTTTTAGACAAGATTAAATCAAAAGTGAAAAAGAGAAAGAAACACCAAAGATCTTTACAAAGGAACAAAACCAGATCAAAAGAAAAAGTTACATATAACAAAAGACAAGATTTAGAGTAACAAGTAATGCCGATTAAGTCCAAAAACAATAATACAAACCCAAGCATAACCAGTTCATATTCCCTGCAGGCTGCAGCTAATTTCACGAGATCGAACTTCACCATGTTTAGTGACACCTTCATATGCATCTAACAAACACTTCCTTAAACGACCTCGAATGTTGTATTGTCCAGAGCTTGTAATTATGTGAGTAACAAAAATCATTTTCGAAAATAGAACACTTCAAAAAGAGGGAAAAAAAGGAGGAAAAATCAAAGCATTTAGAAGATGGAAGTACTGCACAAATTAGAGAATAAAGAACAAAAGCGACCGTTTACTTTAGCTTTGTTCTATATACTACTGAGTACATGTGATAACATAATAGCAGTGGTCAAAAGAGACGATATTAATCAACACTACCAACTACCTAGCCACGCACACACATTCAGTTCAAGTTCAACATATCCAGATCTAACAATCTAAAAAGGACAATATTAATGAAACCGAAAATCATGAAGAACAAACAATTTGAATCAGCATTGCATACAGCAAATAAAATTACTATGAAATGGTGAAGAAAAACTTACTTCTTGTTGAGAAGATTTTTCACCGCCACCACATCGCCGTCGGACAAGACGCCGCGGTAGACAATGCCATAGCCTCCTTCTCCGATCACACTCTCCTTCGCGAATCCGCCAGTAGCAATTTCGAGCTCTCTCAAATTGTACCACTTCCCCCACCCAATGTTCATCCCCTCCGCCGCGGAGGTTGAATTCGTCGACGCCGTGACCGCCGACGACGACTCGCTCCGGCTCGTGCTTGAGTCGTTGCTCTCCGAGCTCCCTTTTTTGCCGAATTGCGCCTCGATATCCACGTTTTTGTTCAGAATCGGCTTGCTTTCCTTCTCCGCCGCCGCAGCACGATCGGGCTCCTTGAAAACCAGCGGCACCAGCCCGGAGCTCTGCCGGATGCTAATACGGCGCCGTTTCCTGAGATTCGTACGGATGAAGAGGAAGATCAGAACGAAAACAGCGAGCGTGATTGCAACGGTGGCGGCGATGATGACGTAGAGCTTCAGCCCCAGGATGGGAGTCTTCGAGGTAAAAATGCTGCTGGACGGAGAATCGCTGCCGCCGCCGGCGGAGCTGTGCTTGCTAGTAGAAGACATCTCGGCGGTGGGGAATTTCGAAATGGGAGCGTCGAGGTTGCTTCTTTAGTAGTAGTAACTACTGGTAAGGTGGTGACGACAGAGAGTGGGGCCCGCGGTGGATAGTGATCTTGTGCGTGACTGCGTGTGAGCTTGAGTAAATGTAAAAAAATGAGGAGGTTCAAATTTGGTGCGGGGCGTCCGTTGCTGATTAATTCGGTGGGAGTTACGCCATGGCCATGGGGGAAATGAATGGGATTTTTGAAGAGAGTGTGTGTGTGAGAGAGAGTTGCCGCTCTTAACGGGCGCAAGCAACAGTAGCTGGAAGCTACACTCGAGTCAAAAAAAAAAAGCTTACCAAGCATTCATTGCATTTGTTTTTATGATGACAATCATCACAGGATTAGTCTTATATACTATTTGGAGAGTTTGGTTAAATCTCTTTAGCTCAATCTCATCTTTTGATTAGTACCCATAATATTATAGCCGACAAATTATCATTACAAATGAAATATGTGAAGAAAATTGAATTCTCTTGAGTTGATATGTATATTAGTATAATTTAGTTTAGTTTATTTCATTTTGGTGAAATTACACTTTGATGAAAGTCATGTTAATTTGATTATTTTTCTCAATAAATTAATTTTCAATTCAACAAAAAATAAACTAATAAAAACTTGACTTTGGTGTTAAAAATGTAAATGTGGTGGAGTTATGTTGATAAAATAAAAAATATATATATATAGATATGCACGGCTATGTAACGGTTGTAAAATAACATTAAATTATATTCATTTTCAGTAGCGTGTACTAATTTAATTGTACTTCTTATTATATTATTTAAAAAGTTTTCTTTCATTCTCGCTCAATCATCGAGATTATATAAAAAATAAAAATTGCATTTTTATTTTTTATTAGTGTTTGAAAAAAATGGCCACTCTAACAAAATTGGTGTATGATAGATCTCCATCCACATCTACGCATTTCTATCACTAACTATTTTATAGTGAAATATTTATGATTCATTATATAAACATTTATTTGATTATAAAATGAAATTATGTAATTTAAGACACGCTCTTAAACACACAATCCACCCAATTGGTTTGTGAAGGCGCATTGTATGTTCCTTGTAAAATCGCAAAACTACCCTCACTCTGGTTAGGGATGGCAATGGATTTGATATGGATTGGATTTGACAATATCCATATCCATATCCGCTTGTTGTAATCCATTGGATCTAAAATATTAACATCCGAATCCATATCCGCTAAATCCATGGATATCCGTGGATATCCATATCCACATATGAATTACAATTTATACAATGATGAATAAATTCCAAAATAAGTTTTGTAAAAATTCATGAAATTAAAATTGTAATCAAGTGATTCAAACTACACAATGTGCTAAAAAAATACGTGGAAAAACTAGTTCAACTTCCCAAAAAATACATAACTCAGTTCAAAATATTAGTTTCTTTCTTTTTTTCCTTAATCTATTCTTCCAAACGAGTGAATTGGTATGGTTAGAAGATTATATGTCAGTATCTAACCATAGGTGATTTTTTATATTTTTAATTTAATTTTAATTATTTAATATATTATTAAATATATATATTATATATTAAATGGATCCATGGATTGGATATGGACTGGATATGGATATTTACGACAAAATCCATATCCATATCCGCTCCACAAGCAATAAATCCATATCCGTTGAATTTCATTTTTTAACATCCATATCCGTCAAAAATGGATTTAAATCCATGGATTTGGATTGGATCGGAAATCCATTGTCATCCCTAACTCTGGTTAACGTTGTCGGTGCATATACGATTGCGCTTCTTCACGTACACAGTGAAAGGAGAGTAATAAAGAAGATATCCCATAAATTTATGGGATTTAATAGCCCACAAAATATAGGAAGATAGGGACAAATTCAAGCAATATAACAACACCTGGGTGGCTGGGCCACTGGTCATTTCCGTTGGATGGGCCTATAATCTACACCTACGAAATCGTCAACGTCGTTGGGTGGGCCACTCGCCCATTCCTGTCTCTTTTTTCATTCTAAATGTTAAAAGTATTAAAGTACCTATCACCATCCTAGACCTTATGGGCACTATCTTACTGTACTTGTGTTTTATTTTTTTATTTAAATTAAACATAAGTGGAGTACTTGAATTTGATGATGCAAATTGTATAATGTTTAGAGAACTTGAATGATAGAAGATCTTTAGTTATATTTTGAAAAGTTGGATTTTCAAGATACAAACATTAACATAAAATTGCTAATTTTGGATTTGCTTCATTCATACTCTATGTTCTCTATGGCCATGTCCAGTTGAGCTGGAGTGGGCGCTGCAGTGGTTTATTGGTGCTGCAGTGGTGCTGCAGTCGTTCTGTAGTGATTTATTGGTGTTGCAATAAAATTATAATATACAAAATTTAGTAAAAATAGATGAATTTATATTGTGAATTAAATTTAACTAAATTGTATTAAAATGAATTTATGTAAACATTCATTCCATTTTAACTTGTAACATACAACAAGAGGTAATCACTCGTTAAGTAATGAATAAATCTTTACCAAGGAGTGATATTCAAAACTTAACAATGGTCATTTCAAAATAAAGAGTGGTTCTTATTAAAAAAAGTGCACTTAAGTAGCTGATGCTCTAATAATTTAGCATAATAACCAAAATTAATATTTGGAGCATTTTGGAACTCAATAGGACGTGAAATTGATGATTTAGCTAATGATTTAAATGATGAAATGGAAGAAAGTGATTAGTAGTAGACGCTTGTATTAATTGATGATTGTAAGAATTTTTTGTGATATTTGAATAATATATATGTTATGCGTTGGAATTACAAGCTAAATTGTAATGAGTTTTTAACTGTTGAGTTGAACTTAAAATGTATGTAATATATTATATAACAAAATTGAGTTGAATCAACTAAACTAAAATTTATCACAATCAACTAAAACTGGATTGAATTAAACTAAGTTAAAGTTACGATTAATTTATTCGTACTGGAGTAGTGTTGGAGTGGTGCTGGAATCGTGCTACAGTGGTGCTGGAGTGGTGCTGCAGTCGTGCTGTAGTGATTTATTGGTGCTGCAGTGGTTTATTGGTGCTGCAGCGTGATGCAGCCGTGCTGCAAGAGCTGAACTGGACATGGCCTAACATTGACTCACTTGCCAATTTATGAAGGTTTTTAAATTTTATACTCCTCTTTCTACATTTGGTAATATTCTTTCAATTAAAACCACAAATTTCCTTTTTTTTTTTCCATTTTCAATACAATCTTTATCTCACATTCTTCTCTTCTTACAAATGGTGCCCAAAAAATGAGCAAGTATTAAAAATTCGAATGATGTTTTTTTTTTTTTTAAGTGAACCATCGTAGGTGGGGTTGTATATTGACTTCCCAAGCCATTGGAAATAAAAAGGATTACAAGAGTATAGTTACAAGTAGAAAAGGAAAAAAGTGAAACACCTAAAACTAGAAATAGATGCTTAGATATCAGCTTACAAAAGAGCTGTATATGTGTAGAAAGTAACTACACAAGTCAAAAAATGTCATAAAAAAGAATGAGTTAAGAGAATAACTCATTTTGTAGTAGAGAAAAGGAGGAAGTTAAGATAGGGAGAAAAGATAATCCACTTAATTGTTAGTGAATCAAAGTGAGACACAGTGAAACACAAGTTAGCATAATTATTTTCTTCCTATTCTTGAAATCTCCAAAAATTAGGGGTGTAAATGAACCAACCCGTTCGTGAGAAACTCGTGAACAGTTCGATAAAACCTTGGTTCAAGCTCGAAACAAACGAACACGAGCCGAGCTCGAGCCGGCTTGATTAGAAATCGAGCTCGAGGTTCACGACTATGGTTTGATAAGCTCGTCGAGCCTTAACGAGCCTGTACATGTATATATAAATTAATTATTATATATATTATTTAAAAAAAACTTTTAAAAGGTTTAATTAATATAAACGAGCCGAGCTTGTTCGAACGAGCTCGATTTACCCAAGCTAACGAGCCGAGTTCGAGCTTATTACAGCTAATCAAGCTCGAGCTCGAGTTGATGTTTTTATGTTCGAACAAGAGTTCGAGCTCGCTAATTTTTATCAAGTCTAATCTCGATGAGCCCTAAGCTCGGATCGGCTCGTTTACACCCCTAAAAAATCTCCCGAAATGGAGATTATTGTATGTTACATTAGGTTATCTAAATAGCAAAAATATATTGAAATAATTCTTAACTCGGTTGACATGGCGCAAATTGGCACGTGGAAGAACAAGTCAAATTGTTTTAACCCAGCCCATCCATCTATAAATATCAACTGATCAATCTAATCACGCACGAGGTTTTTGCAGATTCGGATATGAGCTTATCGGAGGTAACTTCTCCCTTTATCCCAGGTGAGTGATTTTAACCCCGTTTTTCCAGGTTTGCCTCTGCGCATAAAAGTCATCCCTTACCTATATAAAAACTCAAACTAAATCCAGAGGTTAGATTTAATCCTCGAAATTATCAAAGTCGAATGAATAGAACTATTGACTTAGAATAAGCTAATTGTTTGCCTTTTTGTGTTTAGTACCACGTCCCATTCCGTTTGCTATTCTGGATAAGTCCTTATCTGTACCGTGAATACTTTAACTCCGTTACATTATCCATTTTCCAGAGAACATGGTGATCACCGGCAGCGGTGGAAGTGGTGGAGATGGCGGTGGTGGTGGCCGATGGTATCCCTCATGGCTTCGCGAAGGCGGAAATGGTGGCCGGAAAAAGAAACAGCGTGTTTGTAGCGATGGCACGGTGCCGTCCACCTTGGCTGTGATCGTTGATTCCGACGAAACCCCGGCGGAGCCCCTTCATAAAATCAGCGGTGGCAACGGAGGTGGTGGTGATATTCATTGTTCCGCTTCTTCATCCATTTCTACTCCCGTCACCGCCGGAGGATTCGGCGATTCTTCATCCGCCGACGTGCTCCTCCGCCTCTACATTGAAAAGTCGCCGCTTTCCGTCCTCGAGAGCGGTTCCACCTCCGATTCCGATCCGGCGAAGGGCGCTGACCTGCCCGAGGTGGAGCTGTACCTCCATTCCGCCACCCTCCGCCGCGCCAAGTACTTCGAAGCGCTGTTGTCCGATCGATGGCAGAAGAATGGCCCTTCCTCCTCAAACCCCAGCAATCTCCGCCGCTTGAATTTGGGGGTTTCTGCTGCTCACGAATCGTTCGATTCGCACTACATTGTTCTCAAGCTTCTCTACACCCGTGATTTCGCGAGCTCCATCAACAACGTTTCGACCGCCATTTCCATCCTCCCGGTGGCCCTTGAACTGCTGTTCGAGGACTGCGTCAAGGCCTGCGTGCAATTCCTCGAGGCGGTGCCATGGACAGAGGAAGAGGAGAAGAAAGTGATGGCATTAGTGCCATTGCTGAACGAGGAAGAGTCTCAAGAGCTCCTTGCTAGAGTTTTACCACTGGGAAAATCTTCATCACAAGAAATGCTCCTCGGGCTAATCCTGTCTGCAATTCAGACTTACAGCAGTAACTTAACCCAAGCAGCAAAGGCCAAGGCTTTCATTGCGAAGCTGTTGAGCGATTTTACGACCAAGGAAATGGCGAAGAGCGTTTTGGATCTTGCTTTTAAGGACACATTGCAGATTGTGAAGGATTCCCTGGAGAGGTACTCTAGCCCGGTTATCAGGGGTGATCATAATGAAACTGAGGCTCTTCAGAGGCTGAATTTGCACGCCGCAATGGCCAGTGGCCGCCAATTGTACTGGTTGATCGAGAGGATGATCGAGCTGAGAGTGGCTGACACTGCTGTTAAGGAATGGAGTGATATGGCTGCTTTCACTGCTAATTTACGCAAGGCTTTTATCGATGACGCCTGGAAGAACATAGTACCAGGTTTGCCTACTCAGGTTCTTCGCTGTACAAACAAAATCGCTAATGCTGTTGCTACTGGAAATATTCTGGCTCCTAGAGAGGTATATTTGTCTGACTGAATGCTGCAAATTAAGGTTTTGTTCAATTAGTGTTTTTGCCATGTGATCAGATGTTTTTACTGACTAAATGTGTGGTGCATATGTTGATTGATGTTGAGTGTTATTGGTTTGTGGGATCAGGTGAGGATGGGGCTGGTCAAGGATTGGCTTCCTGTGTTATTTATAAGCAGAGACAAGGTCTCATCCATGTCGAACAATGCATCTCTCAATCTGGAGCTGGAAGAGACGTTCTTGAAGATCATATCGACCCTTCCCTTGGCTGATTCGCAGTCCCTGTTGCAGAGTTGCATCATTTTCTCCACCAAGAACGTCGAAGACTGTCCACACTTGATGAATGCATTCACCACCTGGCTTCGCCGTGCAAATCTGGCCTAATCTCCATAATCAGTTTTCCTCATGTTCAGTTTTAGGTTTAGGTTTCAAATGCTCTTTGATGGATGTGAAGTAAATGCTGGTTTGCAAGTCTTTTGTTATTTTGGTTAACCTGTCTGAGGTTACACTTTGTGGGATTCACACAAACTTCTGCTGCAACTTTTGAGTCTGTAAATATGGTCTGGTAAATGGAGACAAATGTTACAAGCAGCATTTATTCTGTGTACATATTCTTACTCAAGATAAGCAATACTACTACTAGTAACACAAAGGTTTGCAACTGACTATGCTACTGTTATTCGCGCTTTGTCGAGACACATATTACAGGCAGTGAAGAGTGAAAAGGTTGTTTCAGAACAGTCTGGTCCGAAAGTTCCTTGTTGTTCCTTGGTATGCTTTTACAACCAAACCAACCCCTATTCCAACTCCAAGGCAAACACTTAGACCAATTCCAACACCGACTCTCACTCCAGCATTAAACCATGTCAATTCTTCTTCTTCGCCTTCCATGGACTGGGGATAATGGCGGTTGTAATCTCCGCTGTCCTCCACAACCTACAGCAACAGTTCAAACATAAGTATACTATATTTGCTTATCTTATGTAGTTCTCACAATGCATCAGAGACAATGTAATCTTAGGACCAAGGTTAAATCATTGAATAGTGACTGTCAAAGAACACAAAAAAGACCAGTAGAGGAATACTAGGAAGCATGTGCTCATGGTCTCATGATGGTTGGTGAGCAGAGGATAAGTTTTTTTAATGCCCGTATGTGTCAACTATTGCATGAACCGAGAAGATTGCATTCAGGTAACTCTAGTAACCTTAACGCAAAAACAGAAACACACCAGCAACAACAAAATCGATGAAAACCAAGAAACCATAAACTTCACAAAACACTATTTATTTTTGGTTGATTAGATTGAAATGCAGCTAAGTTGATAATACAGGGAACAAAATAAAAAAATAAAAAAATCGAACATACCTGCAATCCAAGAGCAGATGGTGGAGATGGACCATTGTTTCTGTATTCTCTGGCATCATATTCTGGTATGGAATCAAGCATTGTCTTCCTCGTATTCTTTCTCCTTTGACCAAGATGAAGAGTCTTAGAAAGTATGATTGGAGAACCTAGGAAACTCCCAGCAACATAAACCTCAATTGCTGGATCTCCTTTCAGTATGCTTGACTCGCAATCCATGCTCCAAGAATGGTCATTACTTCTCGATTCAGGCCCACCCGAAAAGCCGTTACTCTCAGACATATGCAGTGAGCCTGACAGAACAAGAACATTCTTACAACACACCTCGAACTTCACGCTCCCTGTCATCCTGATACTATCAGTACTAACGTAGGTAACTTCCTCGGACTTTCTGTCCATCCGGTCTCTCCTCAGGAGAATCTTCACGCCATCATCCGAATATATTCTCGTTCTAACGCCGTTGACTTCTAGAAGGGTGTCCTGATTCAGAGGGACATGGTTTAAGGTAAGGTGGTCTGGTGTGGACTCATCAATCTCACATTTGCACAGCCTAACGTAGAACACTCGCACATCGAGCCAGGATAGCGAGGATTTGATGGTGCTCGAGTGGAAATCACAATGGCCATTGTTGACAGCAAATCCATTCGATTTCGCTTGAAATCCGTCCATGTTTCTTGATGAAATCATGTTCATCTTCGAAACTTATGAGTGGAAGATGATGATTCTGATGATTATCTGCGAATCAAACATCAGAAGAGTTCAAACATGTTCCTAAAATACCAGAAGGAAAGCAGAAAAACAGGAAAATGGCACACAGAAATCAGAAGGCAGCATGGAGTACAAAGATAAGCAGCCTACACAAAGTTATGGCAGTTCCCCTAAATGAAAGATGGTTCCAAAATAGAGTAAAACCACAAGCAACATCATCATTCAAAACAGACAAACACAGCTTCTCTTCTAATTTTTACAGTTTTACTGTCAAGTTACCTAAGGATTTAGGGTGCACTGGTACCACTAAATCTATGGCCAATTTACAGAGCAACAATCAGAGAAACTTCATTTTGGAGACTGTTCTTGAGAGTATGAGGCTTGATATTTTAGCTATTTAAGGGAAACATAAACTAGAGCCAAAAAGGGAATTGAGCACAGATAATTTTAAGAAGCTTAGAGGGCTAAAAGACAAAAAAGAATCATCATGTAAGTCATCCACAGGACCACAGATGAGGACAGAGATGTCGTAGAGTGCGGGTATTATTAGACCTTTAAAAATACGTATAACAGAGCAGCTAGCTACCAACAAACAAATACTACTCTTGTCCAAATAGTTCTCGTATGATCCGTCTCATATTTACGTGTCAAATTGCTTTTGTCACAATTTTTTTAAAAAATTGATGTGACACTGATGTGGATGGTAGAGTTGGTGAAGTATGTGAGAGAAGTTTAATAGTTTATATTATAATTTTTTGCCAAAAAAGGAAACGGGTAAGTTTCTTTGGGACGGACCAAAAGGGAAATTAGATACATCTCTTTGGGACGGAGGGAGTATTAGCTTAGCGGAGTTGTGTTTATAAGTAAAACTGACTGAAAAGTATTTTTTAGAATCTGTTATGACCAATTTTTACTTTTGATCCTAAAAATAGTTTTTGCTTTCACAAAAATTTTTTTTTTTTTTGCCGTTTATCAAACACTAAAAACAGTTTAAAAAATTGTGCCAAACAAAATCTATATTAATATAGATAAAAAATTTAGTGTATTAGTTCTGGTATGATCGTCTCCTTATTTTGTCTCCAATTCTCGTACAGATACATCATCACACTTGACTAATTTTAGCAAATTTTATTATATGCCTTAAAATGGACAAGTTGCCTCTGAATATCCATGCCTAAATGAAGAAAGTGAGAAAATAAAGTGTCGTGTGCATAAATAAGTTAAGGATTATGGTGAGCTGTATACCCCCCCACCAAAGCGAGCATTATATTCCTGAAATCTTATCCTGAGACTGCAGATTCCAGCCTAGGTTGAATCGAAAACAATGAACTTCCCTAGCGGCTAGCAGTAAGAGCATTTATCATTCGACGACAAGATAGTGATCAAAACGAACGCATGTAACAAAAACATCGGGGTTCGTTCAATAGCAGAGCAGCCTGAGCAAAGCTATCATCTTCCCATATGACTCCCGAATTGTAATTCTAACTATTACCCGTTTAATATTTCTAAGTATCAAGTCAGTAGATCCACAAAAAATTCGACTAAAGATTAAAATGTGTCCTTTCAAAGCCTGCAGCGAAAACGCCACTCAGCTGAAGCATTCAAGTGTATACTCTACAGCACCCATCATCTTCCTCTCATCGTGGAACAGCAGAATCTAAGGCAAGGGAAGAAGAAAGATAAAAGCCAATCAGTGAAGGTGACTCAGAGAGGTTTGGGGAAATAGTGCAAACAAGTCAACAACAAATCATTTAGAGGAAAGAACCAAAACTAGGTATTAACTCGGTGAAATAGCCAATCCTAGCTCAAGCCCTAGATTTTGGTATTCCTTGCAGTAAGTAACAGCACTCCCAGAAGTACTATGGCTTTCTAGCTATGTCCCCAAATGGTTTGTATAAGTTTGTTCATTCCCCAATAGACAACCTTACGAGGGCAAAGTGGCATCTTGAATTGAAAGCATGACTATAAATGAAACAGACAACCCATCCAAAAGGCATGGAATCGTAATCAGGACAACAAGAGCTTGATGTAACAAATCAATACTTCAATAATTCTAAGTATCAAGTCAGTTAATCCACAGAAAATGGGAGAGGAAGGATTGTAGAAAGAAGATATTGTACTAAAGATTATTTATTTTTTGAAAAGCAGCAGATACATTCATGGAATGACATTAAGAATGGGCAAAGGAACTGGGGGTGTATAGGAAGAAGAAGTGCAACAATCGCCATTCAAGCATATACTCTACAGCAACCATGATCTTCCTCTCACCGTGGAACAGCAGAATCTAAGGCAAGGGAAGAAGAAAGATAAAAAGCCAATCAGTGAAGTGATTTTGCACAGGGTTCCCAAATGCTTAAAGGTGACTCGGAGAGGTTTGGGGAAATAGTGCAAAGAAGTCAACAACAAATTATGTAGACGAAAGAACCATGACTAGGCACTTAGTAAGTGAGTTTATTTAATCGGTGAAATAGCCTAGTACAATCAGCTTCAGGAATCACAGTACAGAAGTGCTAGATATCAATATTCCTAGCTAGCGCCTAGCAGTAACAACACTCCCAGAATTGCTATGGTTTTCTAGCCATGTCCCCTGAATACGATGGTTTTCTATGTGTCATACGTTTTAACTAAAAGACGATGAAGGAAAACATGCCATGGCAAGACGGTGGTGTTTTTTTCCATCCTAGTACCTCTAAACTACAGGAGATTGGTGTACAAAGCTAATAAGTAATAGAGTTGAGTCAGTCGACAATGTAAGAACTTTCCTACATTCAAATTCGACAACAAGTCCCTGAAACCGAAGTATGAATAGTGTTCACCTTAATACGCAAACAATCAAGAAAACAGCTAGGCACTTAGGGAGGCTCTTGCATTCCTTGAATAGAGTAAAAAGCAATGAAAATTTCAATATATGAGAGAATAAGTGAAATTGTATCCAAAATGTATCCAACATGTAGCATTATAAATATTTTCCAGCAACTAGCCAAAAGAAGGGTGTCTTTGTCAAACAGAGTACTAAAGATGAGGAGCTTATTCGGGTTAACAAAATGAACATCATCAATTGTAATACTTGATCGGCCAAAAGAAGTTCTCCCAAATCATAATTATAAAAACTGACATCCATAGGCAGAGGAAATTTTCAATCTCGAAGAGATACATCAACTTCAAAACTAGGGGTGGAACCCAATTTTCTAAAGAGTCCTTTGTATCCAGCCAAACTCTTGTCACAAAGGGGTTGCAAACCCTATATTCAAATACAATAACTGACAATCAGAACAGCGAGCACACATGAGCATAAATTACTAAAAAGTTCACATCTGTGCCCTAATTATGATCATTCAAACCATATCATATCATATCCACAGAAAAAGCCATCTGCAGAAAAAATACCTAAAAAGCTCACGAGATAGAAATGTGACCTTGAGAGAGCAAGCTCCAGCAGGTGGAGTCAACGGCGATACTCGACCGCAGACGAGCAGAAGCTATGGCGCTGTGAAGAGGCATCATCGACTCCACGCTTCCCAACGCCGCAACAACCCTGCAAACAAATAAAATTTCAAGTCGGTGCTAATCATCAGGGAATTTTGATCAGCAATATGAATCGAAATGGACCTTGAAGCTGTGCGAGTAGCGGGACGAGTGGAAGACGCGAAAGGAGAAGCTGGAATTGACTTTGGAGATAGGATTCTGGCTACGGCGTTGGGCCGTGAGGCCATGGATCTCATCCCTGCAATTGCCGCCGTCGCCGCCGATCTGCAAGATGCCATTGTCTATGGTTGACGAGGTTTTGACACTGCCGGATAAGAAAACAAAAGGGTTTAAGCGATTCAAGGGCTTTGGCAGCAGTAGTAACTAGTAAGTTTATCTGAGTAGTCGTGTTTATGGAAACTCAACGACGTCGTCGGAAGATGAATTTGAGAATTCACACTTTTGGTACCAATCTTTGGAAATATAGTAAAATTGGCCTCTAAGTTTAAATCTTTTACTATAAAGGGATGTTTAATTGTTCATGTTAAACAATTGAGATAGAAGACAAATGTTGATGTTCTCACTTCAGAGTATCAATGTTGATGTTCTCACTTTCTTGTCTGATCATAACTTGGTCTATGTTGATCTTTTCACGTTCAACCCTGATCTTTTTACATAATAAACTTTTGAGACTAAGTCTCAATTGAGAATTTGTAACTAGAACTTATCAAAATGAGTAATGTGCTGACATTTTGTAGTTATTGGATCTTGTACCATTCAGCATCTATTTCATCTACATGTATTCTTTACATCAAGGTGTACATTCTATGCAACAACACAACAACGTGAACAATTCCCAACAAATCAAACACTACATTCATATACACATTTACCACAAGTTGGGCGTGATTTGTTCAGAAAATTTACATGTATACATGTTTCTTCCTACCAATGACAAGCCTGCTCTCCGTTGAACCAATGGCCTTTGAAACGATACCAGATTCGAATCTTTCACGCCTTAGCACAGCAGCCATAACCCTTTCGTCAAACTCTTCATCGGAATCAGTCAGCATGTATCGCAGCTTAAAGTTTACTCGATTCTCCACCATCATTTTGTGCCTGGGAACTATTCGATCCTCGAGAGAATAGCTGAAGAACCTGCAAGCGTAAATGTTAGCGTTTGTAACATGAACTAGGATATTTTTCAGTCTATGTACTGCCAACTACGTACCTAGGAAATTCAATGAGATCCCGCAGTGGTCGAACCATTGTTCTTCGCAGATAACTGTACTTAGGACGAAGGATTTCTATGTTGTACCGAAGCAGCATGGGAAAATCAGCTATCATTTCACCTAACTGTCTGAGAGAGATGCCAAGGGATAGAAAATATTTGACATTATGGTCTAATTTATTTGCAACACTGCACCCTAATAGCTCTGGTCCCAAGCCTACAACCTTGCCAATGTCTCTCTGGCTTACTCCAGCTTTCGTCAACAAGAATATAACCTGGTAAAGAAAATTGATTCGAACAAACATTAACATTACTGAATTTTAATTTTTTGGGACAACATCATATGAAAAATCCAAAAGAGAGAGCTACTATACCACTGGGCGTATCTTCTTATGAAGGCTGTACGTCAACAAAGGAGGAAACTTGGAGATCATATTACCGATGGCAGCTTCTTGAACACCAATATCACGGAAAAACTGAACCTGTAACAGAAATATGATTTCTATTTGTTAAATATCTGTAGCAAACAGAAAGTCGTTCGATTTCATGAAGAAGATATCAAACAGTGAAGTATATACCTTTGACACAATCATGCTTTCCATATCAACACAGAATACCATTGGCTTTTTAGTAAGAATTCTTTTCATGCCCTCCTTCGAAATCCCAAGGTAGTAAAAGTACTTAACAAGAGGCTTCCATCTCTCCTCAATACTACATGCCATCAGCTGTGGTTTGAATGCTAGTAATCTCCCTACTTCTTCATCATTAAGATCAAACTCTTTCAAGAAAGCAACCTGCATAACAAAAATAGACCATATAATCAGTATTAAGAATCGAGAAATGCATCATTTATGCAGATATAAAGCCAGAAAATATGAAGATTTGTTACCTTTTGGCTCATCTCCTCCATTGAAAAGTATCCGAGAACCCTGGGAAAATCAAAGACCATAGTCCCAAAATCCTCCTCATTCATTCCCATGTCCAAGTAAAACTGTACCCGAGACTGAAGCTCCTCCATGCTGAATGACAGGATTTCAGGGCAATGGCTCAAAACATAACCCATCCAATCTCTCCTAACACCATTGCTCTCCAAGTAAATAACAATATCATCTAACTGCTCTAAACTGTACCCCAGTGCAATATCTCCAGCTTTAATCATAGCAACCCCAATAAATCTCCCTTTAACATAATTCGCCTTCAACCAATCAGCAAACCGTCTTATGGCATATAGATTTCCTTTGGACTTGCAAATGAGCTTTCCAATTTGCGGATAAGATAACGAATTGTGTTTCAACCACCTACAGATAGCCAAAATAACGAAAGACTAATGAGTAAATAAGATGAACCTACCGTAATCATGCACAATGACTCCTTATTTTGCATATCATGAGCCAAAAAAAAAATCACATTTACAACCAACAATCATATACTAATAACTAGGAGTAGCATATAAGGCAAACATCATTTAATCAACCAGTCAATGAAACCAAATGACACAGTAACAAGCAAGCCATAATCTTTCAAGAACATCAAAATTTCAAAATTTGAAAGGGAAAATACCTTATGAGAGGCACAACGCCAGACTCATCGATGAAGGTCTTTGCACGAACATTAAAGGATGAACACGAAAACTCAGGGAACTGCTTCATGGAAGCAGCTTGAATCATCACGTGATCAATATAATCAGACAAATAAGGAAGCAAATTCGTGGTGTATGTAATACCAAACTTGCCCTTCTGCATCGCCACTTTGAATATCTCCATGGCCACTTTCCTGCGTATCTCAATCGCCTTCATAAGCAGCTCATAATCATCACCCCCTCTCTCCCCTTCAAAAAGGGTCTGAATCTCCGGCACAGAAGCGTTGATATTTTGCGACTGGATGTAAATGGAGCCAGGAAATTGCGGTGTCCGTTTCTTTATCAAGGACATTTCGAGAATCTTCACCTTCTCTTCTATGGGGAGCGAGTCATCTTTTTCTGATTGTGAGTCCGGCGGCAGGTGGCGGAAGATGAGGGAGGAGGATTTTGCATTGTGCGTTCGGGAGAATGCGCCGTCGGCGTTGGAGGTGGAAGGGGAAGGGGTTTCTGGGTTTTCGAGATGGTGGTGGTGGGCGGCGGAGCATGGCGGAAGGAAGTGGCGGGGACGTTTTGATGTGGCGGGAGGGAGGTGGAGGGTGGCCGGAGTATGGATGTTCCGGTGATGTTGGAGGCGGAGGATGTCGATGATGTAGAGCTGGTGATGTTGGTGATGGCAAGACACCATTTTAAGTACACAGGAAACGGATAGAATTCAAGCGCTATACTGTCGTCTTTTTGAGACTACTGGTTCATCGATTATCTGCAAGTCAAAAGTCAAAACCCTACTAATTTAAATGATAGACAATATTGCATACTCGTCCTTATACTTGTGTTTAAACCCCTTACAATTATAGTGATTTTTTATAGTCCTTCCCTCCATTCTCCAAAATGGCAAAAACTAATGTTTTATTGTTTCAATCACTGTTTTTATACAAATTGAGAATTTAGTGGAGAAAGTGAAAATATTATTAACTTCACAAGAATAATATATACTCCCTCCGTCCCAACCAAAATTTCTTACTTTCCTTTTTAGTCCGTCCCAACCAAAACTTCTTACTTTCATTCTTTCCTCTTTTGGCAAAAAAACAACTACAAAAAGACAAATATACCCTTAATGAATTCTTACAAATAACCATAATCATAAGTGATATTCCATTTATACCCCTTAAAACTTCACTTATAAGATATAAAATGCATATTTCTTAAAATCCGATCTGAAGTCAACTAAGAAGTTTTGGTTGGGACGGAGGGAGTATTTCCTATGAAAAGAACGAAAACATTAGAGCATTTCCAATGGTTGAAGAAACGGAGCTGCTTGCAATATTTGATAAATTTCAGCAGTGTAGCTTACCATTGTTTCACTCCACGTAGACACGGCTACACGAGAGCAGTACTGCCGCACAGAGCAGTACTGCCGTCATTAATGTTATGAATTACCTTTCATTTACTTTTACTTGGTAAATATAATTTCTCTTTCCTTTCATTTACTTTTACTTGGTAAATATAATTTCTCTTTCTATTCACGTAGTTATATTCTATTATAAATATTTACTTTAATTAATTATTTTACGAGCATAAATAAATAATATTTATAAAAAATATATTTTAATATTGTATATATTATATTTATAATTTTTTATACTTAATATTTGATATAACTTATAAATAATTTGAAAAAATATATAAATATAATAAATATAAACATTATTTTTTAAAATATATCCAAACTTTGATTTGTATTCTTTTATAAAAAATTTAAATACATTAAATAAAATTTTATTCCAAATGCAAAAATAAAATGAAAAATACATCAAATATATTCTAATGACATTCCATACTTATTTCTAAGAATTTCACACACTTGTTCATGATTTTTTCTAGTTCTATCATCCATATTTGATGTGTCCTTGGTTAGAATTGCGAAATCATTTTGACGAATTTCCTCTTTCTTCCGTAGAAGAGCATCCTCACAAAGACCAAGTTTTTTCTAATAATTTGCAATATATTGGTAGTCTAAATGTTTCTATTATAATTATTTATTTTTATTTGTAATTTGTAAATCACTTTATAATTTAACATAATTAATTTTTAGTTGTTATAAAAATAATTTATTTATTTTTAAATCAATAGTATTTGTATCATTTAGATAAATACATTAATTATTTTTAATGATAGTTAAAATTCTTGGTAAAAATATTTTAAAAAATACGTGGGCCCTTTATAGCTATAAACATAGTAGCTCACCATTGTGTAGCTATGTAGCTTGTCACATCAATTGCTTGAATAGTGACATGACAAGTTAAGCATTAGCTTACCATTGGAGATGCTCTTAGAAACAACTTGGGTTAGGATAACGCTTCCCTCCACACATAAGTGTTTAAAGTTATCTTTCTAGTCTTCTACCACACACGTGTCAAAAGTTCCCCTTTCACTAAACACATGTTAAAAGCGGGAGAAATACGTTATGAAGAGCCCATATGATAAATTATTTTGTATTAATATACGTATACATCTATAATACATTGTTATAATAAGCAATATATAATGTATATATATTATTATAATATAATATCATATAGTATATATATATAGAAGTATAATTGTAAAATGTAAATACAAATACAAATATAGTAAAAGATAAATACAAGACACATAAATTGACAAAATTGGAGCAACTTTTGATCTAGACTCCGGTGGTTGGTTCAACCCAACGTTGTGCCTACCACCTTCCTAAAAAGAATAATCAGTTTTTTGCCTATGCATACATGTATCATATCATTTTACGTGAGAATGTAATGTATATTTTACCTCTCTAAAATTTATTTCAATTTAATTTTTAGTTAAAATTATTGTTTAATTATAATACTTCTTCCATGTCTCATTCTTTCCATTGTATGATTAAAAGTTACTTTTGATAAAACTTGGCATCATCGGTTGTTACTTAAAATAATTTAGATGTTCTTTATTATTATTTGGTAAAATAGCAATTATGCAAAGAGTCCGTCTCCTAAATGACCGTCACTATATAGTGACCATAGTGACCAGTATTAAGTTGTAATAATACCACACTACAAAAACACGGAGGGACCGTTTTGCAATTTATGCAAATATGGAAATTACACGCGCCACACGCGCACAGACCATTTTGGAAACCACGTAATCTCCACCTTTTTCCCTTCTCCCCTCACTCATAACCGGTGGGACCCGTACCAACATTTTCTCCCAGGTCCACCATTAAAAACAAATAAATAGTTCCTAACACAAGTCGATCCGCTTTGAATTCTCGCAAGTCGATCCGGCGTACACTTAACTTGGACAAACAAACCTCTCAAATATCTTCGAAATGGCTCCATGGCTTCTTCAGAAGCCTAACACAAACAAAAGGTAAAAGGTGAATCATTTACGATAAAAGGTGAATCAGATGAATGTGAAGGAGTTAAGATAAAAGGTGAACCATTTAAGATAAAAGGTGAAGCAGGTTCCTCAATCTTCACGTTCATAGCAAGTGCCTTGCGAAACGGTTAAGATGAAAGGTGAAGCAATCAAAATAAAAGATGCTTAGTGAAACATTTCACGTTAAAACGTCCATGTTTTATATTTTAATTTAAAATATTTATGTTTTATGTTTCAAGTTAAAATGTAAATGTTTCAAGTTAAAATGTTCATGTTTTATGTTTCAAGTTAAAGTGTTCATGTTTCACGTTAAAACGTCCATGTTTTATGTTTTAAGTTAAAATATTTATGTTTTATGTTTCAAGTTAAAATTTTCATGTTCATGTTTTAACTCAAAATGTTCATGTTTCACGTTAAAACGTCCATGTTTATTGTTTTAAGTTAAAATATTTATGTTTTATGTTTCCAGTTAAAATGTTTATGTTTCAAGTTAAAATGTTCATGTTTTATGTTTCAAGTTAAAGTGTTCATGTTTCACGTTAAAACGTCCATGTTTATTGTTTTAAGTTAAAATATTTATGTTTTATGTTTCCAGTTAAAATATTTATGTTTTATGTTTCCAGTTAAAATGTTTATGTTTCAAGTTAAAATGTTCATGTTTTATATTTCAAGTTAAAGTGTCCATGTTTCACGTTAAAACGTCCATGTTTTATGTTTTAAGTTAAAATATTTATGTTTTATGTTTCAAGTAAAAATGTTTATGTTTCAAGTAAAAATGTTCATGTTTTATGTTTCAAGTCAAAATGTTCATGTTTCACGTTAAAACGTCCATGTTTTATGTTTTAAGTTAAAATATTTATGTTTTATGTTTCAAGTTAAAGTGTTCATGTTTCACGTAAAAAGTCCATGTTTTATATTTTAAGTTAAAATATTTATGTTTCAAATTAAAATGTTCATGTTTCACGTTAAAATAATGTTGATGTTCATGTTTTAAGTTTGCACAAAAAGGAAAACACATGCAGCAACATACTACATCAAACAATCAACAGACCTAACACACTAAATTTATCAAATACTCTGCACTTGATGCATTTGAATCTCAATCGCTTCATCAATTTTTCAACAGCGACATTCAATAATCCAAAGCAAGGCTAAAAATGAAGGAAATAAACCATTACCTGAAGTGCTAACATGCCTGGGATCAACGAATCAGCGAATCAGCGCCACCGCTTCAATCTCGGATTTCGCCAATTCTCTAGTCGCGCAGCTCGAGTCGCCGGAGATCGCGTCATCGGAGATTGTGTCATCGCAGCGACATCGGAGATCGCCAAATCACCGGTATCACCAATCGCCAAATCGCTGGAATCCGCGTCCAATCACCAATCGCTAACTCACCGCCTATCGCCGGAATCACCAAATCGCTAGAATCAACCGTCAAATTGCCTTGACAATCGACAATCGCCAATCGCCGTTGCGTTCGGAACCTCCGGGAAAACGAGCTTCTAACCAATTGAACGCGCCGGCTGGAAGTTTCTCCCAATTAGAAAACACCGGAATCACGGAGCGATTGAAAATGATGGTTCGCAAAAAAAAATGAACCAGAAAAGGGAATCCTTTGGAATAGATGGATTTATATAACGAACGTACCAGCGCGTGAGCTAAATTTTGGAAAATTGCAAAAAGGGGACCGCGCTTTTTATTTGCAATTGAAATCCTGGTCCCTATATAGTGACGGTCACTTCCAAGACTTATCCTTTTGCAAATGAGATTTGTGAATTTTTCTAAAATTCGGAAGGAAATTACAGCATGCAATTTACCAATTCCATAATTTAAGAAGGGGGAAATCGCAATTAA
The DNA here is from genome assembly GCA_963678965.1 of Cruciata laevipes. Classification (NCBI taxonomy): domain Eukaryota; kingdom Viridiplantae; phylum Streptophyta; class Magnoliopsida; order Gentianales; family Rubiaceae; genus Cruciata; species Cruciata laevipes. Next base: position 1,859,069 of record OY787634.1, on the reverse strand, counting down.
AACTTTTCCCAGAGAGAACCTGTAATAATAAATAAATCCCGCGCTATAAGAAATGAAAAATAAAAACATAAAAATAGGAGCTCGAGATTCCGGCTGGGTTAACTGGGAAAAAGTCGGCGATAAATTCCGCCCAAGTCACCGAGTCCGGCCGACCGTCCTGTGCTTTCTCCTGCAATCACTATCGCGCGGTAAGGATTCAGCTCAGCTGATACTATCGAATTTCTCCCAATGATCAAGGCGGTGATTGTAATGAACGACCAAGGCAAGCCTCGGCTTGTCAAATTCTACTCATTTCAGGTCCGTCAACTCTACAATCTGAACTCATTGAAAATTAATTATCATTATAAATCGTCGAATTTATTTGATTCTGATTTCATATATGTATTTTTTATTGATTGTAAGGACAGTCCATGGAGAAGCAGAAAGAGGTGATACGGAGCATTTACGGAGGTCAGTCTTCCGCTTGTATTTTTTATGCAATATATTTTTACTGCAAAAAAACAGATGGATCGAAATTCCTATGTATGTGTTGTAACTTGTAATGTGTATAGTGGAGTTGATGATGTAGTGCCATGAGAGCTAGGTTTTGGTAATATGTTTTGTGTTTAGTGAAACTATTGTTTTGGTATAAAATGATTAGTCCTCTTTTATTTTCTCATTTACATTACCGATGTTTTTTTTCTACATTTGTGAAATTGATTGTTTTGTGCCTATGCAGTTCTATGCAGTAGAGCTAATAATGTGAGCAACTTTATCAAAATGGATGGCTTGTTTGGACCGGTAGGTTATGTCCCTCATCATACATTATTTTGAATGTTTTTTATTAATCTCTTTGCCAGAGTAGAAAATACAGAATAGTTAATGCTCATTAGAACTGGAGGATGGATGATCAACTGCTTATCATAGTTGCCTGTAAGATTTTCCTGTGCGTGACTAATATAGGCCAGTTTATTTGCATTCTGATGCAGGACATACGACTTGTGTACAAGACGTTTGCCACACTCTACTTCATTTTTGTGTTTGATAGTTCTGAAAATGAGCTTGCTGTGCTAGATCTCATGCAAGGTGTGTTTTGACTGTTTAATTTTTGGTGATGCAGCGATCACTTTTGACCTTTGGTTCAGTGATTTCTCTCTTCATTTGTCACATGTACAGTTTCTACAAAACTTGCTTGTAGTGAGGAGCATATTCTAATTTTGGACTTTTAATCTTGTGCGTTTGTCTTAAAGAAATTAAATTGTCAACTGAGAACCTGCATTAATTTTCAGTTTTCGTGGGAACGCTGGATAAGTGCTTCCATAATGTGTGTGAGCTTGATATAGTATTCAATTTTAACAAGGTATGTCTCATTTTATCATTAGCAGTCAGTGCTTGAAAAGTCTGTTTAACTTTAATTGAGTGATACACCACATGACTAAAGAGTCTGGACTCATCAATATGTGATTAGTCTATTTGATATCCCAATCTCATAATCACAGCTCTTTCATGACACGTTAGATGATTTCCTGACAATTCATGATTGCTTAATCTTAATTCTTAGAGGATAGTGTCTTTTGCTGGTTAATTTTAAGAATTAACTATACTTAACTTCAATGAAAGGTCAGTTCTATGTTAAATGTCATTGACTATACTCATGTGCCAAACTTTTATCTGAAGGGGTAGAAGGGAATAATTTATGGATATGGAGGTTGTTAAGGCACTGATTTTGAACTGAAAAGTGATGGTTCTGCATAACTTACAGCATGGACAGAAATGAGTGAAATCAGGCTAACTTGATAAAAGAACTTTCATTGACATCATTGAGAATCATTTTGACCTGGCGTCACACTTCCTTTTCAAGATTTGAATTTGCTCGACATAGATGTGATCATGGTAACTACTGATAGTAATTTCTACTTTTAGCGTCCAGAATTGCAACATTTTTGATGGTTTACTACTGCATTGGAGCGAAGCTTCTGAATGTTCTTATGCATAAGTATGCTTTTGGGTTGATTGTTTTAGTCTTGAGCTTTTTGAATCTTTCACAAGCAAGCTTGAATTTGCACGCACCGGTTTCATACACATATGACCATTTCATTGCTTTTGTGTTTTTTCCATAGGTTCATACAATTCTAGATGAGATCATTTTGGGAGGTCAAGTTCTTGAAACAAACACTTCAGAAGTTGTGAAAGCTGTTGAAGAAATTTCAAAGTAATTTCCAACACAATCTTTCTGTCTTTTACCACCTTCTTGCGGACACTTCTATTAATATGAACCACTGATTTTGCAGGATGGAGAGATCTGGAAATTCATTCATGTCAGTTCCATCGATGTCAGGCTGGAGCAACAGATAGTGATTCTTTTTGCTTGGGTTGAGCTGCAATTTGTAAAGTACCAATGATCCTAACCAGATTTTTAGACGTTTTGTGTTAGTTTATACACGTAATGTAAGACATGAATCTGCGTTTTCTCTCCATCTGAAACATAGTTTCTCTGGTACTTATTCTGCTAGAAGAAGAAGAGAGCAAAATTTATATACAAAATACGTGAAGGAATGAATACCTATCTTTGACATGCATATACAAGAACACATTCTATGATTCTACAATCACGCACTAACTATTTAAAGAATTTAGGACTGATAGGCCCTAGGAACGTCCTAGGTGCTTCTATTGCCCTAGTCATTTCAACACAAAAGCTCTCTGAAAATTTTCTGTTTTTAATTCTCTTCAAGACCAGCACCATTGTTGGCCGCCGGGATGGCTTGGGATTCAGACACGTCAGTGCAACAAGAGCCACTGCCCTTACTTCTAAGAAAACATCTTCTTCAACCGTTAAAACCGGGTCCAAAATGCCACGAACACGTTTCTCGTCGTAGATTTGGAGCATTAGGTCCTTCCAATTGTTGGCTAAACACAACGGAGAAGTCATTTCCGGGGAGTCACTGGCAGTAGAGTCGACCTGTAGTCTTCCGGTGAGGAGCTGGAGCAGAACTTTGCCAAAGCAATAAACGTCATGGGCACATGTAGCATTAGCTTCATCTGAAATTGGAATTGACCACTTGAATATTAGTTTATTTAAGGCTTTAGAGTAAGCAAATTCTCTACCACATAGTATTATAAATATATAATGATGGTTTTAAAAGGATAATATCTCTCAGATGAGCTTAGAAGAAGAAAAATGGTGAGTCCAAAACCAGAAGTCGTCTTTTAAAGTCTTGACAAATAAACAAAAAAAGATAAGGGAGCTGAGCTAAGACTATGGGGCCAACTTATGCATCATCTTTCTCTTACAGGCCTTTAGAAATCACTCCTAATTGTTTTAGCCACATTTTTGTTGTGGTCAAACAAGGAGCACAGAAACTACTGCGTATCTTCCTCACTCCCTTAATTGTCTTGTTTATCAGTATATAAAAAATTGTATTCCAGTAACTTTTCCACTTCAGATTAATAAAAATATAATGTTTAGCAGTTGATACTTAATACTACATTCAACCATCAACATTATATTCTCTAAAACATACCATGGTAAATATTTTTCCAGTCAATTTATAAAGGAGACCTGGGTTTTTGAAGGGTAAAAAAATGACAGAACTAGATCATTGTATCTCAAGAAAACACACCATAAATTTAGCTGCAATAACTTAAATGGATGATACGAGGATGAGATTGTAGTACAGTAAAAGATAAATCAAGTCACATACCTTTTGAGCCTCTTCCATTTCCGCTGCATATGCAGAACGAAAAACCATTAGAAACTCAGCCCAGAATCAAAGAATATTCAACAAAAGCCATAAAACAGAAAAATAAAACTCACCTTTGCGAGCGAAAGAACCTCGTAAACCTGTTTTCTTCAGCAACCCTTGTCAAAGCGCTGCAGACTGCACTCAGGCTTCCGAGCCTCGGTTCAAAGTTGTCATCAAGGAGAATGCTACTTGGTTGGACATCTCTTTACAGTCAAAATGAAGAACCAAGCCAAAAAACTGGAAAAAGTCAATCCTCTTTTATGGCCAAAAACAAAAGAATCAGAAAAATGAAGCCAGAGACCAAACAAAGATGAATCTTGATACCTATGAGCATGTGGCGGGATGCATTTGTGATGCAAGTAACAAAGACCTTCTGCAGCTCCGACTGCAATCTTCAACCTTGTTCTCCAATCCAGCGTTGAAAATTGGCGGCAATTGCAGTCGTGATCCACAACAGATTTTCTAAACAAGTAACTGGACAGATCCTTCTTGCACATGTATTTATAAACCAGGAACTTTACATGTATGTTGTTCGAGCAGGTCCCTAGTAAAGGGACCATCCTAGGATGAGATTCCTCACTCAGAAACTCCAACTCTGATCTATATTGACGAGGCTTGATTTTTCCAGCTGCTGACAGATCAATTTTCTTGACTACCACTTTCACATCGCCTTCTAGAACACCAAAATATAGATCACCTGAGTGGCCCTGTTTGATCAGATTGGATTCACTCAAAGAATCTGTGGCTTTGAGGATCTGATCATAGGTATATGTAGTCCCATGTAATGGACCAGAATCATCTAATGAACTTCCCCGTTGACTTGAGGAGCTTAAACTGAAGGATGATGAGAAGGAGTATATGGACACATCACTGGGGGTTTCACTGATGCGCCGGAGTTCTTCCCGGCGCAGGGTAGCTCCGACTAGCCTATCCCACTTGTCGTAGGTTCTTGACATCTGGTATGAGGTATAGTGATTGGCATGAATCCTAAAGCATCCTAAAGCAAAGTCACAATCTAAGGCATATCTTAGTGATTTTGGTGGGTTTATTCTGCGTGGGCACTATCTTGGACAGCACGGCTTTTGACAAAGTCAAGAAAATGAAAATGAAAATGAAAATGAAAATGATGAATATTGAATGATACAGTAGTATACATTAGAGGAAAAGGTTATTATTATATATAGGTAGGAAGGATTTGGTGGCTGTAAGGCTTTCTTCTCATGGCTTGTAAGGAGCTTTGACCAATGAGAGGACATTGGGAAGTTGCTCAGTCATTTTAACAGGGTTTAGAAAAAGTCAGATTCTTAACTAAACTACAAAAGAGAACTTTCTTTTTGTCCAAGTCTTGCTCAGAAGAGTAATCACATACATGATTATGAAGCTTAGAGTCCAAGTATACACAACACAGTCAATACTTCCAGTTGTCGACTATAGGAAAGTTGTCGACTGTACCACGTAGAATTCATGGTCTTCAAACTCCATTTCAAGGATTTTCTGAAGCCTATGTAGATCCTCGGTCCAGTTTACTCTGTAATTTGTTAGTGTGCACCTTCTGTAACTGTGGAGAAAAACGAAGGTTGCTTACCTGTACAGGTTTATAGCAATTTGCCACGGTTCTCTAACTTGTTTTACTGTCCAGAGAACCAATTTCCAGTAGAGTTTCCACGACTTGTTTCATTGAAGGTCTTTTCCTTGCCCTCTGATTAAGACACGTCCAAGCAAGCTGAGCCATTCTAAATGCACCTTTTACTGGATATTCGCCTTCTAGTCGTGGATCCATTATGTTCTTTATATGTCGTTTGTCAGATAAGCGGGGCTTGATCCAATCAACCAAGTTCTGCCGCTCCCTTGAACGGCTAAGGTCCATAGCCCGTAAACCAGTAAGAACTTCCACCAAAACCATACACATCACTCTAATTTTAAGGTGGCCCTAATTTACTTTACCAGAATTTCAAGATAGGTGAGTTGAGGAACCAAAAAGGAGTTGTAAAACTTGTTAACAATATTTCTTTCTGATCACAACTCACATGTTAGCATAATATTATATGATCTGAAAAACACAGTAAATCAAGTAGGAGCAACCTTCAAGCATTCTACTTAACTAAAAAAGAGAATGTTTCCATTTTCCAAGCTATTAACTTATAATGCAAAAGGATGCCATATAGATAAGCGAAGCTTGACTCACACTGTCAAGCAGTATCGATGAAGTCTCTGTAAATAACTTCCCTCTTTAATGCATGCAAGTGTCCCAGCCCACGAGCAGCTCCAACCAAAACCTTAAGCCTTTTGTCCCATGAGATATATACCAGAAACCACCAATTCATTCTAAAACAGAATGCATTTGATGTCTTCTTTGATGGACCTGATGCAAAATTCACATGCAAATTTGATAAATACAGTCATATCTAGAGAATAAATGCAAAAAACATAATTTTCTTCTGTTCATCTATAATGAAATTGATAAGAGAAGAATGAAAAAAATAAAATAATACATCGATTTTCGATGATATTAAAGCAGATGTATCTAAGCTTGACTTTCTGAGAGAGTATTATATGTGGAGTACATGCATTTATCAAGTAGTAAAATATGGTGAGCTGACAAGAGATGTTCAATTATCCAAGAAATCTCAGGCAGGAACTAGTAACCATTTCAGCCCAGAAATCGTACGCGGAGCCCACTGATCACATTCCATCGAATGAATTTGTGGAAATGCTGGTGCTAGATGGAATTTTCATCATCGAATTGTTTTTGAAATTCCGGATATTCAAAGAAACTCAAAGAAACAATGGCCAAAAATGTCACTGATGATCCAATTTTTAACATGCCGTGGATTCTGGGTCTCTTGCAACGAGATCTTATGTTGTTCGAGAACCAACTCCCGTTGTGTTGAAAAAGTAAACTTGATTTTGGGGTTTTAGCCCAAAGAGAATTAGAGTTAAGTGGCCCAAAGCCTAGAAGAATTCAAGAGAGCTCTTGGAAGGCATGGGAAGGTTCTAGAAGCTCTAGAAGATGAAGTATGGAGAAGTAGAGAAAGTTCTAGAGTAGTTTCTAGAATCTCTAGAATAGAGGTGTAAATGAACTGAACCGTTCGTGAATAACTCGCGAACAACTCGGTTAAAGTTCGTTTTTGAACTCGGTTTGACCAGTTCGAACTCGAACTCGAGCTCGTTCATTTATATACGAGCTCGAACTCGAGCTCATAAGAGCTAGCTCGATAGGCTCGTCGAGCAGCTCGAATATAATTTTATATAGAATTTTATATAAATAAATTAAATTTTATTCCTTAATGCTTTAACAAGCTCGAACTAGCTCGAGTTCGAACTCGATTTTTTATGGAGCTCACGAGTCGAGCTCGAACCTTTTAAAATTCAGATGAACCGAGCTCGAATTAAAATATCTCAACTCGTACGAGCTCGAACTCGATCACGAACATACAATACGAACTCGAACTCGAACACGAACATAGGTCTGTTCGAGTTCGACTCGACTCGTTTACAGCCCTACTCTAGAATATGAAGAATGGTATGGAGTAGTATAGAAGTTTCTAGAGACTAATATTAGCCATTAGATTAGACTCATTAGAGTTGAGTTTGGAAGATCCTAGCCATTGGTTAGGTGATGCCACTAGTATAAATAGGGATGATGTACTTGTGTTTGTATCAAGCCATAAAGAAGCCACAAGTTAAGGGCTCTAAAGCCAAAAATAAGAAACCTTCCCCCTTATAAGAAATAGCATATTCCTCCAAGTTCTCCATTTTCTCACAAACTTTTCTAGCCTATTCCAAACTATCTAAATCCTCCTTCGTACCTTTAAGTAGTTCCCTCCCAACAAAGTGGTATCAGAGCGCCATAAGATCTTGATAAAATGGCCAATAATGTCATTCCTTTTCAAGTCCCTTTGCTCACTAAGAGCAACTATGACAATTGGAGTCTAAGAATGACGACACTCCTTGGAGCACATGATGCATGGGAGATCGTTGAGAAAGGTCACGCCGAACCGGAGAATGAAGATGAACTCACTCCAGCTCAATTAAATAGCTTGAGAGATGATACGAATATGGTATCAAATATCATAAAATAATTAGTTAGATTTTTTCCATACCAAGCTTTAGAGTGTTTCCTAAAATAGTGTTTTAATCTTAGTAACATTATATTTATTTTCCTTATAGTTGTAGGAGTTGATAATTATTTTCTTAGATTATTGGTAGGATTAGGAATTTTATTAGGGTTATAAATATTGCTCTTCTCATTGTAATAGACAGATTTTGAGACTTTAAGATTAATACAAGAGATTTCGTGATTCGGGAATTTCGACTTTGAGCTGTGTGTTCAATTTTAAGACTCGGTTGCAGTCGCCCAGGGACGGTGGTTCGTGGTTTTCCAGGTAATTATTTGACGGTTGTTAAGTAATTATCATATCCCACGTAATTATTTGACGACTGTTGAATAATTATCATATCAAGTTCGTGTTTCTTTTGCAAGTCCGCTGAAACCAAGTGAGTTACGTGGAAAATTCACATCAATTTGGTATCAAGAGCCCAGTTTTTATGAATTTTCATTCATAAACGGTCATGATTGGAGACAATGGTACTAGTGCACACTTAGCCTAATTGGTGGAGTTAATGAAACAAGAGTGGTTGGAAATTCCAGAATTCGGAGGAGCCATTATATATCCAAGTACTTATTTGGAATGGATTAAGCGTGCTGAAAGAGTTTTTGATTTCAAAGAATATGATGAAAGAAAAAAATTCAAGAAAGCAGTTCTAAAGCTTACCGGGATTGCATGGTTATGGTATGATACCTTAAAATATAGACGAAAACGTGAGGGAAAATCAAAGATCGACTCATGGACTAAGTTGAAGAAACATCTTGATAGAAGATTTTTACCTTGTACCATGAAGAATAAGTTGAATCAAGATGTACCAAAATCATCGGTGGCAGGTGAAGAGGAAAAACAAGAAAAACTATTCCATGGCCGTTGTCATATCCAAGAGAAGGTTTGCAATATCGTAGTGGACGGTGGAAGTTGTTCAAATATGGTTTCCAGCATAGTGATAGAGAAATTGAAGCTACATGTTCAAGACCATCCAGAACCTTACCGACTACGATGGCTTAGTGATGGTGATGAAGTAATAGTTACTCACCAAGCTTGGATTGCATTTGCGATGGGTGGTTATAAGGATGAAATTTTGTGTGATGTTGTACCTATGAGTGTGTGTCATCTTTTTCTAGGACGTCCATGGCAACTTACTCATGAAGTTCTACACTATGAGAGGTCCAATGAATACGTGATTACACAAGGGAACAAAAGATTTAAGCTTATTCCTTTGTCACATCTTGAAGTAACTATCACAAAACACACTGCTCAAAAACAATCTTTATTAGTCAGTGAGGAAGCAGTTGACAAAGAGCTTGATAGTGAGTTTATTTCTATGGTGAAATCGTCGTTGGAAAAATGTAATGATGTGTTTTCCAAAGAACTGTCTGGTTTATCTTCAGATAAGGGAACTGAGCAACAAATTGATCTTGTTTCTAAAATACCTTTGCATAACCAATTTCCTTATGACGTTGATGATGGTGTTTATGTTAGCAATGACAATCAAATAAGTTCTCCGATAATTGATGATATGGATTGCGATGAACGACAAGTACTTGACCCTGATGCTAGTCATGATGATGTTGTTGATAATGATGGAGATGGAAATATCGATGATGATGATGATGTTGAGATCTACCTTGACCTTTCAGTCTTTAATGTTCATGATGATAGTATTAAAGAAGAGCATCTTGAAGGAAGTCGTGAAGTATCAATATTTGATATTGGAGCAGAGAATGAAGTTAGAGAGAGAGCTCCAGTTGTTCATTTTCAATATGAAGGTGTTGAGAAAGAGATTGTTCCTTTAAGAGATAAAGATGAACCTCAGAATATGCATATTCTCTTTGATAAAGGATCATTAAGAGGCAGAATTCATTCAAATCCAGGAAGAACAATACAAGCTGGAATTGGTAGAAACAAGCACGTGGCCTTTTCAATCTATGGAAGTCATTTACTTATACTGCTTGGAGATGGAGAATTTCAAGAATTGAGGACAATTCTTTCCGAAGAAGGGGAGTATGATACGAATATGGTATCAAATATCATAAAATAATTAGTTAGATTTTTTCCATACCAAGCTTTAGAGTGTTTCCTAAAATAGTGTTTTAATCTTAGTAACATTATATTTATTTTCCTTATAGTTGTAGGAGTTGATAATTATTTTCTTAGATTATTGGTAGGATTAGGAATTTTATTAGGGTTATAAATATTGCTCTTCTCATTGTAATAGACAGATTTTGAGACTTTAAGATTAATACAAGAGATTTCGTGATTCGGGAATTTCGACTTTGAGCTGTGTGTTCAATTTTAAGACTCGGTTGCAGTCGCCCAGGGACGGTGGTTCGTGGTTTATTTGACGATTGTTAAGTAATTATCATATCCCATGTAATTATTTGACGACTGTTGAATAATTATCATATCAAGTTCGTGTTTCTTTTGCAAGTCCGCTGAAACCAAGTGAGTTACGTGGAAAATTCACATCAAGATATTCAAGAAAGAGAGACAAGAAGGCTCTCTGTCTAATCTATCAAGGGATAGATGAAGACACGTTCGAGAAGGTATCCGGAGCAAAGACGGCGAAGGAAGCATGGGAGAAGCTTCAAGTTTCACACAAGGGAGCCGATCAAGTAAAAAAGGTACGTCTACAAACTCTAAGAGGGGAGTTTGAGTCGTTGCACATGAAGGAAGGGGAACTAGTTTCGGATTATTTTTCGAGAGTGTTAACGGTGGTGAATAGTCTAAAAAGAAATGGGGAAAAGTTAGATGATGTTAGAATTATGGAGAAAGTGCTTCGATCTTTAGATCCAAAGTTCGAGCACATTGTGGCTATCATTGAAGAGACGAAAGATTTGGAGGAAATGACGATCGAGCAACTTCTAGGCTCATTACAAGCCTATGAAGAAAAGAAGAAGAAGAAAGAGGAGGTCGTGGAGCAAGCTTTCAAGGCGCAAGCTCATCCAACGAAGGGAGAAAGCAGTTGGAGCAAACGAAGACAAGATGGCGGCCAAGTGCAAGGTCGTGGACGTGGATACGGGCAAGGTTGGAGGTCAAATAACAACCAAGGAGTAGACGACTCACCCGGAGGCCATGGAAGAGGGGGATCGAAATCCAAGTTCAACAAGTCACACGTTAAGTGCTACAATTGCCAGAAGTTTGGGCACTATGCAGCAGAATGCAGAGTTCCAAGACACAAAAGAGTCGAGGAGAAGGCGAACTATGCCGAACGGGATAGTGAAGAAGATGATGTTTTGCTTTTTGCCTCCAAAGACGGCAAACAAGGAGAGAAGAATCAGTGGTACCTTGACAGTGGTGCAAGCAACCACATGTGTGGCATGAAGAGTTTGTTCGTTGAGCTCGATGAAGCGGTGAAGGGCACAGTGGCTCTAGGAGACGACACCAAGCTGGAGGTGAAAGGAAAAGGTAACATCCTTATCAGACTGAAGAATGGAGATCATCAGTTCATTTCGGATGTCTACTATGTGCCGAGCATGAAGAGCAACATCTTGAGCCTTGGTCAGCTCGTGGAGAAAAATTATGACATTCAATTGAGAGATAATAGTCTCTCATTGAAGGACCAAAGGGGAAACTACATAGCTAAGGTGCCGATGACAAGAAATAGAATGTTCGTGCTCAACATTCAAAATGGGAGGGCGCAATGTCTAAAAACGTGCTTCAAAGACGAGTCATGGCTTTGGCATCTACGATATGGGCATCTCAACTTTGGAGGATTGGAGTTGCTGTCAAAGAAGGACATGGTGAGATGTTTGCCAAGCATCAAGCATCCCGACCAAGCATGTGAAGGGTGTCTACTCGGGAAACAATTCAAGATGAGTTTTCCGAGGGAACTCATACACACCGATGTGTGCGGACCCATAAAGTCAGGCTCGCTCGGTAAGAGTAACTACTTCCTCCTATTCATTGATGACTTTTCAAGGAAGACATGGGTATATTTTCTGAAGGAGAAGTCGGAGGTGTTTGAGCATTTTAAGAAGTTCAAGGCCCTCGTGGAGATTGAAAGTGGGCTTAAGATCAAAGCCGTGAGATCAGATCGTGGAGGAGAGTTTACCTCAAAGGAGTTCATGAGGTACTGTAAAGATAATGGAATACGGCGACAGCTGACGGTGCCAAGATCCCCTCAGCAAAATGGAGTTGCAGAGAGGAAGAACCGGACGATCCTTGAGATGGCAAGGAGTATGCTTAAGAGCAAGAAGTTACCAAATGAGTTGTGGGCGGAAGCCGTAGCGTGTGCGGTTAACCTGTCCAACCGAACCCCAACAAGAAGTGTGTGGGGAAAGACACCGCAAGAAGCATGGTGTGGAAGGAAGCCCGGAATTTCCCATCTCAGAGTGTTTGGAAGCATAGCTCACACTCATGTGCCAGACGAGAAGCGGAGCAAGCTAGATGATAAAAGTGAGAAGTATATCTTCATTGGCTACGACGCCAACTCAAAAGGCTACAAGCTTTACAATCCTGATACGCGGAAGACGCTGATCAGTCGTAACGTGGTGTTCGATGAAGAAGAAGAATGGGATTGGAGTCCACACAAAGAAGAAAACAACTTTTTTCCGATATTGGAAGAAGAAAGTGTTGAAGAAGCAAGGATCGAGCAACCGACGGAGAAGCCAACTACACAACAAATTTCAGCAGGTTCGGGTTCTAGTGCAAGTGCAAGTCCAAGTCCCGGAGAAGGTGAAAGCTCAAGTGAAAGAGCTCCACGTTTCAGAAGCCTACGGGATATTTACCAGGTGACGGAGAGTCAGAATAATCTTAATCAGGAGAATCTTACTCTTTACTGCTTGTCAGCACGATGCCAACCAGTGAAATTACAAGAAGCTCGAAAGGAGATAATTTCGAGAAAAGCGATGGAGGAAGGGAGAAATGACACCCAAAAGATTGACAAGTGCAAGTTAGCATCAGTTCCAAGAAGGCACCAGGCAGTTGGTGAGAGGCAAGTATGCAGAGAAAATAAGAGTTTTGTGTCTCGTGGTCAAAGCAAGTGCATTGCCTCGCAAAGGGTCATTGGAAGAGATTTTCGAGTTCAATACAAGAAGAAGGAGAATCATCAAGATGAGAAGTTTGCATGGAGAAGGAAAATCAAGTTTAAGAGGGGGTGTTGAAAAAGTAAACTTGATTTTGGGATTTTAGCCCAAAGAGAATTAGAGTTAAGTGGCCCAAAGCCTAGAAGAATTCAAGAGAGCTCTTGGAAGGCATGGGAAGGTTCTAGAAGCTCTAGAAGATGAAGTATGGAGAAGTAGAGAAAGTTCTAGAGTAGTTTCTAGAATCTCTAGAATATGAAGAATGGTATGGAGTAGTATAGAAGTTTCTAGAGACTAATATTAGCCATTAGATTAGACTCATTAGAGTTGAGTTTGGAAGATCCTAACCATTGGTTAGGTGATGCCACTAGTATAAATAGGGATGATGTACTTGTGTTTGTATCAAGCCATAAAGAAGCCACAAGTTAAGGGCTCTAAAGCCAAAAATAAGAAACCTTCCCCCTTATAAGAAATAGCATATTCCTCCAAGTTCTCCATTTTCTCACAAACTTTTCTAGCCTATTCCAAACTATCTAAATCCTCCTTCATACCTTTAAGTAGTTCCCTCCCAACACGTTGTTCGTTCTGGTCAAACTCTTTGGGTTGATCGCGGATCGAGATGATCAGCAACATTTCAACTATCACGTGTTAGAATTTTTCAACGATCACCGTAGTTTTCATCAATCAGAATGCTGCTAGCTTTAACATTTCTTCAAGGAAACACCAAAAATAGCAAACGCTTAATAAATTACATTCAGAAGGTAGAATTATGGCCTTGTGTTTCTTTTCAACTGGACTGAACTACACTGAATTGCAGATAAGTTGAATCAGTGGCGGAACCAGGATTCAAATTGAAGTGGGGCACAACTAGAGCTGTAAACGAGTCGAGTCGAGCTCGAACATACATGTGTTCGAGTTCGAGTTCGTATTGCATGTTCGTGATCGAGTTCGAGCTCGTACGAGTTGAAATATTTTAGTTCGAGCTCGATTCGTCTGACTTTTAGAAAGTTCGAGCTTGACTCGTGAGCTCGATAAAAAATCGATTTCGAACTCGAACTCGAGCTAGTTCGAGCTCATAAAAGTATTAATGAATAAAATTTAATTAATTTATATAAAAATTCTATATAAAAATTCTATTCGAGCTGCTCGATGATCCTATCGAGCTGGCTCTTATGAGCTCGATTTCGAGCTCATATATAAACAAACGAGCTCGAGTTCGAGTTCGAACTGGTCAGTTCATTTACACCCCTAGGCACAACGATAATCTACGGTGAAACCCAGAAGTGAGGACCCAGGAGATTTTTTTGAGCTAAGATACTATCTATGTCTAAGATTTCCTTATTATTTTGGGTTTGTTTTCAACCCAAAAAAAAAAAAAAAAAATTATATAGGGCCCAGGCCCTAGGAGGCCTGGGCGTAGTTCCGCCCATGAGTTGAATAGAATTGGGGCTAAGAAGTAAGAATTAAGAAAAAAGACCTGTGAACAAGGGGAGGCACGCATTCGTGATGCAGATGACACAAGGCCTGTGCCACTCCAGTAGCTATCTTCAACCTGGATTTCCAATCCAGCGGTTGTGACCGGCGGGCGGCAGCAATTCCCCTATTTATGTACAAGGAGGAGAACAAGTCTCCATTCGCCATGTGCTCATAAACCACAAACTTGTGATCCTGATCTTCCGTACAATACCCTACCAACGGTACGAACCTAGGGTGTGAAACTTTGGCGAAGAAATCCATCTCCGACTTCAAAAACGACAACTGCACCGAATTAACCTTTTTCACAGCCACCGGAACTCCGCCTTCTTCCAAAACGCCGCGGTAAAATTCACCGGAGACTCCGTAACCCATTAGTTTGGAGCTGCTCAAACTGTCCGTGGCTCTGAGAATCTGGTCGTAAGTAAACGACGATGAATTGACCGGGAAATCGAACGGAGAATTGAAACTAAAGGAAGAGCGTGCTGACAAAGAGGACATTTCGCTCGGAGTTCTCATACCACTTCGCCGTAGGTCCTCCCGGCTGAGCACCGCCCGGACTAGCCGCTCCCAACTCTCATAAACCGCCGACATGCTTTGATCAGTCAGCTACTGTGCAAACTCAAAACTGTGAGCAGAAGTATACTGATTGGTCAAATTACGATGTGAATTCAGCAAATCTATTCATTGACGATTGAGATGAGAAAGCTTCTTGGCGGGTAACAATGTAACATATACCAAAAGTTGACGCCCTTTTTGACTTCGTGCGTGGACTATGAATTTGTATTACGATTTACGAATTTAAATTTAACCATAAAATTTAGTATTAACCGATAGTCGATTGGAGAAATGTAACTAAAGGATGAGGTCATTTAGCTAGGAGTTCCCATACCACTGTCCTCCCGCTGAGCTCCGGCGACCAGTTTGATCAGTCAGCTAAATGAACACTAAAAAAATGGTGCAATATAGTAAAATACGATGTTGCAAATAGCATTTCGATTTGAGTTCAATAATACTTTCATTGAGGATTGCAATTTGCACTCGGATGCAAACGACAAGAAAATGATGATCCTATTGGCGGGATACTTTGATTGAATCTTCAAATTACGTGTTATGGTGGACTAAGGAGTTGACGCTTGTGTTTTCTGTGATTGAGGATCCTTTGACATTTCCAAACACGGAATTTTTTAAATACAAACACGGAATGAATATTGAATGATACAGCAGTATACATTAGAGGAGAAGGTTATTATTATATAGGAAGGATTTTGTGGCTGTATGGCTTGTAAGGAGCTTTGACCAATGAGGGGACATTGGGAAGTTGCTCAGTCATTTTAACAGGGTTTAGAACAACTCAGATTCTTAACTAGACTACAAAAGATAACTTTCTTTTTGTCCAAGTCTATGGTATTCTAACAAAAAACAAACTTTTCCGGTTCCTCAGAAGAGTAATCACATACACCTAGCTTAGAGTCCAAGTAAACACAGTCAATTCCAGCAAACCTATTTCATGGGATTTTGTCCAACTACAGAGCAATTTCCACAGGTTTTTTCTGAAGCCTTGAGTCCATAAGTTCAAATCCTCAGTTTAGTACTTTGCTAAAACCTTGTAACACAATATTGCTTCTGTAACTGTCAATATGGACAAAGGTAGCCTACCTGTTCAGGCTCATGGCACTTGTTTTACTTATCCAGAGAATATCCAATTCCCAGTAGTGTTTCCATAACTTGCTTCATTGAGGGCCTGTCCTTCGGTTCAGAAGAAAGACATGCGAGAGCAAGACGGGCCATTCTAATTGCACTTTTGACAGGATATTTGCCTTCTAATCGTGAATCCATTATCTTCTTCAACCTTCTTTGGTCAGATACACATGGCTTGATCCATTTAACCAAGTACTGCTGGCCTCTTGAGCGAATATGGTCGAAAACCCGTAAACCCGTAAGAACTTCAACCATTACAACACCAAAACTATACACATCACTCTTCACATACAAGTGTCCTGTCACATGAGAAACATTCTTAATCTGGTCTGGCCCTTATTTAATTTGATTAACTACGTCACCAGAATTCCAAAATAGGTGAGTTGAGAAACATTAAGAAAAATTAGTCATAGCCACTACCTGTTGCTACATACTCTGGATCAGCATAGCCATATGTTCCCATAACACATGTTGTAACATGTGTTTCATTCTCTGGAGGACCCATCTTGGCCAGGCCAAAATCAGATAACTTGGGGTTGTAAAACTGCAAAAATAGTATTGTAGAGAATGAAGCTTGTTAACAATGATAACCCTTTAAGATCACAATTCGCATATCCATTATACGCTGGGAAAACCACAGAAAATAAAACTAAGGAATGATATATAGATAAGCGTCTTGACTTACACTGTCAAGCAATATCGATGAAGTCTTGAAATCTCTGATTATAACTTCTCTCTTAAATGCATGCAAGTATGTCAGCCCTTGAGCGGCTCCAACCAAAATCTTAAGCCTTATGTTCCATGAGAGTGGCTGAATATTAGACCCTCCTATGTAACAGAAGCCACCAATGAATTCTATAAGCGAAACGAGAAACCTTTTTTTTTTTTTTTTTTTTTTTTTTTGTATTAGATGATGATAGGCTCCTTTTATTATTGTCAAAGAATGAGAAACACTCACTTCCAAAGAGGTGGTTGTGCAAGCTACCCTTGGGCATATATTCATAGACAAGGATTAGTTCTTTTTCCTCAAAGCAGTAGCCATGGAGCTTAATAATGTTAGGGTGAGACAGCCGCCTGAGCATTTTTATCTCGGTCTGTAGAAAAATATTTGGTGGCTTTTAAGTAAAAGGATATAGGCATCAACGGAATCTAGAAATGCCAAATATTAGTTAGTAACCTGCCACTCTTCAAATCCTTGATAGCTCTCAGGTCTCCATCTTTTAACTGCAATTAGTGATTGTCTGTCACTATCTAATGCAGATTTTGGAAGGCATCCTTTGTGTACTGTTCCAAATCCACCTTCTCCTAGCAAACCATCACTTTTGAAATTTTCAGTGGCAGTTTGTAATTGTGCAAATTCAAATACCTTCAAATTTGGGACATCCCAGATTTTCAGATTTCGATAATCCTCCTCAATTTTATAAACTGGTAGTGGTAAATCTTCGCTGTTCCATAGAGCAGCCCACCAATCATCAGAGAATGCATTTGATGAGCCTGAAGCAAATTTCATATAC
Organism: Cruciata laevipes; assembly: GCA_963678965.1. Lineage (NCBI taxonomy): Eukaryota > Viridiplantae > Streptophyta > Magnoliopsida > Gentianales > Rubiaceae > Cruciata > Cruciata laevipes. The sequence continues at coordinate 1,841,523 of OY787634.1, read as the reverse complement.
AAATTAGTGATAATTTGTTGATTGACTTTCAGAGAGAGTAAACCGAATTCAATGCATACACAATTTCTAGTTGGTGAACTATTGAGTTAAGAGAAGAGAGAGTCAACCGAATTCAATGCATACACAATAGTTATTCAGTTAAAAGAAGAAGAAAAAAAAAAACCCAACAACAGACAATTATCAAGTAGTAAAATGGTTTACTGACAAGAGAATATTCTTTTATCCAAGCAATCAAATGCAGAAACTTCAAAAACCAAAGCAGAATTAGCATAAATTTGGCATTCAAATGTGGCTCCATAAAACTTACCTACTTCAGATTCCTGTGCTACCTGAGTCAACAAATTGCTCAATGGAGAGCCAACATAAGTTGTGAATTCCTCCAATTGAATGTCTTCTAAGGTCTTAAGTACATTTTTCATCAGAGGTCGTTTAGAGGGCTCAGCTCTGAGACAGGCCTTTGCTACAATAGCAACTTCCCATGTCCCATAAACTGCATCCCTGGTTAAAGATGGATCCATAATAGTTCTGAATAGTTCCATGTTACAAGTAGTGATGTGAGGTAAGATGTTTTCCATCGTATTGGGGGCCGAGGAGTTGTTATCACTGAGAACTGGAAAACCAGTGACTAGCTGAAGCAAGACCACGCCAAAGCAATATACATCATAAGCACACGTTTCTTTTGATGAATCTGGCCAACCAAAAGAGGAGTTAGAACAAGAACACAAAGCAAGTGCAGTACTAGTGAACATCATGAGGAATGATAGTTTAAGGTTGAATTTCACATACCAAAAGCACCTTGCCCAGAGCCCCTGTGTACAGAGTAGGAATAGAGTCATTAAACACAGTTGAACAAACTTAAGAATCATTGCAAAGGTTCAACCAGCATGGAGGTATAGCCACTGTCATTTTCTGATCATACGGAAGTATGTGTGTCAACTTGTGGCAGTTTTTACTTTTCACAAATTTATATCAAAGCACGCAAACATCACAACTAATCATCAAAACAAAAACACATTGAAACCAGGGTAGATGTAATTCAGCCATTGGCATCTGAATCACTACATAATCTCAGTGTTCTTTAAATGCAGTATAGCTATGGCTTAAACATAAGCAATACTAATAAAAACCACAACATACTCATATTACCTAGGAAAACGGAGTACTTTGGAAATGATGTTTTGTTTTCTGCCTTTCTTCTCCGTACAGATGTCAGTGATTCTACCTAGGCACCCATCGTACTTCTCATCGATCAATATGCTGCCAGCTTTAACATTTCTTCAAGTAAGATCAAAAGTATCAAAACCTTGATATATTACATTAAAAAGGTAGGATTGAGGCCCTACCCCTTTTCAAATGAACTGAAGGAAACTGCTATGAACTGAGTTAAAATGAATTGGATGAAAAAAGAACGGGGACTAAGAAGAAAGAATCAAAACAGACCTGTGAACAAGGGGAGGCACACACTCATGATGCAGAAAACACAAGGCCTGGGCAACTCCAATTGAGACCTTCAGCCTGGATTTCCAGTCTAGCTGTTGTGATTGCCCATTATCAGCTATGTCCCTGTTGTTGCACAGAGCCGAGAACAAGTCTCCTTTCGCCATATGCTCGTACACCACGAACTTGTGGTCCCGATTCTCCATACAATACCCTACCAGCGGCACGAATCTAGGGTGTGAAACTTTGGCGAAGAAATCCATCTCCGACTTCAGAAACGACAACTGCGCCGAATGAACCTTCTTCACAACCACCGGAATTCCGCCTTCTTCCAAAACGCCGTGATAAAATTCACCGGAGACGCCACTAGATATTAGTCGGGAGCTGCTCAGACTGTCCGTGGCTCGGAGAATCTGGTCGTAAGTAAACGACGACGAATTGACCGAGTAATCGAACGGAGAAATGAGACTGAAGGAGGAGCGCGCTGACAATGAGGATATTTCACTTCTCATACCACTTCGCCGGAGATCCTCCCGGCTGAGCACCGCCCGGACCAGCCGCTCCCAACTGTCATAAACCGCCGACATGTTCGATACTCAGAAACTGTAAGCTTCTGAGCAAATTAATCGATCTTCGTGGCTTTCATCCTCAATGCCATTGATGAAGGAAGCATAAGCTTTGATATCAGCAAAGTTGGCGGTCAATTTTGGCTCCAACTGGCAACAGCAAAGCATTCTTATTTTGGCAGAAGTGTGAACTGTGGAGGAAATAGATGGAGTAGTACAAATGTCCTTTGTATTACTCTGAATTTCTGACGAAAATAAATACATAATATAATTGTTTTTCTACAAACCTGAATGAGCAATTGCTAAAAACTAACTAAATGAACTATGCATGTATAAATATGGTGATTTTTAGTGTTGTATCAAAACCCTAATCTTGATTAAGAACATATAATTAAGAGGTCCTTTTACTTTCCAGGAAAGATCCAATGGCTAGTAGTGTTTCCATTACTTGTTCCATTGGGGGTCTGTCGTTTGGATGAGCGGAAAGACACGTTAAAGCAAGCTGAGCCATTCTAAATGCACCTTTTACAGAATATTCGCCTTCTAGTCGTGGATCCATTATGTTCTTCAGCTGTCGTTTGTCAGTTAAACGAGGCTTGATCCAATCGACCAAGTTATGCTGGTCACTTGGACGATTATGGTCTATAGCGCATAAACCAGTAAGAACTTCGACCATTACTACACCAAAACTATACACATCACTCTTCACATGCAAGTGTCCTGTCAATTGAGAAAGTATCTCATGTTGGATATCAGTCACTGTAATGAAACTGTAATGGAAACTAAAGTAGCACCATCACCTGTTTCTATATACTCTGGAGCAGCATAGCCATGTGTTGTTGATGGGTGTTTTCCGCTCTCTAGATTACCCATCGAAGCTAAGCAAAAATCCGATATCTTGGGGTTGTAAGACTGTAAACATAGCATTTAACAGGTATTGTAAGGAAATGGGATTTTTTGAAGTAGAAGCAGGCTTTAAGACTTCAGGTTCAGGCTGCATCAAGTATTAACTTACATCATCAAGCAATATAGATGAGGCCTGCAAATCTCTGAAAATAATTGGTCTCTCCAGTGCATGCAAGAATGAAAGTCCTCGAGCAACTCCAGTCAGAACCTTAAGCCTTATATTCCAAGAAAGTGGAAACGTGACAGCATCTCCTTTGGATATAATATAACGAGCAGTTGTCAAACAAAATAAGCTACAGAACCTGATAAAAGGGTGCATAAGTTACTTCTAAAGAAAGAAAGAAAACTCACGTCCAAAGAGGCGGTTCTTTAAGCTACGGTTTGACATGTATTCAAAGACAAGGATTGGCTCTTTGTCCTCGAAGCAGTAACCATGGAGCTTAATGAGGTTTTGGTGAGGGAACCGTCCAAGAATTTCAATTTCATTCTGCAAATAAAACAATGTGAAGGGGAGAAGTTATACGAAAAGAAATTCAAAATATCGGCATGTACCAATTCAGATGGAGTACCTGCCACTGCAGCTGTGATTCCAATCTTTTTACTGCAGTTGTGATTAGTGATAGTCCATGGCTATCTGATGCATATTTATTAGGAAGGCAGCCTCGGTATACTTTTCCATATCTACCTTCTCCCAGAAAACGATCACTGCTAAAATTTCTAGTGGCAGCTTGTAGCTGTGAGCAATTGAAAACCACCAAACTAGGTGCAGCGTCAGATGGTGAATCTTGGCTATTCCATAAAGTAACCCCCCTGTCTGCAAAGATTCCACTAACTGACGCTTGTGATGTACCTGCTGCAAATATATTCACCAAATTAAGTTAACATTATGTTCCTTCAAAATGTCTCAACAAAATATGAATATAGTGTCAGGAAAACAAACAGAAAAAGGGCAGCAATACAAATAGTATATAAATAGAGAAAAGGGACAGGCAACTTTTTCAAAAATTACGGAAATGTTTGGTTGTCGAACAAACTACTGCATCAAGTATGAACAAATAGAGAGTTGCTAGTACAGATTTTAGTTACGGAAAGTAGCTCTGCACCATCCTACCCAATTCAGAATCCACTGAAAGCTTTGTCTCAGCCAGAGATGGAACTGTTTGAGTGAACTGATAACTTGCAGAGCCTGCAAAACTTAAGAACTGTCCCAATTTAGAGTCATCTAAAGCCTCAAGTACAGTTTTCATTAGAGGGCGCTCAGAGGGATTAGAGCTAAGACAGGCCTTTGCAACAACGGTAACTTCCCATATTTCATTCAAAAGCTGCCGATCTATGGTCAAAAATGGATCCACAATGTTCACAAATAGTTTCTCATCAAAAGTAATGATGTAAGGCAGGATGTAATTCATCGTATTAGGTGCCAGGGAGTTGTTGAGATCACTAAGTACTGGAATGCCTGTGACTAGTTGAAGTAGAACCTTGCCAAAGCAATAAACATCATAGGCAGGGGTTGCATTTGATGAATCTGGTCAACCAAAAGAGCATATATGTGAAAGAAGAATACTGAATAAAGAAAACTGGTGATGACACAAGAGATGGCCAACAGTTACTGGATATTTTGCTCTCCTAATGAACATCGACTACTACTCTAACTTCAAGAAAGTTGATGCTAAAAGATAAAGGTAAAGATCTAGATGAATGATAATTGAGTCAATTATTCAATTTCACATACCGGAAGAAGAGTCGCGCTCAGAGCTCCTGTGCACAGTGAAGGAGAGTTTTCACAATCTTGGTCAAACATAAGAACCAAAACAGAAGAATTAAAGATAATACCCAAACACACTGCAAAGCTTCAACCAGAATACAAGTATACGCCATCATTATCTGATTTGTTATTCCCTAATCACACTGATAAAAACACCTCAAGCACACCAACCTTTTGACCATTAACATAACTAGCAAGTCTAGCATCCTAGAAACAAAAGTTCTTTAAGTGCAATAACGTTTTAATAATAAGAATTTCAACTTCTAAGTGTCAGCTAAGGAATGTGTAATCCAGATCCTGCTATCACTTTGAGAACTGAATAAGCTTAACTAGATACAGAGGGTAGAGGGTTCCAACAAAGGTCTGTATATAAGGAAAATGTAACGGGGAAAAGAACTATGCATAATAGCATCAATATTATGTTGGCTAGCATCAACTTTTTGTCAGATACCATGATATGGATGATACGAGTAGTGTATGAAGTACGAAAATTGCGTTCGAATAGGCTTACTTTGACGGACGTAATAATCTGGAAATCTTGCTTTGCTTCTTGTTCTCTTTCTCCTTGCAGACCTCAAAAACCCTCCCAAGGTGCCCATCATAGCTCTCATCTATTAATATGCTGCTAGCTTCAACATTTCTTCAAATAAACACTTCTGAATTAGACTAAAGCGCTCTTAAAAACAAGTAAACATAAATTTAACACGTCATTTCAAATAGTGATGCAGTCACACTGTCTTTTACTCTTTTCATCAAATTAATAATCGAAATATAAACTTGAGGTAATAAATTGAGAGATGAGGAAATACCTATGAACAAGGGGAGGCACGCACTCATGATGAAGATGACACAAGGCCTGTGCCACTCCAATTGCGATCTTCAACCGCGATTTCCACTCTAGCGGTTGTGATCGGCCGTCAGCAACAATACCCCTATTGTTGTACAGAGAGGAGTACAGGTCACCGTTCTCCATATGCTCATAAACCACAAACTTGTGGTCCCGATTCTCCATACAATACCCTACCAGTGGCAAGAAATTAGGGTGTGAAACTTTGGCGAAGAAATCCATCTCCGACTTCAAAAACGACAACTGCGAAGAATACACCTTCTTCACAAGCATAGGAACTCCGCCTTCTTCCAAAACTCCGTGATAAAAATCACCGGAGACGCCACAGAATAGTAGTCGAGAGCTGCTCATACTGTCCGTGGCTCGGAGAATCTGGTCGTAAGTAAACGACGACGTACTGACCGAGAAATCGATTGGAGAAATGGAACTGAAGGATGAGCGCGCTGACAGTGAGGACATTTCGCTGGGAGTTCTCATACCACTTCGCCGGAGATCCTCCCGGCTGAGCACCGCCCGGACCAGCCTCTCCCAACTGTCATAAACCGCTGCCATGTTTGATCATCAGCTAAGTCAACACTCAAAACTGTTGATCATCAAATTACAATATGAATTCAACAATGCTTTCGTGGATGATTGCAATTTGCACTTGGATGCAAACGTGAAGGAAATGATCATATCGGCGGGAGACTTTGACTGAACTTCAAATTACGTGTCATGGTGGACTGCGGAGTGTTTTCTGTAATTGAGTTTGACATTTCCAACGCAGAAATTCGTCCGCTGAATTTGTATTATTTTGAAAACTAGTACTCCCTTGGTCCCAAACACAGCTTTTAAAAAACCGATGTGACACATCACACATGTAGATTTTAAAATTAGTGACGCATGTGAGAGAAAAATCCTCTGTAAATATACTACATAATGGAGTTAACAGAATAGAATAATTGATCTCTTTTTAACTAATACTAACTGTCATGATACTAATAAAGAGAGCAACTGCTAAATGCATTTCCAGAAGAGATCAAACGCCTAGTAATGATTCGACAACTTGTTTCATTGAGGGCCTGTCATTTGGATGAGCAGAGAGGCATGTCAAAGCAAGCTGAGCCATTCTAAATGCACCTCTTACAGAATATTGGCCTCCTAGCCGTGGATCAATTATGTTCTTTATCTGTTGTTGATCAGATAGATGAGGCTTGATCCAATCGACCAAATTATGCCGCTCCCTTGAACGCTTAATGTCCAAAGCCCGTAAACCAGTAAGAACTTCGACCATTACAACGCCAAAACTATATACATCACTCTTCACATACAAGTGTCCTGTCCATCAACAAAGATTAATTAAACCAGGACCTTAATCACAAACTATGCCTTTGTGAGACTCTCCAAACTCCAAAGCAAACTCACTACATTCCAAGTCTAAATTCTCGAGAAAATAAGTTACGGTCTTCACCTGTTGTTATATACTCTGGAGCAGCATAGCCATATGTTCCCATAACACGCGTTGACACATATGTTTCATTCCACAGAGGACCCATCTTAGCTAAGCCAAAACCTGATAACTTGGGCTTGTAAAGCTGCAAAGATAGCCTTTAGCGGGTATAGTGAGGTATAGAGCTTTTTAGAAGTAAAATTTTTATGGCAATATCTCTTTTTAAAATCAAAGTTGCAGGTAGCCATATTTATTACTGTAAATTAGGTAGAAAAAACCTCCTTTCATTATGCTAAACAACAAAATAAGATGCTCCAAGCAATAATAGACTGTCCCAATCAGCGTTAAATTTCCAATGGGTGAGTGAGCTTAACTTACACTGTCAAGTAAGATTGATGAAGTCTTGAAATTTCTGAAAATAACAGCCCTCTTAAATGCATGCAAGTATGCTAGCCCGCGAGCAGCTCCAATTAAAATATCCAGCCGTTCGTCCCATGAGAGTGGCTGAATAGCAGAGCCCCCTACCAACCACAAACAACCAACAATTTGTCAGGAAAAAATGAAATACAGAAATTTATAGTAGCTGGTGATAGTATTTTCTAGAATATTGCTAAATCAATAGTAAAGCCCTCACTTCCAAAGAGGTGGTTGCTCAAACTACCCTTCGGCATATATTCATAGACAAGGAGTAGTTCTTTGTCAGCATGGCAGTGACCATGAAGCTTAATGAGGTTAGGGTGGGAAAGCCTTCCAAGCATTTTTATCTCGTTCTGCTAATATATGAATGTGAAAACAAACACTGATATCAATAAGAATCCAAGTGTACGTTTCACTCGTACCAGAGAGGTAGGAAATAGATATCAACTGAAAATGACAATATCAATAAGTAATTATCTCAGGATTTTAAAGCAAAACCTGCCACTCTTCAAATCCTTGAATGCTCTCTGGTTTACATCTTTTAACTGCTATTAGTGATTGCCTGTCCCTGTTCAAAGCGGATTTCGGAAGGCGCCCTTTGTATACTTCTCCAAATCCACCTTCTCCTAGCAAACCATCTCGTCTGAAATTATCAGTGGCGGCCTTTAGTTGCGCAAATTTAAAAGTCTTCAAGCTAGGGACATCCCACATTCCACTAGGTGGTGAAAATTGACCATTCCACAAAGCGATCCACATGTCCATAGAGAGTGCATTTGCTCTTGCTTCTGGTGCAACTGCTTCATTAGTAACTTTATTGATTAGATTTTGTCCATTTACAAAGTTGGTAAAGAAGAAACAACATGCAATGTATAGCATCTTCTATCAGAAACTATATGATGCTAAGTGATGGCATTACAAAAGAGTGGGAAAGAATCAAAAAATGAGTAACTCACTTTTGTTTTTCAATAGCATTTAAGCAAAAATCAAATCGATGTTCAGAGTTTGTTAAATTAAATCATCATATAGAAGAACCAGATCTTGAAACATCCAAGCAACCACATGCGGAAGAAATAACAACTGCAGACATAATATAAGTTTGGCCTTAGAGTGTAGCAACTTAAAACCTACCCAATTGAGATCCTTCCGGAGCTTCTGCCATGTTAAGGTCTTCTAAGACCATAAGTGCATTTTTCATCAAAGGGCGCTTAGAGGGGTCAGGACTGAGACAGGCTTTTGCAACAACAGCAACTCCAAATATTTCATACAAACGGTGCCCATCCATGGTTAAACATGGATCCATGATAGTCATGAATAGTTCCTCATCATAAGTAGTGATGTAAGGCAGGATGTTATTCATTGAATTGGGTGCCAGGGAGTTGTGAAGATCAGCAAGAATTGGAATACCCGTGACAAGTTGAACCAAAACCTTTCCAAAGCAATAAACATCATAGGCACAGGTTGCATTTGATGAATCTGGTCACCAAAAAAACTGTAAGACAAACATACACCCGAAGCTAAAGTTGTGGAAATCTTAATTATCTTTAAATGCTTTATCTAAATATATTTTTCAAGGTGATATGCAGTGAAAGAAGACTTGTGAAGAACAATAAGCACAAAGTTACTGATCACGCAAGAGATGGCCTACAGCCAACCTCTCAGAATTTCGCTCTAGTAATAACATTGGCTACAGGCTACTCTAACTTCAAAAAATTGATGCTAAAAGCATGAACCGTGAAGTAAAGATCTTGAGGAATGGAATCAAATTCACATACCAGAAGAACTGCCGCGCTCGAAGCTCCTGTATACAGAACATTGGTCAAGCATAGAAACCAAAAACAAAAGAAAGAATGAGAGAGTACAAAAGAGAAAAAAAGGCTCTGCAAACTCCAGCCATAAACAAATACTATAGGCCATCATTATTCTGTTTTTAATTTTCTGATTACACTAACGTCTCAACCTGTTAATATCATAAGTCTGACTACTAGCAACATCATAGGAACAAAAGTTCTTGAGGTGCATACAAATAGAACGTTTTAATCACTCTGAGAACTGAATAAGCATGATCAGATTAAAAAGGGCCATGCATCAGAAACATGTCCTGGGGATCAGAAATATGTGCGTGAGGAGTACGAATATTGCATTAGAATATACTTACTTACTTTGACAGACGAAATAATTTGGAAATCATGCTTTGCTTCCTGTTCCCTTTCTCCTTACAGACCTCATAAACCCTCCCAAGATGCCCATCATAGACCTCGTCGATCAGAATGCAGCCAGCTCCAACATTTCTTCAAATAAACACTGCTAAATTAGGCTCAAATGCTCTTGTAAACAAGGATACCTATAAGCATAATTGAAACACTTTTGGAAAAAAAAAAGCGATTCTGATACCCCTTCTGGCTTCTGATATCATATTAGAGTGTACCTCTATTACTTAGTATTAGACAGTTTTCAAGTCATTTTTACTGCACATATTAGGGTATTACTAAATCACACTTTATTTTGCTTTCTTACGCCCTAATATGTATAAATATGTATACCTATAATTCACCTGACTGTCAATTTATATTAATACCTGAAATAGAAGCTTAAAAACATTTAAATAAAAGAGATGAGGGGATACCTATGAACAAGGGGAGGCACGCACTCATGATGCAGATGACACAAGGCCTGTGCCACTCCAATTGCGATCTTCAACCGCGATTTCCACTCTAGCGGTTGTGATCGGCCGTCAGCAGCAATACCCCTATTGTTGTACAGAGAGGAGTACAGGTCACCGTTCTCCATATGCTCATAAACCACAAACCTGTGGTCCCGATTCTCCATACAATACCCTACCAACGGCACGAACTTAGGGTGTGAAACTTTGGAGTAGAAATCCATCTCCGACTTAAAAAACGACAACTGCTCCGAATAAACCTTCTTCACAACCACCGGAACTCCACCTTCTTCCAAAATTCCTTGATAAAAATCACCGGAGACGCCATAGAATATTAGTCTGGAGCGGCTCAAACTGTCCGTGGCTCGGCGAATCTGGTCGTAAGTAAACGAAGACGAATTGACGGAGTAATCATACGGATAACTGGAACTAAACGAGGAGCGTGCTGACAGCGACGACATTTCGCTGGGAGTTCTCATGCCACTCCGCCGGAGATCCTCCCGGCTGAGCACCGCCCCGACCAGCCGCTCCCAACTATCATAAACCGCCGACATGCTGGATCAGTCAGCTGCCAGCAAGCAAGCTCAGAATCGAAAACAGTGCATATCACGATGAGATTAATCGATCTTCAACGCAATTTGAAATTGAATCATGAGCTTTGAAGAATGGGAAAATGAATATTAGGACTGGTGGGAACATTTTGACTCCGAGGAACGCATTATTTAAGTTGGACTGCCGCGGTGACGGTGACGCTTGCTCCTTTCCATTGACGTTCTTCAACTTTGACTTCTTCTTCTTTTTTAAAGTATTCTTCAACTTTGACTTAATAAGAGTAAGTCCAACACCTTCCCAACTTGGATATTTTCACGAGATAAAGGGAATTTGGATTTTTTTTTTTTGCTTCAAGAGAAACCAAAGTTATAGATACAGAAAGTGCATTTATTACCATGTTCAATGCTTGTATTAATTCTTTAATTTTACTACAAAATATTTTAAAAGTATAATATCTTAAATTATGAATGATAAAAATTTATAAAAAATAGATATTCTAAAAGTATGTATTACGACGAATCCAACAAGATCACATATGATAATATTTAGATTTAAATTTTTAAAAAAATATTAACAATCTAAATTGTTTCAACATTATTATTAATAAAAAGTCATTACTCTTTTGAAAAGTAGTAAATGCCACATTCTCTAGCATGGAGAAGCTGTTGGAGTTAATAAAAAAAATGGGGAATATGATGATTTAGTACTATATCTTGAAAAAAAGTTGCTGGACTTGCTCTAATAGAAAGAGAAAAGTGCCACAACTATAAATTTCTAGTTAGTAAGTGATAATATATTTTTAAGTTTTTGAAAAGTGCTCTGATACCCTTGGACTGACGTTGACTTTGTAATTTTACCTCTACAAACTTCGCTTGGCACATGAATGTTTATTTTCAAGTCATCTCATAGTCTGATATACATATTTGAATGGCCGAACAGAGTTTTTAGAAATAAATTTACAAAGTTAACGTCAGTCCAGGGGTACCATCAGGATCGGCCCTGACATTTTGAGGGCCCTGTGCAAAATGTAAAATTGTGGCCCTTAATTGAACAATACACTTTTAAATATGTTGGTATTAATATCATATATAAATCCTTAATTAATTAAGTATTATTACCAATATAAACCATTAAACTAATGAAAACTTAACTAAATTAACCGATATTGCAGTTTGAGATTTAATAGAGGAAAAAATAAACTAAAACAATAGTGACTTTTGACAAATTGGCGTCATAATTCTTAAACTAGATTAATTAACATAAATGAAATAATATTATTACATCACTTTGAAAAGGTAGCTAGGGGTAGTTTCATCAAATTTGATAAAAGTGTTTATGGGAATCAAATGTTATTTCATCTATATGTGAAATTATGTGTCTAGAAAGAAATTAGAAGAAGATAGTAAGAGGTAAAGAGAAGTATCTAGCTTGAAATAAAAAATAGTTAATGTTCTGTTTTTTTTTCCTTTTATGTAAGGTAGTTAAAAAGAAAGCAAATTGTAGTATGAGAGAAGAAATTTCTGTCTCCAAAAAGCATTTTATGCACACGGGAAAATAGCAAAAATACAGGTTGAAGAAAGTAAATTTTATGTACGGAAATCATTGTCTAAAAAAAGAGAAAATATCAAACATGCATATTAAAGAAAGCAAGTACTATTCCTAGACCAAAACTATAATGAGAATATTTTGATAAAAGTTTCTCCTTATCTTCCAGCAAGGGTAATTTGGTAATTCTACACCCCATACCTTTTCAATAAATATAAGAAACAAAAAGATGTGTTTTTTCAAAAAACAATTTATATATATATATATATCCTTCTTCATATAAATATACCAATTCATAAATCAAAACCAAGATAAGTCAACCTTTTTCATTAATTATAAGAAGGTAATTGGAACTTGGAAGGTACACCTACCTAAATCAGAAGTCAATATTCTCACTTACTCTTGCAGGTTTTGGTCATAATTTTAATTTTTTGAGGGTCAATTTTCTGATTACATGTAGTCAGTCATATAGCTCTCTAATTTATTTTTATTTTTCCTTATTATTTGTCAAGCAATTCTGGATATTTTTTCAAATTCTGGATATTTTTCAAATCCATGAAATTAATGAAATGAGATTTTGTTGTTTTAAAAAAAATTAAAAAGTAAGTCCGTTGCTTCGTCCAGCTCGGTTCATCCAATTTAATCGCTTAATTATTAGTTTCTCGTAATTAAATTATTATATGGACGAGCTGGTGAACGAAACTATATAAAAAAGTAAATATTTTGTGTGGACGTTCTAACATGTCAATTTTCTGATTATGCTCTTCACACTAGGCTATATCCGATTGGGCCCCCTATATCTGACATTTTGCGATTGTATTTATGTTCAGTTACAACTAATCAGGATCAAAAAAAAAGTTACAACTAACAAACCTTAATATAATTCACCATTTTTGTTGGAGATCATTTGTATTATACTTTATTTATTTTAATCATGATAAAGAGAATTATTATAGTCTTTTTAAATGTGAGAAATTTTCCTGTAAGGTAATACGGCCGTAGTAGAATAGTTTTTTATATCATGTGTATATGATTAGTTTATTTTATTAATCTCTTATTATTTTACTTTTAATTATAATTTTAAAAAATGCTTGTAGTTATTAAAAAAATAAAAAATAAATCTTGTATTTTAGAGTTCTGATATGGGTGACAAAAAGTTTGGACTCAAGTATTAACTAATAGAGGACTGAAAGCACTTCCACCGATTATCATAAGCCAATGTAGGATAAGCACATACCTATAGGGTATGAAATTCTTAGCTTATTGAAAAGTCACATCATTTATACATGTAAAGTTGTGTCTTTTCAGTAACATAAACCAAAACACACATTGATTACCATTAGACAATGCATCTATAAATTGACTCATCTAGAACACATCTCTACCTAAAAGTATAACTTTCCTTCTATTTTCTTCTCAGTATTTTCTGTTCCTACCTTGATTTAGCCTACATGTTAATCATTTAGTTTGTTGATGCCCACTATGGCCTTTACTTAGTGATTATCATATACATGAGTATGTTGAAATTTTCAGATGAAGTATCAATACAAAATGTTAGGGGGGTTTGGGGAAGAATTTGGTTTGCTGCTCTTATTTCTTCACTGATCAAATTTGCATTTTGCATTCCAGGAGCTTTTAAAAAATTATAAAAGTGAATTTCAATGATCTTTTGTGCGGCTTATACTTTTCTTTGGTTTTATCTTCTACTTTTCTCAAAATATTATTTGGTTTCAGCATACTGCCGAAACAGTTTTTTCTAATATCTCCCTTGATTGCGTCGGTTTGTGAATACAAAGTTGTTGGAAATGCACACAAATCTGCAAAGTTACCTATACAACTTTTGAAAAATGTTTCCAACTTTGTGTAAAGATGTGAAAAACTAAATAGATAATCATGTTTATGTAATGACAATTTTGATATATTCTAGAGGTTTGTGTGCCAAGTCCTCCACCCAACGCGTGGAGAGACCACACTAGTTTTCATTAAAAAAAACAACAAGTTCTATATACGGAAGCAATTCTATATCCAAAAAATTATTTTCTACACGGAGAAAATACCAAAAATACAGGCTAAAATAAGTGAACTCTTAATTACAAAAATATTCATTGTCCAAAAAAATATTTTCTGCACACAAAGAAATACAGCCTCATATGCGTACAAAAATATTTGAGGCCCTTGGAATTGGGAGGCCCTGTGCGGCGGCACGAACGGCACACCGTCAGGGCCGGCCTGGTACCATAACACTTTTCAAAAACTCAGAAGTACATTAGCACTTAATTAGAAATTTAAGGGTATGTGGGCACTTTTTTCTCTAATAGAAAAATTACTACAAATATAATTCCGCATCTAGCAATTTAATAAAAACTTCATTGCATAATTTTTTTCAAATAAAACCGACATTTTTTCTTCACATGATCGGTTTATATTGAAGAATGACCAGAAATAGTCGTAGCGGTGAGAAACTTGTCATAAAATTTTGAGTTCAAACTCTCATCACGGTGAAGATTGATATATTGGAGATGTTCTAAGAGTGGCTAATACTATTCCATTCTGTGCTACTAACCTACTATTAGACCAAGTCCAACAGATACTACATTTTGTAAATTTTGGAGGAAATTGGAGATTACACCCAATTTTTTAGCTCCAAGAGATATTACATGTGCTACAAAATGTAGATTTGGGGTAGTACGAGAAACTCATCCTCCATATGTGTGGAGAGAGACAAAATTTAGAAGATTGCAATCTCATTGATTATGACAACTTTTCCATTTTTTAAGTTAAATTTCTTTCTCTCATCTCATCTTCAATGCTGGAAAACTAAAAAGTAATAAAATATATAATGTTCAAGACAAAAAAGCTATAAAATAAAATAAAAATATTGTTAATATTGATGACAATAAATATAAAATATGCAAAATGTAGTATCTCTTGGTGATGACCAAAAATTTTATCTACACTTTAGCATTTCATACTACATCTTGGAGATTATTAATAGTATATGTTGGACTTGCTCTTAGGCCCGGTTTACTAGAGATTATTTCTTGATGTACTGAACTGAACCGAACTGAACTGAATTGAACTTTACTGAACTGAAGTGAAAATTGATGTATTGAAAAATGGAATCAGAATGACTGAATTAACCTGAATTTCATCAAATTGCATTTCCACTGAACTGAACTGATCTACAGATAAGCTCTGGTAAACAGGGCCTTACTCTATTGGATTTTTTATAGAATTTGATCCTTTCGTATCTATTGAATAAAAAAACTTGGTTGCATTAGAACGCATGAGGTCCCATGGTCTAGTGGTCAGGACATTGGACTCTGAATCCAGTAACCCGAGTTCAAGTCTCGGTGGGACCTTTTTTGGGCTTATGCATTTTACATATTTTTTCGCACATCTTCCCAGCAAATTCACGCGCGAAATGATGCATTAATTAATCAAATTCCGGGTCAAAAATAAACTTACCAAAATCGTAAATCGCCTCGGGTCCCATGGTCTAGTGGTCAGGACTCAGGACATTGGACTCTATAGCCTGTACAGTTCAGCTTATTTCCAACACCTGCAGCACCCTCCAACATTTGTCACTATTTACAGATATGAATTGTTTTTATTTTTATTTTTTAAAATGAATAATTTTTCTTTAGAATTAGTTTCAATATGTTTTGTACGAATTACTCATTCTTCAAATATATAATTTCATAATTATTAATCATTTTTCAAATATATATAAATAACGATTTCGTACTGGTAAACCAAATTTATAAATAAATATTTTACAACTGTTGCAAACATATTAGTACTTCCAATAATATTACAAATTACATATACTACTAATCGCTATCATCTAATGATTCATTTTCGCCAACATCACTAACTTCTACATCACCACCTCCTGAATGCCAAATTTGTAAGGCAATACTCTCACGTACTTCTTTCATAGCTGCTTTTTGATCATCATCGTACAAACCTGAATCACTACTTCCTTCACCCTCAGGATAATCTAACACGGGAATGTCTAGTTGTTGCATTCGAATGAAGTTATGAAGTGTGAAACATGCAACAATATATTATTTCTTTTTGGGATCAATGTCAGCTTGGACCATTCTTTTTAAGATTTTCCAAGTATTCTTCAACTGACCGAAAGCTTCTTCTACTTTGTAGGATTAATATAAATTTTTTAAAATTATAAAATTAATATTAATAATATGTAGATGGAGTATACATATAATTTATTCATTTTTTGTTACAGTTATTGTATTGGATATTATTTTATGATACACTTATGACTAATTAAACTTGTGTTCAACTAATATAAAAAATTAGTAAATGCATTTCAAAATGTAACATTAAAATTATTTTATTAATCACAGTACATAATTATGTACATCAAAATGAATGAGTAGCTAAAATTGCTGAGAGTTTTGATAGGGATATAATAATAAAAAAATCTATTTAATGTGACAATAAATGAATGAGTAGCTAAAGTAACTTTAAGTGTTGGAGTTGGACTCAAAAAATATAGAGGATCTCCAATTTGGAAATTTATTTTAGCAATTCTTATCCATTAGCTGTTGGACTTACTCTTACTATACTCTTCTAATCTTTAAAATAGGATTAGTTGGATGCGCTGCATTATCTGTATCCACTCCTTCTCCCTCTTTTACTCTTAAAAAGGTAAAATGAGTTGAAGAAAAAGCAAATTAAATAAATTTAAATATCAATTTACATATTGGTCAAATATTATCTTTCGGATAAAGGTCTTTTCAATTTTTGACATTTTACATACTAAGTATAATCATCATTGTATTATTGTCAATCTTCTCATTTTCATATCTAATATTTTCATATCCAACACTAATCTTTTACATATTAAATATCATTTAGTGAAACCAGGCATGTCTCAACTGAAAATTTGTTCAAGAGGGGGAATGATGGAGCAAGCTAAGCTTTGGATATTCCGAGAACTGAAGGATTGAAATGTCCAACTATGGGAAATGCGGCACAAAATTCCTTTTCCAAAAGAAATACTACAGTAATTAAAATTTTCCTCAGCAAAACTACCACTAGCGGTCCCATGGTCTAGTGGTCAGGACATTGGACTCTGAATCCAGTAACCCGAGTTCAAGTCTCGGTGGGACCTTTCTTTTTTTCATTTTTGCCCAGAAAACCGTCTAGTATCATTTTCCTACTACAAAACAATAAGATGGCAAAACTGCCTAGCAATTTTTGCACCCTTCATCTTTTGGAATGAGAATGAGGTAAAAACAAGAAAGAAGAAAAGAACAATTACAGAAAGAATCTAGCTAGTTTCCAACCACAAAACAAGCACAACACGAAATGCTAGAATAAACTCCTTTTTTTCTGGCTAAAAAACTTCCAATTGTATCTCTCTCCCTTCCTCACTAAAGCTTTCACAGTCAAAACCCGCTGCAATACCGGTATATCGCTCTTCACTCACCTCACCTCCAATGGAGCTGTACATCTTGAGAAATCCCTCAAAAGTTAACAAACCAAAACAAACCGCCCCGAAACTTCCCCATTGCAGGAAAAATAGTTCAGCTGTACTATTATTAACAAAGAATCACATCAATATCACCTCTGTTCCTTTCCTAACCACCAGCTGGCCTCTCTACATCTGGCAAATCCGTCGGTTCTGGGAAGATCTCCTTCGAGTGGCGCCTGGTCGATGATGAGTGGCCCCCACCATCGCCATCCTGGGACCCGGTGGTTCCCGACTGTTTGAAGCTGCTGCCCGCCTCCATTCTGTGAGCTGGCCCAGCTGGTCCGACCCCTGTCACGTCTGAAGCTTGCCGCCAACTGCCAAACAATGCAGCATTCCACGAGCTTCTGGACGAGGTTGTCCTAAGCCTAGCTGAGCTGGTGTGCTCTTCCCTCACTACCTTCAATGGATTTTCAAGAGCTTTAAGGATGTATCTCATGAGGGGGCGCCTTGCTGGCTTGGGATTCAGGCAAGATTTTGCCACAACTGCCATGGCCCACACTTCCTCTAAAAGGTCTTCGTCTATGATCAAAGACGGGTCTATAATTTTTGTGACTTGGTCCTTGTCGTAAATGGAGATGTAGGGAAGTGTCTGCTCCAACCATTCTTTCGTCGTAGCATCACTAGATGCACT
Source organism: Cruciata laevipes (assembly GCA_963678965.1). Classification (NCBI taxonomy): domain Eukaryota; kingdom Viridiplantae; phylum Streptophyta; class Magnoliopsida; order Gentianales; family Rubiaceae; genus Cruciata; species Cruciata laevipes. The sequence continues at coordinate 1,823,263 of OY787634.1, read as the reverse complement.
GATGCCAAGCTTTCCCGTGACGAGTTCAAGCAAAACCTTTCCGAAGCAATATACATCATACGTACATGTAGCATTAGGAGTACCTAATATAACAGACCATGGTTTAGTATATGCAACCAACTAGAATCTTTTATAAGGTGGGAATGAAAGAACGAGGAAAATGAAAGAAGTGATAAAAGTGTGCTTACTTGATGAACTTGGTTTAGATGACCTGCATTGATGAGAAAATTACAGTTAGCCACTTCCTTATTTAATGAACTTACTAAAAAACCTAAATTGCACAGTGGGTCTTAACAGTACTAGGGAAAATGAGGAATAAACCGAAATGAAGCACATTAGATTACCAATCCAAATATCTGATAAGAAGGATAGGCCGTTCTTTTTATAATTATTAAATGCTTTTGATTAAGTAAAATATAAGAGCACAGATATGGCTTATGCATTCAATATCACCGAAAAAAGACTAAAAAACTAGATTTTCTAATTTTTCGGGTTCAGCAAGCGTTAATATGAAATAATTAAATGCACAAAAATGTCCAAATTTGAGTTTATGGGGGTCAGCTTACTGTGGAAGGCTCAGCAATCTGCTAATACGATTTTGATGACCATCCCCTTCTTGAGCACAGACCTCGGTTAAACTACCCAGACGAACTTCATATTTGTCATCAAGAAGGATACTGCTAGCTTGCACATCCCTTCAGCAACGAACATATCATGAATTATATAACTAAATGGAATAACACGGAAGTGATTTTTTTGTAAGAGATCAAGGCAAAAAATATTAGTGCCTTCCTTATATGCTCAAGATTACATTTCAGTAGTACATGTTTCGTGAGTGACTTCAAACAAATTATCAGCATGCGAATTCATACAAGAAGATAATCACAACAAACTTCAAGTTCACGTTTTATTCTAATTTTCTAAAACACCAATAATACGTTGCAACTATATAGTGAAGAAAAATGGATTTATCTAAAAGATATGTACAATGGAAGCAGATAAAACAAAGAAATTACTTGCAGTTATCAATAGCTTAAAGCCACGTGCAAAGCTAAAACGGTCAAATTTCAGGAAAACCTAGGCACCGCATGCAGCATGAGATATAAGGCAAGCGATTTTTGTGCACAAAGAGACAAAAGGTACTAATCATGAAAGTCAGTTATAGAAACTTTAAAAATGGGAAAAGAAACTAATAAGCAAAAAGCTACAATTAACTCAATTTAGGTTAGTGTAGGTTGTTAGAAAATCCAAAAAAAAAAATCTGTAACGGTCAGCTACTTTCAATTTTCAAGGGAACCAGTTCAGTTCAAAAAGCATTCTTTACCACAAAACCCGCAGCAACCACAAAAAAACAACAAACATGTGCAAGCTTGTTTGGAAGTATCTGTACATATACTATGTGTATACTAGCACGGAATTACCTGTGAACAAGAGGCGGCGAGCACTCATGATGAAGATAAGACAGGCCTTCAGCTGCTCCAATAGCAATTTTTAGTCTAGTTATCCAATCAAGGGACTGCAAACTGTCATCATCCATATCGTTTTTCCTAAATAAAGAACTCGACAAGTCTCCATTTGGCATGTATTTATAAACCAAAAACTTTTCATCCTCATTTTCCAAGCAATGTCCTAGGAGAGGAACCAATCTGGGATGAGAAACCTTGCTCAAGAAGTCAAGTTCAGACATGCATGTTTCTCTCTTGACAGTCTGCAAATCCACCTTCTTAATAATTACTGGAATTCCTCCTTCAAGAATAGCTCGGAAGATATCACCAGAATGGCCATGCTTGATGAGACTCTCTTCATCAAATTCACCAGTGGCTGCTACCATCTGCTGATAAGTAAATGAATCTCCTAGACTGGAAAGGTTTAATGGCACTCCAGGAGGTGATGGATTTGCACTGACAGGAGCAGGACCGACACCGTTGCCTCTTTGATTGGCTGTGGACCTTCTTCGTCCGCATAGAATGCAAAGCACAATCAGCAGCACCAGAAGCAGAATAGCACCAGCACCTCCCAACACAGCTCCCAGTATGATTGCAGTTCTCCGGTTCTTCTTCCGAGGTGGAGGGGGAGGAGGAGTGACACTTGGCAATCCAAAATTATCAAATACTAAACCCCTCTCTGAATAAAACAACGAGCACTCTCTTGAGCTTCTCTGATCTGTCTCGTTTCGCAGGCAATTGTCAACAAGCTCAACTTTGTTTTGCGCATAATCAGGAACTGGACCTTGGAAATAATTGCCTGACAGATCAGCAAGACTAAACCTCGTAATCACCGAGCTGATAGTTCCATAAAACAAATTTTGTGATATGTTTAATGATGCAGTTGTCACATTAGCATTCGAATTAACGTTAGGAAGTGCACCGGTGAAGTTATTTACAGAAACATCTAGAAGTTGTAACTGAGGCAATGACCACAATGCACCAGGAAGCTCACCAGTGAATGAATTACGACTCAGCATCACAGCCTGCAACCGGTTCATAGAAGTAAATAGATTCTCTGGTAATGATCCCGAAAGTGCATTGCTACCAAGGATCATTCTCTGCAGATTCCTTAAACCTCTCAGATCAGCTGGCAACTGACCAGCAAATGAATTGGATCCAAGATCAAGGTCAACAAGATTGGTCAGATCACCGAGCTGAGCTGGTACAGAAGAGGACAAACTATTACCAGAAACATTCAAGAACTGCAGCCTCGAAAGATTTCCAATCCCCGAAGGGATACCCCCAGTCAAGAAATTCGTGGACACATCAAGCAAGGTAAGATTCCTAAGAGCAACAAAAGACACAGGAATTATCCCAGTCAAAGAATTCCTAGAAAGATCAATAGCTTCCAGATTCAACAACTGCCCCAAACTGGTAGGCACAATCCCAGTAAGATTATTGCCAGACAAGTACAAACTCCTCAAACTAGTCAAATTCCCCAAACTCCTTGGAACAGCTCCGAAAATCGAGCATCCCCCAAGATCAAGAACTTGCAAATCAACAAACCTAGTGCCAAACCAATCCGGGATAGACCCCGGAAGCGCAAAACGTGAGGCATTAAACACCTCCAACAAGGTAAAATTCTGAAGAGCCTCAACCGAAAATGAAGGGCTCAAGCTCCCAACTCGGGTTCGCCGGAACCCGGAAACGTTGATCCCGACGACGCGGCCGTCCCGGCATTGCACGCCGGCCCAGCGAGTGCAGGGGTCGGATTTCAACCCCCATTCTCTGGCCCGCAAACCCAATGAAGATCTCAATTGCAGCAAAGCCAATCTCTCCACACGAGAATTCAGAGTCTGCTGCAAAGAATAGTTGAAAAGCAAAGACAAGTAGACAAAACATAGCAACACCACTCTACTCCGCCGATCCGCCATCTCCACTTAACCTTCATTGAACTCCAAAAACCTCATGCCACTAAGTTTATCACTGAACACACACAAACAAAACCATATATTTAGGGATTCTCGAATATACTACATTTCCGCTCCTTTTTGTTCCTCAACCCAGCAAACACATAAGCATAAACAAAACAAAAACACGGAAAAGATTGTACCAAAAGGGTTTAAATGCAAAAACAACAAAAGGGCTTACCTTTGATTTGATTCTTGCCAATAAAAATCCTTCCTTTCCACTGCTTCTTTTCAGTTGACAAAGGAGAGAAAGAGAGAGAAAGGGGCGAATATTATAATCAAAAAATGGTGGGATTTTTCTTCCGGTCTCTAAACAAACAGAGGCAGAAGAAGAAGATGCAGCAGCATTAACAATTGAATACTAGTTTTTTCTCTCTCTTTCTCCCGGAAAAATCAACAAGAAATGAATGAAACTGCTCCGCCCAGGCTGATACTGAAGGAGCAGTAAAGAAGAGGCAAGAAAATGGAGGAGATTGAAAAGGGGTTTTATTTTCCTTTTCTTTAATAATCTTTTTGTTAGGTAATGAAGTTTAATGTTTGTATGCATTCAGACTTGAAATTCTTAAACTCCATTTTGGTTGTATTGACCAAAAACAGAAGTGTGTGGTGTATTGCCTTTAATTTTTCTGTTACTTTGGATACTTTTCAATGCTTATAATATTCATTGATAGGTCGTATCATTTTGTATATTTCTTGAATCAATTATATCCACCTTCCATATTTATAAATTTCAAGATTGATATTTCATGTATTCACATAGTTGACCATAATAATATTTAATTCGTATTTTTATGAAAATCATTAATTATAGATTATTATTAATAATAAAATTTTATAACTTATTTGAATTAATTTTATTTCATAATATAATTAACAAATATAACTAAATTCACTAAATTTAATTGAATCATATTTCAATATTATTGAATTGAACTATAGAAAAATTCGAATTTATAAGAGCAAGTCTTAATATTGCATTTTTAAGTTGCAGGTGTCATAAACATTTTTTTAAATAATGATTGTGAACTTATAAAGATGTAATTTATTAAAAATTTTGTCATATTATTTTATATTTGAATTAGTGCTACAGTAAAACCTCTATAAATTAATAATGTTGGGATCGAGATATTTTATTATTTAGTGAGATATTGTTATATCGATAAATTAATAATTTATAGATTTAAAGAGGTTTACAAATGACTTTTAAATTTTCAAGTCCAATACTTGTTAGAATGTAATAGGGATGAAAAATAATTTTAAAAAGCAAGTTCAAAGGCACATTTTGACTATACAATTACAAATTAATTGATTTTATCAAGTTTATCGTTTTTTAATAAGTAAAAAAGTTAGTTCATAATACCAAAAAGTTGGTCCATGGTACAAAGCACTACATTAAACATGGTTAAAAATTGATCACTATAAAATGTCCATAGATTTGAAGTTTAACTAAATATAAGTTACTATAAATTCATTTTTTACTAGACAATTTTAGAATTTGAAGTATATATATATGGAATTTTTTTTAGTAATTATTAATTTATAGTTTCGTTGGGACCAATACATATACAATGAGGTTTCAAAAATATTATTATCTTATTATTTAATCGAGTAAGGTCCAATTTAATACTGGTCCCAACTTGGGACCAGACAAATTATTAATTTTATCGAGATTATTAATTTATCGAGGTTTCACTGTATTTCATATCTTATAACTAGTGAATATTATTATTTTGAAATGGGATTAAATATTTAATACTACACCAGAAATTCTCATTTCCTTTGAAATTAAATTCTTCATTAATATGAGTATTACATTACACGTGATGGGATTATTATTAGTAACTGAATAGATTAGGTTGATGATAACCTGGTATTCTGAATCTAATTCATTTTAGTAGGTTAGGTTGATGATAATCTGGTATTCTGAATCTAATTTCATATTTGATTTAAGGTCGAACCGGTTCGGTTCGTATACGGTTTGGCTGAACCGTGGACCACAGTCAATCTGTTGGTTCGGGTGTCCCGTCCGGCAACTGGTCTGGTGTTTCCGACCCAGAAGTTGACTTCCAATAAAATTGCCACAAAAAGTGCAAAACTCTCCCATGCTCAGTGACATCATCGTGATGTACACAATATTCTTAGTTCGTGTAATATATAATGACCATAAATATATTGCTGTAATATTTACCAATTTAGTGATGAAAAAACACGCTCATAAATTGATGGGATTTTATTACATGGAGTTGTTTGCTTAATTAGTTAATTCTATTTTTACATGCACATTATTTTGACGCGACATGAGTGATTTTAATGAGATTTCACATGCCCACATTTATTTTCTACCTAAAGCATTTTTATTTTATTTTTAAAAATTCTACCTAAAGCATTTGAGAATATTGCATGGCATGATAAGATTTTAACAGTTAGAGCAAGTCCAACAGCTTCCCTACAAAATTCTCCAAGATATAGTACTACATCCCCATATTCTTTATCTTTTTTTGCTTCAATTCCAACAGCTTCCCTAGTGTGAGGATTAGAATTTAATGCATGTGCATTAAATTTCAGTATTTTATCTCTTTATTATTATTTTTTCACCATTCAAGTATATTTTATAATCTTAATATTTTAAATTACGTATGATAAAAAAATGTGAAAAATATATATTATTAAAATATGCATTAAAACGAACATAACAAGATCTCACATGAAAATATTCAAATTTTTATAAACATGTGAACATAGTCATGTATGATCTTGTTTTGTTCGTCAAAATATGAAATTTAATAATATATATTTCTTATAATTCTTTATTATATACAATTAAAGATAATCACATTTGAAATATGTGTATTTGAATTATAAAAATATTAAAGAGAGGTAAAGGATCAACATTAATGCACTAAGCATTAAATTTTGCTCCCCAAAGCTTTTTTTTCTATCTCTACAGATTTGGGGAAGCAACATGTAGATTTCTTCAAAATCCCCAATTTGGGGAATGAGATAGGGAATCTGTTGGAGCTGAAAAATGGCTCATATTCCCTAAATTTATTGAAATCTCCCAACTTGGAGAAACTGTTGGACTTGCTCTTAATACGTTACGAGTCTTCATTGCATAAATAATAATGAATGCAATCATAAATACAAATTCTCATTGGAAACAGGTCTTTATATAGATCAAGTACTATAAGAGACAGTTATTGGTTGAAATTGTTATTGGCAATCTTCAACCCTCCGTCGCTGTTAGATTTTAGGATGTTGGTGTCGCTAGAGTTCAACCAGCTCATATGGACTGGCTCGAGACTGAGTTTCGATATGAATTTGTACAGAATAGCAGTAATGTGCCAAGGATTATAAATGATTAAGGAAATTGGCTGAAAGATCAAGACAAAACAAGAATGCTCAAGGGAACTGACTGAAAGATCAATCAAACCGACTAAAACATCAAGAAAAAACGGTTAATGCTCAATCCCTTGTCCATTGGTCTCCACAAAGACATGTTTCTTAATAATAAATAAATAAATTCTGTTATTTATTCATGCAACATAATTAATAAAACCACACGTAACACATTCATATTCGTGTATACGACTAATACGAGGTCACGCATTTAAATGATATTATATAGTTTTCAAATTAAAACTTATGTTCTACAAAAAAAAAGCTTTAATTGGTTATTTGACGATGAAAATGTTGGTGGCAGCTGATTGATCTAAAAGTTTCTCATTGAACTTTATTTATTTTAGGGTGGTTATTAGTTGAATAATTTCTACTTTTGTGTGTACGTGCACATAAATATTTTTCTTTTGATATTTTGAGGTCACTGGTTTTGAAAGGAGTTGGTAGTAATTATGAAAATCAGAATTGGGATCATGGTGATTTTTTTTTTTCTTGGTTGCCTTAAGTTTCTTAGCTGGATAGCATTTCATGTCATATGCACAATTGTGTCTTACACTCTTAGGCCCTGTCCAATTCAACTTATTCAGAGTTCAGTTCAATTCAATTCAATTCAATTCCACATCAATCAATTCAATTCAACAGTATTCAATTCAATTCAATTTCATTCAACAACATTCAATTCAGTTCAGTTCAATTCAATTTATTCAAATTGTTTCAAATTTATTATAGTTCATTTTCATTAAGTTTAAATCATCTCTAAAGGGAATTATAAAAGTTATTCTCTTTAAATTGTGTGTGGGATAAACGACATCAAAATGCATGGTTAATTTTTCTACCAAAATATGCACACTATTTTTTAAACAATATATACACTATTTTATATAATATTATTTTATTTTCCAATTTTATTTATTTATAATATTTAAGTTATAAACCAATCCTATATAACAAATATCCAAAACAATGATATTATGGTATTTATTAATTTTTTATTTGCTACAAAATATTTTAGCAATGTGAATTAGATAATCACACGTAAATCTAAATATTTGAATTTTCAAAAATTTCAATAAAATAATAAACAAATAATAATAATAGCATATTCAAATATTCATCAAATGAGGCGCGAATGTGAATTTGATGATCACATGTACATCTAAATATTTGAATTTTAAAAAATGTCAATGAAATAATTAAACAGATATTAATAGTATATTAAAATGTTCATTAAATGAGGTCCGAATGTCGTGGTATACGTCTAGTTTTTATGATGTTAAATTATTTTCTGATCAATTAAATTCAATTCAACAATAATCAATTCAATTCAACAGCAATCAATTCAATTCAATTCAATTCAATTCAGCAGCAATCAATTCAATTCAATTCAACAGCGATCAATTCAATTCAGTTAAATTCAATTAAATTCAATTCAATTTCAGCCCAATTGGACAGGGCCTTACCCATTGGATGGGATATATCATACTCCTATTTAATAAATAAATAAATAAATAATTTATTGTTCGATGCGCACAATAGAGTCAAAATTCATTAGCAATTTAACTAACGTTCTAATCATTGGGCTACATATGTGGATATATATATATATATATATATATATATATATATATATATATATCATACTCCAACTCTTTAGTATAAGAAGCACACTTATATTGGACTTGTCCTTAAATTAGAGTCAAAATTATTTAATTGACTTTTTATATCAAATTGAGTTGATTTTGGTTGCATGATTTCTTAGAAATATATAATATGATGAATATATATATATATAAGTTTTTATTCTTTGGTCTTAAATATTTATGCAAATTGACCTTAAAATTTAATAAATAAATAAATCAATCTTGTTGGATTCATATACTTAATCATGTATTTTCAAAATATCAATTTTTTACAGTTTTTGTTGGATATGATTAAAGATATTAATGCTCAAATAATTTTTGAGTCAACTATGAAAGTCAAAGTGTGCAATATAAGTATATAACTAAGATTGAGGCTATTATATATATATATATATATATAATCAAAATTTTAATTTTGCTCAACTTATTAGAACATACATTAATTTTCCTTCCTTCTAGTACAATATTCTATACTCAAAATTCTTCGGCTAAATTCCAATTCCAGGGTAAGAATTTTCAAAAATAAAAAATAAAAATCCAGGGTAAGAAGAAATGTTATTCGTAGAAGAGAAAACGAGAAAGGTGAAATATATTGGAATTTTGGAATTTGGAAAAAAAAAAAGTGAGTCAATGACGCGCTTTTTCCTGGATCATAAAACGGTAAATTTCCATAATGTTAAATGACGCTTCATTTGAAGATATTTACCATAATTAGCAGTTTCCTAATTCCTAATACGATTTTAGAAAAGCGTGTTTGTTTATTTCGTACCTTATTCAGTACACTTCTTACCTATTTATGAAAAAATAATCTAGATTTGTTTCCGTTTTCATGATTTGTTTTCTTATTCCAAACATTTCTAAAATAGCCATAGTTAGTTGTCCATTAATGCATTAAGTTACATTGTATTTTCCGTCAATAATCATCAATTAATCATAAAATATTGCATAAGTGACCAGGCTGTCTTATTAGTTATTATGCATCCCTTAATAATTCAATTTAAAGTTCAATTAAAGTTAAACAAATTAGTTAAAGTCTAAATGTTAGGCACAAATACATAATTTAATCACAAATAACATTAGAAATAAGCTCAATATCAAATTATCAATTACAGTAAAAACTCAACATCAAAGATTATTAACTGCCTAACTTTAATGCTGAGACTTTCTTAAATTAAGTAATATTGACTAATAAAATTTAATCATAGAACGGAACGTAAGAAGCATTATTATTTTTTAAATGATTATTATAGGCCCCGTTTACTAGAGCTTATTTCTTGATGTACTGAATTGAACTGAACTGAACTGAACTGAACTGAACTGAACTGAATTGAACTAAACTGAAGTGAAAATTAATGTATTGAAAAATGGAATCAGCATGACTGAATTAACCTGAATTTCATCAAATTGCATTTTCACTAAACTGAATTGAACTGAACTGAATTGATCTGAACTGAACTGATCTACAGATAAGCTCTGTTAAACAGGGCCATAGAGTACAAACAAAAGAGTATGTTATGATTGAGTCAAACACTAATTGCAGTCTGCTGGTCAATATGCGGGTTTCTTTATATTTCTGGTCCCAATTATATGATTCTTGTGGACCATTACTTCTTACAATAATAATCCAATCCAGGTGACCACAACATATATATGCACAAAACTGATGAACTCAATAAGAACCAATACGATTCAAACCATGGAAAGAGCGGGACATGTGTAATAGGTGATGCTTTTCAATTGTACAATGTATGATTTAATTGTTTTTTTTTCCAGATATTATCTAATAAGCGTGGGAAACATCTGATCTGATGTTTTTTTTTTTTTTTTTATAATAACCATTAAAATAGGGTGTTGCTAAATGTAGCCCATATTTTTACTCATGTACCCCAAAATTTGGTTGAATATACTAAAATACCCCTCTTTTTTAGTTATGCAGTGGGCAATATAGTAATTTTTGGGGCTACATGAGCAAAATTTTGAACTACATTTAGCAATTCAGTTAAAATAAGTGTGAATTCGTTCACACCTTAATATTGTTAGTATTCAATTTCATCACATAGATCGTGTTTCAATATCATTACATAGTTTAGTTGCTTACTTCGATATTTGTCGAATTACATCATTACACAGTTAATAACTAACCTATAAGGCCGACGAACTACCAATTACTTTTAGACGAAAATCAACAAATCTCATAAGAATTTAATCAGATTTTCAATGTTGCGTTTCATTTTCTTATTAATCCTTTGCGGGGCATTTCTCTATAGTACATATTTGATATTTATTTTAAAAGATTATATAACATCTACATATAGTTTTGATAGATCTAAAATAGATAATTAGCCATGTGATGAGACATCAGAATAGACAATGATATCGCCAGAAACTTTATGCTTTGAACAAGTCAACCACGACATTTTGTGCTGCAGCCTGCAAGCAATGCAATGTTTCAAATCAAGGTCCACTATGGCCCTGTCCAATAGGGTGCTAGAATTGGTAGCTGGTGTTGGAAGGTGCTGGAGTGTGCTGGAAGGTGCTGGAGGGTGCTGGAGGGGTTGAAATTAAATTAAAATTGTATAATTATGATGTACATAATTATGAAACTATATATTTAAAGAATGATTAATTCGTACACAACATATTGAAACTAATTTTAAAGAAAAATTATTTTTTATTTTTTTTAAAAAAATAAATCATTCATGTATGTGAATAGTGACAAGTGCTGGAAAGTGCTGGAGGGTGCTGGAGGTGCTGGAAATAAGCGGACATGGCCTATATTGCTTTGGTGTACCACTAGCAAAAACAGCCCGGTATTTAGGCCCTGTCCAATAGCGCACAAAACCAGCACCACCAGCACCTACCAGCACCTACCAGCACCCACCAGCACCCACCAGCACCTACCAGCACTTGTCACTATTCACATACATGAATGATTTATTTTTTAAAAAAAAATAAAAAACAATTTTTCTTTAGAATTAGTTTCAATATGTTGTGTACCAATTAATCATTCTTTAAATATATAGTTTCATAATTATGTACATCATAATTATACAATTTTAATTTAATTTAAATACCCTACCAGCACCTACCAGCACCTTCCAGCACCTATCAGCACCTTCCAGCACCTACCAGCACCAGCAACCTGTACCAGCACCCTATTGGACAGGGCCTTAGTCTCAACCAAATTAGTACTCTAGTACGAATATACCTCCAACACTGAAATTCAGTTCAAAATAATTATTAATTCAGTAAGTCAAATTATCATGTAAAATTCACATTCACCATTTCTAAATAAGCTATGTATAAATTTCACGTGAAACAAAAAGAACACTTTCTACTATTTCTAAGTCCTATTGTGAATTATAAAATAAGATTTTTTATAGTATATAATATTGTATTTATAATAATACTTTCAGAAAACTTTCAGATTCATGCCACGGGAGCTACAGCTCAACTGACCTAGACAGATCGTGGGGTTCGGTAATTACTAATTTTTGGTACTTTATATTTAGTCTAATGATGCTGATTAATTAGTGTTATATATCCTGTTTTATAATTAAAACAAATGAAGGTGTTAGTGTGGTTCCATGGTTATTGTCAGATCTATATGATTGGTGTGTTGGTATTTAGGACTATATAATTGATTAATTAGATGGCGTAACGTGCGATTAATTTCTTACACTATCATCACGTGGTATCCGATACTCAATGATTAGTGGTGTAGTCATAATCTTCATAAACGTAATACAATCTCTGCTTCAAGTTCTTCCCACTTAATTAATTAAGAGAAAGTATGTATAAAAGCTTATAGTGATAAGGTGTTTAGAATTATTAATTTTATTTTTAGTACAAACATTATATGATTCAACCTGAACGTATACGTATACTGATTGTGTATTTGTGTTCATTTTCTAGCACACTTTTAGTCTTCTATCCCATATTGACAACAAACCGTTTAAATGTTTAATACACATATTTAACGGGTTAGTTTAAATGTTTAATACACATGTTTAATGCCTTTCAAAAAAAAATACACATGTTTAATGGGTTACTACTCATAGTACCAATTGATTTCATAATGAAATCTCACCGTCCTGAACATGTTTGATCCTATGCATTTAAGGCCTGCATTGCATCAAGCCATCAACTGCAGGAGGACGATAATGCATGGCACTGTGAGAATTTACTTGTTTCGAAGGTTCCTTACGCTGTTACGCATATAGAACAATGAATGGTCCAATGGTTCATGACGTTTTGGTGATTTACCTCTCTACCAAAAAAAATGTGGTGTTGAATGGATGGGAGGTATCTTGTTTAATGATAGTTTCTAGCTCAACTGAGATTTTTCTTTTGGTATTTAATATTTATTATCTTCATGTTTTGCCTTCAAAGAGAGTAATTCTGCTTCATGTTCTTTCTTGTTTAGGTCGATTTGGAACATGGAAAAACAAGTTGGCACTGGCGGTAGTAGTTGACCGACAAATCCGTAGTAACATGATAATATCCGAACGTTTGAGCAAATTACAGTTGAGCCCTCTTAATATAAGAATTTTAACACTTAATTTTATGGTAATTACCACAATTTCTCACTTCGTAATTTGTATGCAAACAAACATAAAGAATACAAAAAATATATAACTCGATAAAACGGTTGACTTTTTGGCTAGCTTGTGTAGTGCAGATTGCAGAGACATTGCAACATGAAAAAGGAGAATAGTATATAGAAGAGACATTTCAAAGTATTTTTAGTCAATGAAATCCAATAAGTTAGGCTAGAGAGTTTAGCAGAAAGAGACGTAAGTATATAGAATTAGTGGATAACCTTCTCCAACATTTGACTATAATCCCTAGTTGACATTTATATTGTAATCTTAGAATTGAAAGGCAAAAGTAGGAAAAAGAGACTCATTTTTGATAGAATTAAACTTGCAACGGTCAGCACCGCCGCAACAAAACTGTGACTTGGCTTTCACAAGTGGCGCAACTTCAAAAGCCTAATTTGGGATTGATTTTCCATTTTGCAATATACGACTAATTCATCAACTACATAGTACTAAACAAAAATAACAGTTGAGAGAGATTAAACCGAACAAGTGGTATCACTTTGAACTACTATATATAGCAGCCCCCGAGAAATTTTAACTTCACTTGTCGGATCGATTTCAGCACGATATTAAGGAAAGTTTTCTCTGATGATAGGAATTTGAGTGTATCTCATCTTAAGGAGTAAAATGGAATGTGACAATTAATTTAATTTAGAAAATGAAAATACATTCATGTCATTCAGATAAAACAAAATTTGACTTTGCCATGAGTTGAAGTTGAACTAGGATCGGCTCTTTGGGGCGATGCGGTTGCACAGGGCTTCCGATCCTCTAGGGCCCCGAAAATTCCAGTTAAAACATGGTATTTCCATGGAGTGATTTTTGCACCTCAAAAGTCTTTAAGTAATATTTCACGCACTTAAAGAAAATCCATGGTATGAAGAGATGGAGAAGAGAAAACTTTGAGGTTGATCACGGTTTGGTTTGTGACTTTGTATTTTTTGGAGGATGAGGTGTGCGAGTTGAGAAATGTAATGGTCAGCGTAGATTTCTCCGGTGATGAAGAAGTCTCTGGTTTTGTACTATTTAAATCTCTCTAGCCAATTCACCAGAAACGTGAAGGAATTCGCGGCAATTTTCTTATCGCCAGTCACGTTTCTCTTTGTATAGAAAAACCCAACTCCAGCTACAGATTCCAGGAATAGTATGTTTGCAACTGCATAATAACGTCACGTAGCCGAAATACTAACTAAAATCGATTTTGGTGGATTGATCCGGCAGGGCGGTGTTGTGGTCAACCGCCTTCAACCCATACTATGGGCAGAAATATAACGGATTAAATGCATCCCATGTTTTCCTCGAATCCTCTGTTTTGACAATAACAAGTCTTTTTAGCCGCTGAGCTCTGATCTTTCTTTTGCGTGTTAATTTTTTATCACGTGCATAAAATTTAATTGTGAGTATTCTAATTTCTAACCATACTTAGAAATTTTTTTTTAACTCAAACGTACTTTAAACATATTATTATAACAACTAAAAGAGTCCAAAATTTCATTTTTTTCACTGGACCTCATATAAGGTTGGACCGGCTTTGAGTTGAACAATCAACATCGTGACCTGAATGTATGGCTAGTATTTGAAACATTAGAAATCGTGACTTTAGTATATCAGTTAGTGTTTAATTCGAAAGTAAGACAACATACCGTAAATTCCACACATGTCTGATCACTTAGTTCAGATTTTTTACCAGCTTCAATTAAAGCACACATGCAATTACATTATCGCAATAGATTCATTGTGACATATATTTTGAAAACATTAATTTTCATGAACTATATGTATATATAACTGAGCAAACATGTTATGAATTATGTATCTATTATATGGTACCCCGTCTCAACAGAAGCTGCAGTTGAACTATTCAATTAACATACCTAACTTTGTCCTTAAAATTGAATTGATAAATAGGTTTGAAAATTATTGTAAGTTGCTTGTTAGAATCGTAATAACATGCATTTTTAAACATTGAATTTATTTATCTTATATCTTTATAGAATTAAATATATTAATGATCAAGTAATTTTTGAGTTAACTGATGAAAGTTAAAGTGTATACCTTCTATGTGTAGTTTTAAATTTTAACTCTATGTATAGTGTATAATACGTTTGTACAATGATTCAAACTTTAAGGGGCCGTTTGACTGGGGGTTTAAAAAACATGAAAGGGAATCAACAACTTTGATTGTGTTTTATATTATAATTTCACTTTTTTCATTTCGCCAAAATCCATTTTCCTCACTATCTACACCATTTGGTATTGAGATTCCGATTCTACCTTTGTCATAAGTCACAAACACCACCATTTCAAATGTCACAGAACACCACTTCTGTTAGTGACCAGTACCACTACTCTGACTAGTGACCGGCACGACAATTCCTCCCACTACTAACAAACCATCACTACCAACACTTCATCTATCATTAACGGTCATTATATTTAAAATTAACCAAATAAAAACAAAACTGATTCGATGGTACATGACTGTAACCGAATGAAAATGAAAAATTCCCTTTCCCTTTTAATTGCTTCTATTTTTTATTTTTATTTTTAAAATTCCGCTTGGTTTATCAATGTGAACCAAATGACCCATAAGTTAGCCCACATTTCACATACATTTATTAGTTTTTTTCTTGTGCAGTGAGATTGATCCATTATTATCAAGGCCCAATACCCCCAGGGAAGGAATTACAATAATCGGCCCATTCTATTAACAGAAAAAAACAACAGTAGTTGGCTACTTGCACAAAATATCTTCAACAACTACTTGTGAGGTCACGTGACAGTGGGTCCACCAGCAATAAAATATCTTTCACCGCATTTTCCCTCAAAAATATCTTTATCCTCATCATCATCATGGCATCATCTTTCTCAAAATCTAATAATTGACCCATTCGACTCAACTCTGGTCAGTCCAACTACGCATCTTCTATACCCGTGGTTACACTCTCTCAATTCTTGTTGATTGAATCCACTAATTTGAGCTAATACCATCCTTTGTAATAATTTTCTACAAAGTAGTGAATTCTAATTTCAAATACTAGATAAACATGTTGACATAATTCTTCAAATTGCCATTTATATTTTGTAAAAGCCTAAAATATAAATATATACTATGATTTTAAATTTGAACAGAAGCATTATTTAAATCAATACAATTTTATATAAGATAAGTATCAAAATAATAATATATATATATTTTCATTATAATTATAGTAGTATACCATATGCCATCAAAGTTTTTGACCATGATTACGAATTAATATCGGATAATTATGGTAGTTGGGTATATTCAACGTAAAACAATGGTATATTCGATTACTATAATCTTTATGGTAGATTTGTATTGACTATTAATTATGGTATATTCGGTTGATAATGGAAAAGATCAGCTGGTCTTTTCTCTTCGAGCTAAAATGGAATCATTTTTTTCTTACTATTTTCTGACACACTGAAATGGAATGTATCGAATCAAAATGACGGATACCATAAATAGATGGAAATAAAGATGGTAGAATCAAGAATGGAGGGAATTTTACCACTTTATGAGGTCATAAAGACAAATAAGGAAAAAAAGAAGAAGCCAGTGTGAGTCAGTCCCACACTCCCACGCTAACCATAGTTAGAATCGCAGGCGGTTAACCCAACCAGGGCTAGCGTGATCAATAAGCAGCATCCAGGCCTATATAACTACCCCTTCTCCCCCCTTGTTTCGTATCTCTCTCTCGAGTTCCTTCTCTTTTTTGTCCCTCAGATTTCTTCCTAATTACGGCTATGGCGGATTCGGGTGTTGAGTACAGATGCTTCGTCGGTGGTCTGGCGTGGGCCACCACTGACCAGTCCCTTGGAGATGCTTTCTCTAAGTTCGGCGCTGTCCTTGAATCGAAGGTCTGTTTGTTGTTGCAGAGATCGGGTCGTCCGGCGACCCGATTCGGCTTCTGAACTTGATACTCTGTTACTACTGTGTTACTATTGTTCTGTTACTGTGTTTCTGTTACTATAAATTCTCTCTAACGGTACGTTCTGTCTTCCTCTTTTGATCACCTCAAAGAGACGACGATCGATACGATTTTTTGCTATTTGCTTTCCGATCTGCTTTGATTATCATGATTTGAGCCGGATCTGATTTGGTTTGGTGTTGATTTGTGCAGATCATTAATGATCGCGAGACTGGAAGGTCAAGGGGGTTCGGATTTGTGACCTTCGAGGATGAGGAGGCGATGAACCAGGCGATTGAGAGCATGAACGGTTCCGATTTGGATGGCAGGAGCATCACCGTGAACCAGGCTCAGTCCCGTGGAAGCGGTGGCGGCGGTGGCTTCAAGAGCGGCGGCGGTGGTGGCCGTGGGTACGGAAGTGGTGGCGGTGGATACGGTGGTCAACGCCGTGAGGGTGGCTATGGAGGCGGCGGTGGCAGCTATGGAGGCGGCCGTCGTGAAGGCGGTGGTGGTGGTTATGGAAGCGGCGGTGGTGGCTATGGAAGCGGCGGCGGCGGTGGCTATGGAAGTGGTGGCGGCGGCTCCCGCGGTTATGGTGGATCCAGGGGTGGTGGTGACTCCGAAGGTGGTAGCTGGAGGAACTAGATTTAGTTGAATTGGGTAATTTTGCTATGAGGGTTTGGTTTGGTTAAGTTTCTGGTCTTCAATTTGGTTCGGGTTGGTTTAGTTGAGGTTTAAGGGGTAAGTGGGTCGGGTTCGGATTGTGCGGTTTTGTTCTGTTTGGTTTTTGACAGTTTTCAGTTCGGTTATTTTTAACCCCTCATAGTGAATGAAAGCAACTTTTTCTTCTGTTTTTGGCTTGGCTGAACTTGCATTTATCACATTATATACATTGACACTCAAGCTGAGTAACTGATTCACGATTTAATAATAGGCAATTAATTACGATCATCAACTTTATTTTTTGAAACAAGATCATCAACTTAGCACAAACAACAATTCCAATAGCATACTGTTAGCATTGCTTGGCAAGTTGCAACTTGGATAAGGTTACATGGTGATGATGTAAATGGGTCTAATATAATTTGTGTGTGGCGGAGAAACCCACTTGTTTAAGTACTTGGTCTTTCTAAGAAGCATGCCCATGCAAATATAATTGTTTGCAAGCCTTGATTTAACCAAACCCACTTGTTTAAGTTCTTGGGCTTTCTGAGAAGCAGGCCCATGCTAATATAATTGTTTGCAAGCCATGATTTAACAATAGTAGCAGTGAAAATGTAATTTGTAGGTTAATTCAATTCAGTTTAGTGATGTGGAAATGTAATTTGATGAAATTCAGGTTATTTCAGTTATTTCAGTTATGCTGATTCTTTTGTAAATACATTAATTTTTAGTTAAGCAAAAAATAAACTCTAACAAACACAATATTAATTGACTAAGATTTAAATAAACTTATTTTGAACGAGTATTAAGCCCTGTTTGCAAGAGGTTATTTCCACCATGTACTGAACTGAACTAAAGTAAAAATGATGTATTGAAAAATGGAATCAGCATAACTGAATTAACATGAATTTCATCAATTATATTTTCACTGAATTAAACTGAACTGAACTAAATTGAACAGATCTACATATAAGCTTTGGCAAACAGGGCCTTAATAGTAGGATTTTTTTATTAAAACTTGAACTTTGCACCCAATTACATTAATTTTTTACGTGATAATATTTTCAAAATATATCACTTAATAA
The DNA here is from genome assembly GCA_963678965.1 of Cruciata laevipes. Taxonomy (NCBI): domain Eukaryota; kingdom Viridiplantae; phylum Streptophyta; class Magnoliopsida; order Gentianales; family Rubiaceae; genus Cruciata; species Cruciata laevipes. The sequence goes on along the minus strand of OY787634.1, from coordinate 1,804,543 downwards.
AAAGAAAGCAAAATAAATGATGAAATTAAGATTTGATTATTTGGACAGAACAGTACTGTACTGTGTGGCTACAAAGGAAATGCCACATTAAGTTCAATGAGAAGTAATTAACAATTACAGGGATAGATAGCAAAATGCAACCAACCAGCACTTGTTTGTATCATGAAAAACAAAATTAGTACTGCTCGTTTTGAATGGTTGGAATTCTGTCATTTTAGTAAAATAAGGATTCATTAACATGAAAAATATATCCGGATGGAAATCTGGGTAGAATTTAATTGATTGGCCAAGAGAATTATTAGATAGAGATGCTCCTGGTTTTTGTTTGGAGGACGTAGTTGGTGTGTACACCAAGCACGAGTGAATGTCCGAGTCCAAGTGGTTCGGGACGGACCAGTATTTGCCTGGTTGTTTCACTCGCTACGACATTGATACCTTCCTAAATATGATATCTATGGCCAAACAAAGTGGTACTACTTCCAAGTTTTACACACGATTTTTGTTTGAATGAATTACGGTACTAGGAGATATAATTTGATCATTTTTTGTGTAAGAGAGAGCCTATAACAACTTTAGAAATCACCATCTTTAATCATGAACGGTAGACGAAAGATGTGTAATTATATCTGTGGCTACACAAGTTACGGCTGGTGGTCATCAACTACACAAGTTGAAGTCCTTTATAAGACTATGACCACTTTCAATATAACATTATGGTGGGTGTCTTAGTTCGAATATGTTTAATTTCAACTCGTGAACTTAGTCCATACAAATTTCAAATGAATAAGTCTCTTGTCCATATTAAATGACACACTTTCCAAATAATATATCTTAACTTATTGTTCTGTAATTTCATAAAATTTCTTAACTGAAATTCAATCAAAAAAGAAGAAAAGGGAAGGATATCATATGAATAATAAAGATTAGTAATGAGGCTTATTATCAAAAAAAAAATATAAAAAATTAAAGATTACAGGATCAGCATAATTTAGGATCAGCAAATGGGGGGTTAAAGGAGTTACTTTCAGGCAATGATCAGGTCAGGCCCATTATATATGAGGTTCGGATCCGGTGAATGGGACGGCTACAACTTGAGTGCCTCTCCCTTTTTCCTTCTTAACTTTGTTGCCACATTTTTTTGGAGCCAAAATTTATTCCTAATTTAAAACTTTAGTTAATTGTTATTGAAGTTAAGTGCCAAAATATCTCATTAATAATTAATTGAAGTTAAGGAATTATATTCCAAGCAACAAGTTACAAATATTTCACAAGATATTTGATCATATAATTAAATTAAATTCCTTCATATAATACAAAATTTAATTCTAAACATTTTAATTTTAATTTTTTATTCTTCTTAGAATCAAACATTTTCAAGATAGAATACAATTTGTTAGTCTTATAAATTATTCAAATACACAAGGAATATTGCAATGTCCATCATCTAGATTAGCAAGAACAGCTTAAAGGAACAGTATCCACCCAATACAATCATTCATTCCAGCCATCTTTAATGGCTTTCGTTCATGGGAAAGTAACGAGCAATACGTCAATACTTTATGGGATAAGATGTGAATCTTAAAATATCATTTCACTAAAACCTGCATAAAGTATTCAAAGTGAAAAAGATAATTTGGGATTATTTAAGATAATTTGCAGAAAAAATTAGTAATATTAAAAATGATTTTTTGAATTTGTGAGAAATTAAAACAATAGTGCAAAAAGTAGTTTTAAGTGGAGTTTTTTAGGAGGACCGGTCTCAAACCTTTATGGGCCGGCTGGTCATATTAAATGAGCCTGGTCCAGCCTTGTCACCACCACCCAATCATTTGGTCCAAGTCCCGTACAAGGTCACAAGCACCTCATTTGGAGATTGGTTTTTATTCGGTCACATAGGCTTGGGGAACCTAATGAAATTTCCTTCACCTTTCATAGGTGATTTAGCCCCTGTTTACCAGAGCTTATCTGTAGATCAGTTCAGTTCAGTTCAGTTCAATTCAGTTCAGTTCAATTCAGTTCAGTGAAAATGCAATTTGATGAAATTCAGATTAATTCAGTCATGTTGATTCCATTTTTCAATACATCAATTTTCACTTCAGTTCAGTTCAGTTCAATTCAGTTCAGTTCAGTTCAGTTCAGTTCAGTACATCAAGAAATAAGCTCTAGTAAACAGGGCCTTAATTTTTTTTTACAAAAAGTCACAAGCACCAAAGACAATCAACTAATGAAATTTTAATTTTGAGAAAAGTGATGTGTTTCTCACCGTTTTTTCTTATTAGGTGCTTATGTATATTTTTGCTTTAGTATTTCTTGGAGTAATATTAACTTTGTAAATCGTATTACTAAAAGCCATGACCGACCATTAAACGGTTAATTTACCATTTTTAGGTGGCTAGAAAAGACTTGAAAATAAAATTCTAGATGTACAATTTACAAAATCAATAAAATTCTAAGGATATCATAGATTTTTTCAAAAAATTATAGGTACATGAGCACTAATCTCATGGATACATAAACACTTTTATCTTTAATTTTTATACTGTAAAATATTCTCCCGTTCTCTGTGATTGAACTTCATCGAGTGCTCATTCATGTTACGTTCCATTTTTGTTATAAGTTTAATAATGGTATACCAATACCATGCATGTGTACGAGAATCGCAAAATAAGCCGCCCAATGGATCTGAGAATCGTGGAAGAGATATTTTTTGCGTTGGCCTCAAGTGTCCTTTGTTCCGAATCTTATCTCGGATAGCTTGGACGTAGCTTGATGATTGTATTTGTAAGTCCAGATTTTGTTGGCTGCTTTGTGGAATGTCATGTTGCAACATGACTTCAGTTGGCAGAAAAAGATAGAATATTTTCCAGGTTCCAGCGCAGGTTTTTGAAGATGGAAGGAAAATATTGTGCGATGGAGTTTATGGAAACTACAGTGCTAATGGGTGTCTACAATGTGATTTGCAGCTGTATTAGAATGGAAATATTCGTGGTGATCGGATTTCCGTCTATCAGATGATTAGACACACATTAATTCCTTTTCTTCAAGGTTTGAGATTTGGAATAGAAGTTTATTGAAGGAAGGAATCAAGAGCCGTGCAAAAGGAAGTTTTTCCACGGCAATGAGCTATAAAAGAAGGACGACAGTTGCGTGCTCAGTTTATCGATCTTCACAGCAAAAATTCTGTAAATCAGGGTTTTATATTTTGAGCAAGAAGGCAACGCAGTCCTCGGTTTTACAACCATAACCAAAACACTAGGGACGTGTGTTAAGCTCGGGTGGTTCAAGACCTTGCCGCACCTTCGTGGAAAAGAATGTAATCACTGTAACAGCTATCTGAAAGAAAAGGTGGTGTGATAGGCTTGCTAGAGTAGCCATTAGATTGTAATAGATTAGGAAACATTTATTACAACTAGTGAAGGGTTCTTACCACGGGGTACGGCCCCCCAGACGTAGGTGCGATGCACTGAGCTGGGTGATCATATCGTGTCTCATTTATATTCCGCACTTAGTTTTATTTTGCTGTTTTTGCTTTTAAAACTTGACACGGTAGAATTGATCTTAGTAAGCAAGCGCTTTCAATTGGTATCAGAGCTTAATCACTCTTTTAATCCTCTTGCGAGGTGAGTGAACGATCTGCTTACTATGGCCAAAGAAGGAGGATCCATCACACGAGCTCCTCTACTGGTTGATGGAGGATACCCGGACTGGAAGACGCGCATGCGTATATTTATTGATCAGCTTGATGATGATGCTTGGAATATGATTGAGATTGGCTACAGTCCACCTACCACAATAAATCCGGCTGGTCAAACTATTCCTAAACCTCTTCCATGGACTGATGCAGAGAAGGCTATGAAGAGGCTCAACAGTAAGGTTTTAGGGGCTCTGTACAATGGAGTAAAAGATGACCAATTCAGAATCATCTCGGGGTGTACTACTGCCAAAGCTGCTTGGGAAGCTCTTGAGAAGGAGCATGAAGGTTCCAGGGCAGTCAGAAAAATCAAACTGGGAATGATCAAATCTGAATTTGAAAGCCTGGAGATGTTGGAACACGAGTCAGTTGATGAATTCAGCACTAGACTGAAAGATTTAATTCATAGAGCACACCAGTTTGGAGAAAGATATACTGAGGCTCAAGTTTTGGACAAGGTGAAGAGGTCACTACCTGAGAAATTCTCGGTTTTAGTCATGAACTTGGAGATTAATTCTCAGCTGGATGTTGTGACTCTAGATGAGCTGATAGGGTTTATGAAGACATCAGAGATGTGCACTGAGAAAAGTAAGGACAAAAAGGCCCTGTCGTTTCATGTTGCAACATCAAAAGGGAAAGGAAAGTTGGAGGAAATAGAAAATGCTGGTTCAGATGAAATGGCCTTGCTGGCTAGAAACTTTGGGAGATTCATGAGGGGAAATCAAGGCAGAGGTTTCTCTGGAAATCAAGGAAGAGGAAATCAAGGTACTCAGGGTCAAGTCAGAGGGTTTCCAAGTCCACAAGGCGTTCAAGCTCAAGTGAATCAAGGTCAGGGAACTCAGGCCTATCAGGGTCAAGGAACTCAGACTTTTCAGAATCAGGGAACTCAGTCTTATCAGGGTCAAGGAGCTCAACCTACAGATCCACAGAACAATTTCAAAAATTATCAAGGGAGTGATACTTCTCAGAATAGACTCAGATCTGTTGATGATTTACCTAGAGGTCCTGAAGGTACAAAACATGCTGGAAAACCTCAGTGTAAGGAATGTGGGGGTTATGGACATCTTGCCTATCAGTGTGGAAACTTCCTGAATCAACCAAAGGCATTTGTAGCATCTGGTGAAACCTGGAGTGATGATGAAGACGAGATTCAGCCAGAGAAACATGTATCCTTTGGTGTTAGAGTTGTAGAGTCAGGACCAGTTCCAGATGACTCTGAAAGTTCTGATATCCAGTGTGCCTATGATGAGCTTTACAAGGAATGGGAAAAATCTGTTGAATTAATCCAAAATTTGAAGGATGGTCAAAGTGAAGGTACTGAAGTCTTAAGACTCTCAGAAGAAGTTGAGTCTCTGAAGGTAAAAGTCAACACCTTAGTAAACGATTCACTGGTTGAGGAGCAGGAAATTGAGGAGTTAACTTTGAAACTTAAATCCATGACAAAAAGAGCTGAGAAAGCTGAGGAGTCTCTTGCTGATCAGTTGAAGAAAAGTGAGATATCTGAGGGAAAGAAACCTATGGATGATATGGAGAAATCCATAAAGCTTGAAGTAATGACCAAGAGAGCTAAAGATGCTGAAGTAACTTCTGAAATTCTAGTAAAGAAACTTGAAATTATGACCTCTAGAGCAGTGAGTGCTGAAGAAAAGGCTAAGGCCAGAACCATTGACTGTGACAATCTGGGGAAGAAGTTGAGGTCTGTAATTGCTAGGGCTGAAGAAGCTGAAGCAACCATTCAGAAATTGAACAAGGGTACTGCCAAATTGAATGATCTTCTGATGATGGGAAAAACTGACGGTAATAAGCATGGTCTGGGATTCAACAGCAAGGTATCAAACTCTCAGATGAAGAAGACTGTGTTTGTATCTGCTGGAAATCATCTATCTACCAGTCAGAAGAAAAACAGAAGTAATCAGCCCAACTATGGAATTGTAGAGAGAAAAACCCCTCCCAGATGTTGTGAGTACTGTATGATGCAGGGGCATAATGAATCTCGATGTATGAAATTACTTAGAGATATCATGAGAGGCAAGCAATTTATCTCATGTTGCAACATGGAACCTGAACTGCAGAAGAGATTGACCAAGAAGGTATGGATTCCTAAAACCTCTCTCAATTGTTATGTAGTTCATACCTGCTATAGTGTTTATGCCAGGGACACGTGGTACTTTGATAGTGGATGTTCCAGACACATGACTGGTTCTCCAGACCTTCTCAAAAATGTGTTACCTTGGATTGGCACTGTTCAATTTGGAGATGGAAAAATCAGCAAGGTTATCGGGAAATGCGAGCTACATATTCAGAACTTCCCAGTATTCTATGATGTATTGCTAGTAGAGGATCTCAAGGCCAATCTTATAAGCATCAGTCATCTCTGTGATCATCATATGACAGTCCATTTTGATGAATCTATCTGTACGGTCAAGCAAGGCTCTAACGGAATACTCACAGGGAGAAGATCTTCTGATAACTGCTATATCTTGGAACCATCAATTACATGCTTGAGTGCAAAGAGTGACAACTCAACTCCGTGGCATCGAAGACTGGGCCATGCAAACACCAAAGCACTAAGTAGAGCATCTCGGATTGAAGCTATCAGGGGGCTCCCTCAAATCACTTATCAGAAGGATATGATCTGTGGTCCATGCAAGGAAGGAAAACAGACAAAGGCACCGCACTCAGCCATTAATGACATCACCACTTCTCAGAACTTGGAATTACTTCATATGGACTTAATGGGGCCAGTTAATATCTCTAGTGTGTCTGGAAAGAGATTCATCTTTGTGTGTGTTGATGACTTCTCTAGATTCTCTTGGGTTGAGCTATTGGCAGAGAAATCTGAGGCAGTGAACTTTATCAGAGATCTTGTACTTCGTCTAAACACTGAAAAGGCAAGTGCAAATCAGAGAGTTGTTAGCATTCAAACAGACAATGGAGGAGAATTCAAGAACGCAGCCATGGGTGAATTTTGTTCTACATATGGGATCAATCACATCTTTTCACCCCCCTTCTCTCCACCGATGAATGGGATTGTTGAACGCAAAAATAGAACCATACAAGAGATGGCTCGGACCATGCTAGCTGAGTATGATGTGCAAAAACGCTGGTGGGGCGAAGCTGTTAAGACTGCATGCTATGTTATAAATCGGGTATACCTAAGACCGTGGACAGAGAAAACGGCTTATGAGATCTGGAAAGGGAAGAAACCTAGTGTGGCTCACTTTCATGTATTCGGTGTAGAATGTTATATTCTCAGGGATAGAGAAAAACTTGGTAAGTTTGTGTCAAAATCAGACAAAGGAGTGTTTCTTGGCTATGCATTGAACAGCAGAGCTTACAGGGTGTTTAACAAACGCACGGGTACTATTATGGAATCGATTAATGTGATAGTTAAGGATGTGCCTGATAGGATTTCAGAAGATATTGATGACATAAAGTTACTTCAGCTCAATTCAAACCAAAGTAGTGCAAGTCTGAAAAACCCATCTTCTGAACCATGTACCAGTTCTCATGTTGCAACACCAACTGCTACTCCAGGAGAGAATCAAGTTTCGAAACTTGCTGAAGATGAGCAAACCAATGCAGCAGGGCTGGATTTGTCAAAAACACCTGCCTCGGATGCACCTATTCAACCAATGACTGAAGGTGAGTCAGATACATCCGATGAATCTGATGGAGAAGCAACACGAGTAGACACTGAAATTACTCCAAGACAGAAAAATCCCCGAGGAAAGCCTCCTGTGAACTATGCTCAGATGCACCATGGAAGCCGTCATGTGCTGCAATGTTTTCTGTCTTTGATCGAACCAAAGAACCATAAAGAAGCCCTATTGGATGAATACTGGATCTCAGCTATGCAGGAAGAGCTGAGTCAATTTGAACGGAATGATGTATGGGAGTTAGTTGCACGTCCGCAAGGAATTAATGTCATTGGTACGAAATGGATTTTCAAGAATAAATCTGATGGAGATGGAACAGTTACCAGAAACAAAGCAAGGCTCGTGGCTCAGGGATATACTCAGGTAGAAGGAGTGGATTTTGATGAAACATTTGCCCCTGTTGCAAGACTTGAATCTGTTCGAATACTATTGGCTATGTCATGTGTGCTGAACTTCAAGCTACATCAGATGGACGTTAAGAGTGCCTTTCTAAATGGCATTGTTAATGAAGAGGTATATGTTGAGCAGCCTAAGGGTTTTGAAGATCCTCACTTTCCAAACCATGTGTTTAAACTCAAGAAAGCTCTATATGGCCTCAAACAAGCACCAAGAGCCTGGTATGACAGACTGACTCATTTTCTGCTCAACAAGGGCTATATTCGAGGAGGAGTTGATCGAACCCTGTTTATGTATTCACAAGGGACAGACATCTTAATAGCTCAAATTTATGTGGATGATATTGTATTTGGGTCAACTTCCACAGATCTGGTAAATGAATTTGTCTCCTTGATGACATCTGAGTTTGAGATGAGCATGGTGGGTGAACTCTCGTACTTTCTGGGATTACAAGTCAAACAAGGTGATGATGGCTTGTTTATCAACCAAACAAAATATGCCTTAAACTTGGTCAAGAAGTTTGGCCTTGGAGATGCAAAAGCAGTACGAACTCCCATGTCTACAACTGAGAAGTTAACTAAGGATGAAAAAGGTGTGCCTGTTGATACTAAGTTATATCGAAGCATGATTGGTAGCCTATTATATCTAACAGCAAGCAGGCCTGATATTTCTCTAAGTGTTGGAATATGTGCTCGTTTTCAAGCTGCACCTAAGGAATCTCATGTATCTGCAGTTAAGAGAATCATTAGATACATTTCTGGCACTGCTGATTATGGTATCTGGTACTCTAAAGGAACTAGTTGTCAGGTGTATGGGTACAGTGACTCTGACTGGGCTGGAAACGCAAATGATCGAAAAAGTACAACTGGAGGCTGTTTTTTTATTGGGGAGAACTTGGTGTCTTGGTATAGTAAGAAGCAGAACTCTATCTCTTTATCTACTGCTGAGGCCGAATACTTAGCTGCAGGGAGCTGTTGTACTCAGTTGATATGGATGAAACAGATGCTCCGAGACTATGGTATTAAGCTTGGAAGTCTTACAATTCTATGTGACAATAAATCTGCTATTGATATCTCTAAGAACCCAGTTCAGCATAATAGAACCAAACACATCGATATCAGACACCATTTTATCAGAGACTTAGTTGAAAGAAAGGAAGTGGAACTTAAGCATGTGCCTACTGAGAGCCAATTTGCTAATATTTTCACTAAGCCTTTGGATGCCTCAACATTTGAAACCCTGAGACAACATCTTGGGGTGTGTACTATCTAAAGTACTAAGGATTGCCTTTTGTATAGTTGTTATTTTGAATTTCGTTTGTCATTTTACAAAAAACAGAAAATACCAAAAATATGGTTAAGGTTGAAGTTGCATGTCATGTTGCAACATGAAGAGATGAGGTGCAAGTAATAAAGATGGCGCATGTATGTGTGGGGGACAGCTGGGACCCACTAGATTTATGTGTTATTTTTCCGTTGGGCAGCCTTCAATTCTCGCGTTAAAAGGCGGAAAAATTGGTCTTCCACTGTATTGTTCGCGCCCAAGCCAAAACCTTTCCCTATTCCTATTGCAACACCAACATCGCTCTCAGTCCATCGTGAAATTGCTCACAATCGGCTATCGGCTTCTTGGCATCATTGGAATCCGCAGCTCAGTATTAAGGTATATTCTTGGTTTCTCGAATCTCTTCGCTGCCATTGGATTCTTGAGTTGCATGTTAGGGTTTCTCTGTTATTAATCTCCGATTTGCTGAGTTATTTGGGCGTTTAGAATCATATATTTTCGCGAGAGTGATCGGTTTGGTGTGGGATTTGAAGGGCAAGTATTGACAGATTTAGGGGGAGTGTTTGATACTCGCTGGGCCAAGGGTTTATGGGATCCATGCTTTGATTTGATTGAGTCTGAGACTTATGTTGTTGGGTTTGTGAAACCCATGCCTGAATCACCCCCATCGCCTGCACTGGATACGATTCCAGAAAATTTTATCCCTGCCCCCGGATCCAGAGATGCAGAGCGTTTAAAGAAGTATTATAACGATTTGGATGTATGGGAATATGCCAAAGGGTTAGACGATTATCTGCATAATGCTTTGGGTACTAGGAACAATCCTGACAGATGCTCTTATAATGGTCAGTTGAGACCAAAGCCCCCTAAGACTGATGTGATTATAACATCTGATCTTTATAAACCCACTTTTGTGAGGCCTGAACCTAAAGTTAACCCTTACCTGAGGCCATCTTCCTCTTCCAGGTATTCTACAAGAGGTACATCTATGGCAGGAAGTCAGCACAGGGATGACAGCTCTGAGCCTCCTAAGAGGACTCCAAACACAAAGATTCCCTGTGTGAGGAGTAGGCCCTATCACACCAGATCCAACACCAAGTTGAAGTCTGTGTTTACCAATACCAGTGATAACCCCATTGTACTGGATGATTCAGCACCTCAGGAGGTACCAGTTCCTACTGTCCATGATACAATCCATGGATCTGGTGTTATTAATTCCCCTGCCACTTATACTGGAGGTTCCACCATTGCTCCCTTTGATACTTCAACCCTTACAAAAGCAGTTACCCGGAGAACCAAAAAGACTGCTGGAAGGATATGGAATGATGGACGGAGGATACAGTGCTTCACAGATTTTCCACAGGCCACCTCCGCTTTTGAGGATGACTCTTCCTCTCAATATTTGAAGCAATTTAGGGGTCCTGCATCAGAGGGGGATGAAGGGATTAGAGTTACTGCCTCTGGAATTATTGATGAAGTTCCAGGAAGTCTATATCCAGAACCAGTTGGAGCTCCACTAGCATCTTTAAATTTTCTCCGGTATGGTGGGACTGGTGCAGTGCTTTCTGTGCCTGATGGCTTAAATCTTAAGGATTGTTTTGAGCCTCTGTCAGATGATGAAGAACTGGAGGATGAACTTGTCATTGCTGATATACTGGGGAGTTTGAGGAAACCAGTACCTGCTCCAACTCCTGCTGATGCTCCTATGCCAGCAGATTCTCATGTTGCAACACCAGAGTCTCCCAGTTCTTCACAGAAAACTGAGATTGTGGAATCTGAGGATCACACCAAGACTGCCATTCTTGAAGACCAGGACACTGGTAATGCTGATGATGAGGTCCAGGGTCCTTCCTCTGCTCCTACAGAGATGCCACCTACACTACCTAGTGATGATGATCTGTGTCATGAATTCCAGTCAGAGGAGGATAGCCAATATGTGTCTTTTACAGAGGTTCCTCTCCCTATTTCTAAATTCAGAAGCTTGAACAAGCTCAAACTCAGAGCTGCTAAGAAGTTCTCCTTAAGTGGTTCATCAGATGGTGATGTTTTACTATCCCTAAGGCAAAGGGTGGATATCAGATCCCACAGGAAGAAGTTCACAGCAAGGGCTACTCCAGCTACTGTCAAGCACTACTCGAGGAGATCAAGGAGGATAACTGAGAAAAGTTCTACAGCTGCTGCCACTGTCACTGGAAAGACTCAGCTACATCTTAGCTCTGAGAATCCTTTACCTCCACACTCTCCAGCACATGATGATAATGTCCCTACCTCCTCTCCGCTCAGGCCTATTAAACTCAATGTCCCAGATTCTCCAATCCACTTGGACAACATCAATGTTGAGCAGGATTTGCTTTCCCCTACCTCTCCATATCCAGCTCCAGATGAGGCAGACTATGCAAGTTTGGAGGATCCAACTGGTAATGACACCCCTGCTGATGAGAATCTTGTTGATCTGGAAGATTCAGATGTTGACCTTGAGACTGAAACTGGGAAGGAGGATGCCCCTGAGGATGTTAAGATGCTCAATGCTAGGCTGTTGTCCTTGGCACACTCTGAGAAGTTCTATTCTGTCACAGCCAGCCTACACTATGATCTGTTGAGTTCCAGGGGTTTCTTTGTAGAAAAGGTGCTGGATATTAAGAAGTGCGCTGAAAGTTGCTTTGATACATTTCTGGGCCAAATTGGCTATGTGCAAGCGGCCACTGTCTTCAAGAGGTATGATCCTGACATGGTGCTGGAATTTTACAGTAATCTTCAGAGGAGCACATTGCAAGCTGGAAATGATTGGTCTGGCAAGCTATACTTCAGGGGGAGAATTGTTTCACTTACCCCAGAAAAATTGAACTTAGTCCTAGGTATTCAGTTGCTGGAGGACTCTGATATGGCTTATCCCAGAGACTATATTGTGGACAATCATGTGCTGGCTAGAGCACTGACATTTGGGAAGCTCAGCTCCTGGCCCTCTGGACATGTACCCACCAGCTCTCTTACCCTCAGGTTTTGGCTGCTCTTCAAAGTTCTTATCAACTGTTGGATGCAAACTTCCAACACCACTTCCTTGACTCCAGATCAGGCAGAGCTTCTATTTGGGATTGGTTCAGGGTGTGAGGTGAACCTTGGGGAATATGTGTTAAAGAGAATTGTGGGTGCTCTTGATGCATCTAGATGCACTGAAGCTCTTCCTCATCCGTGCCTGATTACTGCATTTCTAGTGGCTGAAGGGTTCGAGGCAAATGAGGATGAGATGAAACCAGCTGGCAAGTTTGGTTTTACTGCCAAGTCCTTGGACAGGACTGTGCTGGATCTGCCCTGGGATCAAAAGATGTTGTTATGTCTAACCAATTTGAGTTAAGGGCTGCTGAGAAGGAGATTCAGTTGCACATGGATCAAATTCTGTTTCACAGTGAGCTGTTAAAGAAGGCTCAGGATGTTAAGGCTCGAATTCTGGCTGCTATAGCCAAAGAAGATGAGAGGGGTGAACCACCTGTTCCACCTGCTTCTAGTCCACCTATGCCTGCTCCCTCCAGGTCTTCTAAGAGAGCTAGTTCCTCTGGCCATATGAAGCAGCCCCGAGCCAAGAAGACCAAGATTTCAGTCACTCCTGCCTGGAAAAGAGGCAAAGTTCTTTCTGATTCTGAGGATGATGCTCAGTGATCTTTGTATTTTTCTCTCTCCCCTTCTCTGACTTGATTTCATACTGTGGATGTTTTGATTCGGGCCCTTTGGCATTTTATGGCCCCAGGGGGAGATATATTGTGACTGAGTTTCTTTTTATGACTGTATTAGAATGATAATTCTACTTTTTCTGCCAAGTTCTTATGATTGGATCCATGAAGTAGAAGCTGTTGGTTTTCTGAGATGTTAAATTCAGTAGAAGCTTTTGACGTAGTGGGTCCACAAATTGCCAAAGGGGGAGATTGTAAGTCCAGATTTTGTTGGCTGCTTTGTGGAATGTCATGTTGCAACATGACTTCAGTTGGCAGAAAAAGATAGAATATTTTCCAGGTTCCAGCGCAGGTTTTTGAAGATGGAAGGAAAATATTGTGCGATGGAGTTTATGGAAACTACAGTCCTAATGGGTGTCTACAATGTGATTTGCAGCTGTATTAGAATGGAAATATTCGTGGTGATCGGATTTCCGTCTATCAGATGATTAGACACACATTAATTCCTTTTCTTCAAGGTTTGAGATTTGGAATAGAAGTTTATTGAAGGAAGGAATCAAGAGCCGTGCAAAAGGAAGTTTTTCCACGGCAATGAGCTATAAAAGAAGGACGACAGTTGCGTGCTCAGTTTATCGATCTTCACAGCAAAAATTCTGTAAATCAGGGTTTTATATTTTGAGCAAGAAGGCAACGCAGTCCTCGGTTTTACAACCATAACCAAAACACTAGGGACGTGTGTTAAGCTCGGGTGGTTCAAGACCTTGCCGCACCTTCGTGGAAAAGAATGTAATCACTGTAACAGCTATCTGAAAGAAAAGGTGGTGTGATAGGCTTGCTAGAGTAGCCATTAGATTGTAATAGATTAGGAAACATTTATTACAACTAGTGAAGGGTTCTTACCACGGGCTACGGCCCCCCAGACGTAGGTGCGATGCACTGAACTGGGTGATCATATCGTGTCTCATTTATATTCCGCACTTAGTTTTATTTTGCTGTTTTTGCTTTTAAAACTTGACACGGTAGAATTGATCTTAGTAAGCAAGCGCTTTCAGTATTTAGCTTCGGTCTCTATTCACCGGATATCCTAGCTAACATGGCTAGTGTGCTTCGAGTTGTAAGTTTTAGAAATGATTGGATGCGAATGAGTGATTTTTTTTTGTTAAATCATAATTAAAAGGAAAATGTGCATCTTGAAATAAGATGGAACGTTTATAGTTTTGATTGGAACAGAGAGACCGATCAATCAAATGATTCATCTCTTTAAAGAGTTCAGTTTAGACCAGTTTATTGACTCTAATTTAAGTCCGTCAATTCAAACGTGTATATATATCTAACTATATATAAGAAGACAACAACTTTTAACAAAACTACCTTCTTTAACTGACATGTGGCATGCCACCTAATCTGACACCTCAATAACACCTAAGCAATTTAGCAAATTCATTAATTTTTTAAACTTAATTTCTATCTAAAAGTTTTCTTCGTTTTCTTAACGTAAATAACACTTCCCTCTTCACTTCTTCTTTAATTCTGAAATTTATTTCTATCTTCACTCTTCATTTACCCCTTCTTTCAATCAAATTTATTTCTTTCAATTAATTTTTATAATTACCTTATTCTTTATTTTCTCCATTAATTCACCCTAAATAACTCTCCAATTATTTTCTTTAAACATGGGCAATTCAGTAAGCAATTATATCTAAGTTTTGTAATTGTGTGATTCCAAACGCTTCATTATACATCTCTTCTTCTCATCCCATTAATTCTCAACCTAATTTTCCTACAGAATTTATCCGGACTTTTGAGACTCTTTCAATCCTCAAACCTATTTACCTCCCTCAATTTTCTGATTCATTAATCCAATTTTTAATTCTCTCATTGGTTTAACGCCATTAATTGCCCATCATTTCATCTTCAGTTTTTGTAACATCCTTCAAATTGAGATTATATATACTCAATACCAATTTGAAAATGGCAACGATAGCAACTATTTCCACTTCCAGAGAGCTGATGGTCGACTTATGCTTATTCAGCCCCTGCTATATGACATGCAAGATCCCTTTCCCTTTTTGATTTATGTTATTTTATTTGATTTTGTGTTTGTCAAAGAAATGTTAGTTGCTTAAATGAGATTGTAAATTATCATTTTTACATCATGTTTGTGGCTCACAAATTGCAGGAACATGGAGCTTGATTAGCTAGGTTGGCTAGAAGAGTTCATACAATGATAATAAGGTGTGTTTCTGCAATTTTGCAAACCTGGGCTTTACTAGGATTCATTGATCAAGTATGGTATATGTATATAGGTTTCAAGAGATGATCCACTATTTATACTTGGCTGCAATCAGCTTGGGGAAGGAAGGAATGAAGTGGTCAAAGTCAAAGATCTGCTGCATGTCAAGATGTTTATGGCTAGCTTTCACGAGGTGTTTATTATTGGTCGGAAGATCTTGTTGGAGAGTATCTCCATGCAGAAGGAGAACTGAAAACTATTGGTACAATTAGATGTTTGCATATTTTTATCTAGGAGGCTTTCATTTTATTTAAAATTTCACAACTTAATTTTGCTTGATATTATGTCTTATAATTTAATATAATGAAAATGTAGAGCAAACTTTAAAACCGTTATTGCATTATCTATATTAATACCTTAAATTTAATATGATCAAATCAATTATTAAACTTTCAAACATGTATTGTATTCTCCATATAATAATACCTTCAATTTATATGATATAAACAAATATAAAGTTACAAAAAATATCATATAACCTTTTCAAACAGTTTTTTTGTTCAAAATATGTATGCAAATAATATTGTATTAAAAGTGTGGTTTATATCAACTAATTTATAATCATAACTTAAACTTAATAATACAAGCTAAATTTATAAACTGAAAATTGGGCAATGGTCGCACCTTGTGCGACCTGACAATACTAGTATATACATATGAAGTAATAAGTCAAACGAGTTCTCATACTAAACACATCGAACTGTATATTAAATAAGGGAAAGGGTTGTTAATACATCAACTCATCTATTAAAAGACAATAACTCAAACTCAACTCAAGTAACCTAACAAACATGGTAATGTGTTTTTTCTCCTAACAATTTGTTTATTTTTGCTTCCCGGCCCTCATCGAAGATAAGGAATCTTAATTTGTACCCGGGCTCTATTTTGTGTTTGCACAATTTGGCAATTTGGCGTATTTGATAGATAAGGTGATGGACCAATATCTTGTGTGCTTCTTCAGTACACGATGAACACATATATATGATGATCGTCTCACGCATAATCGAATAAATGCCATGCACAACCCTATATGATGACGTTTGTGTGTATATTTTTGCCCAGAACGAGGTCACAAAAAAGTTGCCATGGTATATTTTAATTTGGTCAACAAGAATATTTCTCAAATCTCAAACTTATCAAATATTCTCAACGAATATACACATTTAACTTATCAAATTTTACTTCATGAATAATTAACTATTTTTTCTTGCTGCTATTGTAGTTATATTTCAAAGTTAGACAATAAACTATTTAATCACAAATGTCATCAAAATTGACCTTGTACACACGATCAATATGAACAAAAATAACATCAATCAATAATTCAATATTCATCGAAAATAGGACGAAATTCAATTAATAAATGCACCACATCAATTACTGTACATATCAACATCAACAGATTGTTAAAGAACATCAATATAAAATTATGAAACATCAATTGTCAACTTTTAAGTTGCCTCACATGAGACTTTCTCTTTTATATTACATTCAAATTTTCAATGAAAAAGGCAGAGTGTGAAGAAAAAATCGAGTGGGAAATCTGATGACAGTAAAAAAACAAGATCTCTTGCGGGGATTTTGGTGAAGAATCAGATGGGTAGCTGATGCAACAAAGGGATGCAAATGCAGTGAGTTTTGGCCAAAAGCTGAAAACAGAAGATTCTGTGCCAATTATATTGCTATGATCATCTAGGATTTGCCCATCACTTCAACTTTTCTCAGGGATGATTTCATTTTTGTTTCGTACATTTATTTCACCGCACAAATTATACGTTGAAGACCCATGCTGTACATAGATCTAATGGTACAATATTTGTTCTATAGTACTTTGTAGTTTTGTACCTCGAACTAGCTTCAAACTTGTCCTATAATGTTTGTACAATTTGTCCCTATACACAACCTACTTTATCATTTCATTTCAAGTGATGGGTAGAGAATAAATTTTGAAGCGAACCATTATTTAATTTCCTTAGGAATTTATACAATATTAGAGAAAGCATGTGCCTCTCTTTGTTCAGCGTGTTCCTAATATCATGATAAGTATTATATTATAAACTATGATCATCTGATTTATCTGAGTTATTATATATGCCCGTGATAAAAACTATATATTAAAGGCCGGTTTCAACTGAGATTAGGGACAAACGTTGATATTCTCACTCTTAAGTACTTTGACATATTAAACATGATTATTCAGTGAAGTATTGCTGATCTTTTCACTTTTATGTATGCTCTTCTAACCTACAAGGATGATCTTTTACGTATTAATCATGATTATTAGTGAAACCAATTAACATATAGTCAAGATTTTAGATGAATTCTAAACTATTACTTTATAAATTTTACACGTAAGTATGCATAAAAGTAAACATCATTTCACTATTACTTCTTAGTTTGTCTAGCAGTCTGTGAACATAAAAATAACTAAACTTAGACTAGTTTTCATATTCATAGCCATATCAAGGATTATTGAAATGTTTTCCTTAGACTAATAATTAGTACTTAGGATTTTACTAATTTTGGATTATCGGTGATCCCTAGAAAGGAAGGGGGCACAATGGGGACAATGGAGTGTGCCAAATTAAGGAGATGCAATCAGCGTAGTTGGATCTGCCTAACTTTGATATAGTAATGGCAATTAATTAGCAGAAATTAATCGTCACTTAGTTCCATAAACCGACCTCGTGAACCAGCTAACTCTTTCACCTAACATACTAGGATAAAGCCATATTGGCATTTTTCACACCCTAGCAATTTGTGCATGCTTTCTCTATTGGGTATCCAAAATCTCTCTATTAATTGTGGTGACTAAAAAAAAGAAAAGAAAAAAAGAAGTAAATGTGGGATTTGATTGACTTAAGAGAGTATAAAGAAAAATGATAAAGGAACGACAAATATATGTTCATGTGATAAGACTTAGAAGAGAGAATAATACCACATACAAAATGTGTGTATATTTAATAAATTAATATATATGTATATGGATATAATAATTGCCTAAACTAATTAGTGAAAGTGCATGATATAAAATATCTTAATTTGCACTATTAAAATTTTTATTTAGTTATTATTTTATAATATATAATTAAGAGACAATGTTAAACAATAGATAGAGGTAAGAAAAACTTGATTATTTGTTAAAAATGAAAAATTAAATTTATATTAATAAACTTGATTACTTAATTTCAATTAAAAAATAGTATAGAGAGGTAAATAAGGGGTGGCGGGTGTATATAGAATTACGCATTATACTCAACTTAGATGTTGTTGAACCAAGTATATATATGTGTATGACCTTTAACAAAAATGTATGTCTGCTCAGATTAACCACGCCAAGCTTTATTCCATCTTCTCCTCTCGTTCATCGAATATGTGCATATATATATATATATATTACTAGTAAATTCAATTCGCATGGATCCGGTGACAAATATACTGCATTACCCTGTAAAATATTTTTTTCAAGTAACTTATATTATAAATGTTTATATTTTTCGTATATCAAAATCATTAGTATAAGTTGTTATTATTACTCTAATAAAAAATATTTATAGATTGATACAATTTATTATTCCATTCATATATATGTATAACATTTAAAATATAGTTTATTTCCTCGATCACAATCAGACAAAAACACATCTAGTAATATACAAATTGAATAGGAATCATTAAAAAAATCATATTTACTTGCTCGATGTGTAGTAAGCCCGTTCCCCAGAACGAGTAAAATCAACCAAGGAATGCGAACACTTTCCACACAATTCTGTGTACATATCAGCTGTTTGCCCTAACAAAAGCCAAATTCAAATCAATAGGAAACAAAAGACACGGATTGATTTATGTGTTTTTAAGATATCGACAACAAAAGTAAAAGCAGAACAAAATCAAGAAATGAAGCCAAATCTAATATCTTAAGTATTATACTATTATGTTCAAATTGATATGGAGATTTCTTACTTAAATTTGATGCCAAATAAATCACCAACATTAGTGGTTTTAAAATTTTATATAAAAAATGTGCATTTCAAATAAATTATATATATATATAAATGCGTGTAAAGATTTTTTTTTTTTACGGAGGTAGGGAATAAGTGATATAAGCCTCCACCAACACCCTATAGCTAATCCCATTTCTATCATATAAGTATTTCTCCAAATTCGTATGTATTTTCAAACGTTTGAATATTTTAGAGAATCCGTTGCTCGAAGAGTTTTAAATTTTTTTTAAAATATATTTTAGGCAAAAGGAGATTATACGAGACGTAAAAAGTTTGAATTGTTTTCAAACAAATGGAATACCATCAATCAAATCCGGCAAAGATTTGGAAGATTATTTGATTATGTTATAATGTATTAAATCCGTACATGATTATTACAATTTTTACCTATCCATCAATCCGTACGTATTAGTTCAAAAATTGAAAATTTATCTGATCAATATACTTAACAAACAAAGATGATCAATTTAACGATATTTATATGTATACATAGCCCCATTTGTGAATTTATATTCTGAATTAAGTCATACCATTAGCGTGTATTGGTTCGTTTCCTGTGGCTCCCAAGCGGACGAATCACCAAAACCAGCTCTATATTTGAAGCCCAACTGGCCGGGCCCCACACCTCCCCCCAAGACCCCTATATAACACACGCCCCTGTGTCACCCTTTCTCCACAACACTCCCTTCTTCGACATTCACTAGGTGACTAATTAAATTCCCAAACCAGAGAGGAAAAAAAAAAACTGTTTTCATCTTCATCATTCTTTGAAATCACATTCTCTTTGAAATGGCATCCAGTTCAATGTCCCGTGGATCATCCGGAACCTGGACCGTGTCTCAGAACAAGGCGTTCGAGACGGCATTGGCCGTCTACGACAAGGACACGCCGGATCGCTGGGTCAATGTGGCACGAGCCGTTGGTGGGAAGACCCCGGAGGAGGTCAAGAGGCACTACGAGATTCTCGTTGCGGATGTTCAATGCATCGAGAATGGCCGTGTCCCATATCCTTACCGGAGAGGTAAATTGTAGTAAACATTCGATATTCCTATTTTATCATCTCAATCGAGAAAAATGATCAGTAATAAAGTAAGTTGTGAAGTATATGAGGTTGGTGGTCGTTGGAGTGAGTGCATGGTTGACCTTTCTCCCAATTTCCAATTTGTGAGATTGATGCGTTTGGAAAATTAATGAAGTTGGCAACATGTTTTTTCATGCATCACATCTGGTCTTGTCCAATTCCTGTGAGATTAATGCATTATTAGCTCCTTAGTCAATTCCTGTGATTTCTCGTCTCAACAATCACACAAAAAATTGTGTACATGAGAGCTTACACCATATGACAATCCTGAGATTCGAGGGATCGTACGTGTGTTTGGAGTTAAGGTCAATGGCCAAAGAATCCCATTCCCAATTCCTGGCCCTACTATTTCCACCTCTTTTAATTTTCCCCTATAATATATTGATCAAACAAATCTATCTATTTCAACTCATAAAAAATATTAGATTTTATTTTTGTGTGGAATATAAAAATAGTCACGTGCATTTTTACGATTATGTAATTATCAATTAACCAGTGTTGATGCGTTTGCATGCAGGATGAAAATTTTAAAGAGCTTGTGAGACAACGGATGCAGAGGTTGAAGCTATATATGTTTATGCGCATTTTCCAAGTATTTTTACCGTCTAGTTTTTACCGGCGCAATGGCGGGGTTACTCATAACACATTGCAGTTGTAGCAATATAATATTATCGAGCTCTTCGGACGCTTCGTACGTTTGTATTAGTTTGTCTTGTTGGTTCTATGTATTTGTAATGTAGTGAAGGTGATGTAAGCCATATCAATTTATGTGTAATGATGAGCAATCATCTTTCATATTAGTTAAATAAACAAAATATTAATGTTGTTTAATTCCTTATCGTTTAATCTTTTTCACTGATACGCAATGTGAATGATATTGTCATTGTAATAGAAAGGACATACACCTCTCTCATAAACCATCAAGCTCCACTCCTTGGGAAGATGAGAACAACGTTTGTATATCGTGTCCGCATTATAATGTTGTTCTTCGATCATGATCATTGTGATCGTGATGATTGCTAGTTTCTTTTATTGATATGTTGTTCTTGATATGATTGTTGGATTGTGATATTTGCTTTTAGTTTGTTTGGTTTGTGTTATTTAACTGATTGATTTTGGTGTTTTTAATGTGTTTGTTAACTTATCGAACACATGATGTAGCCATCAAGCCTTTCCAAGTAACAATTAATGCTTTCCAAGAATGAGGATGGTTTCTGATTATGACGAGTTAGTGCACGGACGAATGATTCGGATTCGTGTTCTAATTGTAAACATGGCAACAAATTAGTTTGAGTGTCCATGAATCATTCTAAAATCAGTTCAGTTCAGTTCAGTTCAGGTAGACGGTGAAAATCTAAGTAAAAATCATACATGAACCAGTAGATCAATTATTTCATAGATCATAGTTAGAGATCAACTAATTACAACGAATAGCATATGTCCTCAACACAGCAACTAATCATCTCATTCGGACACAGATGTCCTCAGAGGCAGAGAGCTTTCAACCTCAGCTGCATTCTTCGCGCTGGTTCGATCCGCAACAACTTTTGACATCCCAAACATCTGAACACCACCAAACTCAGATCGATCAACAAGGTGTTCAAAGGAATCAAAACTGATTTAACGTATATTTTCTAACACAAACGTTTTAACGAAAATCTAGTAAATTATGATGGAATATGGAGGATTCAAACCTTTTTGATCGTGTTCTGAAAGCATGTCTTGTGTTCTTCCATGGAAGCACTGATGAACTTCATCAATGTGGTCCTTGACATCTTCTAGAAACGTCGCACCTTCACTCTTCTTCTTCCGGCATGAGCTCACTGCCGGAGCTGGGGCTGTCGCCGGTGAGGACGATACCTTTGATTCAGCTGCCATTGTACCTAGTACCAATCAAAACCCCAGAAATCGCAGGTTCAGTAAGCAAGTTTAATACTGCACACAAAGTGTTTGATAAAATTTCTCACAGAAACAGCTGGCAAAAATCATACCGAACAATCAACACTACACCCAGAATTTCAAAGCCAGGTTAAGTAACAATTAATTTTCCGTTTATCAAAATCGGATAAAAAGTAAATTCGATTCTCACTAGCTGAAACCAACGAATGCAGATAAATTACTCATAATAAATCTTAATAACTGGTAACAGAAGAAAGTAAAACGGAAAAGATAATGCGACGGAATTACCTGACGGAATTGTGCAGATAAGGATTAAGGAAGTGTCTGGAAATTGTTAGAAATCAGAAGAAGGAGAGATGAAGAAAATATATAAATTGTTTTAGCTTATTGTCCAAGCAGGCAGGCACTGGATTATTGAACAAGAAACTTGAAAAAAGAGGGAAAATATGACCGGGCTTATTGTAGGCCCATCAAATACCTTCACAGGCCGTTTTATATGTAATGGGCTTGTAAACTAAAGTATTTGGATCACACTGAAGGTGTTTTAATTCATAATTTTCAATTATTCAAAAATTGATTTTCTCCATTTTTTTTTGAACGGGATTTACCGAATCTGAATCCTACTCTATGCTAATCTAACTATACTACGGGAAAGACCGAATCTGATACAAGTATCCTACTCTATGCTAATCTAATTATACTGATCCCGTATGTCGAGTGGCATCCCCTCCAGCCCAAATTGGTGGAGTGGAGGTTTTGAACCCTGGACCTCTACTAACCAACGCAAAACCTTTGGCCACTTAGCTAACTCAAGTGGTTAATCAATGTTTACTTGTAAAATTATGTAAAGTGAAAATATGATTGTAATTTCCTTTTTCTTTTTCTTTTGATATCTAGAAATTTTGATGTATTTATTTATTTCTATAGAATTATTTGATTTCTGGAATTTTTCGTTCTTGTTTCAACTTTTCAAGAGTAAAGAAGTCAAACACATGAAGAAGAAAAATCCAACAATCACATGCATGTACGAGAATTCTAACCGTCGGACATTGAAACTAAAGTTGGGATTTGGGAACGAGAATTTGGAAGGCCAGCTAATTAAACTTCAAAAGCCTTTTGTTCTTCCATCAGAAACAAACAGTAGTATATATTTGCAGCAGCTTCATCAGAATATCTAAATCTTCATTTTGATTATGAATGGATCCAGATTCTGACATCTACTATCCCTCGTCTCCCTCATACACGCCCACATCGCCGAGTTACATGAGCAGTAACAGAAGACGTAAGGACGGGGACGAGATTAAGTGCTTATCCTGTAAGAAAACGTACCATTCAGATGACCCTTTGACTTGCCAGAATTGCTACACAGAGGTCGGAGAAACTAAGAAGAAACTCAAGATCCAGGTCGATGACCTCAGCTCCACGGTCAGCTTCTTCCGGTCATCCTCCGGTAACCCTCTCGTGTCTCCACCGCCTTTCTCCGACGTCGTTTTAGTTGCCTCCGATGATTCCACCGAAAAGGCTCCCATTCCCGCCAACCGGTATGTTCTTTCCGGCCATTCTCCAGTTTTCCGAGCAATGCTGGAAAACGAAATGGACGAAAGCATCACCGGAATAATTAAGGTCGGTGAAGTGACAAATGATACGCTAAGGTTGTTTATCGGCTTTCTGTACACTGCAGAGGCTAATGATCTTGACGAGAAGATGGCTTGTGATCTCCTAGTTTTGGGTGACAGGTACCAAGTCCAGCATTTGAAGACTTATTGTGAGAAGTTCTTGATTTCCAATTTGAATTGGGAAAACTCGCTGCCAATCTATGCTTTTGCGCGCCAACACAATGCCAATTCACTTCTATCAAAATCCCTGTATTTGATTTTGAACAACATGAAAAATATGCTTCAAGGACAAGACTATGCTCAGTTCGTGAAAAAAGATCCCCTCATGTTGTTGCAGATTCACGAAGCTTATCTTCGTTGGCATTGATTTCTAGCGCGCGCCCATAGTGTGGTTAATGGCTAGAACGGCAAGAATATTATTTAGAACTCGTTTTGATTTGATATTACATTTTTGAAATATTCATTTTGGCTCTTTTTGAAGGAAAATATTCATTTGGTTCTTGTTTTAAAATTAGAGAAGTTTTATTTACCTAAATAACCTTGTTTATGAAACTATTTCAAGAAACAACACTTTTGAACTAAAGTGTAAATAGTAATTTTTTTTTTCTTCACATATTTCAATTAGACCCACAAATCTACCAATTTGCTCTCACCACAAATTTATCACTGCAGTTCGACCTTCTTCTAGCCTACTGTACAATTCTGTCCCGGTCCCGAAGCAAAATCCTAACCGCTGTACTCATTCAGCCCTGCAATCCCGCCATTCATCAAAACAAGTAATGGGAAAGTGTTATAATGGAAATTAGTTTGAGAAATAAAGTTATTTAAACACAAAGGCGAAAACCCATAAAAAAAAATAGTTGCATGCCATATATACTTAACCTAGAGTTAAATAATAAATAAGTTATTATTATAATAAATAATTAAAGAGGGACGAGATTTCCATATAAATAAATAAGTTATGAATATAGGGAGGATTCTAGTGAGAACCCTTCTTAAGATAAGAACCCCTCTTATAGTGAGAACCCTTCTTAAGATAAGAACCCCTCTTATAGTGAGAACTTCCAATCTGAGCCATTAGATTTTAAGTTGATGGCTAGGATTAAATGCAGCTTTTCTATTAAATTGATGGCTAGGAGTAACTGAAAGTAGAAGTCAAAACTCATTTAGGGGGTGTTTGGTGAAGAGCTTTTTGAGCTCAAATTAGCTGATTTGACCAAGATTAGCTAATTTGACCGTCAAACAGCTAATTGAGAGTGTTTGGTAAAGAGCTGATTGGAATAGTTTTTTGGCCCAAAAAGCTCTTTTTCAAAACGTTGAAAATAGTAGCGTTTCTGAAACAGCTAATTGTCCTCCTCACTTTCTTTCCTTATTTACCCTTTCTTTGTACATTAATTACTTGCCTTATTTCAAATTAACTGTGCGTCCATTGTACGTAGCTTCCTTTTATAGTTTTATTTACCTTTCACGTACATTGCTTTTACGTGACTTTTTTAATGTTTAGAAAATATTTTTTAATATATTTCATGGAGTTCTTAGATTCCTTTTATGCGTAGATTTTTTTAGTTAAAGATAAAAATTGTAATCTTAACTAATTCTGTTGGTTTTTATGAATTACTTTTTCTAAATACTACAAAATTTGTAGTATTTCAAATAAAATTTTAGTTTTATTTAATTTAGTTAATATATATAAGCTTTTGTGTAAAGTGAATTTTCTTAAATTTTTTACTTTAAAGTTAAGAATTTTGAATTAGTGATGCTCAATGGATTTTTATTTATTTTTAAAAATAAATATATATTATTATTTTCGAAAAACATTAATATCTACCTTTATAATTCACTTAGTATAATATTTTCAAGTAGGTTAAAATTTTATAAAATGATTAATTAATAAAATATAAGTAGGCCCTTAAATGTCATTTTACCATGTTAGTTAAACAAACAGCTATTCACTATCAGCTAATTTTACGAAACACTTTTATACAATCAGCTAGTCAAAACAGCTAGTCAAATCAGCTAATATAATCAGCTAGTCAAATCAGCTAATGCAATCAGGTAACAGCTATCAGCTAATCACCAAACACCTCCTTAATTAAGTTTTAAAGAAATCTTTTTCCCATTCTGTTTCTCCCTCTTCCAAAATTAACTTTATTCCCAATCTGATTCCTTATCTTCCAAAACCTTCCCCATCGACAATATTTTCGACCTGTTCGTCACACCTTTTCATCGCCGCTTTGTCAATTAAGCCTTCTGCCATATCGGATCTCGCTCTCTAATCGGTATGGATTTCACGACGCCGGTTCAGATGGTCGGATTGATCGCCGTCAGATTTTATCACCCCTAAGCGTCCCCGTCCAGAGGCGAAGCCAGAAAATCAAAATTAGGGTGCACCATGGTAAAATATAAGATTTTAATATAAAAATTCTGCAAATTCTAGGGTGCATTTACGTAATATTTATAAATTTAGCTATCAAAAATTTAAAAATATAGATAAAAATAATATTTCCGGGGTGCAAGTGCACCCCGGGTTCTCATGTGGCTACGCCACTGTCCCCGTCGATTAAATCCAGTTCAGGCCGTCAGATTAATTCCCCCTAAGCTCGCCCGACGATTATTTCTCTTCCAAGTTCCGGCCGAACTTCTCAATCCAGTAAGTTATGTTTGAGTTTCTGGATTTATTTATTCCCAAATTTGATTAAAGTATGCTTACTAGAAAGGTAATCTAGTGCATTAGTTTTGATGCAGATTTGTTCATATTTATTTTAAATAAATTTTGATGATTGGGGGTTTTCCTGCTTCGATATTACAGAATCTTATGCACTTTGGAGGTGTCGGTTTCAACTTATGCAGTTTGAAGGGCTGATACTACATAATCTTAAGTTGTTATGACTGGAAATTTGCCCAATGCTAAAATTGCACTTTACTATGGCTATATGGTATGTTTTATAATTTAGTTTCAAGTTTTTTCCATGGTGGCATATATTGGACATGCAATGTGCTAGTATTTTATTGATCTAGAGTCAAGGACATTTATTGAGCAGAGTCTTAATACATATTATCATAGTATGATCATTGTATTAATAGGCAGGACTGGATGTCTAATCTTAACTTTTAGGCTTTTATCGAGTTGGAGATAGTATTTTGCGGCATATTACATTGTCTTGGCTGTGTTTAATTTCATGTGGATGCTAAGGCTGTCACATTTTATCCGGAAGATTCGTGAATAATAGTTTCCAGACTATTAATGCTAAGAATGGGTTGTGAGTTGGAAAGTTGATGTTGTGAAAGTTTTTATGGCAAATGTATCAGTAATACTGGTGATGTTTTGTAAAATTGAGAATTATAGGTAACCTATTAGCTCAACTGGTAGAGCGTTGTGCAATTGCGCAAAAATGTGGGTTCGAATCGCTCATAGGTTTTACACCAAAACATGATCCCTCATAGCCAATATGATTATTGATGCTACCAAAATCCGTCCGTCTCCCGGGAGTAGACGCTATCCGGGTCTCCTCCTTGATCAGCCCGCTTCAATCCTGCAAAACAATCCCCGGGAGGCGTCCCGGGGAAGAAGCTCCGGCGTGATGATGAGATGGGGATAGCGGAGAAGGGAAACGTACGGAAGGTGCTCTCAATATAAAGTAGAGAGATATAAGTCACATACATTGTTCACTGTTTGAGACCACTATTTATAGTTGAGGTTGTCTCCTTTGGATAAGGTTCAGGACCACTTCTCCTTGTCGCTATCTGCCGTTCTTCTTATCCGGACGTGCTCTTCCCCGGAAAGGCACTCCTTTCTTGATCCCGGGCCATGGGCCCCTTTCCTGGCCCAAAGCCCCGTTGGGCCGGTATTATCACTAGCCCCCCAGACCAGTTTCCCGGGTTTTCGTTCCGCGGGGAATTGGGCTTTCGCACTTCCCTTCTTTTACCACTAGTCCAGTAGGACCCATCCGTGTTGGAATAAATTTCTGACGCCGCCTCTCCCTATTCTGCATTTGATGCTGCCTCGTTCACCGTGTCATCATTGCTTTTCCTTCTTTTGAGGTGACGATTTCTATTCACTCGCCTATATAAGGGACCTAACCCCCATTCTCATAAGTTTACTTTCTTCAAACTCTCTCCAGACGCTCTGCTTTTCCTTAACAAGTAAGCTCTAATCCTCCTCCTCTGCTTCTTCCGCTCCTCTTTCATCATGAGTTCCCCGCACTTTGCCACTTCCTCCCTAGATACAGAGGGGGTTCAAAGCCAATTTGAAGTTCAGTTTCGAGCCCCCCACCCTATTTCTTCTCCCGCCTCCTCCTCGAGTACCCCCTCTGGGACCTTCAGCACATCCCCGGAGCCAATCGGACCGAGTTCGTCCGCCTTAGACAGGGCGGGTTCATCCCCCACACAGCGTTCCCATCTTCCCCGGGAGGATCCGGATGGGGAAGCCTTTGATGAGGAAGTTGGCAATGATGCTCCCCGGGGTCCTACCCACGGAGCGAAGCCTTCTGGCCATCGGTTTTTTAATCTCCCCGGGCCTCCCCCTCCTTAGATAGGGACGTTCTAGATTTGGTTAGGCGTTGTTTTATCCCTTTTCCGTTGGATGCATCGCTATCAAAACTTCCCCCGGGGATGTCCGAGCGGGAAGTACCTTGCATCCCCCGGATTCACTTCCAGTACGGGCTCAGCCTTCCTTTCCCTCTTCTTTTTTCAGAAATTTTCAACTTTTATCGAATGGCCCCGGCCCAGCTACACCCCAACGGGATTGTACTGGTACTGGGCTTCTTACTTAATTGCGCTAGATGCAATGTTTCCCCCTCTCTCCTTCTCTTCCGGTCCTTCTATGCCCTCCGACGCGCTCACGCGTCCTTTCCAGGGGTATTTTCTTTCGTAATCCGTTCCGGGACGAAGGACTTTATGAGGGGTAAGCCTAGATCCGCCAAAGGGTACCTTGCGAAGGGTTTCTTCCGCTGCGATTCCCGGGTGTATCCAATGCCCCCCTGGAACGATTCCCTCGTTCCTGAAGACAAGAAACCCCTTTCCTCTCTTCCAACAGACCTCACCCATGATCATAACTTCCTCCGTCTATCTCCCCTAGACATGGACGCTTTCTTTAAGACTGGGAACGCGGGCTATTATTGGCCCCGCGGGATATACCCTGAGAAACTCTTTTCCCTTCCAACCGTCTCCGCTGTGTGGCCGGCTGGAGGTGCCTATTAAAGGCTTTATTCTTTATTTTCGTATTCATATATGTGTGTTTTATTCTGATCTCTTTATTTTTGTTCTTCCTGACTTCAGTTCAGCCTACTTTGCACGCGGACGCTACCCTATTCGAAGAGATGCCTTCCGGGGATAATAGTCAGCAGGGAAATCCTCACCGGGGGCTGGTCTCTCCAGCCGAGCAGCAAGCAGCATCCCCAGTCGGGGTGGGGGCTGCCGAGGATCCCGGGTTCATCCCCCAAGGGACCCGTCTGCAGCGCCCTTCTTCCCAACCGAAAGCCCCCGGGTCCTCTCCTACCCCCGGGAGGAAATCTTTCATCCAGCACCCTACATACAGCGGCGGGGCTGGTTCCAGGTTTAAGCGGCCTTTAGCCGATGACAAGGAAACTCCTCCATCTTCTCGTCAGAGGTTGGAAAGTGCGACCCCGCCACCTCCTCCTCCTCCCCCTGCGAGTTCTCCTTCAAGGGATAACTCTCAAGCCATCCCCGAGCAGAGGGAAGAGGTGCGCTAACCATGTTGCTTATTACTACTTTTTTCCTCCATCCTTCCGGATAATCTTATCTTTGTTTGAATTTTGTAGACCACTACTTTCGCCGACTCTCTCCTGGCGGATTCACAGCTGACGGACGCGCTCAACCGGACATACTCGAAGTATAGCGCGGGTTTGTTTGCTAAGAAGGAGAGGGAACTCCTTGATGCCCGGGAGAAATTGGCCGAGCGGGATGACCTGGCCGCCCGACTGGAGGCTTCTCAGAAGAAGCTAGCCGAGAGGGAGAAAAAGCTCTCCGAGAAAGAAAAGAAGCTGGCGGAAGTAGAGAAGAAATATTCTTCTCTTAAGAAGGAGAAGAAGGAGGCCCAGCTCGAAGCCTTGGACGCTGTGGTTCGAAAAGTCCTCCACTCTGCCGATTTTGACAAGAGACTGGAGGGCATCGCCGCCGCTGCCAGTGCTGATGCATGCCACGAGATGTATCGCAGTCTGCGGGGTTGGCTCCCGGGACCTGCTCGCCTTGAAGCACAAGCATCCTATTATCGTCCCAAGGCGAGCGATCAGCTCAACTATCGCTGGAGGTCTCTTCAGGAGGCCAACCTGGAGAATCTGGTACCCCAGTTGTGGGATTCCCTGAAGATGTGTTCCCGGGCCCCTTCAGCCTCGGACATTAAGAGGGTCAAGCTTCCGGGGGTCACCGAGGCTGCTATCCCTGAATCCCCTGGCCCGGAGTGCTTCAACGCCTACGGGGTGGTCCCGGAGACGCCTCACTGGTCCGAAAGTTACCATGAGTTCTGCGCTATACCTGACAACTTTGGATATCAGGCCGTTGAGGAGGGGACGGGTGAATATGTTGTGGGGCTTCCCAGGGGGCAGGACGACTTGCTCTATCAATCCCGGAAGTCTACCCGGAAAGTGGGATTTCCTGAGCGCCCGGAAGACGAGCCAAAGGTGGATGCCCCTGCCTACTGTGGTCCCAACTGGTCTGACGCGGACGTGGCTGAGCTGGAAAGGAGGTGGAAGGGCGCTCATACTACCCCGGGGGAAAGAGGCCCGACCGAGGATAATGTATTCCCCTAGACTCTAGTATATTTTTTTTTTGTAGTTTTAAGTTTTTTTTTTGTAATCTTCCTCCCCGGGAGGCATATGTAGAACTTGGCCTTGGCGCCCATTTTGATTAATATAAGTTCTACCTTTTAATTTGATGAAGTTATTATTTTTTGTATTCTGAGCACCACTTGGAAAGAGATCTCCCGCGGGGATCCGTACCTTTTGTTTTCCCTCACCCTAGTTGTTCTTCCGGGACCTACTTCTCTCTCCCCCGCGCTGGGTGCCTCCAATGTTCATTCCTTCAAAGGAAGCTCGCTCATTGGAGGTTTGGAGGCGATCAAGCTATCCGGGCCATGTCTGAGGCTGGATTGTGTGCGTTTATTCACGAGTTCGGGTCCATCCAGGCATTGGTTTCATTTCTTAAAGCCATCAAAAACAAATTTGGCTCGCTGAATCACTGCTTTGACCTGGCTTCTGATCATATGCGGGAGGCCTTAAATTCTCACCGGACCATCGCCGAGCTGCAGGCCCTTCAGGACGATTCTCGCCATCGTACTGCCAAGGAGTTAGGTATGGTGTGGGGCGAACTAGAGCGTGCGCAGGAAAAACTTAGGACCTTGGAGACCCGCTCCGCCCAGAACCGACTCCTCTGCGACTTTGAGAAAGAGAATCGGTCCCTTACTCATAGGAATAGGGTCCTTCAGGATGCTCTACTAGTTACCCGGCTATCCTATCACCTGTTGGGTCTCAAGAACGGCTTAGTTGGGGTGTCTCCTCTTACCGACATTCCCGCCGGGGTTCGTAGGACGATGGAACGCATGGAGGCTAACCCGCAGAAGTTTGGTGAGGGAGCTCCTAATCATAAGGCCTATCTGGATGTCGTTGAATGGCATAATAAGATTGCTGCGGGAGAAGCTGAGCCCTATCCCTCTAGCCTTCGCCGAGTCCCTGCTCGGGTGGAGGTGGATGTGGCGTACGAAAGGTACGAGGACATGACTGTATCTATTGACCCGGTCGAGGTGGCCCGTCGGATAAGACGCATCCGGGAGATTGCCGACTCTGGAGTCACCACAAAGGGTGTTAAAACCGCCGAGGGTACTCGTATTAGCCGGGAAGAAAAGGGTAAAAGTGCAGCGGTCATGTTTCCTAAGTACAGGTTCGTCACCTCTACCGGGGTGAGAAGAATGCGCCTGGCGGAGCCACTTCCCGAGGGATCTGTGGTTGTGCCTATCCCTGAACTGAACGAAGAGGACGCTGCGCAACTGGAAGAGGAGCTTGCGTGGAATCAAGCCCCGGATGCCCGTTTTGCCGAAGATCTCCTGTCCTCTCAATTCTTCGGGGGGGGTTTCCGCCCGGGTAACCCTGAGGGTGCTTCCGGGTTAGGTCCCAAGTGGGTCTAGTAGCAAATAGATAGGAATACTTGTATGTAAAATTCTTATGTAATTGTCCTACCATGACTATGACCACGTATTCATGCGATTTGTAATTTAAAGAGGATTGAATAAAAATTGTTTCTCTGAAAGACCCTTTTCATTAACTCTTTCCTGTAATCATTACATTCTTTGATCCCCGGGCTTCATCCAAGCTCCGGGTCCATTCTAGCGGGGCACCCAAATGGGAGCTACCCATGGGTCCCTTTTAAGCAAATATTCCTCTAAACCCGGAACGAGGCCGAGCGTCGGGTTCTCTCTCTCTCTCCGGGCATATTCATGCTTCCGGGAGGGGTATATCCATACCTGGCATATTCATGCCTAGCATATTCATGCTTAGCGTATTCACGCTTCCGGGAGGGGTAAATCCATACCTGGCATATTCATGCCTAGCATATTCATGCTTAGCGTATTCACGCTTCCGGGAGGGGCATACCTATGCCTAGCATATCCATGCCCGGCATATTCATGCTTTAGTAGCTGTGGTATGATGCGGGGTGCTCTACTTCCCGTAAAACCTTCTCAGGTTAGCTACGTTCCATCTCCTGGGGATCTCCTTTCCCTGCGTGTCCTCCAGCACATAGCTCCCTCCCGGGTGTGCTTCCTTGATCTTGTATGGCCCTTCCCAGTTGGGTGCAAGTTTGCCCTCCGGGGCTTGGCGGCTCTTATCGTTCCTCCTCATTACCCAGTCTTCTGGGGTGAAGACTTCTTTCCGCACCCTTCTGTCATGGTACCTCTTTACTCTCTCTTTTACCTTGGCTTCCTGAAGTGCCGCATTCTCTCGCTTCTCTTCCAAGAGATCCAAGTCAAGGCGTCGTCCATCGTCTTCTTCTTCCGGGCGCTGATATTGAGTTCGAGGGCTTGGGATCCCAATCTCTGCGGGTATTACTGCCTCTGACCCGTACACCAAGCCATACGGAGATTCCCCAGTAGCTGAGCTTTCTGTAGTCCTATGGGCCCAAAGAACACTGGGTAGCTCCCAGATCCAATTTCCCCGCGCGCCTTCCAAGCGGGTTTTTAGTCCTTTGATTATGGTGCGGTTGGTGACCTCCACTTGCCCGTTCGCCTGGGGGTGGTACACCGACGTCAACTTCTGTTCTATACCATACTTGACACACCATGATTTGAAAGGATCGTTCTCGAACTGCGCCCCGTTATCCGTGACTATGACCTTCGGGATGCCGAATCGACAGATGATGTTCTTCCAGCAAAACTTGACACAAGTTAGTCCCCGTATGTTGGTGAGCGGCTCTGCCTCCACCCATTTGCTGAAGTAATCGATCGCTACGATCAGGTACTTGGCTCCTCCCGGAGCAGTCGGGAATGGTCCGACCAGGTCAATTCCCCATCTGCTGAACGGCCAAGCTCCTGTGACTCCGACTAACTCTTCCCGGGGAACATGGATTAGCGGGGCAAATGCCTGGCATTCCAGGCACTGCTGTACATGCTCTTCCGTATCTTTGAACAACGTCGGCCAATAATACCCCCGCCTTAAGATCCTTTTGGCCAAGGTGCGTGCTCCCTGGTGGCTCCCGTTAGATCCCTCGTGCATCTCCCGGATGAGGTATCGGCCTTCCAACCTCTCTACGCACTTTAGCAGAGGCTGGAGGTATCCTCTTTTGTACAGCTCCCCTCCCTGGATCACATACCTAGGCGCCTTAACTCTTAGCTTCCGGGCCTGGGCCCTATCCTCCGGGATGGTTCCTTCTTCTAGGTATGCCCGCATGGGCCTGATCCAGGATTCTTCCTCGTTCACCAGCATTACTTGATTGCTCTCCTGGTAGCTCCTCCTCCCTAATACTTCCAAGTATAACTTTTGGTCGGGCTCAGGTTTCAACTCTGAGGAAGCCAATTTGCTCAAAACGTCTGCTTTGCTGTTCTTCTCCCGGGGAACTTGAACCAAGTCGAAGGTTTTAAACCCGGCTATCAAAGGTTTTACTACTTCCAGATATTTTTGCAGGCTCCTTTCCCGGGCTTCATACTCTCCCTTTACCTGTTGCACCACAATTTGGGAATCACTGTGTGCCGTGAGAGTTTTGATGTCCATCTCCTTTGCCAACCTTAACCCTGCGATCAAAGCTTCGTACTCGGCTTCATTGTTGGTTGTTCTGAAAGTGAATTGGACTGCATAAGGATACTCCTTCCCTTCTGGGCTGGTTAGCAATATTCCTGCTCCACTGCCCCCGGCGTGCGCCGATCCATCCACATATAGCTTCCAAGCCGGGTCTGTCTCAGCCTTAGCCATATCCTCCGGAGTGTTAGGCGTCTTCTGTTCCTCATTTATCCTTGCTTCTGATTCCAACAGGAAGTCCGCTAGGGCCTGGCCCTTGATAGCCCTCCTTGGCTCGTACCGGATTTCATACTCTCCCAGCTCTATGGCCCATTTCATCATTCTCCCTGATGCCTCCGGCTTGAACATGACTTGTCTTAGCGGGTAATTGGTAAGAACCACTATGGGATGGCCCTGGAAGTAGGGCTTAAGCCTCCTTGAAGCATGCACCAGCGCCAGAACCAACTGCTCCAACTCAGTATACCGGGTTTCTGCCCCCCGAAGTGCCCGGCTAACAAAATAGATTGGGTGCTGCTTTCCATCCTCTTCTTTGATTAGTACGGCACTTACCGCCTCCCGGGACGCCGCTATGTACAGAAAGAGCTCCTCCCCCGGGAGGGGTTTCTTTAAAGTTGGCAACTGTTGGAGGTGCTCTTTCAGATTTTGGAATGCCTTCTCACATTCTCCAGACCACTCAAACGCCTTGGCCTTCCTGAGAATGTTGAAGAAAGGCAACTGCCTGTCTGCTCCCTTTGACAGGAACCGACTGAGGGCCGCGAGGGACCCTGTTAGCCGCTGTACTTCTTTCACCGACCTAGGGGAGGTCATTTTAGCTAAGGCTTCCACCTTCTCCGGGTTGACGTCGATGCCCCGGCTTGACACCATAAAACCCAAGAATTTCCCCGCACCCACTCCAATGGTACTTTTGGAGGGGTTCAGCTTTAGATTGCTCCGTTCCAGCTTTTCGAACATCTCCTCCAGGTCATTCAAGAAAGCCCCGTAAGCCCTGCTTTTAACCACCATGTCGTCAACGTACACCTCCATGTTTCTTCCCACTTGATCCTTGAAGAGTTTGTCCACCATTCTCTGGTACGTAGCCCCCGCGTTCTTTAGCCCGAAGGGCATCTTCTTGTAGCAAAAGGTTCCAAAATCGGTGATGAATGAGGTTTTCGCCTTGTCCGCCTCATCCATCTGCACTTGGTGATACCCTTTATGTGCGTCGAAAAAGGCCAGCACCGAATACCCCGCAATAGCCTCTGCCAGCCGGTCCAGATTTGGGAGAGGATAGCTGTCTTTGGGGCAGCACTTATTCAAATTCGTAAAGTCAATACACATGCGCCAGCTTCCATCGTGCTTCTTTACTAAGACCGGGTTAGCTATCCATTCCGGGTAGATGATTTCCTCGACCACCCCGGCTCTCTCCAGCTTCTTTACTTCATTCTTTATAAATTCTGCTCTTTCCGGTGCTACAGGCCTTTTCTTCTGCCTGATGGGTTTAGTTGCAGGGCTTATGTTCAACTTGTGTACCCCAACTCTGGTAACACCCCCACCATGTCCTCCGGGCTCCACGAGAATACTCCCTGATATTTGGCCAAAAGTTCCTTCAGTGCGCCTTTTACTTCCTCCGGGAGGTCTTTTCCCACCGTGACCGTCCCTTTGTCCGCCACCTGCATCTCCTCCAACTCCTGGCGGGGAACTTCCCCGTGTACCACCCCTACTGCTTTCTTTGCGTCCAGCACCGCCGTCATCATGCAACTTCTTGCGACTGCTTGACTACCCCGCACGACCGCCACACCTTGCGCAGTGGGGAACTTCATCGTCAACAGATACGGACAACTCGCTGCCCGGGCTTGAGTTAGCCATGGCCTTCCTATGATCACGTTGTACGGCGAGGGTGCATCAATAACCGCAAAGTTGCATGTCACCGAGACCCTCTTGCTCCGGTCCTTCTCATCCACCATACACACTGCGAGGGGAATAACACCTAGTGGAACTTCGGGTTTGCCCGTGAACCCTGAAAGGGGAGATAAGGGAGGTTTAAGGTTCTGTCTCCCAATTCCCAACTGATCGAAACAAGAAGCGAACATGATCTCCACGCTGCTCCCATCGTCCACAAACACCCTTTTGACCAAGAAGCCTTCAATCTCCGCCGTTACCACCATCGGGTCCGAATGGGGTATCTGCGGCGGGGCTGCATCCGCTTCAGAGAAAGTGAGAGCTTCATCGGGGCGAAACCTTTTCCCCTGAACCTCCCCCGGGGGAACATACCGGGTCCGGGCCCGGATAGCGGAGACTGACTGACATGCTTCTCCGACTTCTCCACTGATCACGTTGATCATCCTGTTGGGTATTGGGGCCGGCTCTACTGCTTGGACCGGCGCGGCGGCTATGACGGGCCTCCCCGGGGCCCTGTTACCTTGGTTGCCTTGGACTCTTCCGTTTCCTCTCCCCGGGTTAGGTCTCCACCTCCTGCGGGGCTGCTCTTGAGGCTGGTCCCGGGGGTTCTCCTTCTTTACCTCCGCTGCCACGCAATCTCTCAACTGTCCCCGTTCTATCAGTCTTTCTATCTCGTTCCTCAGCATCCTACACCCCTCTGTCGCATGCCCATAAGACTTGTGGTAGGCACACCATTTGTCCGCGTTTTCCCTAGACGGGATCCCGTGGATGGGCAATGGATCCGGGAACAGGTCCTTGTGGATAGCATGAATCTCCGCTCGGGACTTGCTGAGCGGGGTGAAACTGTCCGCCCTGGCACGGTTTACCAGTGCGGGAGCGGGGTTCCTTCTACTTGGGTCTGCCATTCTCCTTCTTTCTATCTTATCCGGGAGGAATTCCCCAGATTCTTCCTTTCTCTTCCGTGTGGCATCATTAATTGCGCAGTATAGTTGTACCGCCATTTGCAAGTTGTGAAAGGTTTCCGGGATATTTTCCATCAATTTCTGGAACAGCACCATATCCCTCAAGCCATTTATAAATCCGCTAATCACTGCCTTCTCCTGCTGCTGCCTGTCGACAACCTTCATGCTATCGTCCATGTACCTTCGATAGTATTCCATTGACCCTTCTGCAGCCTTCTGCCGGGTAGCCAAAAGCTCAGTCAACTGCTTTCCTTCCTTCTTTAATCCGGCGTATCTAAACAGCAGGGCCTTAGAGAAATCGTAATAGTCTCTGAGACTTTCTCGAGGCAACGAATCGAACCATGAGAGACAGTTTCCTCTCAGGTAACAGCCTACCAGCTTGCATCTTAATTCCTCCGGGAAGTCCCTTGACACCATTAGGTTCTGGTACGTCCTGACAAACTCCTCCGGGTCTGTCTCTCCATTATATGTTGGGATTCCCTCCGGGGTCCGTAGGCCCGGCGGCCATGGGTACGCGAGCACTCGAGGTACCCAAGGGGAGGTAGGTTTAGCTCCGTTTCTCCCCACCAGTTTGTCTAGCCGAGCCTCCAAGGAGTTGGGGTCCTGCTGTGCCACCTGATAGCCCCGCATCCTATCGTCCTCCCGATAGTATCTCTCCGGGTAACCGAAGTTCATCCCCATTGGTCCATACATGGGTCCGGAATACTGGATCGGGTTTCCCTGGGTTCCAGGGGCCTGATACCCAAACGGCTCTGTAGGCATGACTGGCAAGTCATACCCGATTTGTCCCGCCCCCCAACTGGAACGCGGGTAATAGGGTGGAGCATGTGGAACCAGATTCGATTGTTGTCCCGTAGCCGCTCCTCCTCCAACCCCGAAATTCTGAGGGAAAGAGGGTGGGACGGTGGAGGAATTTACACGCCCCCGTAGCTTTGGAGGCTGAACGGCTCCGTCCAAGTCAATAACCTCTCTTTGGTACCCCCCTAGAGGACCTGCCTGGTTCCTCCCGGGTTCCCTTCGCCTCAGGCTTTCCCGGGTGGAGAGTACCCACTGGCGGTACAACTCCTTGTTGGCTCTCATGAATTCCAAGGCCGCCACTTCCTCCGTGCTAACTAAGGGCTGCTCTTCCTCCCGGGCTTCAGGTCCCTGGTCCCGGGTGTTGCCATCCCCGGCGAGCCCAAGCCCTTCCTGCTCATCCTGGTATTCTCCTTCCGAGTAGGCTTCGTCGGAGGCAGTTTCAACGTGGCCGTCTTGCGGTACCCCTATCTCTCGCTGGTGTCTAGCCTCCTCCTGCAACTGCCTTAAGGTCACCTCGTCTCCTGGGGGTGGAAGAGAATCCCCCCCTGAAGGTGCCGCGTTCTTCTTAGGGCGCCCGCGCCCTCTCTTTGGCGACTCCATCCTGCGAAGGTGGAAAGGTCCCACCGGGCGTGCCAATTGATGCTACCAAAATCCGTCCGTCTCCCGGGAGTAGACGCTATCCGGGTCTCCTTCTTGATCAGCCCGCTTCAATCCTGCAAAACAATCCCCGGGAGGCGTCCCGGGGAAGAAGCTCCGGCGTGATGATGAGATGGGGATAGCGGAGAAGGGAAACGTACGGAAGGTGCTCTCAATATAAAGTAGAGAGATATAAGTCACATACCTTGTTCACTGTTTGAGACCACTATTTATAGTTGAGGTTGTCTCCTTTGGATAAGGTTCAGGACCACTTCTCCTTGTCGCTATCTGCCGTTCTTCTTGTCCGGACGTGCTCTTCCCCGGAAAGGCACTCCTTTCTTGATCCCGGGCCATGGGCCCCTTTCCTGGCCCAAAGCCCCGTTGGGCCGGTATTATCAATTATTTAAACTGATTACTCTCTTAGACAACATTTGGTCACCAAACTGCATTATTGGTTGTTCGGTTATGCTAAACTTCGTTCAGAATAGTCTAACAAGTTTGTTAATGTTTGTTCTGTTCATGTTATGCAATTTAGCGTTTAGCTCTTGAGCATTTTAATTTCTGCCACATGATTTCACCTGGAATATAGAAGAGTTATAACTCCTCACGAAATAAATGTTTGAGCACATGAACTAAATCCGATGGCCGAAAGCCTGAAAGTTAGTCCGATGGCAGAAAGTTAATCTGATGGCAGAAGATTAATCTGACGACCTGAACTGTCGACTAGATCGCGAGCGAGCGTCAATTTGGCAGAAGGCTGATCGAAGGTCGAAAATATTGTTGAAGGGAAGGTTTTGGAAGATAGAGAATCACATTGGGAATAAAGTTAATTTTGGAAGAGGCTGATCCTCTGCGCAAAGATTCTACGCAATCTTTACGCCAAAATGGTGTCGAATATATTTTTGACGTAAACACATTTATTCACTCACTGTGTTGGAGATATTTTACCAATTTTCACATGTTTTTTACGTAAACACATTTATTCACGGTAGTTTAAAACAAAAGCAATGATTATACTAATGTGTTTGATTATATAGAAATATATATTATTCATTCAGAGGTTAAAATACCTAATTTTGAGATAATGTTTGGGATGAATGTTCATGACTGGGATAAGAGTTAAACATCTATTATTATTAAAAAAAATCCAGTGGCTATGTTTATAAAATTACCCGAGTTCCAAATTCTGGAGATGAGATTTGTGATTCATGGTTTGATTCTACCATCAAATTATTTGTGACTCATGAGAATTATTTGGCTCACTCTTCATATTGCTTGAACTAGAAATTTGATAAATAACATCAAATCAACAAAAATATTTCATCAACGATAATAACTATTTGGCTCACTGGGTCATATTGCTTGAACTACTAAATCCATAAACATCAAATCAACAAAATAATTTACCAAAAAAACAAATCATACGTACTTCTAGATTCTAAGAAAAGGCAATTTATGCGCTGGTATAAAAGGATGGAACGTTAAAGATTGAATAAAGAGATGATAAATCCAAACGTCAAAATTAGAGGGAAGGAGGAAAGTCAGCTCAGAAAATAATTAAAAGGAAAAAGTAAAGGCTATTAGTAACTATTTACTGTAAAAAGGTAAATTGCGTACGTTTTGCGCAGAATCTTTTGCGTAGAGGATCCGGAGCGGGAAAATGATTTCCTTAAAATTTAATTAAATGAGAGTTGACTTTTACTTTTAATTAATAGAAAGGCTGCATTTAATTCTAGCCAACAACTTAAAATTCAATACCTAAGATTAAAAGTTCTCACCATAAGAGGGGTTCTTATTTTAAGAGAATAAAATGTGACCCCTTAACTAGTTAATGTATTGTTAAATATCAATTTTGGTCGTTAATTTCAAAATTTTAATATCAAATCTCATTTACCTTTATTTTTTTATTTTTAAAAAATGTAATTTTGAAAAATTACTAAAGTACCCCAAACGGAAGTCAATAGCTCTAACGGAAATAAACTTGGGGCCATAAATGATGCACTTTGATTTTTAGGGGCCACAAATGCTGCACTTTATTTTTAGGGGCCATAAATCTTCTTTTTTACATATTTATAAGACTATATGATTTGAAAAAATAAGACTATATGATGCTGCACTTTATTTTTAGGGGCCATAAATCTTCTTTTTTACATATTTATAAGACTATATGATTTGAAAAAATAAGACTATATGATGCTGCACTTTATTTTTAGGGGTCATAAATCTTTTTTTTTACATATTTATAAGACTATATAGATCAAATACCATTTAATCTATATCTTATATAAGACTATATGATTTGAAAAAAAAATTATTTAAATATTTAAATAATAATGTAAAATAAGTTATACACATTTTTAAAATTTAAAAAAAAAATTGTTAAAGGAAATAAACATGAATATGCATAGTTCGCATTTGGAGAATGCAAACTAAGCTTAATTCACATTTGTAGAATGTGAATCATGAATAGCCACGTCATTTCCAAATCCAACGTAGCTGTCAATTAAGAAACTTTTTGTAAATTTAATTTAAAATAAAAACTCTAGAACTAGATATATAAAAATTTTGATCCCAAAATTTGAAAGTTTTTTTTATTTTGCCCCCACTTTTGGAAAGAATTCCTTAGCTGTTAATATTAGATAGCTTACTAACTAAGTCTTAGAGCTTCTAGATCAGTCTTAGCTTTGGCAGGTAGCTAGATAGATGGACTCATCACAAGTGTATATATAGAGAGCAAAGGTGTACAGATTCATTGAGATTATTTAATCAGAAAATCTTCCCCAAAATATCCTCTACTTTTTCTACTGTGTGTACTTTGTGTGTGTGTTCATAGTGTGGATCTGATCTGATGAATCTATGAAAATCTTCAAGGCATTCCATTATATATGAGAGGAAATTATAGACGCCGGAATAGTTGTGTAAAACAAATGTCTGTACCACAGTCAAACCATCATTATGTTTTTGGTGGTACTGAAACAGAGCAGGAGAAGCAGCTCAAGAGCCAAATCCAAGACCTGAAATCCACTGTCAGCTTGTTAAGAACTGATCAGGAGAACCTCAACTCCACTGTCAGCTTCCTCCGATCATCCTGGGAAAGCCCTCTCGTGTCTCCACCGCCTTTCACCGACGTCGTTTTGGTCGCCGCCGACGATCCCCTCGCACGCTCCATTCCGGCCAACCGCGCCGTTCTGGCCAGCCGCTCACCGGTTTTCCGAGTAATGCTGGAAACCGAAATGGAAGAAAGCGTCACCGGAACCATTAGCGTTGGCGAGGTGTCTTATGAAACTCTTGGAGTATTCATCACCTTTTTGTACACCGCTGAGGCTAATAACCTTGACGAGAAGATGGGTCGTGATATCCTGGTTCTGGCTGATAAGTACCAGGTTTCGCATTTGAAGGCTTACTGTGAGAAGTTCTTGAAGTCGGTTCTGACTTGGGAAAACTCGCTCCCAATCTATGCATTTGCTTGCCAATACAATTCAAAGCTCTTGCTTGCTGAATCCTTGTCATTGATATTAGCTAATATGAAGAAACTGTCCAAGAGGGAAGACTATGCTCAGTTTGTGGAGAAGGATCCCCGCATGCTGTTACAAATCTATGAAGCTTACCCCCATTATTCTGTCTTTCCACTATGAGATTGGAATTAAGAATTCTATTGGATTGGCTGTTTGTTTTGATTTTCTTTCGAGATTTCTTTGTTTGAAGTTTTGGGATTCTATTATGTATCTGTTTTTTTTTTTTTTAAGTTTCTATTATTGTATCTTTTTGGAATTCGCTTTGATTTGTTATTGTGCAATGTAACAAAAGAGCCAACAACGTAATTAAGAAGAACATGTAGTTGATTTCCTGAATTTTTTGTAATTATCAAAGTCTTTGCGTTTGATTTTGAGCAACACAAAAAAGATGTCGAAGAGACATGACTATGCTCAGTTTGTAGCTGAGGACCCTCTCATGATGTTACAAATTCATGAAAGCATGACTCCACCAGGGGCTAAAAGGCAACTCGTTTGTCTGCACCATCCCACTCGTCCGACACTAAAAGTTTAACCACCATAAACCAACACCAGAATCCGCTGACCGGTACAATACTTGGTGCGCACCAAGGAATTGCTACGCAGGAAATTTCCACATACCGCCCCACCAGTCCGACACGGAAAATTATGATCACCCTCGGCACGTTCCAAAGACCTACTATCGAAAAAATCCCTACTATTAAGACTCAAGGCCTTGACTATGGACTAATAAAATCAACGTCTCAACGTCTGGATAAACCTGTGTGTCGGTTTTGAAACGTATCTCCACCGCCATCAATAGGTGTGGTGCAACGTAATATTCAGTAGGGGTGCATATATATGCATGGGTAAAGAATAGTATTTTGTGGTAGGAGATATTTTTGTTTGGGACGTAACTGGTTCTTAATTAGGATAATTTTCATTTGAGATTCGGTGGTTAAACGTATTTTTTTCTATGGAGTTTATTTTGTAGTTTAGTCATATACTCTTATTATAATATACAATACATTTGAGTAAATCCAATTTAATTACTCCCTCTGGACTCTTTATTATACTCAAACATGCTCCGACAAAATTGACCATAAAGAGTGCAGATCTAGCTGGTACAACAGAGGGAGTATGTTAATTAAGCATGATGTAGGTTAAGCTTAATCTATTCTATACATCTAAGACATCTTACTTCTTGATTAAGTACGCATAACTTGCATTGATTGTTTTGTATGGTTGGTGGTTTAAACAAGTTTCAACATTCAAAATAGAACTGCTAGGAGGAAGTAGCCCACACCACAAATTAAATTTGTGGCTTATCCCATACAATTAAAACAGTCCAACATTTGGTAGCTCCTTATTTATCCAACCCCGTTGACCAAGGCCTTTGCTTTACCTATGATATTATTTCTTATGTTTATGTCACTTATCAAGAACCTACTAGAATAGACGTTATTTTTATTAGATTAGACGATGGGTCCAGACGGGGAAGGTTGGAAAGTTTTCGGTGGTTTTAAATTTTTAATACGATCGAATCAAGTAATGGGAGAGCCTACATCTATTTTGGGCAAATTTGAGGTGAATTATCTATAGAGGGTCATTTATATTGTACATTTACAGTTGTTCGGCTTCACTTTCATCAGAACTTTCCTTATATTTCGAATGTTTGAAAGTATGAAATGTCAAAAACATTCTTCCAAACTCCAAAATAAGCCATCAACATAGTATATATACATTTTTCGTCAAGTAATTGTTAATAAATTGATCATGTATACAAATCCTAGCAGCTAAATGGTAGGAATTTCTCTTAGAAAATTTCTTGTAAGCACAAAAACTCAATAAGTAACTATTAAGAGTTTTCTCTTGAACATTGTAATTCTCTTTCTCATCAACTCGTGGTATCAGAATAACAGAATTCTATATGAGAGGGATATTGACTGGTAAAAGGTCAAGGAGGTAAATACAAAAAGACAATATGTAGGATTATGCTTGTATAATGATGAGACTAGTACTTGTGAAATGAAAAAATATATGAATTCTAAAAAACTATAAATATGGAGCGGTATTAATTACTTAATATGGGTATACATTAATAATAACTCACAATTGTGCTCATACGTACATTGAAGAGGTGTGTATTTCTTCTCTTTATGAACTTACAAAGCAAAACAAGAGCGCACGATGAGGAGATTTATTAAACTTAATTATATTACCATTTTAAAAAATAATTAGATGGAAAGAGCATAAAGTATTCCTAGCTAGTTTAGCATATGC
Organism: Cruciata laevipes; assembly: GCA_963678965.1. Taxonomy (NCBI): domain Eukaryota; kingdom Viridiplantae; phylum Streptophyta; class Magnoliopsida; order Gentianales; family Rubiaceae; genus Cruciata; species Cruciata laevipes. The sequence continues at coordinate 1,760,672 of OY787634.1, read as the reverse complement.
TAATTAATACATTTCCATCCGTTAACCACTCAAAAACGCCTACTTGATTCAATGACGAACGGTTATCTTCCTAATTCCAATTGCACATTTTCTGGATAATTATTATAAATTAAGTCAACAAAATACTACTCCCTCTGTCTCACCCAAAACTGCACAATTGACTTTTCATGGTCTTCAATGATCGTGTTTCACCATTAATATATTTAAGTACATATAGAAACAATATATAATTTTTTTTTGAAAAATAGATGTTATAATGAATCTATTGATATCTCATATAATAGTTTTATCATTTATATATTGACCTATAATTATAGTTAAAGTTTCCTAAGTTAGACTCTGAAAAGTCAACTGTGCAGCTTGAGGTGAGACGGAGGGAGTATAGTCTTCATCCGTTTGCCGTATCAAACCCATATCACCACATTTATTTCATTTTGGTTGTTTTATGTAGTTGCATCTACCTTTCCCAAATCGTCCAACAGTCCAATTATATAAACCCCTCCCTTTCCTCCCATGATCACACCATATCATTTCACATTCTATACAAGTTTTCATTTTTAACATTATGGATGCCACTAATACCAATTCCGCCGTCGCTGCAGCCATGAAGATGACTGGAGGTGACGGCGGAAAGGGAAGAACACAGTACGAAGTACAAAGTGTAAACCTAAAGCACATAAAACTAGGTTACCACTACCTCATTTCTCACTTGTTAAAGCTATGTTTGATTCCACTTGTTTTTGCCATGCTTGTCCAAGTCTCCCAAATGAGCTGTGAAGATATCATAAACCTATACAACCTCCATCTCCAAATAGACCTTGTCTCCACCATGATAATATCCTCCATCATCGTATCCGGATCAACGGCTTATATCATGACCCGACCCAGACCCGTTTACCTAGTCGACTACGCCTGCTACCGCCCGCCGGATCATCTCCACGTCAACTACCGCCGCTTCATCGACCATTCCCGGCTCACCGGCGACTTCGACGACACTTCTATGGAGTTCCAACGTAAGATTCTCGAGCGCTCTGGGCTCGGCGAAGAGACGTACCTCCCGGAGGCGTTGCACTGCGTGCCACCACGCCCCACCATGGCGGCGGCGCGTGAGGAGGCCGAGCAGGTGATGTTCGGCGCGTTGGATAATCTGTTTGAGTCTACTGGGGTGAAGCCGAGGGATATCAGCGTGCTGGTTGTGAACTGCAGCCTGTTTAATCCGACGCCGTCGCTTTCCGCCATGATCGTGAACAAGTACAAGCTCCGGGGAAATATCAAGAGCTTCAATCTCGGCGGGATGGGCTGCAGCGCTGGCGTCATCGCCGTCGATCTCGCCAAGGACATGCTTCAGGTATGATACAACGTTAAAAAAAAATCATTCTGACGTTATATTAAAATTCCTTAAATTGGCAAAATAATTTGCTTGAACGTTAGCCATAATTGATTAGAGACTTTAGAGTCATATCTGGAAAAACCGTGATTCTTCAACGAAAGAGGTAGAATAATTTTGAAGAGGGAAAAATCACCCTCTCTAAGCTAATGTAGCTTATAACGTTAATTTCATGTATCGGAATCCCATGGAAACAAATTATTATTCATTAAGAATGAATTAAATTGATTTTATGGTCATTATATTGATAAAGGGTAAATTTGTATTTACTTCACATGCAAGATTTCTAACGGTAGCTAGTACTAAGGATTACAATATAAAGTATTTATTATCATCAATTACAAAATGAAATCACTAAAAATGGTCGGAATCCATAATAAAAACAAAGAAATCAATTCGTACAAAAAACCACCTGATCATGATGATGATTGCATTGATGAAACATTATCAAATACTAAAATACATAGTGAAATGTCAAACGTATTTTTTCCTGATAATAAGTCAAACATATCTTATATAGTCATGAGACTGTGTGCTAAAAATAGGAACATAAAGGTCAACGGCAAAGAGTATTTGGTTAACGTTAACTCAACATATTTATGGTCTGTTTTTCCCGCTTCCCAGGTTCACCGCAACACGTACGCCGTGGTGGTCAGCACGGAGAACATCACCCAGAACTGGTACTTCGGCAACCGGCGATCCATGCTGATCCCGAACTGCCTCTTCCGCGTCGGTTGCTCCGCCGTGCTGCTCTCCAACAAGCCGTCGGAGAAATCCAGGTCCAAGTACAAGCTAGTCCACTCTGTCCGAACCCACAAAGGTGGCGAGGACAAAGCCTTCCGCTGCGTCTTCCAGGACCAGGACGAGGTCGGAAAAACCGGAGTTTCCCTGTCCAAGGACCTCATGGCCATCGCCGGCGAAGCCCTGAAGGCCAACATCACCACCCTGGGCCCGCTCGTGCTCCCCCTCAGCGAGCAGCTCCTCTTCTTCGCAACCTTAATGGCACGAAAGCTGTTCCCCAACGTTAAAATCCGTCCTTACATCCCCGACTTCAAGCTCGCGTTCGACCACTTCTGCATCCACGCCGGCGGGCGAGCCGTGATCGACGAGCTGGAGAAGAACCTGCAGCTCGAGCCGGTCCACGTGGAGGCGTCGAGGATGACACTGCACCGGTTCGGGAACACGTCATCGAGCTCGATCTGGTACGAGGTCGCGTACACGGAGGCGAAGGGGAGAGTGATGAAAGGGCAGAGGATTTGGCAGATTGCGTTCGGGAGCGGGTTTAAGTGTAACAGTGCGGTTTGGGAGGCTCTCAGGGATGCGAAGATGTCGGAGAGTAATCCATGGAGGGATTGTGTTCATAAGTACCCGGTTCAGATTGCCAACTGATGATGGATTATCTTAATTATATATATCAAGTCCCACTTTTGTATTAATTTTTGTTTTTATTTCAAGATATAATAATTAGTGTGAGTGTGGTAATCATTCATGTTTCGTTGCCAAAAATGTGTTTTGTTCCTATGCCATTTTATGTTAAAATACATAATATCATTCCACAATAAATAGAGAAGTTAATTTTATGTGCGACCAGTCTCAATTGAGCCTAATGACAAAGGTTTAACTTCTTACTTTTAATTTCGACCTTTTATATATTAATCACGAGCATTCAGTGTATATATGTTGATCTACTTACTTTTATGTCTGCAGGTCTTCTCACTTTCAAAACTAATATTTTACGTATTCAATAAGATCAAATAAGATTATGTACAAAACTACATTAAGTTTTACATTTTTTGTATAACTAAATAGTACATGTAGAAAATTTATATGCTTATATATTGGAGTATAAGCATTGAATAAATCATGAAAGTTAGAAAATTATAGGCTTATATATTCTCACCTCTTTTTTTTTTAGAGAAAGTCTTGGGTGAGACCTGTCCTTGTGGAGACCAAGAGCAGGGGAATGAGCATTTACTGTTTCTGTTTGATCTTTTAGTCAGATTGTTTGATCTTTCAATCAATGTCCTTGAGTATTTTTGTTTTGCCTTGATTTTTCAGTTAATTTGATCTTTCGTTCAATTTGCTTGATCTTTCGATCAATTTTCTTGATCATTTCCTTGGTTAATTTCACTAACGACAAATTCAATCAAGGAAATCGGCGGATTTAAACCTCACCAACGATAAATTCAATCAATAGCAATATCATATCATCTTTGGTCTCATTTGAGACATGTCTCAAATGAGAATTTGCCTTTTTTTTAATATACTTGTAAAAAAACTAGTCACGTCTTTATACCAACGTGATGGGTCATTTTTACAATAGGGCTCGAATGTGTTGATTGATGTGTGATTCGTCATCATTTCAACAAATAATTATGATAATTTGTCACTGTCAATAATAAATATGCCAGCATGAAGACCGGTACAACTATATATATCAATATCATGAAGATATCAATCATCATGATTGGTGCATTGGATATGCGAAGTACAATTTTGAATTTTGTGCGTAAACGTGAGATTATAGTTTTTAGCTAATTTTGTAATGGAAAACATAAAGCTGATAAAATATTAATGGTAATGAAGTTAGGCATGCACTTTCCAGCTGATATGAATTTAATATAATTAAATCGAACTTAACTAGAATTATTAAATTTAAAATAATACTACTAGCATATACTCATTCCGTCACAAATTAAACTGCGCACACATTTTTAGAATATCATTGACCACCAATGATTTTATTTTATGTAACAATGTCTATAAGTTTTAAGTTTATTAATAGAGCGCACTATAAATCAAACAATTTATTACATGATATTATATGTACGTAAATATTACTGTTTTCCATAACCGATTAAACTGCACACTTTGACATGTGAGTATGTGACAATATCATCGACTTATCAATATTCTCACTTGCTGATATTGTCACTTTCATTTCTAATCTTTTCACTTTTAAGTCTTAGTTCAGAATTTGTAAAAAGATCAGAAATGGGAATATAAACTAGTACATCCAACATCTTTTAGGTATCATTAATGTGGCAGCTAGGTGCATGTCAGAAGGCAGGGATCATTATAGTGACTAACGCCACTCAAAAAGGCAGAGATATTCAGACAAGAATGGTGAATCTGTTCAGCAACGTTCTGAGGCCCGTCGTGAAGATATTAATGAAAGCCGTCGGAATCGTGCCGCAAAAGGTCGATATCGAACTCGGCACCGTCATGAACTTCTGGGGGCCCAAAAACCCGACCCGGAAACCCGCCATCGTCTTCCTCCACGGCTTCTTCCTCGACGGAATCTTCACCTGGGTTTTCCAGGCGCTCGCGTTCGCATGCCGGTACGACGTTTACGTCCCCGACCTCGTTTTCTTCGGCGACTCAACCACCGACAGGCCCGAACGGTCAACGGTTTTCCAGGCGGAGTGTTTGGCCGCAGGTTTGGAGAGATTGGGTGTCAAAAGGTGCACCGTGGTCGGATTCAGCTACGGCGGGATGATTGCGTTTAAGCTGGCGAACATGTACCCGGATTTGGTTGAGTCCATTGTTGTTACTGGAACTGTCCTAGAATACACTGAAATTGTTAATGAAAAGCTGCTCAAGGATTTTGGACGTTCCAGGTTGTCGGAACTTTTGCTGCCGGAAACCGAGGCGGAACTCAAAGGGCTGCTTTCTGTCGGAAGTGAAGCAAAGCTGTTCACCAGTTGTCCCTCCTTCGTGTATCGACATTTTCTACAGGTTAATCACTTAATATTGTCATAAATTATCATGGTTTTTTTTAATTCTATAAAGGTTTCAATTTTATAACTTATTTACACATAGTTAAACATAGTGAGGTCATTTTCTTTTGAGCTTATCTGGATATCAAACTATTTCAGTTCAGTTCAATTTCATTCATTTAATTCAGTTTAATTCAATTAAGTGAAAATATAATTTAATGAAATTTAAAGGAATATGTCAAAAGAAAAACATTAATTTTATCCACAATAGTCAAAATTGGGGGATAGAAAACATGTGTATGTGTAGATAATTAATGTCACTCTTTTAACTTTTCTTGTTCAAGTATAATTTTTGGTTAAAGTTTTCTAACATTTTAAAATTAATCACTGGCTTTATTCTTATGTTTTCTGTGATTTGTAGGATCAGAATAGCATCTTTTTAGACTTTAATGCCTGATCGATTTTTGTACATGAATATTCGTTGTAGGCAATGTACCCATGCAGAAAAGAAAGAGCTGAGCTTTTAGATAAACTTGTTGTCCCAGATTCTGATGGTACAGTAATTACTTCTACAGCGTACGTTCAGGTATATTATCTACATCCACAACTGGTACTTGTAATAATGTTTCTTAAAGGTTAAAAATTGATTATTTAAGTCGGTTCAGATAATTTCACTTTGCTTTATTTTTTGTAAACAAGTTAAAAATTGTAATCAAATTAATTGGATTGAATTGGTCAGATTATCTAATTACAAATAATTAACAGTACGATCATTTTTGTAGTTTTTCTAACATACTTGATTTAATGTCCCAGAGGATAAACTTATTGTGGGGAGAAAATGACCGAATCTTTAACGTGCAAGTTGCAAAGGATATAATATTGTAAGTTCATTTTTGAAACACTCATTTTCAAGAACTTTTTTAGGAAGTTTTTTTACCATCAGTTTTTACTGTGAATTGGTAAATTTCATGTGCAGGCAGTTGGGAGATAGAGCCACCCTTCACTTGATCAACCGCGCAGGTCACATTGCTCTAATGGACCGCCCATGTTGTTACAACGACACTCTTAAGAAAATTCTCGGTTGATGTAATGCTGTCTTTTCTTGCAATGCTTTTAAACATATTACATTTGTTTGATTTATTGTAACAGATCGATAATTTAAAATTATATATCTTTAAAAAAAATTACTCATAAAAAAATAATTAATAATCCATTGTGAAAAAATAAATTAAATGTTTAATTGTGATGGAAGAAGTACTAATTCAGTTGAATATAACACAACATATATAAATTTCCTTGAAACTCAAACTATGAAAGAGGCCCTGTTTGCTAGAGCTTATTTCCACCATGTACTGAACTGAACTGAATTGAACTGAACTGAACTGAAGCAAAAATGATGTATTGAAAAATGGAATCAGCATAACTGAATTAACCTGAATTTCATCAATTACATTTTCACTGAACTGAACTGAACTGAACTGAATTGAACTGAACTGAATTGAATTGAACTGAACTGAACTGATCTACAGATAAGCTCTGCTAAACAGGGCCAGAGTCATATATATTGCGACATTGCATTTACAAGTTACATCGATCGAATTTGTCCTAATGAAACTATGTATACAAGGATTGTGTAATACATCTATTCTATTTAAAACGAATGCGGACGTTAGGAATGACGTCGGGGATAAGCTCCAAAGGGCGGTTGCAGGTTTTGGACATATCCATGGTAGTTTCGGGTCGTGGTCGGGACCCGACCCGAATCCCGCTGATGAAAGGATGTCGGAGCAGCCATTTAGCGGTTCCTCTGTTCTTCGGCATTCTCTTCAGACAAGCCAGCAGGAAGCTCTTTGCCTCCGGCGACAAATTGGACGGAATTTTCGGGACGCAGCCGCCTTTCTGAAGCTTCCGGATCACCTTCTCTGCAACATTCCGACCGGAACCTTCTTCCAGATCCCAAGGACAACGTCCGATCAGCATTTCGAGGACGATGATTCCGAGGGACCAAATGTCGGAAGGCGGTTCTTGGACATTTTCCCTAACCGCTTCGGGAGATAAGTACATTGCTGTCCCATTCCAGAACCGGTCCATCTTCTTCCTCTGCCTGTCTTCTTTCACCCCCTTGGCGAGCCCGAAATCGCAGATCTTTGCCCGAAATTCACGCTCTGATCCTCGTTGGTTTGTCGGAAACAGCAGAACATTGTCCGGCTTCAAATCGCAGTGGACGAAACCGGCTTCGTGAATCCCGACCAGCCCTTCAACGAGCGACCTCGTGTGCCACCGGACCTCCGCTTCCGACAGCCCGCTGGTTCTTGTCCTAACCATTTCGATTCTTTCGTCTAGGGTTCCACCGGAGCCGTATTCGAGAAGGAGGTTGTACACCGCGGTGCCGTCGCGCTTCCGGGTAATTTCTGCTCCGAAGCAGGTAATGACACTTGAACAGCCGGAAAGATGGGTCAAAACGCTCCTCTCTAGCCGGAGAGTTTCCGAGCAAGTCATTTCCGCTGATTTCACGGCCATCACGCCGGGAAAGTCCGGGAAATATCTTGAGCACGTCGAAGATTTTTCTTTGGCGGTTGCCAAAAAGACGGCGCCGTAATTTCCTTCTCCGACCAATTTGCCTCGCCGCCAATATCCTCCTTCGCCGTAGCTCGCAATCTGCTCAGGATCCATTGAATTTGATCGAGAGAGAATGATTGATTACAACAAACCGTTCTGGCTAGGTTTTTGTTTACTCTGCCGTTTTTATAGCAATTACTGAACTAATCCGTTTCATAACAGGAAATGGATACTAAAGTAATCCGATTGACAACAGGAAAGGAATACTATCCGCTTGATGTTGGGAAAGGCTTACTAATTAATTCATTTTAAGTAATATTACCATTTAGGCTTACTAATTAATTCATTAATGTTAATGTTAATCCTTTGAGGAACTGGTTTTTACATTTTACTTTGTATTTTATATATTTTTGAATAATATTTTGGCAAAGTCTTATAAATATTATCGTTTAATTTAAGGTAATAATTAGGATGAGGTAATAATCAGTGTATTTATTCACCTACTTTGTTCGTAATTATAATATTTTTTTGCTGGATTAAGTGTTTAAATAAAATAAAGGTGTGATTTTGTAATGCCAAAAAGAAAAACAAAAAAACAAAAGCTTGATGGGTTGAAATGTTTGTGGGTCCACTGAGTGAATCGGCCAGCCCAATATCTCTTCTAGCTACTTGTCCCATGGATCTTTCTGTCCCAAATAACATACATTATCCGGCCCAACTATTCTTTTTCATCGCCCACATGAATATTACATTTCCTCTATTTATTTATTTTTTGAAAAACAACATAAATTATTGGCTTATAAAAATAGACATAAAAGATTCCTCCCATTTGTAATGTGTGTTTTAGAAAAATAAAATGGACCACCACAGAAGTTCATAGTAATGGAAAATTTTAATGATCTATATTCCATACATAATATCATCGATTTATAACTTTAACCATATACTTCATTTACAAAAATGATTTTTTTTGTTCGGCCTGATTGATCTATCAACTTATTTTTTATTTTTAAAACTTTTTAAACAAATTATGCAGGCATCAACCCATGATCACTTATTATATATCTCAATTCACTAGTGGAATCAAAACTATAAATATTATTATTTCAAAAAAAAAACCTATAAAATGTATAATCACACATTCTTGGTTAGGACTTTTTGTTAAGGGGATACTCTCTCAAAATTTCTCAGCCCAATAGCTTTCTCTCGAATTATGGTCGTTATTTGACTTGATGTTCCCATACTTCCACTTATGGTGAAACTATTTTTTGTCAATTAAGCCATCATTATGTTTGAAGAAATAAACATTTAAAATCTAAGTAATGATGATAGTGTGAATTTAACATAATTCTGGCGGGATGGCCCAAAACCGTGTTGTCTCCAACTTAATTCACCAATCAAACTCGAGCCAGTCTATGCAAATTTTTGCTAACTTTACATTTCCCCCAAAGAAATATTTAATTAACGTCATAAGACAAGATATTAATTTTTTAAATAGAAGAAAAAACATGAAAATTAGTTTTATAATTTTATTTTTTATTCAATCAAAACATTTAGGTACGGTTTGACATGAAAATCTGGGTGTTGGGAGATTGCTTCAAACAAAGGGTTCGGAATTTATGGATCTTTGTTGTGCGTCAAACTTAGGTTGTTATTAATCCAGAATATGTTGGTCTAATATAGTAAAATCTATTTTGATGTTCATATTGGAAAAGTTTCGTCTTGATCTGGATGACAAATTTTCTATTGATCTCATATACTTATCATACTTAACCCCTAGAAATTTAGGTTTGAGAAAATAATTATCAGGTATCAAAAGGCGAGGAAATCAACAGTTATACACGGAATAATCATGTTTAAAGATTAATATTTACCCTTCTGTTTCAATTATTAATGTCCTATATAAACGCTCTCATTGAGGAAATGCAAATTGGGAAGAAAAAACTATTCATAAATGCTCTAGTTCATGTTTTTATAGTTCCTAATTAAATTAACTTAAATTTCATCAAAATTTAAATTTGTACTAATTAAACTAAACTGGACTAAATACCGTAAAATTAAGAGTGCGAAGCTTTTTTTAAAATAGACAATACATGCATGGGGATGGATTGAAACTTGAAAGCTAGGTTAGACTCACAAGATGTACGTATGTGTATACATATATATATATATATATATATATATATATATATATATATATGTATATCGGTTAGGAAGCCTAGTGCTAGTTGCAACACAAATATGTTTCTTTAGGTTAAAAACAAGTGGACATGTTGATTCGAGAAAAGGGATGGATTGAGGAATTTATTTTTTTCGGAAGATTAAAGTTTTATATATATTAAAGTTTTAAATAGTGTGTCAAGTTTTGTTTGTAAAAAAATTGAAGAAGAATATGAATAACATTAGTATGAAAATTCTATGATGGGGTACACACTTCATGCAAGTGCAAATGATATTTTGCCAATTTGCTTATAACTTAGAAGTACGTCAGTTTTTTTAATTTTTTTTTGCAAATGATATATCAATCCTAATATTTATGATAATATTATTCTAAATTTTTAGTAGTACTTGTAAACCAAATCGTTTTGAGATTTTCTTTGTCTCTGCTCTTTATGAATGAAATGCTTGAGATTCGATCACGTGACAACGTTGCATAGGCTAAAAACTTCCCATATCCACCTCGTATATTTTAATTGAAACATTTATTTCTATCCAAATATATATACTTTATATTTATTTATTATGTATCCCAACTATTTTAATTAAAACGGTCAGGGCAGAGCAGCTAGAGGCAAAAGCTGTATTTTTATAATTTTGGAACTAGGAGGTACTGGCACACAACCTTATTTTCGTTTTTTTAATTTTTTGAAAGTACATCTCATTTTAGTTGTTAAAAGAACAAGCCATTCAAGAGGGACCGACCTCTTAAATTTTGTGGAGAATTAAGCCATGATGTTTACTTGAGTTTTTTTTTTATAATTCAGGTCATTTAAATGTATTTATATTTTTTTCGTATAGTTCAGATAAATATATTTGTATTTTTTCAATTTTTTTCATTTAATTCAGTTCAATAATTTTAAATATGACTTTTTTACTATAGATTACGATGATAAATAATGAATTTCAAAATTATTACGGTTTAATTTATTTCAATTAAATATATTTTAATTTAATTCATTTCAATTCAGTTCGTCAAGAAACAACCTCACACACAATTTTAAAACCAACGAGAGGCTATATTTTTCCTTAACCTAACTTTATTTGGAGAATTAAATGAGTTAATGTAACAAAAAATAAAATAAAATGAAGTGCCAAGCACCTTCTTTATTTTATGTATTACATTCATTTGAACTTTATATATAGATTTTCATAGAGGGTATATGCCACACAACCTTAACCTGAATAAATTTTCTGATTTACAGTTTCCTTATTACTGTGTTAAGAATGTGTGCAATTATTAGCAGGTCAATTCTCATTTGAGACCTGTCTCAAATGAGACCAAAGATTATATGAGACTGCTATTGATTGAATTTGTAGTTGGGGAGCTTTAAACCTGCCGATTTTCTTGATTGAATTTGTCGTTGGTGAAATTGACCAAGGAAATGATCAAGAAAATTGACCGAAAGATCAAGCAAATTGAACGAAAGATCAAATTAACTGAAAAATCAAGGCAAAACAAAATACTCAAGGACATTGATTGAAAGATCAAACAAATTGACTAAAAGATCAAGCAGAAACAGTAAATGCTCATTCCCCTGCTCTTGGTCTCCACAAGGACAGGTCTCACCCAAAACTTTCTCTTTTTAGCAAGGAGGCCGAAAATATGCACTGTGAAAAATAAAATAAAAAGCAAGTATGCATTGTGGAAATGTCGCTAATATTTTAGCGACGCATTTGAGCGTAGAAAACTAAAAAATGCGTCACTATTAATAGATGCAACTACGCATTGTGGAAATGTCGCTAATATTTTAGCTTAGACAACTAAACAATGCGTCTACTAGTAAAAATTGGTTGTAGATTTGTAGCGACACTTCTAAATTTGAACGTGTGATGAGGTTTTCTGAACTACAAAGGCTCATATAATTCCCATTGCAGAAAACTCTAGTAATTGTAATATTTGTCATATGCTCCCGTAATCCAAAATGCCATTCATGCTTTGAGCTAAGGTAGATCCACTGCATTATATGGGCTCAACTCCACCCTCCGTGATTTTGCATCCTACCTACTACATTATTGTATCACAATATATACAAAAATGGTTTATTAAAAGGATGGCTATAAATAGCAATCCTCATTATTATTATTTTTTAAAAAACAAACTTAATATAATAAATTAATGGCCAAGATAGTGATTACAAAGCGCACGACCTAAACCCATGGTCATATTATGTTCATTTTCAAAAAAAAAATGCTAACTTTATTAATACTAAAAAGGGGGAAAATACTCGTCGATTCCTCCTTCTTTAATGCCACTATTGATTCCGACTAATCTGTAAGCAAACACACCCCTTGATCATTCTCTTTGGTATTGCTTTGATAGCCCTCTAGTGAGTCTCAACTTGCAGCAGAGATGTAGAAACAAAGAAATTCGTGCCTTTGGCATGATCATTATTGTTAATAGCGGAAGTTGAAATAATAAAATGTAAATGAGAGATAAAAATATTACAAATATTATCATATTTAAAAGATGTTATAATGGAGAAATCAAATTACAAAGTGTACTATTATGAGGTATAATTCTATAATATACCAATTTACACATGATGATGATGGAATGTAAGAGCAAGTCCAAGAAAGCTTCTATTATAGGGGTTTTGCTATTTTTAGTGGTTTTGGTTGAAAAAATGCTCCAAGAGATCCCCTATAAAAAGTTCTCGTTTGTAGCTTTGGTTCTCTCTCTGTAACTTTGCAGAGAAAGAAGTAAAATTTTAGGGGATGAGTTTGAATAAAATATTATATTTTCTCCCTCCACCTCTCCCTTTCTCTCTCCCAATCCTTTATTTTTCTCTATTTTTAACTAAACATGATTATAAAATTAGAATATCTAAAATTGTGTATATCAAAAAATTATAAAAATCATATAGTATAAAAGTATGTTTTACCATGAACGTAACGAGATCGCATATGACTATATTTAGTTATATATATTTATTAATATAAAATAATCATAAGCTATAAAATAGGGGAACTGTTGGAGTTGATAAATCTGAACAAAATAATTTAGAGAAACCAAGTTTGCTCCCCTATTATGTAGCAAAGTTTAGGGAATCCCTTGAACTTGCTCTAAGAAAAATTATAATGAAGAGAGTGTAGGACCTTAGCAAAGATATCACTCTTATCTTGTTTAGTTTCCTGCATTGTTTTTAAATGCAGTTTGCCTAGGAACTTTGGACAACCCATCCCAATTCATGTGTACCAATTCATTTACACATTATTACAATCAAATAAATATACACTATAAACTACAAATGCTATAATATTATTTGACAAATAAAGTTGATGATAATGCATCCATCACCATATGAATTAACCTGTCCAATCATGCATGAAGCTTCATAATTGGCTCTATATCCCAACAAGTGATCAATTCCATGCATTGTGGATATTCACCCGTCCAATTTGGTTGAGTTTATTTCAGCACTTTTTAGCGGTCATTGGATTACATTAGCGTTTCGAACATGTATCAAAAGTTACAACACATATAATCACCATTCAGTTCAACTCATAGCGCAAACATCATTATCAACTTCATTGCTCTTTTATAATATCCTCATTATAATATCCATATTCATTCAACTTGCTTTTTAAGATGGAATTATGAGCAAGTGAATTTTATGAGATAGCATAGTTTTCTGTTGATGGTCGATCTAGGGGCTGGAAGAGAGTGACAGAAGAAGTGGGGTGGGGGGGAAGGAGGTCCCGATGAGTGTGGGTACAATCAACAAATGGTGATTTGAGTAAAAGGGTGATTGATATCTCCATATCAAAATTATGTGGGACAAAGAGGCCAAGGGACACAAGGAAATACACTGATTTTTCTCATCACCCTACCCCTTGATTTAACGGGCAGGAGTACCCTTCATCCTCACTGGATTTTCTTTTATTTTCATAATTCTCTCTAATTATTATTAGGGTGACATTTTATAAACATCACCTAATAATCATTCTTTCATCCTTTTCTATATCCTAATCCTAGGTCCCTCCTATGTCTTACAACTTCAATGTGTGTTTAGAAGGGATAATAATCAATGCCACGTTCTTGTTAAATCAAGATAGTGAAGAAGTTTACATGAATTTTCAAGACAGTTGCTGCTTATCCATGACATCATCGTCACTTATTCACGTGACGTCCAACACTGGTTAGAATCTTGCTGATATAGCGCGTTGAGTCCTTAGCATGCACTAGGTTTAGCTCTAACTACTTTTACGTATTGAAGGTAGTTGATTTGATAGTTGAGAGGGAAGTTATCATTTTAGAGTTTTAGTCATTTTGTAAGGTCGCCATTGCATATGCAAGAACAGAAGTTTTCATATGATTAGGATTAGAATTGATTACGAGGACATTCACTCTAAATTCTGCATAACTAATCACATCCCTAGTCGGTACAACCTAGTTCAACGCATCATGCCATTTTATTATAACTAGACAATGCCATTGTCATACTAAAATATATCAAAAGTATCTTTGCTAGTGTGATTAAGGTACGCATAACTTTTATCTAAGAGTGGCCAATGAAAGACGTCTATGTAGATATAGACAATATCCTTACCCCAAATTGTTAGAGACCAACAATAATTACGCGAGGTAGACATAAGCAAAGGTCTCATAACATGTTGCGATTTGACAACATTAAAATTACGTAAAACCGTATATATAAAAGCTTCTTTTCTCGCTCTCTTATCCACTAAATATGCAAAATGCAATTTTTATGTTGCAATCGAGGGCCAAAATGAATGAAGCAACTAAACATTTGGGGACCATTGCCCCTAAAAATTGACCACCCCAATAAATATTTGGTGATTATGACCTCAAAATCTTTCCCCGGATTATGTTGTCCCTAGAAATTTTGTTCATTCCATTCTATCATGGTCCTCTAGCTCCTTTTTTTCTTCATAGTTGAAAGAGTACCTCCTCAATATGTTTTCTTCTAGTGTCCACTATTCAAAAATTATATCCCAATTCCATCCAACTACCAAGAATACATTGATGAAATGTTATACCACATACTTTTTAGTTCTAGCCATTTTTGCACAATTTAACATTCGTTTATGGTTAGCCTTTTTGAGCTCTAAAATTCCGTTTTAGACTTACACCTTGCTTGAGCTCATGGATGGCGTTCTTAACTTTCTCCAGAAACTTTTACTTGCTCCACCGTATTAATCCCAATGAGAACTTAAGTTTTTCTGGAAGCGAGCTGCCGATTGCTTTAATCTAGTGTACTTCAAATCAAAAATTTTCCAACTTCCACTCCTTATCGCTGGATCTCGTTTCCGAAGCCGTCATAATGGATCATAGGCATAGAAACATGTCATAGGCCCTGTTTGCTAGAGTTTATTTTTTGCTGTATTGAACTGAACTTAAATAAATTTAAATTTACTGAACTGAACTGAAATAATTTAAAATATATTTAATTGAACTGAACTGAACTGAACTAAAATAAATATAAATACATTTTTATATAATTTAAACATAAAAACACGTTGAGGTGATATAATCTGAACTGAATTGAGTTAAATATCATCAAATTATAGTGCAGATGATATGAACTTATCTAATTGGACTGAATTGTTCTGAATTGAATTGAACTAATTAAAATTAGTCATATAATGAAGCATATTATATTTAGTTGAGTCGATTTAAATGAATCACGATTCAAATAATTATATTGGAGTATATAAAGTAAAGGTTATGGTATATTAAAGAAATATATTGAGTTAAATATCATAGTTATGTATTTTTTAGGCGATATGAGTCATTGACTTGTATATCATAATATTATATTATATTAAAGAGGATATGAGTCATTGAGTTGTATATCATAAAATTATATTTCAGAGGATCTGAACTGATCTGAACTAAATTTATCTGAGCTGAACTGAACTAATTAAAAATAGTCATATAATGAAGCATGAACTTATATTTCATTCGAACTGAACTGAACTATTTTAACTGAAGCAAAAATAATGTATTGCGAAATAAAAATTGAGTCGAATAATATAAACTTTTAGAGACAAATTATTTGAACTAAACTAAACTAAACATACCTAATAAAAAAATTAAGTAAAAAAAATGTTTACAAAAATTAATTAAAAAATAAATATTTAGGAATACACTGAACTGAATTTAACTGAAATAAATTTAAATTTATTTAACTGAACTGAACTGAACTGAAATAATTTTAAATATGTTAAACTAAACTGATCTACCGATAATTTCTGATAAAGAGGGCCATAGACTATTATTTTTTAATTTATTTAGTTTAATTTAGTTAAGAAAGGCATGTGAACGAATGAACTATTATTTTTATTTTAAAATTTAGTAATCCAAAAATTTGAAGAAAAAAGAAAACCATTTAAAAACAAAAGGAGAGACGGGGGGTCAATATCTTTGTGGGTACGGACGATTTGGTCCTTGAAAGGACTCTGCCAATCTGCCATCATAAGAGCTGTAATCGGCGGTGTATACACTTGCTAAGTTTGCGCGTGGACTTTTCATTCCTAACAGTATTAATGATCGGAATAATGGGCAGGAAACATAACCCACAAAAAACCCGGAGACGCCATATTTTCCCAGTCAAAAATCCACGTCATTGACTGAGGTATCATTTTAACGGCAGAGATTACTGACACGTCGGAGAAAGGACCCCAGTGATTCATTTTATCGGGTTCTCATCGTATGGGCCACAATGCGGAAGCCCGGAGAGTGTTAATTGGGCCATATCTCTTTTGCTTCTCGGAGTGGTCTGAAGACAAGCCCACGTGGATGATCACGCCCTCTTGGCCCCACCCTCCATATGCCCTTTGTTATTGTTATTTTTATTTTTATTTTAAGAAAGGTGGTTTCAGCAAAATTTATGAAAAAATTGATTAAGAAACCATGAAAAACAATTAAAACAAGTGAAAATTTAAAGAGAAAGCAAACTATGACAAAGCATAGCAATGAAATGAAAGAAAATGAACAATTGTTGATGATATATTGTACCCTAGTAATGCATCCAATTGTTATTTTACATTTTAATGAAAAATTGAAAATATCAACATTTGATAGTAAGTAAAGTATGCATTCAATAGGTAATGATAAAAAATTATTATGAAAATTTTCATAAATAAAATAAATAAATAATGTTGAATATTGCTACGAGGAATACGAGAAAGAATAATAAAAGAAAAGTAAAGACAAGACATATATGTACGTGGTTCATCGATAATGTTAGCTACCTGCAATCTTGAATTCTTGATAGGGCGAATTGTAAGATTATTATCGATGATGATAGGTTATAAGACGGGAAAACACTATAAGTATTATACTAAATTCTAACCCTAATATGTTAACATATATGATGACTGTAAGAATCAGTTATTGAAGCGGCTAATGTATTTCAGACACAACACCAACAAAATTATCATGTACTCGTTAGATTCACAGTAAAATAATTTTTCATAGTATTAAATTATTTGATTAATAATATACACTTAATTAAAGAAGATATTAATAGTCAAGTATTTTAGGATGTAAAACCTAAAGTATAAACCTTTATTATAACGGATGAAGTAACAAATCAGCAATGTATGCTATAATTTGCGGAAGGAAGAATAGATGACTAAAGTATGGAGTACGACATAATGTTTTGATTTCTGCTATAAATTTGAGTTTGTTAAGTTTTTTTCATAAAAAAAAGCAAATGCCCTAAATAAAGAATTCATATAAGATGGAGGAGGATTAAAAAAGGGTCATTAATAACTCCGGCCGGTGGAGTAATCTTCCCGGCGGCGGTGTCAGTTGTCATCTGTCAGACTTTTTTTTTTCGCGATTTTCCACCCATTTATTTATACCCCAATCTCCCCATCTAAAACGGACCCTCAAAACGCTAGCTTTAAAGCTAAGAAAAAGTCACCATTTTTCACGCTCTCTTCACAGAGAATAAGAAAACCTACCATTGCTGCTGACACCATTTCCATTAACTTTGTTCGTCCCGAAAGTGCACGAAAAGTACCTAATCCAGTTACTTCAGCTACACACACTAAAACCTCCTGCCACACCATGTACGGCGCTGGAGTTGCGAGGATGAGCTTTCTGGAGCGGCAGCAAGCTCAGCTCAACGGCCTGCCCCGGCAGCAGCAGCTAATGGCGCCGCAGCATGCTTATTTCGGCGGCTCGACCAACCTGCAAGATTACTATACGGCCCCTCCTCCGGCTCACCATTTTCTCGGCGCGCTGCCGGAGACTTCTGAGCCGTGTTTCGGGTTCGGCGGCGGCGAGCTTGGAGCCCTTGCCGGATGCGGGCTGAGCTACGGCGTTTCCAGGACGGCCAGCTGCCCGCCGGCGGTGGCTGCAGCATTGGCAGAGGCGGCGGCGGCCGGGAAAGGAAAGGAGGCCGTGGCCGTGGTGATGCCGGAGAAGCCGAGCGCCAAGAAAAGGAAAGCTGAAAAGGCTGTACCAGAAGACCAAAGCAAAGACAACAAAAGGAAGAAGTCTGTCTCAGATGAAGAAAACAAGGTTAATAGCAAGAACAAATCCGAAGCATCGGAGACTTCGAAGGTTTCCGACGTTGTTCCGAGAACGGACTACATTCATGTCCGAGCTCGCCGCGGTCAGGCTACGGACAGCCACAGCTTGGCTGAGAGAGTGAGTCTAATCATCTTTTCTCATGGCTTCCTCTGTTTTCCCCTGTTTCTAACATGAGGTTTTGTGTATGCAGGTAAGGAGGGAAAAAATAAGTGAGAGGATGAAATATCTGCAAGATTTAGTACCAGGTTGTAACAAGATCACTGGAAAAGCAGGAATGCTTGACGAGATCATCAACTATGTCCAATCTCTTCAAAGACAAGTTGAGGTATAAACAACATTAAAACAGTCGATTTATGCAATTGATCATATGTTTTATGTGTGTCCTAATGTGGCCATGTTTTTCTTGGTTCAGTTCTTGTCCATGAAACTTGCTGTTGTTAATCCAAGACCTGATCTAGATGTCGTCCACAATATGTTTTCAAAAGAGGTACTGAAATCATTTCACAGAAACATCTTGTTTACTATTTGGTTCGATTTTGTAACCTTTTTTATTGATCAAATCTGCAGATTTTTCCTGTCGGAACATCTGAGCACCATGCAATTGAGGAATCATCGGAGATGAATGATCCTTCCAACTACCATTTTGCTTCATTGGAGCAAGTAGTTTCATCTTGTGGACTTGAAACCGACAAGAATCTATCCGACATAAGTGCCCCGGTTTCACTACCCGAGGCCCCGATTGAGCCGACCTATTTCAATGTAATCAACCCTTACCCAACATGGGATGCTGAGCTGCAAACCCTGTATGGTTTGGGATCATGTTCAGGTACTAGGTTTGCGGAAATCAATGATAAGTCCATAGTATGAAACTGGAGGCAAACTCTCTAACAGATGATAAATCATTACAGGGGTTGATGGAAGCAACAACGTTAAGATGGAGATGTAAATCGGGAACACGCTGAAACCCGAGCCTTTTCCTTTATATGAGAACATGTAACGTAAGTTATGTGTCTCAAACAGAACCGATAGCAAACCATGTAACCCGCTCCATACAGCGGGATGAATGCAGTTGCATTTTTGTTATTGTAAGTAAGTACCATGATGCTAGTAAATATTGTATGCATTCCTAGAAAAGAAGTGCAATTTACCTAAAATGGTCGTACTCATGAAGTTGACAAGTTGATACTTGTAGGGGTGGGCAAAAAAACCGAAAAACCGAAAACCGAACCGAAACCGAAAAATCCAAAATCGAATAACCCGAACCGAATTAAATAAATGGTTTTCGGGTATCCGAATTGATAAAACCGAATTATAAATATGGTTTTTGGTTTGGTTTCGGTTTTCGAAACTCAAACCGAAACCGAACCGAAAACCGAATTACAATTAATTAAATTAATTATTAATAAATATATAAATTAAATAAATATTTATAATACAAAAATAACAAAATTAGGGGACCATCTATAGGTTTTATTATCTATGAGTAATAAAAATAACCGAATTATGTTTATCTATAGGTTTTATTAGATTTTTGGCTTGAACCGTGATTGGATTTTTTTAGATTTAAAATTTTATTTAAATGTAATTCGGGTTATTTGGTTTATTCGGGTTAAACCGAAAACCGAATTCTGAATTCGGTTTGGTTTTTCGGTTTGTTCGGTTTGTTTGGTTCGGTTTCGGTTTTGAATTTTTTTTGAAAAAAACCGAACAAACCGAACCAAATAACCCGAAACCGAATAAACCGAACCGACGCCCACCCTAGATACTTGTTTGTTTGCAACTACTATCAAATGGATGAACATGAAAGCACCAAAGATCGAATCAAATAGTAGATTAGTGAGCAACAATGGTACCATTTTAAGGATGGAGTGAGACATGTAGATTAAGACACAGACACCGATAAAGACTAAATAAAAGTGTTTTTCATTTCCTCTACGGAATTATTACAATTATTTATTCTACAAAAATCAGTGGATTATTGCACAAGTTTGGAAGGGAAGAAAACTGTATCACTTTCCTCCCTTACCAAAAACAGAAATGGAGAACTATAGAATCATGAAGAAAAGCACACACACAAACTGAGGAATGAAATGTACATTGAACACTTCTAACAAAGGAAACATCGTACATAGTCATCAGTCATCATTCATCAACTGTACACAAACACCGAGAAAATCTTAAAGCTAAGTAGACATTCTTGAGGTTTGAGTTTGACCATGAACTCACTCACAGTCACATGACAAGCATTTCAGAAAGAAATTGCAGCGCACTCGTATTGTTTGAATGGATGCCAGCGTTCAATAAAGCAGCTTCACTAACTACTAACCTGCCTCCACGAACATGCTGCATTCATCAGCATAGAATTCCAGCATCATTAATTCACAGTAGCATTACCAACCTCTGCAATTTGATCAACGTCGTATTTTAAGAAAGAGAATTCATACTACGTCTAATGTAGAAAGCTTCAAGTTTATGTTATTACCTTTACCGGGTACGATGATTATAGGAGCTACTTTGCAGTTGTGAAAGCAGTACTCACTAACGCTTCCTTGCAATACACTGGTAAAATTGCCACAAAAAATATTAGTCATTTACGGATGAATAAAGGATGAAAAACAACACAAATATCGGGAAACACAAAGTGTAATTGAAAAATGACCTTTGAATTATGCCTCGGCCCCTAGTGCCCATTACAACAGCTGCGGGTTTCAGCCTTTCTGCTTCTCTGCAGATGGCCTTACCTGCATCTCCTTCCACTATTTTAGCAACAGTTTTCACCTATCGTTAACCATAAGAAGATTCATTAGAGCATCTAAGCAGGAAAAAAAAATCATAATGCTACCAATCAAAGGATGTCATGTACACCAATAATTCTAGAATTGTTATCGTGATACGACTACTTCAGAATTCATCAATTCATGTTGAATCTAGTTACTCGAGACAGTTAAGTGATGTACCGTGTGACATGAAATCAATACCTATCGTACCACAACTCTTTCAAATTCTGATTCAATGAACAAAATCTAATATGGTTCATGTTATAGTTTCGACAACGACACACTATACACTACATAGTTTCACACAATCACAGGGTACGAATACATGGATAAATCAACCTAAATCTAACAAGCTTGGATCATATTGACACATAGAATTCAGAACTTGTTGCAAGTGATAATGTAATCAAGCTAAGCCACGCTCATTCCGGCTGAATTGAACTAAATAAACTGATGGAATCAAATACATCGAAGATAAGTCGAAAAGAACAAACAACTAAGGCCTAACCATGGTGATCTCAAAGGCTTCAACAGAGAGCTCCTCCATGAGCTTTTGAGTCATCTCGTAAACAATCTCATTCTGCACACCTAAAAATCGAAGTAATCCAGAAAATATTAGCTCATTTTTGCAGAGATTAATAAAAGTTGAAAATTTGAGCATACATACTGGAGACGGCGTGAACAAGATGGACGGTGTCGGCGAGGCGGCAGAAATGCGCGATAGCCCAATCGAAGGCGTGCTTGCTCTTAGGGCCGTGATCGATCGCGATCAGAATATCACGGCCTCTCCGCCGTGTCCCGTTTTCCCTCTCCAGCTCCGGCTCGGGAATTACCGGCAACAGCGACGGAAGCACAACTTCCCTCCAGTTGTATTCTTCATCTTCCATAAGCGTCTCCATCTTTTCTAATCTATCTAAGATTGAAAATCAATTTCTGTTCCAAATAGTGATTTGTGAAGGGATTTGAAATGAAATGAAAGGATGAATTAGTGCTACTTTAGGTGAAATAAAGGGGGAGCTGAGAAAAGTAGGATTGAAGTTGACTGATCAGCGCCGCCTCGCCGGAGTCCATTGCGTGTTGAACTTTGCTTACGTGGCGTACGGTGGCGGCGGTGGAGGATTCAACGTATGGCTGGAAATAATTCGAGCTTCTCGAGTGCTTCTAGAAAAGTTAACAGTTCCATTGTAATTTGTTTTTTCCATATTAAAATATTTATTCTTCCATTTTTTTAGTGTTCATCTTGTCCAGAAATTCAATCCAGAATACTCAAAAACTGTCTTATGAATTAATTTTAATCCTTCGAATCGGTCAATGAATTCACTCATATATCATCCTTATCCAAATCCAACCTTCATGATCAGTCTGTTTATAACCTTATTCAGCTGCGTTTTATTAACTAAATAGTAAATACACTCCAGATTACTAGTCCCAATAGATGCCATGAAATAGATCTAACCAAAATCGAAAAACAAGAAACAAAGAATCGTTTCGGAAAAACTTTTTAAAAACTGGATTGTTGAAGGCGCTCAGTAGTAAAGAATGGATTGGAATAATTTCCTCAGTTTATCATCAGATTAACGAGATATATACCATAAACATCACAGCGCCTTCAACACAAAAATTATCACCTCTGCAAAAACAAAGTTGATGAATAGAATTCAAATTGATGGGAATTTACAAGCTGAGAGTCAGGTTTGCGGCGGTAGCTCTATTCAGGTGGATTAGGGTTTCGGCACTTCTGGAATTTATAGCACATGATGATCACTCGGAGAAATTACTTTTCTATCCTCCCTTCCGCGGATCATGAAAGTGGGCCTGAGTTGTGATAGACATGGGCTGAGAACTAGGTGAGGGCTGATAAGCCCAATGATTCCCGATGATTGGCTCGGTGTTCATCAGAAAGGCAGTAAACCAATCTTTTGTTTGTAACAAACGGCTATTCTTAATTTACTGTGGTAGTTTTTTTCTTCTTATCTTATGCAAGTTGAACAAAATTTGCTTTATTTTAGCTCAAGCCAAACTTTGTTAATATCAAAATGTTTAGATTTTACATAGGAGTTGTGTGGGAACTGGTTTGTTGACGTGGTGATATTTTTCATAAAGAAAATGATATGCGACAACATTAATGGAAATACGAATTAATAGAGAAAGTGTTATATTAATTCCCTTTTGCCTCACATTATTCATAGTACAGTGAAGCAAAACAAATAAGCACATGTAAAATTATAGAGTTATCGGACTTTTAGTTGTCTCCTCCAATGCCAATACCGCCACCGCCACCAATTCCTCCACCGAATCCGCTGCTTCCACCGAAGGGATTAGGTAGTCCAAGTCCTACTCCGCCACCGTAACCGAATCCCGCACCAAACCCACTCCCTCCTCCATTTGAACCACCTCCTCCTCCGCCTCCACCTCCTCCACCCCCGCTAGATCCACCGCCACTTCCATAGCCCAAACCGAATCCATAACCAGACCCACCGTTCACACCACCACCTCCTCCTCCTCCACCACCACCTCCACCTGATTCAAATTTCACTTCTTCTAATGAAAGCCCCTCAGCGATGGGCTCTGGCGCTGACTCAGGGGAGCCAACTTGCAACTTTCTAGAGTGAGTTGGAGTGAATTTGCATGAAAGAAGAGCGGAAAATAGGAAAAGTAGCATAATGTTGCTGTTCGTCTTCATCTTGTCGGCTATTGCTTGCAAACAAAATGAAATGAGAAAGAATTGAATGGTTGGTTTGAAGAAAATAGTGAAACCAAGTCTAAATTTATACTACTTTCAAACTAGTAACATCTCAAGGCTCCCATAAATTTTTATTTTCCTTTAAATTTCAGAATTAAATGGATGCAACTCAATCTCCTTTCATTAATGCAATGGAGTTAAAAAGATTACGTTATATGTTGATGCATGTTTAAGTTCACGTTGATGGAATTGGAAACGAATCAAATGCGTACTTGTCACAATGTAAACATGTTTGATTGATTGATTCTCATCACTCATGTTTTTTTTTAGTGAAAAGTGATTACCCATATTTTGCACAAGATAAAAAAAATTTAGTGAACAAAAGAGGATAATTAGCATAGTTAATATGTCCTCAACAAACACATTTTAATTGTAATTCTCCATATATATGAATTTTAGAAACATGTAATATTAGTTAAAAGGAAATAAATAGAGTGATGACATGAAATGAAGTTGGAAATAATATTTATCTTTTTTTTAAGTAAAGCTTTATGTTTACAAATGGTTACAAATAGTTACTAACCATTTATTGTGTTTCCCTTACTTCAATGTTATTGTCCGTATCCGCATTGTGCTGGCATCAAACTTGTACCTATTATAATTTGTTCTGTATAGCACGGGAAAAACAACATAATCCTCCCACCAACGGATACCAATGCTTAATATAGTTACTAACCATTCATTGTGTTCACGTTTATGACTCCCCTAGCTAGTAGTATTTGGGAAGAATATGAAGGAAGTAGATACGCAATGATCCATATGGAGTATAGATCGGACTTCAACACGCACAAGACATTCCTGAATTGATACCAATGCTTAGTTAGTTTTCAACCACACGACCTAACTTCGCGATCAGCTCGGATTTAAAATCACAGCCTACATAATTTCCAGATGTCAACCAATTCAATGTAATTAAGTTCCTGTTCTTTCTACTTCCTGCTTTATTACTCCACGTATATGCATTAGTTTAATTAACACGTATATTATTTCAATTCCAATCAATTCATCCGTTCACACTTAATTAGACTCATCGTAATAATATTAGAACTAACCAAAATTAAACTTCATCAAATTAAGATTGGCTATTTGATAACCAACTTTTTAGCTGACTTTTTATTTCGATCAAAACCAGCTTTACGGCTAAATCAAAATGTATACTGTTAGAGTATATGAAATTATGAATCTACATGTATGTCATGCCTGATTAGATAAGGTAACTACGCAGTTACATGCGTTGAGTTTCTTACAAATCTTGATTCTTCAGACACAAATTCCACTCTAAATCATACGTTAAATAGCATTATTCTTCCTTGTTGAAT
Organism: Cruciata laevipes; assembly: GCA_963678965.1. NCBI lineage: Eukaryota > Viridiplantae > Streptophyta > Magnoliopsida > Gentianales > Rubiaceae > Cruciata > Cruciata laevipes. The sequence continues at coordinate 1,735,439 of OY787634.1, read as the reverse complement.
TCTATATACATAATTCTGCATGCTTACGTGAAGTACTTTAGCCAAGTTGATCAAGTTAGCTGACTTTAAGGTTTTTGTGAACTGCAATTAATCGGCTACAGCCTACCAATTAATCCGTTGACAATCTTTTCCCGCTATCCTACTTTATCCTATTACGTTATATTACTACACAGAAAGCCATATATTAAGGCCCTAATAACCAGCTTTTTTTATCAATCATTACATGATCACCAATCAACTTTCATGATTAATTTATCTTTCCAAGAATATTTTCTTCACTGATTATTAAGAAGCTAATTATCACATGGGAAATCCTAGTACTCCATCGTTTCCGATGATATGTTCTGTTCTTACGTTGGTTCTGGTTTCTCACAAGCTGGCTATGGCTATGGACATGTCAACCGCCTTTCTAATTAGGGTTGATCCGTCCGGATTAGGCGATTTCGAAAGGATTCAAGATGCCATTGATTCTGTCCCTTCAAACAACTCCGAGTTATTCTTCATTTCTGTAAAGCCAGGGATTTACAGGTCCAATTTCTATCATTTCATTGACAAGTTTACATTTCTTGATTGGCATACGTGTAATTTAAGAAAGTGGAACACTGTCAAAATCTAACTAGAGGTACCAAAAAAGTTGTAGCTAGCTAGGTTTGAGATTACGCATGTTCATGATGTTCTTAATCTTATGATGCTAATTAAGCAGGGAGAAAATTGTAGTTCCAGAAGACAAAGCTTTCATAACAGTGAGCGGTACAGATGCATCAAGCACCATAATAACATGGAATGACACCGGAGGAATCCACGGTTCTCCAACAATGGCGGTTTTCGCTTCTGATTTCGTCGGCCGACAACTAACAATCCAGGTACACACACACACACACACATATATATGTATATATATATATATATATATATATATATATATATATATATGTATCATGTATGTATGTATATGTCGTCTTGATTTGTATTGGGACGTTGCAGAATACATTGGGAGATACAGCAGTAGGAGTTGCACTGAGAGTTGCAGGGGACAGAGCTGCTTTCTACTCGTGCAAGATCCTGTCTTATCAGGACACTCTCCTAGACGATTCAGGAAGACATTATTACCGCAACTGTTTCATCCAAGGAGGCGTTGACTTCATCTGCGGTCAAGCTGCTTCTCTTTATGAAGTGAGCAATGTATATATATATATCCACACTTAACTAGAGAGAATTTTATGGAGCTCCCCTAACGTTTATCAAAATACCGGTTTGGCCCTTATCGAATTTTAGTGTCAAAATGACCCCCTAACCTTTAGTTTTTGTTTCATTTCGGGCCCCTATGGCTAACTTGATCGTTAACTTTTAACTAGCCGTTAAATATTAGGGGTATAATAGTAATTTTAACTTCATTTAAGTTGGAAAAAATGCTTGTGGCTATATTCGAACATGGGTCTCCTAAAATACTAGCCAAAACTCTTACCACTATGCCACAAGCCATTCATGTTTTATTTTCTAACTAAATATTTTTAACTATAAATTACTGCCCATATTTCGGTGAACATATGAATGACTTGCGGTATAATGGTAGTAGCTTTATCTATTACTTTGGGAAACCCGGGTTTGAATCCAGCCAAAAGTATTTGTTTCCAACTTAATTGAAGCTAAAATTACTATTATATCCCTAATATTTAACGGTTATTTAAAAGTTAACGGACAAGTTAGCCATAGGGGGCTATTTTGACACTAAAATTCGATAGGGGGCCAAACCGATATTTTGGGAAACGTTAGGGGGCCTCTATAAAATTCGCTCTACTTACTATTTTAAATTTAATCAAAAATCATGAAAAAGAAATCACGTAATTAAAGATGATGTATATCAGATGTTTTAACTGTTTAATATTTTTCAGAAGTGCCATTTGAGCTCGATTGCAAATCATGTCGGAGCAATCACGGCTCAGTATAGAACATCCGAGGATGAAAAAACAGGGTTTACGTTTTTGGGTGGAAAGATAACTGGGAATGGATCTACCGATTTGGGAAGACCTTGGGGGGCTTATTCTAGGGTTGTGTTTGCGTTTACATACATGTCTAGTGTGGTAACTCGAGCGGGCTGGAATGATTGGGATGATCCCAACAAACAAAGGTAAAACTCTAAAAATAATAATTAGAAAAGACTATTTTACCCCTGATTTACTACATGTAGAAACTTATGTGACTCGTGGACATTGAGCAAATAGTTGAAAAATTGTTGAACTTTTTCCGTTTTCTACATTTAGGACGGCTTTCTACGGAGAATACAGGACCTATGGACCGGGTTCGAATAAAACAAAGAGGGTAAAATGGTCACACATCCTATCCAAGGATCAGGTTGCGCCATTCCTCAGCAAGGACATGATCGGAGGTCGTGACTGGCTAAGGCCCGTCCCTACCCATTTCAAGCTCAGAACAAATTCCACGTAGACTAACCGATTATGTGTATATAAGATTATAAATTCATTCAATATTATTTGCATAGAGGAAAAACTAAAATGTATGCTATTATTGGGCTGTAAATACTTGTACTGAATGTAGATATACAGTGTTGATAAAATCAATTGATTGAAGCGAAACAAACCGTGCCATTAAGCATTGCCATTTCCAAAATCCTTAGAAGCAATGTTCACCATATTTAAGCAATTGCAAAATGTATTGTGACTTGAAAAAGTGGTTTACAAATCACAAGTGCGGGTAAAGTTACAAATGCAATTGTATAAACATCAAATTACAAATCACACCTTACATTTTTAAGTAATTCCACTTTTAAAGTCATATATAACACATTGAATAGAAGGTATATTTTGGACAAATTGTCAATTAAAACCTGTCTCAACTGGTCTCACTGAATGATCATGAAAGTGAGAAGATCAAACATAAAAATGAAAATATCAACAATAATATACTGGATGATCATTCTTAATATGTAAAGAGTCGGGATTGAAAGTGAGACGATAAACATGTCTTTTCTCTCAATTGAGACTGCTCTCACGCGAGACATTCCATATATATAGTGGTATGAACTTTCCCATAATTTTAAAATATATATTTCGAAATGGAATGATGAACTATAAGTCCCTGATAATACGATGAAGTTGAGTAACTTTAACATAGTTCAGATTATTTCTATTCAGATGAAAGAAAAATATTTGAAAGAAAAAGCTATGCATTCAAGTTACAAATGTGATTTTAGTCTGTATTCGTAATTTTCCAGTCTATCTGGTAACAAGAAAAATGGGCTTCGGAGAAGCAAAAGTCCAGTATATCCATAACAAGAAAAATGATAAAAATACTTTCAAAGACACAAATTAACGTTCCACGTCGATGCCCTAGTACAATACCTTAGCGACAAAGCTCAGAGATATGTTAGGCTTAGTGTAACTCTCATTCTTTTGTATTTTATACCAAAACACACATAATCTTCCTACGTCTTCTTCTATGTTCTTCCCAGGTTTCATTTCTTCCCTCTAAAAGGTCACCATCATTATATTGCTTGTAAGGTACAGGGCAGTGCATGCTTTTCTTACCCCCACCTAATTCAAACAGATTCGATGGGGCTCATCCCAACTTCTTACATCCCCTATAAAATCTCCAATTCGTCGAATCTTCAAAATCATCAAACTAGAAATCAAACATTAACAAGCAAAAGATGGGGATGATGAGGCTGTTCCTGCTCTCCTGCATTTCCATCTGTTGCGTTTCCTCATATCGAGCTGATGCTGCTCTGAAGCAGTACCAGTTCGATGTAAGAAATCGATATGATCATACTAGCACTAACGCATCAGATCCCATCAGAACTCTGAAGTTAACCTTGTTTTTGTCGGAAATGTGATTTTTGACCTAGTACTTTTGTGATTTACAGGTACAAGTGAAGAATGTTAGCAGGTTGTGCCATGCTAAGCCTATTGTGACTGTGAATGGGATGTATCCGGGGCCGACAATCTATGCCAGAGAAGGAGACAGAGTTCAGATTAACGTCACGAATCACGTGCAGTACAACATGTCCATCCATTGGCATGGATTGAAGCAGTTCAGAAACGGATGGGCAGATGGACCGGCTTACATTACGCAGTGTCCGATTCAGACAGGCCAAAGTTATACCTATGACTTTAATGTTACAGGCCAGAGGGGTACCCTATGGTGGCATGCACATATCCTCTGGCTTAGGGCAACTGTTTATGGGGCTATTGTCATCATGCCCAAGCCTGGGGTGCCCTACCCTTTCCCTCAGCCTGCTTTCGAGTTCCAGCTGGTCTTCGGTAAGGCTTATGCAGAACAAGTGAAGTTGCAGAGACATTGTAGACATAGACAAGATTCTTAAACTTTGTTTTGTTCTGTTAATGAATTTGCAGGAGAATGGTGGAATGATGATGTTGAGGAGGTGGTCAAACAAGGTAACAAGCTGGGATTGCCTCCTAAGATGTCTGATGCTCATACCATCAATGGCAAGCCAGGGCCACTTTTCCCATGTTCTGAAAAACGTAAGCCACAACAAAAATCGACATGGTTTATAAATTTATAAAACAGTTATCTGTCGAAAAAATTTATGATCCATCATTTTTGTTGTTCTTGCAGATACTTATGTGGCGGAGGTGGAGCAGGGGAAGACGTATCTCCTGAGGATCATCAATGCTGCACTCAACGACGAGCTTTTCTTCGCGATCGCCGGGCACAAGCTCACGGTGGTGGAAATCGACGCAGTCTACACGAAGCCATTCACCACCGACTCAATCTTGGTCGCGCCAGGACAAACCACCAACGTTCTTGTCCACGCAGACCAACCTCCGAGCAGGTATTTCATGGCGGCAAGGGCTTTCATGGATGCACCAGTGGCCGTGGACAACAAAACCGCCACCGCCATTCTACAGTACAAAGGCGTCCCGACAACTATCCTTCCTACACTTCCTAAGCTGCCTGAATCGAATGATACAAACTCTGCCTTGTCCTATGATTCCAAGCTCAGGAGCCTGAATTCGCCATCTTTTCCGGCGAATGTGCCTTTGACCGTTGACCGGCATCTCTTTTACACTATCGGTTTGGGGGTGAATCCTTGTCCGAGCTGTCAGAACGGTACGAAGCTGACGGCTTCCTTAAACAACATAACCTTCATCATGCCGGAAACCGGTCTGCTTCAGGCACATTACTACAACCTTAAAGGCGTCTTCACCGACGACTTTCCCGACCGTCCTCCAACGCCGTTTAACTACACCGGCGCTCCTCTGACGGCGAATCTCCGAACCACGCAAGCCTCTTTGCCGAGGCTGAGCAAGATCAAGTACAATTCGACGGTTGAGTTAGTCCTTCAAGACACAAACCTTTTAACAGTCGAATCCCATCCTTTTCATCTCCACGGATACAATTTCTTCGTGGTCGGAACCGGAGTCGGGAACTTCGACGCCAAAAAGGATCCGGCGAGCTACAATTTAGTGGACCCGCCGGAGAGGAACACCGTCGGCGTCCCCACCGGAGGATGGACGGCGATCAGATTCCGGGCGGATAATCCCGGAGTGTGGTTTATGCACTGTCATCTCGAGCTTCATACTGGGTGGGGATTGAAGGTGGCTTTTGTGGTGGAGAATGGTCCCGGAGAAGACCAGAGCATTCTGCCGCCGCCGGCAGACTTGCCGTCGTGCTAGCCGGAGTTGATCGTTGTTTATGATTCCCTGCAAAACAAGCAAATTTGCAGGAAAAAATGGAACTTAACTTAAAAGTTGAGCCAGATTTCAAATAGGATGATTCTTTATTTCTTTTCTTTTTCTTTCAATTTGTACTAATTCAAACCAAATTATTGGAATAACATACTCCTTACTTTTTATTTACCCAATCTGTCTTCTAGATAGAATTCACTACTTGAACAATTACTGAACGACTTGCAGTAGATTATATCTAGATCGGAGCTCGGAAATGACGGCGATTACGAGCAGAATACTGGTAATCGGAGTGACCGGAACCCTAGGGTTTGACCTAGCCATGGCGAGCATCCGCGCGGCGCATCCTACCTTCGGTCTGGTCCGGGATTCTGCGTTCTCCGATCCGAGCAAGTCGGAGAAGCTCCGGTCACTTTCCGATGCCGGCGTCACTCTCCTCAAGGTAGAGATTTCTTGTTGCTTCTCCCTCTTTTCATATCTGCTAACCGTGAAATGCAGGGTTCCTTGCAAGACGAAAGCAGCCTAATTGAAGCAATCAAGCAAGTGGATGTGGTGATTTGTTCGATTCCGGCGAAACAAGCTCTGGATCAGAAGCCCCTCATTCGAGCTATCAAGCTCGCCGGCGGCGTCAAGGTCAGCCGGAAAACTATGTCTGTTGTAATTGCTTCAGTTCATTACTAATTGCATACTCAATATCACTGATTAAATGCCTTTGAATTTGAATCTTGTAAATGAATTTGACCTAATTCATTCACAAGAGGATTTGAAATCACTGTTTTTGTTGAGTGCACCTGAAATGTTGCAGAGATTCATCCCTTCGGAGTTTGGTTTAGATCCTGAGAAAACTCGAGTTTCTCACTTGGACAACAACTTCTATGCGAGGAAGATCGAGATCAGGCGTATGGTTGAAGATGAACACATTCCTTACACCTACATTTGCTGCAACTTCTTCATGAGATACCTGCTTCCTTCTCTGGTGCAGCCAGGGCTCAAATCCCCACCGCGAGACAAGGTCACCATATATGGCGATGGAACTGTAAAAGGTCAGCCTGATAAGTGATATGATAAGGAAGTAGAGGACATTGCATAATCTAGCATCTGCTTCTGCTGTGTTCAGGTGTTTTCGTGGACCAGCGAGATGTTGCCTCGTTCACCATCGCTGCTGTGGATGACCCGAGAACGCTGAATAGGACGTTGCATCTCAGGCCTCCGGGCAATGTGTGCAGCATGAATGAGCTGGTTGAGATTTGGGAATCCAAGATTGGGAAGAAACTGCACAAGACTGTAATTTCTGAAGATGATATGCTGAAAACTATTAAAGGTTAGTATTTTGTTTCTTATATCTGCATTCTGTCCAGTGATTTTGTACTGGCAATAACCAAAATGTGCAATTCAGAACCGCCATACCCGGAAAACATGGAGAAGGTCTTCATATACTGCGCGTTTGTGAAGGGCGATCAGACTTACTTCGACATTGTGTCATCGGGTGGAGTTGAAGGCGCGCAACTCTATCCCGAGATCAGATACACTACCATCAGCGACTACCTGGATACGCTCGTATGAGTCCTACTTGTTTTCATTCATTTAGGTTTGGAGACCAGAATATCATGGCTAGTTTTGTTGTAAGGATTGTTAGTAACATTTCACAGTTTTACTTATGAATTGTCGTAATTTTTCGAAACAGAAACATTTGTTTGATCAATAGGAGTATTGCATTTTCCCTATCCAGTATTTTTCAGTACACAGCTTCCAATCATTTACTATGAGAAAGAAGAGTTTACAGGCAAAAAAGACTCCATGAATCAAACCCTTTTGCAACGGTACAACGTTGTTCAGACACATACTTTTAACACAGGGTATTTTTCAGCCATTAGTTAATCCCACATCGCCAACGAAGCGTACAAATGATCAGTTTATTAGTCTGGGACTTACAATCATATTTCGCCGAGCTCAGTAACGAGGGCTTGTGATCCATGTGGGGGCACTAAGGTGTTGGAACAATGCATTGGCCTGCTTGGTAGGCCCATGGGTGCTGTTTCTGGCCCGCCCGCTCCAAGCGAGGAGTTGGGCCTTGTGGTTTGTGCGAAGGCATGGGCTGCATGGTCCATAGAGCGGAGGGGACCGCGTTAGGCTGGCTTCACAGAGCAACGATAACTTCCCGCTCTTTGCAGTGGAGGGATCACGGGCCGGTGCTCTCTTGGGCCACTATTACCAGCCAGGCCTTGCTACAATGGACCAACACTTTTTTTTCAACTTGCAAATGATATGAAACGGCAAAACCGATGTCGTTTTGTACCTTCATGGACTTGGCTGTTTTAATTGTGGGGCATCTCATGAATGCTCCTACCGATTATAGAGGTTTATTCTTTTATGAAGTTGGAAATGACCATATCACAAATTGTGGAAGAAAATAAGTTACCTTCTATGATAAATTTGGACTTTGTATTGGAAATGACCAAAACAAATATATCTTAAATATGTCAAAATCACAAATTATTATGTATCTTCTTTGTACTATGTATCACAATAAACACGTATCGCTGTACCTCAAATCCTATTTTTTACAACAATAATTTTAAATAAATATAATCTATAATATGATCACCACGTACACAGTTATCCCTAAAACATTTGAATTGATTCTATGACCTTATCTTAATAAGGCCTTGCAAAAAAAAACCCCATGGATTGTTGTATAATCAAGAACCTGTTTTTTTTTGAAAAAAAAAAAGAAAAAAAAGAACCTGTTTTCCTTGTTGAGCAAATAAATTGTATAAAACATCAACCATAATATATCCAACAGAAAAAATAGTACAGCGGAATCCACTAATGAAATCAATATGGTGCAAAACATACAGGATGCTTATTTCCCCTTCCTGCCACCCTTTCCTCCAGAACTCCTGCCACCCTTTCCTCCAGAACTTGGCACTTTACCTTTCGGTTTTCCTTTGCTTGCTGCTCTCCCTTTGCCTTTCTTGTTCTTGTTCATTCCATGTTGCCTAGAATCACTCTTCATTCGCCTATCCACGATGACTTTCCCCTTGCCGCCCTTCACTTGCACCCCCTTCTTTGCAACAACATACTCCTTTTTGGGCTTCTTGGGGTTCGCTGCCTTGCTGTACATAGATGCAATCATCTTGTTCTTCGAGCGATCAGATATATCTGTCTGGTCAGAAATGGTGTTTGCCTTCTTTCTGACTTTCTCTAGCCTCCTCATGGTGTCACGCTTCTTTCGGGCTTTAGCCTGGGCAACCTTCTTTGCTGGCCTGGCATCGATCTCCTTGAACTGAGCTCTCATGGCAGCCACCTCTTCCTTTGTGATGGGCTTGATTGGCTGGTTGTGCTTCATTTCTTCGTCGACAAACCACTTAGGCAGCCCAGTATTATCTTGATGCAGGTATTTGTTGTATGCATCATCGAACATTTCTTCCCTTTGCTTCTTGTTCAGCATCTTTTTGGCATAAGCCAATATCTCTGCTTTTGTTTGAGGGTCATCGTCATCTGATTCATCTGATGAGGATGAGTCTGAATCTGTTTGTATAGCAGGAACTATTTCGAAATCATCGTTTGCCTTGGAAGGCTGCACCTGCTTCACAGTGTTCTGCACATTCTTTGCGGGTACCACAGGCTGGACTTTGGTTCCCTTAGCTTTAGTCTTTTTTGGTTTTGGATCTAGCTCCATTTCATCATCACTGTTGAATGCCCTCATGGCATCATCCTCTTCAGGTTCTGCAAAGACATCTTGACTAAACCACCTTGCTGCAATCTCTTCCTCGTTCGGTTCTTCATCCGCAAAAGGGACTACAAGAGGATTTGCATCATTATCACCTAGCTCATTGTCCGAGTCTTCATCAGCTTGAATCATATCATCGTCATTGCCATCCTATAAAACCACCATTGATTAAATTTACAAATGAAAATTGTGAGCTAGGTGTGAAGCAAGAATAAACAGAATCAACGAGTAAAAAACGTAGCATACTTCCAAAAGCTCGTTCTCTGCATTTTTCTTTGCTCGCTTTCTTTGCAGTGTTTTTCCTTCTTTCTTAAAGATATACTGTTCGTAAGATTCATCAAGCAACTGCTCCATGTGATCATCATATCTGTAAAAGTGAGTGTGAGTGTGAGTGTTGACTGAGAGTGGAGAGCAGCTATTTCTAAATTACTATCATAAACAGATGTGGAATATACCTCCTCCGTTCCTCGTCAGTGTCAAGATCGTCATCTTCGGATTCATCATGGCTTCCTTCAGTGTCACTGGTCCCTGACTCGCCAGCTTCATCTTCAGCTTCATCCACTGCAACCAGCTCTTTTTTACCCTATCCAGAGGCAATTAATGATCAGATGAAAACAGTACATTAGATGCTAATCATTTACATTAGGTGATCCCACCAAAATGAAACACTTGAAACACGTAACATGAAGGGAAAAAAAGTGAGAAGATACCTTGATGGAAGATAAATTAAACAGCTCCAAATCAGTATAATTATCCATTGCTGAATCTGAATTCACACCCAGAGCCTTTCGTGCTTTGTCCTGGAATTGAGAATAAAGTATGTCAGGATCACAAAAGCACATTCACCTTACATCTCAAACAATGCTGTATATGTTAACCCCCATAAAGGGATAGTGAAAAGGGAGAAGAACGAAAAATATGTAGGACTGTATCCAAAAAAGTATGCATCAAAACAAAACCTCCAGAGAATCAACCCAAGTATTGCCAACACCACAAGGTTAAAACCAGTCACATAAATAATTAAGAGTCGCATCTGTCATTATAATAAATCTATGGTGCTTCAACAAGCAAGCTGCCAATTAAGGTCCTACATTTCAATTTTCAATAAACAAGAATCAGGTCATCTTTTCTTTAGACTTGCTATTTGGTTGGCGCAGGTTCGCAATCATAGTTTAAAACTAAGGGCTTCTTTTCTTCATGCCCAATACTTCAAAATATAAATTTCTATGGGAAAGTATAATATTTTGATGGCATAAAGATTGGTGTGAATATCAGGAATTAACCTTGGATCGTCTTTTGGCAATTAGTTTTTTTGCTTTTCTCTTCTTCCGCTCCATAGCATTTGTCAACTCCTCCATCTCATTCAAAACTTTCTGTTCTTCATCCTCCACTATCTTAGGTTCACTTTCTTCTGAAGCGGGAACCTCCTTCACTGGAGAGAATGCCTTTCTTATTTGCATACGCCACCTATATATAATTAAAGCATAAATCACTAGATCGAACACACATTCACACAGCAATATAAAATGATGATAGAATGTGAACTGGACTATAACCTACAAAAAAAATGACAAGATACTTTCACTTCTAAATAACTGAAGTTACTGAGAATTCATCTGTTTCTTACTTTATCAGCTGCTTAAAATCTTGCTTCCCTAAAACTCGCAAATCATCACACAAAGCTTTGATCTGGCACATCACCACAGAGGAAGACATGAAACTTTTCAGGATCAACACTTGAACAAGTACTGCTATACAAAATTATAAAATCCGTACCTCCTCAGTAGTCAAACTGTGATCCTTTATGGGCAAAGATGCAGGATCCTCAAAAGAAATGGCAGAAACAGAACCAAGGATATCAAGAGAAGTATCAGACCAAATAAAGTCTGCGGCAGAGGAAACTTTCCTCAAGACTGTATCTCCATCATCATAACTGAAACAAAAACTCATCATTAGAAGCAAACATACAAGAGGAGATTGGCTATCAAACTGAGTACTCAAATGTTAAACAAGAAATCAGCAGAGACATGAACGGCTAATGATCCACAATACCATCAACAAACTACTTGACATATTCTCTGTCAAAATAGTGTGACAATTTCAAATAAATTAAGTAATCAAGTTAATACATCAATAGATGACTCTAAAGCAACACTTTAGCACAAATCTATAATTATATAACCCATCAATAAATCAAAGAATAAACAGTAAGAACTTACCCATCACGGTGCCTCTTCTGGCTTGTTTTACCAAGTACATCAATCACCTATTACAACAATCCATGAAAGCCAGAGTCAAGCAGGGCCCTAACCTTAATCATACCTACTCCCCTCAAAATGCAAATTAAAAGAAGCATGGCATTACCTTTCGCTTTTCTTTGCTTCTCTCAAACAAATGCTTAATATCGAGAAGCCTTGGATCAATCTTTGAAGGAGCTTTATACTTCAAGCCTATAACATAGATTTCAGCAGACGCAGAACGACTAGCAAGTGGTTTATCCACCTCAACCTTCTCAAAAAGCTGTAAAATCCCAAATAATACAATCATCAAGGCAAGTTCGTAAAAACCAGCAATTTGAATATCTTACAGGGAATAACTTGTGTATCTAACCTGCTTGAGACAGTAAACCACCGCACTGTAATCCTGAGACCTAAAAATCTATACAGCACCAAAAGTTCAGCTCAGTGAAATCCAAAAATTCAAACTCAAGGTGTAATAATATAATACAACACCACAATCAATACCTTGGTGACAAATGTCCCTTTGGGAGACAAAACCTCGGTGGCTAACTTAACAGAGTCAATCACAAGAGCGTTCTGACCAGTGGCCTCCATCGCCCAGGCACCGCCGACGTTCGGAGAACCGTCGTGGAGCACCAAATCGAAGGCCTTGCAGCCGTTCTCCGACATCAGGCGCTTGATGGAGGACCTGCATTTGTTGGTGGTGATGTCGTCCTGGATGGCGATGGCGCCGCGGACGGGGCGGATGGGGTCGAGGTCGACGCCGATGACGAGGCTGCCGACGGGGACACGCTCTACGGCAACCTGCATCCATCCTCCGGGGGCGGCGCAGAGGTCGAGAACGGAGCGGGAGGAGCGGAGGAAGTTGAACTTGGCGTCGAGCTGGACGAGCTTCCAGGCGGCACGGGACCTGTAGCCGTGCTCTTTGGCTAAGTGGTAGAACTTGTCCAAACGATGCTTTCCCTTCACCTTCCCCATACCTCTGTCTGCAGAATCAGGATTAGGGTTTAAGGAAGTGAGAAGAAGCTACAGAATAGGGCTTTAGCCTCTTTATATATGGGCAGTTTAAACTTTAAATATCTATCCCCAACAAATTTACTATTTTTATCAAGAAGTATTTTTATCTAATTTTTTTCCTTCTTTTTTTAATATTATGCTTGATGAACGATATTTTTTAAACATTATATATATATATATGATTACCACAAACTCTCGTATGAAATAGACTACTGATTTTCTTTATTTTTATAAATAAAAAGACTAATGATCAGTAATTAGGCAAATGACTATATATTTATATAGTTATAAATATTACTATTAATGCACTTTTATAAATGAACAAAATCAAAATAATATTAAATTCAGCACAAAAAACATAATATATCAATTACAATATATAATAAATGTTCAAAGAACATTAACATAAAATAATAAAGTATCGACTGTCTAAATTTTATAATGCATCACTAGTCACGACTCACAGGCGACTTTCTTCAAGTCTATTAAATTTTCACTATAATTTAAACCAATAATATCTCTCTCGCATAGTACAAATAAATGAGATATGATTATATGTTGATGTTAACGATTCCTTAATGTCATCTATTTCTTAGTTTAATTTCACCTTATTTTTAAACCTCATTAATTGATGCAATATTTTTTCTTGTTGATTTTAGGTAAAAAAAATATATATATTTTTTATGATATTTATTGAAAGTAATAAATATGCCAATCGGGAAATTGACAGGTATGCCAATCGGGAAAAACACATTCATCTGGAATGTAAGACTTGCCATGTTGATAAACAATGTCCGGATCTCTAGTCTAAGCCAAACACTACATGACTACCAAGTTCTACGCCTGTCATTAAGCAACTCCCGTATCAGAATTCAACAATGAATGAAGAAAGAGCATGCTATATCATCAAGTAATAGCGCAAAATAACATCTACGAATTCCAGGTTCCAATTTAATGGTAAATACAAGTCCCGTTCTAGTAAAATATATCATCAATAGCCAGTTTCCCTCAATTCCCTTCCATTTGTACTTTGGCACTTAAGCTCCATCTCACCACGCCCCCTAGATTTCATCCTTCCAGGTCTCAGTCCGCTCTAGGGCTACTACTGGTGGAAGGCCTCTTTCCAGAGTATTTCTGAAAACAAAAACAGAATGAATATGGTGGTACAGTGAAAAGGAAGGAGAACACAAATGAAAAACACAGTTGTTTAAGTACCTTCTTTCCCAGATTGAATGGAATGTATTTGTACTTAATCATGTGCATGATCTGGCGCTTCATTGTCAGGACAAACAAGACAACCCAGTAGCACAGTAGTATGGGCCAGAAGACGGGGACATCGAATATAGAAAAGAATGTCATCAGGAATGCCACACAGAAGGCCTTGGTGATGGCATACCTGCAATGACAGTGAAGGTTATATACACAGTTGCGTATACAAGCCTCTCATTAGAGTTGTGAATCTCAGATATATTAGCCAGTAACTCAGCTATGTGGTTGACATAACAGATACAGGAAATTCTGGTAACCTCTAAAGCTTCAAAACACTTGGTTATACATTTTTACATGATTCGGAAGTAAATTAGGAGTGTTAAGAAACACATGCCGAATAAAGACTGAACAGTTCAATTAAGACCTGAGCTCAAACCAAATCTGAGCCAAAAGAAATAAGCAACCAAAACAAGAATGCTGAGCAAGGTAAAAAAATTGCATCTCCACAAGCATCCAATCAATACTACACATCAACTAAGTCAATACTGTGGTCAGGTTAAGTTCATGCTATATTTGGTGACCCTAGTAGCTAGCTTTAAACAAAAATAATCAAACATAGAACTTGAATATTTGCTATGTCTCAGCTTCAAGGACTTGTGTTGGCAGAAGCGTAATCAAGAAAACTCATAACTAGGCCAGCCTAAGACACCCTGATGCTTTGCATTTAAGAGGAGTCCATGTGTAACTTTGAAATTTTATGGGTAGTACAAAACTATCAGTAAAACTCTGGTGATGCTTCACAAGTTTACAATACAACAAAAGGTAAAAAGCAAGCTACATTTCAAGTTTACAAAGAATAAGAAAGCAGATCAAAGAGAATAATACCAGAACTTAAACTCTGGAAGGCGGCGGATGAAAGGTTTGAATTCATCAGAGCCCTTAGTTGGTAACATAGGTCCATCAGAAGATTCCATTTCCGGGTCAACAAGAGGGGAGAGAAACCCAATGAGCAGATTGAGGATATAGATCCCCAGCCCGTAAGTAACAATGTAGAAACCTTGAATATAGAAAACTCTGAGTGCATAGAGAAACAACAAAACACCAGTTCCAATCCATCTGTAAACCGCATGAGGTGTAGTCTTATCCAGATAAAACTGGAAAAGCTTCCATACTTCATGAGTCCGCTGATTCAGTGATGCAGCTGCACCAGACATACTCTCGCCTCCTGAGCTATCCATGGTCAATGATCTTCACAATTCTGAAAGGATATATGCTACAATTAAATATACATCTTCCATCCACTTCAAATACAAACACTACCCATAACTAGGCAGCCTTTTTACTTCACATTTGTAATTGTGTTTTCAAAGCAACAAATAACAGATGTGCCCAAACAAAATTGTAAACCGATTCTCGTAATATCACTAAAGAAAAGACGCCTAGCAAATAAAATCTAGTTACTCCTTACTAGACATACACAAAGCTAGACAGAAACTCATAAAAATCAGATGCACTCCAAAATTAGACATTATGAGAACTTTCATGATGCACATATGTAGCATGCAGCAGGTCCTTTCACTGCAACCAACACTAATGGAAAAGAAAACGGAAACCCCTAACAACGATATCCAAAACAAACCACAAAACATGGAACGGATTATGGTCCTACAGACTTTTATAGAGCAATCGCTCAATTCAAATACAGCAAGAAAACACACTCAATTCACACCACCTAAGTTTACATAAGAATCCATTGCATAGATCAACAACGTGATTCGTTGAATCGCCAGAAACACGTGACATGATTGAAATCGAGTAAAACAAAACTGGAAGCGACGATATCGTACAAGATTTAAACCTAAAAGCCCTAATTTTAACCGAGTAGATCTGGCA
The DNA here is from genome assembly GCA_963678965.1 of Cruciata laevipes. Classification (NCBI taxonomy): domain Eukaryota; kingdom Viridiplantae; phylum Streptophyta; class Magnoliopsida; order Gentianales; family Rubiaceae; genus Cruciata; species Cruciata laevipes. The sequence continues at coordinate 1,719,681 of OY787634.1, read as the reverse complement.
ATGCCTGATCCACAATTCCTAATAATCGTATTGAATACAATAATCAACAACTGCGAACATATTACTACAATATCCTGGAGATTGACGAGTTAGCTGACAATTAGGGCATTAAGAAACATGAAATCAACGAACAAATTCAAGATCGGATTAGTCTTTGACTTACCGCCGGTGGTCCGTCGGAGTAGCGGAAGAAACCGACGATGAACGAATTTCGGGGAAGAGATCTGTGAGAATTGGCGCGTGAGCTCTTCGCTGCTATGTGACTGTGTGTTTTAGAGAAGTTGGATTTTTGGTCGCTGCCTATATCGTGTGCTTGGTACTCGGCGTCTGTAACATGACTCGAGGTAGAGAATATGCTCGGTTTCTTGTACATTTTCGTCATTTCTTATCTTATTTATTTACTCCGTGTTTAATTTTGGTTTTTCTTTACTACATTTTTCAATAAATAAATTACACCATATTAGTTTGAGTTACATACTCATTAGTCATTACTCTCTATCTTTCAATCAACATTAAGTTGTTTGTTTGATTATTTTAGGCTTATCCATTAGGGTGCTGGAATTGGTAGCTGGTGCTGGAAGGTGCTTGAGGGTGCTGGAAGGTGCTGGAGGGTGCTGGAGGGCGTTGAAATTAAATTAAAATTGTATAATTATGATGTACATAATTATGAAACTATATATTTAAAGAATGATTAATTCGTACACAACATATTGAAACTAATTCTAAAGAAAAATTATTTTTTATTTAAAAAAAAAAAATCATTCATGTCTGTGAATAGTGACAAGTGTTGGAGGGTGCTGGAGGGTGATGGAGGTACTGGAAATAAGCTGAACTGGACAAGGCCTTAGTGACTTAAGAAAAAATAATTCTGAAACATGGGCTCGATATATAACCCTTACCATCAATTCTATTTTGAAAAGTGTCCAATTATCATGCACGATCATTTTTTAAACCATAAAACGTTTCGTTGATATCAAGTTGTAATGTGTTCGAGACATAAATGTGAAAATTTCCTCGTAGATCCTCGCCTTTTATATAAGGTTTTATCAAATATTTGGAAAAAAATTCTAAAACCATTGACTAGATCTTATTTCTTGATGTACTGAACTGAATTGAACTGAACTGAAGTGAAAATTGATGTATTGAAAAACAGAATCAGCATGACTGAATTAACCTGAATTTCATCAAATTGCATTTTCACTGAACTGAACTGAACTGAACTAAATTGAACTAAACTAAACTGAACTGAATTGAACTGAACTGAACTGATCTACAGATAAGCTCTGGTAAACAGGGCCTTTGTTTACTTTGATAAAATTAAAGGAATGAAAGTATACGTGGCAAACAGACTATTAAAGTTATTGGCATGATGTAGGATAAACAACGAATAAAAATGTGAAAAGAGAATCACTCTGCTAACATAATGAACAATTAAATATCTGGGCTTGGGATTCCATAAACGAATCTCGCCACTTAGGTGGGTTTAACCTAAAAAAAAACTTAATCTCAAAATTATTGGCACGCAATTTAAGATAAACACACGAATAAAAATTTGAAAGGAGGAAAGTCTGCTACCATAATGAACATATTCAGCTTATTCCACAACATAATAAGTATTAAACGACTGCACTTTCTCATTTCAACAATCAGTCTGCTAATCATAATCACCATGTTTGCGTTGAATGAACATGGAAGGATTAAAAGTATGCTTAGCATGCGAATACGATGGTTACTCTCTGGTCTAATTTCGTAATAAGGTTTAAACGATCGTGTTTTCTCATTTCAGCCGTTCGGTCTGCTCATCATAATCACCACATGTTACGTAAAGATGAACAATGAAGAATTAAAAGTATGTGTCGCATGTGAATACGATGGTTGCCTCTGCATTCGAATTTTATATGTATGTTGTTTTGTTTTGCCTATGCATGTGAAACCGATTCGCGTGGTTTCGTCATATATTTTTTTCTAAGCTCAGTTAATATGTATATACAAGATTTATTTTTTCTTCTAGCTATGTAGTGGTATAATATAAATCAAGGGTATGAGTGCCCCTATCTCAGGATGTGTATTTTTATTTTTATTCTTTATTCTTTATTCTTTTATGCAATTATTCGATTTTTGCAATTTCTTTTCTTTAATTTTCTGCAAATAAAAACGTATAATTTCAGGAACCGGGACTTGGGAGGACCATAAATCGTACAATGAATTAAAACGTGGACAACTTTGAGGCCCAAATGTTTACTTATATCGGCCCACTAAGTTATTTGGATGTTAGAACGGGCATGTACGAGACCAAAATTTGTCGGTTTGAAATGGTAGAGTTGTCTGGCAACTTAATACGAATGGAGCATGGACTCATTTCAAGTTTTCAACAACAATGTTTTGGTTGCATGTGAAAAAAAGGCATGCAATTAAAGTTATTAAACCTTAATATTAAGAGAGAATTTTTCAAAGGCCCCCAAACGTTATCTGAATTTTCACTTTGGCCCCCCATCGTTTTTTGCTCTCAATTTGGCCCCCCAGCCATACGATTTTCCATCATTTTGGCCCCCTACGCCTAACGTTGGCGTTAAATCAGTTTTCCGTCACTTCCTCCAGGGGTAAGCTCGTCTTTTTCCGTCATCTTTGGCTGCCATCTCCTCCGTCTCTCACCTCTTCTTCTCTGATCTCCCAAATCCTCATCCCCATCTCTCATCTTTTCTTCTCTGATCTCCCAAATCCTCGTCCCCAAATCCTGGAGTTCAATCGAAGAAGGAGCACAGAGCCATGATTTGCCGTTGATCTTTTCACCATCAGCTCATGTGGATTGGAGATTCAGTCCTTTAAGATCGATCTTGAAGGAAGGAAGGAGGGGTGGAAGGAGTCAACCACAACCCCAATCGATTCGTAAAGCATCCATCCTTATTTAGGAGAAAAGGTAATCAACCCTAACTCTGATTTTGTCAAGTCTTATACCTGTGTAATCTTTGTAGAATAAAGATCAGTTTGGAACTTGAAATCATTGAAAAAGAATAGGGAATGAATTAGATAATCGATGTCGAAATCTGCTGTGGTAGAAATTCTGCAGCACAGAATAAACACCCTTAAAATCACCGTACCTTGTTAACTGGGACTCCAATTTTACTGAATTTTATACCTCTGTAATCTTCATAATATTGGTTACAGTATAGAACTTGGAAACTTTGAAATCGAACAATTAAAGAATGAGATAATGCACTTTGAAGTTCTGCCCACAATTCATCTTGGCAGCAGAAATCTCAAACTTTAAAAATCTATATTTAATCAACCATAAATCTGAATTTTCTGATACTTAAACCCCTGTGACCCTTGTAATCTAAACTGTAACATAGGGACTAGAATTTTCAAATTAGACCAAGTAACATGTGAGATAATCACATTTGAAGTCTGCTGCAATTTTGGTCCACTGCAGATGAGGATTAGGTCCAATCTGAACTTGAAATAATCATATTTTACAAACTATAACTCGGATTTTGTTGAGTTTTATACCCGTGTAATACTTGTAGTATAACCTTCAGTATAGGACTTGGAATTTTTGAAACCGAATAGGTAACGAGTGAGATAATCAACTTTAAGGTCTGCTGCACTTTTATGAAGATTGTTAGCAGTCTGAACTTTAAACCATCATATCTTACTAAAAATGACTCCAATTCAGTTGATTCTTGTTCAGTTGCAATCTTGAAACTTTAATCTACATTTTCAACTCAAAAAGAGTTTTATTTGGTTGAGGGATGAGTAGCAAAATGGACTGTAAATTGTCTGTAGTTTTGTTTAGAAAACTCATTTAAAGTGATCGTAAATCTTTAACCATAGCTTTGATTTTAATGATTGTCGTGTCTTTACAACCCTCTTTTTCATACCTTCAATCTACGCCAAATACAAAAATGGAATGTTTTAGGGAATGTTGTTGTTTGTTAAATGTTCCTGGCTTGAGATTTGTTGAATGTTGCTGCCTTGTTAGCATTTTAGGTACTGAAATCAAAGGTTCTGGGCCCGACCGCAGCTTATTGATGGCTTAGTGGCGATGGCGGCGGCTTCTGGGAAAAAATTGACAGAAAAAGACGATTCTACCCCTCCAAGAATTGACAGAAAAAGGATTTAACGGCCAAGTTAGGGCTAGGGGGCCAAAATGATGGAAAATCGTATGGCTGGGGGGCCAAATTGAGAGCAAAAAACGATGGGGGGCCAAAGTGAAAATTCAGATAACGTTTGGGGGCCTTTGAAAAATTCTCTCTAATATTAAAGTTATTGGCACGCAATTTAAGATAAATATACAAATAAAAATTTGAAAGGAGGAGTTGCTACCATAATGAACCTATTCAGCGCTTAGTCCATAACATAACAACGGTCATCTTTTCTTATTTTCAGGCGTCGTTCTGCATGGTAATGTCTAAATTTACATAATAAGTATTAAACGACTATCTTTTCTCATTTTTAGTCTTCGTTCTGCATGGTAGTGTCTAAGTTGATATGTATGTTTAGTTAGTTTGTTACTGTAAAAAACAGATACACGTGGTTTCGTCAAATATTTGATTCTCAGCCAAATTATAAGGATATTTAGATGTTTCCTTAATTTAATTAAATGTTGAACCCATCTTCCCATCCCAACTTGATCAATATTAATGTTATTGGCATGCAATTTAAAATAAACACACGAAATAAAAATTTGAAAGGAAAATACAGTTGACTAACGGAATGAACCTATACAGCTTACTGATAAGTATTAAACGAGCATCCTTTCCCATTTTCAGTCGTCATTGTGCGTGGTAGGGTTTGAATTCATATGTATGCTTAGTTAGTTTATTACAGTAAAAAAACGGATCCACATGGTTTCGTCATATATCGGATTCTTAGCAAGATTATAAGGATATTTAGATGTTTCCTAAATTTAATTAAATGTTAAACCCATCTTCCCATCCCACCCAGCCAGTCCACAACTTGATCAATATTAAAGTGATTGACATGCAATTTAAAATAAACACACGAATACAAATTTGAAAGGAAAATGCAGTCTGCTAATTCCACAGTTTGATAAGTATTAAACGACAATTATTTCTCCTTTTCAACCGTCGTTTTGCATGGTAGGGTCTAAGTTCATATGTATGTTTAGTTACTTTGTTAACGTCAAAAAAAATACCATTCGTCTGATTCTCAGATTATAAGGATATTTAGATGTTTCTTAATTTAATTAAAGGTTAAACCCATCATCCCATCCCAGACCGTCCATAACTTGATCAATATTAAAGTTATTGATACGCCATTTAAAATAAACATACGAAAAAGAAAATGAAGTCTGTTAACGGAATGAACATATTCGGCTGAGTCCACACACAGTTTGATAAGTATTAAACGACAATTTTTTTTTTCAGCCGTCGTTCTGGGTTCTAAGTTCATATGTATGTTTAGTTAGTTTGTTACAGTAAAAACAACAGATACAACATGATTTATATATCTGATTCTCAGCCAGATTATAAGGATATTTAGATGTTTCCTTAATTTAATTAAAGGTTAAACCCATCATCCCAGACCGTCCACAACTTGATCAATTAAAGTTATTGGCACACAATATAAAATAAACAAACGAATAAAAATTTGAAAGGAAAATGCAGTTGACTAACGAATGAACCTATCCAGCTTAGTCCACAGATTGATAAGTATTAAACGAGCATCCTTTCCCATTTTCAGTCGTCATTCTGTGTGGTAGTGATTTGATTTCATATGTATGTTTATTTGGTTTGTTACAGTAAAAAATGGATCCACGTGATTTCGTCATATATCTGATTCTCGGCCAGATTATAAGGATATTTAGACGTTCCCTTAATTTATTTAATAGTTGAACCCATCTTTCCATCCCACCCAGCCAGTGCACAACTTGACAAATACAAATTTGAAAGGAAACTCCACAATTGAATATGTATTAAACGACTATCCTTTCTCATTTTCATTTGTTGTTCTGCATGGTAGGGTCTAAGTTCATATGTATATTTCGTTTGTTTGTTACCGTAAAATACGAATAAACGTGGTTTCGTCATATATCTGATTCTCAGCCACATTATAACGATATTTAGATGTTTCTTTAATTTAATTAAATGTTGAACCCATCATTTCTCATTTTCAGCCGTGGTTTTGCATGGTAAGGTCTAAGTTTGTTAACGTCAAAAAAAAATACAACATGGTTTCTTCTGATTTTCAACCAGATTATAAGGACATTTAGATGTTTACTTAGTTTAATTAAAGGTTAAACCTATCATCCCATCCTAGACCGTACATAAATCAATATTAAAGTTATTGACACGCCATTTAAAATAAACATACGAAAAGAAAATGAAGTCTACTAACGGAATGGACATATTCGCCGTCCATAAATCAATATTAAAGTTATTGACACGCCATTTAAAATAAACATACGAAAAGAAAATGAAGTCTGCTAACGGAATGGACATATTCGTCTGAGTCCACACAGTTTGATAAGTATTAAACGACCATCCTTTCTCATTTTCAACCGTCGTTCTGTTGTATAAGTTCATATGTATATGGATGTTTAGTTTGTTTGTTACCGTTAAAAACAATAGATACAACATGATTTAGTTATATATCTGATTCTCAGCAAGATTATAAGGATATTTAGATGTTTCCTTAATTTAATTAAAGGTTAAACCCATCATCCCAGACCGTCCACAACTTGATAATTAAAGTTGGCACGCAATTTAAAATAAATAGACAAATAAAAATTTGAAAGGAAAATGCAGTTGACTAACGAATGAACCTATCCAGCTTAGTCCACAGATTGATAAGTATTAAACAAGCATCCTTTCCTATTTCTAGCCGTCGTTATGCGTGATAGGGATTTGAATTCATATGTATGTTTAGTTAGTTAGTTACAGTAAAGAATGGATCCACGTCATATATCTGATTCCCTGCCGGATTATAACGATAATTTAGATGTTCCCTTAATTTAATTAAATGTTGAACCCATTTTTCCATCCACCCAGCCATTCCACAACTTGACGAATACAAATTTGAAAGGAAAGTCTATAATTCATAAGTATTAAATTAACCACCATCCTTTCTCATTTTCATCTGTGTTCTGCATGGTAGGGTTTAAGTTCATAAGTATGTTTAGTTTGTTTGTTACGTAAAAAATGGATAAACGTGATTTCGTCATATATATATATATATATATATATATCTAATTCTCGCCATATATCTGATTCTCAGCCACGTTATAACGATATTTGGATGTTTCTTTAATTTAATTAAATGTTGAACCCATCATCTCGTCCTTTAGAAAGGAAAATGCAATATGCTAACGGAATGATAAAGTATTAAACGACCATCATTTCTCATTTTCAGCCATCGTTTTGCATGGTAAAAGTTTGTTAACGTAAAAAAACAACTTGGTTTCGTTTGATTTTCAACCAGATTATAAGAGGATATTTAGATGTTTCCTTAATTTAATTAAAGGTTAAACTCATCATCCCATCCTAGACCGTTCATAAATCAATATTAAAGTTATTGACATGAAGTGTGCTAACAGAATGAACGTACATATTCGGCTGAGCCACATTTTGAGGGCGCAGATAACGAGCTCACGATCCCATCTGTGCTCACGAGGACAAAAGGTTGGTTGATGTTATCCTCTCACAAAAATTTACTCGTTACTCTAACAGAAATGAGACTGCAACATCACGGAACTTTGTTCCCTAACAGAAAAATGACTAACAGAATTCTCAGAATTTATTTATATTTAATTAGAAAAGAATATATGGAATAATGTTCCCTCACGATCCCATCTGCGCTCACGAGGACAAAAGGTTGGTTGAAGTTATCCTCTCACAAAAATTTACTCGTTACTCTAAGAAATGAGACTGCAACATCACGGAACTTTGTTCCCTAACAGAATAATGACTAACAGAATTCTCAGAATTTATTTATATTTAATTAGAAAAGAATATATGGAATAATGTTCCCTTCAAACATCAAAATTTTAGGTAAAAGTATTAAATGACCATCCTTTCTCATTTTCAGCCATCGTTTTGTTGTATAAGTTTATATGTATGTTTAGTTCGTTTGTTACCGTTAAAAACAACAGATACATCGTGATTTAGTTATATATTTGATTGTCAGCCAGATTATAAGGATATTTAGATGTTTTTTTAATTTAATTAAAGGTTAAACCATCATCCCAGACCGTCCACAATTTGATCAATTAAAGTTGGCACGCAATTTAAAATAAACAGAAGAATAAAAATTTGAAAGGAAAATGCAGTCGACTAACGAATGAACATGTCCAGCTTATTCCACAAATTGATAAGTATTAAACGAGCATCATTTCCCATTTTCAGCCGTCATTATGCGTGATAGGGATTTTAACATATGTATGTTTAGTTAGGTTGTTACAGTAAAAAAACGTATCCACGTGGTTTCGTCATATATCTGATTCTCTGCCAGATTATAAGGATATTTAGATGTTCCCTTAATTTAATTAAATGTTGAACCCATCTTCCCATCCCAACCAGTTTAATAAGTATTAAACGACTATCTTTTCTCATTTTCATCCGTTGTTCTGAATGGTAGGGTCTAAGTTCATATGGATGTTTAGTTTGTTTGTTACCGTAAAAAACTGATACAACGTGGTTTCGTCATACATCTGATTCTCATCTAGATTATAACGATATCTAGATGTTTCCTTAATTTAATTAAATGTTGAACCCATTATCCCATCCCAGCTCGTCTTTTAGAAAGGAAAATGCAATATGCTAACAAAATGATAAAGTATTAAACGACCATCCTTTCTCATTTCCAGCCGTAGTTCTGCATGGTAGATAGGGTTGTAAGTTCATGTGTATATTTAGTTAGTTTGTTACCCTCAAAAACAGATACAACGTTGTCAACTTTCGTCATATTATATTATAAGGATTTACCCATATATCAGCCAGATTATAAGGATATTTAAATGTTTCCTTAATTTAATTAAAGGTTGAAGCCATCTTACCATCCTAGTTATAATTGGCACACAATTTAAGATAAACACACGAATACAAATTTGAAAGGAAAATGCTGTTTGCTAACCGAATGAACATATATTCAGCTTAGTCCACCATTTAAGTTTAATAAGTATTAAACTCCCATCATTTCTCAATTTCAGCGGCCGGTCTGCTAGTGCAAAATTGAAAGTATAAGTGGTTATGCATGACAGAGTCTAAGTTCATATGTATGTTTAGTTAGTTTATTACGGTAAAAAACGGATCCATACGTGCTTTTGTCATAGATACGAGTGTCAGTCAGATTATAAGGATATTTAGATGTTTCATTAATTTAATTAAATGTTAAACCCATCTTCCCATCCCAAACCCGTCCATAACTCGATCAATATTAAAGTTATTGCCACGCAATTTAAGACGAACCACACAAATAACCATTTGAAAGGAAAATGCATTCTGCTAACATAGTCCCCTATTTAATTATAAGTATTTAAACGACCATCGTTTCTCATTTTCCGTCGTTGGTCTGTTAAATATAATCACCATGTTGTTTGCGTTGGATGGATTCACATGGAAGTATTAAAAGTATACATGATACACGAATACTATGGTTGATTGCTCTATAGGGTCTAAGTTCATATGTATATGTATGTTTAGTTAGTTTGTTATGGGGAAAAACAGATTCACATATCTGATTTTCATCCAGCTAGCTAGTATATTTGAATGTCTAAGTTTATATACATGTTGATTCTAGATAACATTCATATGTATGTTTAGTGAATTGGTTATTACGTAGTTTCGTCATTATCTAATTATCAGCCTTTCGTCATTATCTAATTATCAGCCAAGTTAATGTTTAGTTAGTTTGTTACTGGTAAAAATAAATTTATCGTGATTTCGTCATTTATCTAATTCTCAACCAGGTTATAAGGATATTTAAATGGAAATAAATACATAAACAACCGTTTTATTTCACGTTTCTGGCATCTATGTAGTGATATAAATAAGGCTATGAATGCAATATAACTCTTTTTTTATTTTGAAGAAATGAATGCAATATAACTCTCATCAGTCATCAGGACGTGTATTTTTTATTTTATTTTATCCTTTTTCCATTTTTGCAATTTGTTTTCTTTAATTTGCTGCGAATATACTATATTAACCTTGTTAAATCCACCGGATTACAATAGTCGGGACTCGGGTCTCAGGTGAACCATGAATTGTATAATGAATTAAAACGTGGACCACTTAAGTTATTTGGATGTTAGAACGGACCTCCATGGGACCAAACTTCGTCGGTGGTCAACCCAATGTTTCCATTCAGACGAAAACTTGAAATGGTAGAGTTGCCTGACAACTTAATATGGATTACTATTTACTATGGAGCATGGACTCATTTCAAGTTTTCAACACATTGTTTTGGTTCCATGTGATTGGTGGGTGACTTATGTAAGACTTTTTTGCATCTTGGATATTGCTCGAATTGAAATGAAGATGCACAACGCTACTATTCAAATCATATTGTACATTTCTCACAAATATTAAGCAATATGAGTTCACTACATAGTAATACAATCCAAACATGTTTCTTAATCCTAAAATTAGGAAAAAATGGATTAGGTTAGGTTCCACCACAAAAAAAAGATAGATTAGTTTTTAGAATTGAGTCCAAATTCCTATTATACAGTATTTACCGCTTAAATTCAGGTAAACAAATATTATTAATCTATCCCCATTATAGTTGTTTACCGTTGTCAAACAGTCCACAACTTAATCCATATCAAAGTAGTAGTTATTTAACGGCAGTCCACATTCATATGTATGCTACAGTAGTACGTACGTACATAAGATAAACCTTACCCATAAATATTTTTGAAAGGAAAAGACAGTGTCAATCTGCTAACAAAATGAACCCATTCTCAGCATTAAACGACCATCCTTTCTTATTCTCAGCCGTCGGTCTGCTAATCATAATCACCATGTCTGGTTGACTGAACATGAGAAGGATGACAAGTATACGTGTCACGCAAGATGTCTAAATTCAAATGTATCTTGAGTTAGTCTGCGGTAAAAAATAGATTCACGTGGTTTCGTCATGATACAGGTATACGTGTTACACAATATTTAGATGTCTAAATTCAAATGTATTTTGAGTTAGTCGGCGTCAAAAACAGATTCACGTGGTTTCGTCATATATGTGATTCTCAGCCAGTTTATAAGGATATTCAGAGGTCTAGATTATGCATGTTAGAGGTGTAAGTTGATACATATATTTAGTTCGTGGTTACCGGCAAAAACAGATTCACATGATTTCTGTCATTTATCTAATTTATTTAATTTTAATTAAGATAAGTACAGAAAACAATATATCCACGTAACTTCGTCAATAATCTCCATATTTCCGATTCTCCACCAAACTACCAATTATCACAACTTACTGTTAAACATATTTCATCAGCGGATACATAAAAAAAACTGTAACATCCGTCTCATACCCAACTCTTAAGAGCAAGTCCAACCGCATCTCTATAATAGAGATTTTCTATATTTTTAGAGTTTTTTTTGTCTCTAACAGATTTGCTATCACAATCTCTATTATAGAAAAATGATGAGAGAGAAGATCTCATTCTCTATATATGCAAAAGCAAAGAGTAAATATGGAGAACAAATTTTATGGAATTTGAATTAGAATTCCTATTTTTAGTAAAAAATTTAAACAACCTTCCATTTCCTCTCCAAAATTTCTAAATTAGAAAAGCTGTTGGATTGGAAGCAATTTTTTATAGCAAATCTTACATTTTTATCTCTACTTTAGAAAAAAATTTAGAAAAGCTGTTGGACTTGCTCTAACAAACTGGGTAAACTTAATCGAGTACATTCATACTTGAACATTAAATAATCCCTTAAACATTTTAATATTTACTTATGCTCGGCCGTAATTTTCTCTCAAAATAATGAAAGATATACAGTTTACTCACATTAAACTAACCAATTTACATAAATTTTCTGATTTTAATTGAATAAGCTGACTTGGAGTCACCACTCACCATTACCATGAAATGAAACCAAACCACAACCGGCAGCAGAAACTAACCACAATTTTCTGTATAAATAGCCCTTCAATCCTCTGTTAATCACCATCACCACCACTGTCTCTGTCACTGTTACTAACACCATGAGGCTTTCCCTTCCTCTTTAGTCTTTATCCCCTCCCTGGGTTCTCTTCACTTATTCCTTCAGTTTCAGTTTTCTTTTTGCTCTTTTCCCGTTTTTTTAAAACCAACTCAGTTCTTTGCTGCCATGGATCTCCTGGGCTACTCCTACAAGGATCGCTGAAACTGGTGAGTTTAATTACAGGCCTGCTATGTATCTATTTACTAATTGCAGTTGTAATTCTGTGCATATTGGTGTGTGAATTGTGGTGGACAAAACGGGAAGTATTGAAATTGTGGGAATTGAAAGAAAGGATGTGAAATATTTGACCCTTTTCATTTCCATGTAATTTGTTGTGGCTGCTGCTTCCTCTGCTATTTGTGGCTTACAGCAGAATGGATTTTGTTGTTGTTGTTGCTGTTAAATATATGCTATATTTGTACAGCTTGAATAAGTAGCTAGGATTTAAGTGTTTCTAATTAGACCACATATGAGCTAGACGACTCAATTTGCAAAAAAAATGGCTTGTTCTGCCTAGGTGAATGGTATGAAAAGAATGGCATGATCCAGATCAATATCTTTTCCTGGTTATTGTACTAGTTCATGGATCAACTTTTAATGATTTGAAGGTATCTCATCATACTGACTTGACCGTTTTCTCTTTTGATAGGTAATGGTCGGTAAACAACTCATTCCATCAGTCACAATTAGCTTTTACTGTTTCTCTGATAAAACCAACTCAGTTTTTTTGCTGCAATGAATCTCCTGGATTTCCCCCACCACGGTTGCTGCAACGGGTGAGCTCACTTATAGCCTTGCTAAGTACATATTACAGTTACATACAATTTGGGGTGTGTGTGAGCATATTTGTGTGAATTCTGGTGGATGAAAAGGGATATTGAAATTGTGGGAATTGAAGGAAGGATATGAAATATTTGACCACCCGTTTCATTTCCATGTTCTTTGTTGTTGTTTCCTCTGCTATTCTGTGGCTTGCTGCAGAATGATATTTTGTTTTTTAAAAAAATGATATCTTTGTACTACCATAATATCAGCTTATTAGTTTGCAACAGTGCTCAGTAGTTAAAATTTGTGTGGTTGGTGTTTCTGATTTGACTGCTTATGAGCTAGACTTAAGATGTCTATGAACTCATCTCATCAAAGCATGTGAAAGATATCAATTCATGGTGTTCGTAGAGTTTATGAATCAATTTTTATGTATGTGATGATGCTATTATCTTAGTATTGATGTCTAGTTAGTGTTTGGTGTAAGAAATCTATCAATTTTTCAACGGATTTAAACAACTCTATCTATACTGGTTTGCTTTGGTTATTCACCAAGTCTCTAAAACATTTAGAGTCTTAGAACTGTATCAATCCATGTATTTTGTTTTTCCTTTTGGAGCTGCCACTAATACTAGGAAATGTTAGACTGCAATTTTCTGATATTAGATTGCCAATTATGTGGATTTGTTTTTTATATTGATAGAAGGTATCTGCACATATTGACTTCATCATTCTCTTTTTGCAAGGTAACAGTTGATAAACACCTCATACTGGTGTTATTTTCGATCCTCAGAGTCAATCTATCATGTCAGATCATTCTGGGCAGTCTATGACCTCATACCAGTCGGGTTGGATGTCCCGCTGGGGGAAACATGGTTCCACAGAGAGAACACAGAATAATAACTGCTCATCTGGTTCTCTTATGAACAAGGAAAGCAGCCAGTCTCCTATGACCAGCAGCAAAGAGGTTGCTTCCAGTGGCTGTTCCCCAGCCAAGGCGCTCGAAGAAATCAAATCAGGTTTCTCGATTCTGAAACCCGCGAGCTCGAAGATGCCCTCAACAGGAATGGAGACAAGAAAGCTTCTGTCTTCCCCAGGTGGTGAGGGCAGTTCAGACAGAAAGGACGGCCAAGCAGCAGCCAGTAAGGACAGCCTTGATTTTGACACTAAGCTTTCCTTGGGGTGCTATGTTCCCCTGGAAGCTGATAAAAATCAGCCTATGGAGTGCCATTCTGAGGCAAAAGGTGTTTTTTCACAAAGCAGTAAAGAAACCATGGCTGCAAATCCCCTCCCTTTCTCAAAGGATCTTGATGTATCATCACCTGATCTGCAGCTTGGACTTGGCCAGATGAGTAGGCCCCAGCTGGATAATTCGAGTTCTGTAGGGACTGAAAATATGGAGTCTCAAAGGAATTCAAAAGCACCTGTTTATAGTGGGAACAAAGAAGAACCGAGCTCAGGTCCAAACCAGTTCCAGGGTACACAGAGAATGATGGTCATCTGGAATCAGCCTAACAAAGAGTATAGCTCATTGCAACAAATAGTTCCACCAGCTGCACATAAACCCGTCTCTTCTCAGACAACTCAGAGTTTACTGATTTCAGCAAGGCCAGGTCTTGCTTCTCGTACAGTGGGACTCCCAGCCAATGTTAGGATATCAACAGGCCTATCTAGAGGACATAATTCGCCTCTTTGGCTTTCTCCCATACCCCCTCCTCCGCTTCCTAGATCAAGTTCAGAATGGGTGAAGCTTTTTCCTGTTGGGGACAGAGGGAAAAGGGATCTTGATGAGATATATGACCCCGAAGTTGAAAAAGCTAACATGGAGCTGGATAAGTTTATACTGCAGCAAACACTCATAAGTATATATATTACCTCTTATGCTTTTCTTTTTGTCAAAAGTTCTCTCTATTCAATCTGTTGAATTCCATATCCATCTGTTGAGTTGTGATGTTTGACTCATTCTGATTGTTTTGCAGGAGGCAGTTCTCCACCGCCTAGTAAGGTACCCTTTCGACATCTTTGATTCTTCTTACAGATGACTTTTGTTGATGTTGTTGCCCTTCATTTGCTAAATATCCACCATATTTTGTGACTTTGTGTAGCTCGTGAAATTTGTTTCCTGATTGATTTTCCAAGGATGATACTGACTGTTCCTTTTTTTTCTTGAATTCCTAATACAGATGCTCAAACTAACCTTGCCAGCTCCTCAACTTACTCTTGGTGCACCATCGCAATGCGGTCCGCTTGCATTAAAATCGCCCGTTGGGAATTTGGCGCTGTCTTCTTTAGCAGCTCCAAACAGCCTCAACCTAGGTGGTGCTACCTCGTCAAGAACTGAAAGCCTCGGCTTGGAAACACTCTTGACTCATGCTGAGCCACTGCATCAGTGCAAAGCAGAATGGTGCCCCGGGGCATCCTCAAACCAACAACCCGGTGCCAGCTGGATCAAACGTCTTAAACTCAGTGCTTCAGATATGTCTGGCTCGAGAATCTCCAGTATCAAGGAGGTAGTAGAACCCCATGAGAGTAAGGTTCAAAATCCAAAACTGGTAATTCTGAATGAAGATGAGAATGAAGCACCTGAAAAGGCTTCTGACCAGTTGGATCCGCGTCCTTGGATGAGAAGATGGTGTTCTCAGACAAAGCCTGCTATAAAGGGGAAGCCGATATGTGACCCGAATTCAAAGCTGGCGCTTCCAGAGATCCCGGAAAAGCAGTTTCCGAGCATCGCTGCAATGGCCTTGATGGGGAAGGCCATGACTGGTTTCCAGCCAGGTGAGTACAAGAAGAAGGGCTCTGTCACAGTTTGGAACGATAGGGGCTATTAACATGGTTAACTCCATCTTCATAGACTGTGTTTCGGTTTTGCTGGTTCCATAGGAAGGAAGAGTTTCTGAACTCACTCTTTTTGTTAGCTTTCGTTGGAGTGAGTGCTCTTTTTGTCCATGTTTTTTGTTCTTCAGCAGTGATGAATGTATATAAATAAAAGCTTACATGAGAAATGAAGAAGTGCCTACTCTGTAAGCACATTTCTTTGCTGCATTTCATTGTTAACAGTAATTTTACTTCTTATTTCATTGTAATACCGCAACATTCCCCAAACAAGAACTCAAATGCTAAGCTGAGCAACACAACCATATCTACTCAGCACTATGAAAATTCGCTCTTTTTGTCGCAAACTCGAAGAACCCGCCTCCTTGCACCCTGGAGTCGATTCCAGGGGGCGCGAACTGAGCAACGACGTCCCTCAGCGTAATCAGGCCTTGTACTCTGTCACAATCATCAATCAAGAAGCTACTATTGCTCTGCGAATCGGCCATGTTCATCATCACCATTTTCAGCGTGTCAGATTCTCTGTTAGTGACCGGTGAAACCATTCTCGGGAGGCTGCTGTTTTGGGATGGACTCATTACAGTGTCTAGCTGAATGAAATCCTTCACTAAAAGGTACCTGTGTTCGAAGGGATTCATCATTTCATACAAAAGGGACAAAGTTGTGCATTATTTCAGGAGTGTTGTGTGAGGCTTACTTCCTGTGGCTAAATAGATCAATATCTTCAAAGAGATGATAAACGTCGCATGTTCTCACTGAGCCAATGAGCTTTTCGGTTTCTGAATCTACAACAGCAACCGAATCAGCTCGGCTTTCCCACAAAACACGGACAGCCTCCACCATGCTTTGATCTCCATGGATTTTCACAACTTGCTGAGGTTGTAACCTAGAAGGAACATGTTCTTGTAATAAAGCAAGCAAGAATTATCTTTTTTCTCGAAAGATCCTAGATTATATTTCAAGGTGCAATTACCTACATCCAGAGAGATTCTTGCCTGCAATGCTATCAAACCACTCCAATCCACTGGCTTCAAGAAGTGGTCGAATCACTGCATTCTATAAACAGTATACTGAGTAGAGTTATAAACTTATACCAACCTGCATTCAACAAATTGAAGTGTTTTCAGCTGATATTTTACCTGAGAGACAAATCCAATGATCCTAGGATCAGATTTTTTAGTGACGGGGACAATCTGCAACCGGTGTTTTGCCAGCAGCAAGAGAACATGGAACAGTGAATCTTCAACATAGACAGGGAAAAAGGAATCCCATAAGAACAGCTTTGCCAGTTCCCCTACCTACAAATTCAGACAAGTTCAACAACTTCTTGGTTTTTGATTTGCACACGAATCACAGAGAAACTAAGAAAAGTATAACACCTTGGTCTGCAAAAGAGGGTGATTCTGCTGTACTACGCAGTTGAACCCTTTAGCTTCCTTCTCAGTTTGGCTTTTGCTATCCTCCTTAAAAGCTCCAGATTTGTCACATTCCTAAAACACATTTTCAAGACTTTAAACTTCTAGCATAACTTGGGATTGTGTAACCTCAATTGCCTTTTTAGCATTGCATTCATCATATATAATCTCATATATACTTTGACAGCAAACATATTTGTGCACTATCCTTAAACCATTTACCTGAAGAAACCACAGTATCATGGTATCTAAATCAAGAAGTCCAACATAGCCTTCTGCAAATCTTTTCTGCCCATGTTCATCTTCACCAACCAGATTCTGCACTATAGGAGCTCTCCTTATTCCCTTCTCCTGCATCAAATTCATGATATGCCCCACATCATCTGCTGTCTTTGCTTCGACCTCTGTCCAAAACACACACATTAAACACGCCAAAAAAACACAGTAAAAAGTTTTGGATAACAGTAAAGAACACAGATTTAACTTATGTACTTCCACAAACATTAGCAGATTAATCTTATAAGTTATTGGTATATTACCAGGAAACAGGTTCTTGATGACAATATTTGAGGAGCTGATGGTAATATGATCAAGGAAAAGTTGGAGGGCTTTGGCAGAATCAATGGAGGATTTGTGATGATCTTCTTCTTTAGCCAAAGTCTCTGCAACAGCTTGTTTCTTCTCCAAAACTCCACCTTCTGAATCCTCTTTGACCAAATCTTCCAAACGTTTCAAATCCATAACTCAAAATTATGACTAATCTCTTTCTTCTTCTTACCATCTCTTTCTGGCATTTTATCAAACATGTTACTGTGCACGACCGCCGCTATGCATTACGCCCTCGTGTAGCTTCCCAACATCTAACGCGTGGCACTGTAAATAGTATTTTCACTATTATACGTTGCGGCTGTTCTATCAGGTAAATAAAGAATTGCAGAGTTCCCGAATTTTTTTTCTAAAAAACCCCCTTGAATTATTTTCTGATTTTCTCAGTTCGAAGCTAATTTGTATTTTGAAATCATCATCCAGTCCATTAGAGTGTCAATTTATTAATAGCAACGAAATCATCATACAGTTCATTATAATTAACAGATATTTTAAAATACTCAATTTAATGAATAACAGTAACCAAAAAAAGGTCATTTTCAGAAGAAAAAAAGTTTCAAACAATTAAGAAAAAATGGAGAAAATCAGTTGTGCCAAATTCACCATGGCCATTTATTTATTACTGAAAAATCTCAATATTTACATGGCATTATTACATATTTTGACTAGGTACATGACATTATTCATCCCTCTAATCTTCTTCTTCTTCCCAAAAGCATTCTGTGAACTGCAAGTATTATTATGGTCACTAATGAAGCCAGCTCCCCGTTACATACATACAACTCAATATTCATTTGGATTCTTGGAGCTTTGGTGCTGCTGAAAATGGCATCCTAGACACTTCATCTGTTCATCACCATTTTCCATCTATATAACTGTTCCATCCTTTATTGTTGCCTTCTCCAGAACAATGGTGATTCCTGATCTTATGTAGAAGCCTTCATCGGGTCTATCCGCCTCTTGGACACCCTGAAAAGTCATAGAGATAAGTCCAGCTTGCACAGACATGACACGAAATATACGGGGAAGATGAACTTACATCTTTGTTCAGAATGGCCACATCTTTGCCTATTTTTGCATTCTTGTCAATTATGCAATTCCTGTAAACATGATTCAAGATTAACCATAATGATGTGCTTTCTGTGAACATGTTTGCAGATTAGTCCTAACTTATTAGGGGATGGAAAGGAAGAAACTTGTTGCATCTTCGATGTCAAGAATTAAGATTACCTGATTTTTGTGTTTCCTCCTATCCCAATAGGGACCTTTCCTTCAGCCAGCAAAGAGGCAATTTCAGGCTCGGTTTGGTAGTAGTCAGCTCCCATCATGAAGGTGTCCTATAAAATCCGCAGCTTTAGGTTCAGTTTGGGTAACTTAAATGATGATAGGACCACAATTATTTCTTTATGAGCATTTGATACACTCACCTTCAATTCAACACCACTGTCTAAGCGTGATCTTTCCCCTACTATAGAATGCTCGACTCTGCAATCCCTCAAGAAGCATCCGTGGGAGATTATCGAGTCCTTAATCTGTAAGGAAAAGTTGGACCTTAAGATAGGAAGCACATCAAAGTAACCAAAACTCACTGATATATGAATATTCGAAGGTACCTGGCATTTATCAATCTTGCTTGGAGGCAAAAAGCTTGGAGATGTGAAGAAAGGTGTTTTTGGATCATAGAAATGAAATTTTGTGAACTGCAAGTAAGATAACCAATTCACAGTGCTTAGGAAATGTGCCGAAGTTAATTAAAATCTCAAGAAATTGAAAAAGATATAAGCAAAAAAGACAACCAGACGAACCTCATCAGTAAGAGCCAAATTAGCTTCATAGAAAGATTTGATTGTTCCGATATCTTCCCAGTAGTCTCTGAATATATATGCCTGCAATAAAAGCCTTTAGCCACATTCATGTTTTTGCAAGAGTAAGTGCAAGACATTATTCTGTCATGTAAAATGACAGAAATCATTTTTCGGCTTACTTGGACATCTAGTTCCTTTACAGATGAAGGTATGATTTCAGATCCAAAGTCGTTCGATGTAGGATACCTCCACTTCAAGAGGTTCAACAAAACTTCTGTCTTGAATACATACACTCCCATTGAAGCAATATATGGAGATTTTGCAGCTTCTTGCGGAGACAATCCCAGAGT
Source organism: Cruciata laevipes (assembly GCA_963678965.1). Taxonomy (NCBI): domain Eukaryota; kingdom Viridiplantae; phylum Streptophyta; class Magnoliopsida; order Gentianales; family Rubiaceae; genus Cruciata; species Cruciata laevipes. Next base: position 1,699,729 of record OY787634.1, on the reverse strand, counting down.
AGTAGTATCCACTTGCTGCAATAGAAGAGTACAACCATTACTATCATAGGAAATAGAAGTCTAATCGGAGCTTGATAAGTAGCATTTGTGGCAGAAAACTAGAAAGGAAGATGATTTGATACTAATGTTCTAACTAGAACACGACTTTCACACACAAATAGAAAAAATATCTGCTAAAAGCTCAGTTGTAGAAAATTAGAGAGCACTGCTCCGTCCATTTTCTCACCATTGCCTTGAGATCATTGCCTCTTGGTTTTTCGGAGAAATGGATGACTTTGCCGGTACTGTCAATCTTCACAAGGCCAAATTCAGAAGCTCGGCTGCAAAGGGATATATGTGAGGTGTTAATGACATAAACTTATCCGCCCAAGCATAAATTTTATGATTAAAAACATGGAGATGAAAGTACAGACAGACCTCTCCTCAACTGGAGCACATGAAAGAGTGATGTCAGCATTCCGATCAACATGATTCTGTTTAAGAACATAAACAATCCACAGCACAATCAAACATCATATAATGTGATACACCAAAACTCATGATGAATCAAGCTGAATAAATGTGTGTACCTTCACAAAGTCCATATAATCCATCCGATAAAGTTGATCTCCAGACAAAATCAGTATGTTCTCAATGTTCTTATTCTTTGCATCCTATATGATACATCATGTGATGCAAGATCAGAAGACATAGAATACCGTAACTTCTACAGAAAATTCAATATTTTCACATTGTACAGGTTAATATTAATCTGAAAAACCCATGCAACACACCTCAAACATCCACGTAAACTGGCGAACGGCATCTGCTGTGCCTTGGAACCATTTCATTCCCGCTTCACCAGAGGTTTGTGTTGCAGCAAGAACCTGCATCAAGTCAACAAAATTTCACTCGTTTTCTCCTTCACAGAGCAGTTCATATGGAGTGAGGAGAAATCTATACTACGAAACAGACTCATACAGTACCTCAACAAATCCATCTCCAAAGTTGACACCATTTCCATGGTAAGTTCTAGCAATATGACGATTCAGAGAAGCAGAATTGAACTGAGTCAGCACAAAGATCTTATTAATCCCACTGTTAATGCAATTACTCATTGGAACATCTATTAGCCTATAGCATCCCCCAACAGGAACCTGCAAATCAAGTTCCATAACACAATCATCAACCCCAAAATCCACACACACACACACAAAAATAGAGGTCGTATGAACATTGTATCTTACAGCAGGAGTAGCAGTTCTGATAGTAAGAGGGAAGAGTTGTGCCCCTGAGCCACCACCAAGAATGATTGCAGCCACATTCTTAGGATCCGCCCTTCGCCTTGCAAATCTCGATGTTTCTACAGCGGTCTGAATCAAAGATCAAATATCATTCTTTTCAGCTCTCAAGAACAAACAACAGATAATCCAAGAAAATGGACTAAAACTCACCAAAACATCGTTTCCATTCTGTGTTGTGATGACGGAAAAAGCAACGCCAGGCCTGATCTTCTGCTTCCTCTTGCCCCCAAGTTCCAATTTTCTTGAAAACTGATCGAAACCCAAACTGCCATTTTTACTGCCTCTCACCCTCTCCCCCAGAATCCCATCCTCTCCATTAAAAACGCCACCTTTCGCCAAAGGGACTGTGGATTTCAGCGCCCCAAAGCAAGCACTACTCATTGTATTAGCTTCAAGAACACAAATTCCAATCCAAAACGAAAACCAATCAGCTTAAAAAACACAAATGAGAATCACAGAGGACAAAGGGATCATCAAACTCACAAGAAGATAAACTGATAAACTGATTAAAAAGGGGTGCTAAAGAAATGCAAACTAAGCAAGCAAGTAAAGTATAGATCACATAAAGAGTGATTCCATTTCTAGCAACTTTTTTTACTGCAAACCATATCAAAATTTACCGATGACCCTTAAACCCCAGAACAAGAAAGATTACCTATGTTCTCGGAGATTGAGTGTCCAAATTGAAAAGGGTGTTTGAACACAGAAGAAAAATTGGGAAATGCGTGAATGTTTGTTGAAATTGCAGGTGCAGACCGAGGGATATGGAGACGGTCCAGGGGTTTATTGGCATGTGAGTTTTCACGGGAAATCTTGCATTTCTTGGTGATTTTTATAGTCTTAATGAATTCTTAAATGTGGGAGTGTGAGATTAAGAAAAACACGCACACACACAGTGAAATAGTTGATGACAACAGGCTTGACAGTGTGATTAAATATTAATGGGTCTAATGTTGTTGAGTTTGATTTGGAAATTTTTAAATGGTTTCTCTGCAAAACTCCAACAAGAACCATAACACTTGTCTTCTGCATGGCAATGGCGGAATGGCGTATTCACCAGTAGTATGCCAGCTGCATAAATTCACAAAATTAACTGTAGTTTGATTTAATGGGTTATTTTTTTGGAATTTTTTGTCCACTGTAGTTTGAATTAAGTATAAAAATTAAGGAAGATTTTTTTTCAAAAAAAAAAAAAAATAGCAATGAGTTATATTTTTCCATGATATACACTAGGTATTTTCTGAAATCAATTTGTCATTTATAATCTGATTAATATGTCTCACAAAACTCACTTTTTTGTGAATTTAACAGAATTTTTTTGACAATTTTTAAAAAATCAGTAATCATCTAAACTTAGTTTTAGGTACCTAATCCTTCACTTTCCCTTCTACTCTAGTTATCAAACTTGTCATCCTTCTTTGAGTACATTTGTTGTATCTTTATGTCACTACTCATATATTCCAATTAAAATTAGCATTTTAATTTTAAATAGTTTATTCAAAAATGATGACACAACTATGAATATGAGATGAATATCTGCTCTATACATTATCCCTTTTCCTGGAAAACATAACCAACTTGGAAATATCTACACATGGGTAAATTTGTCCTAACATCAAGGAAAGGATGACATATTGTATTCTTAAAACCATAGTAGAAGAACGAAAATTCCAGAGCTCGCAAAAGTTGAATGTGCTGCTCGACATGTTGGCCCATAAAATTGAAAATCATTAGACAGTTGTTATTATTTCATGATTTGATCAATCAAAATTTTACTCTTTAGTCCTTGTCCTAAACACAAACTTGTTGTAGCCACTCCTTTTATTACCACTTATGAAAGATTAATGTGGATGTGTTGTTGTTGTCATTGTCAATTAAGTCTCAAGATCGAAATGTGTGCTTAATACGTAAAAGATCATGCTTTGAAGCTGAGAAGATCAACACATAACATGTAATGATCAGGCATGAAAGTGAGAAGATCAATCATTGCCTTCTGTTTTAATTAAAACCGTGGTACATGATACACCCTCCTAATTATACTTAATATAATCGTTGATGAAAGTGTTTTCCTGATATACAGGGACCATGTATTCATGAAGTGAAATCATGAGCAGAAAGGAGGACCATATGGAGAGGTTCCATCAAAGCTGCAAGTGTCCCATGTGTAAGGGAAGACATTCCATTTTAGGCAAATTATATCTCCTGCCAGAATTAGCAATGGAGATAAACTAACATCATTATTGTCTAGAATTGGCAATAAGCTCTAAACAAGCATGTTAATGGTTAATTTTGAGCTAAGTAATCAGACATCCCATGTTACCAAAGGCATTCAAATAATTCAAGTTTATCCCTCCAAATTCCATTTGTCTTCTTTCTTTAGGCCGATTCTCTTGTCATCCTTCCCAAATATTGCATAATCATTTTCAAACTCCTTCATATAATTCCATTGTGATATGAATCATCAAGTAAATTCAGCCATAGAAGGTGGAATTATTGATTACACTTTCATAAATTTTCAATTTTTATCGGACCACTAATCAGACCCATTGTAATAGATCAATTTTTCATTTTTTATCCGACCACTAATCAGACCCATTGTAATAGATCAATTCAGTTTAGTTTAATTCAGTTCAGTTCAGTGAAAATGTAATTTGTTGAAATTCATGTTAATTTAGTCATGCTGATTCTTTTTTCGATACATTAATTTTCACTTCAATTCATTTCAATCCATTTCGGCTCAGCTCATCAAAAAATAAGGTCTTACAAGCAGGGTCTAAGTGTGTTTTATGACTTCTCGATTTTTCAAAGAGTAATTTAGTGTGTTTTACCACTAAATCAATTTTTTAGTAATTCAATTGGAGACAGATACTTTTATTGATTGTTTGTTGTGTCCTTTTTAGTTGGTCTTTGGTTGGCATAAATAAGTAGCATGATGAAGTATGGACACTTTTGTAACGATGTTACGTTGTTACGCCATCATACGAGTGGAAGGAGAATTGCCCATGAACGGTTGGAATCAAACGCAGAATTGCCCATGAACGGTTGGAATCAAACGCAGAATTGCCCATGAGTGGGAGGAAAGGAAGAGAAATTGACAAGGGCAATAAATGGACGGCTCCGGTTGATCCTGGTGCAATTTGTGTAGCTGTAGGGGCAACACCTATGAGTGTGACTCATAAACTCAATAAAAATAAAACATATACCAAAGGTGTAGCTTAGTGGTTGGGACATTGGTTCAATTGTCCTGAGGTTGTTTGTTCAAGGTTTGTCAGCGGCAGTGTGAGAATTTCTTTATTTCAAGGTTACCTTGTGCGCACCGAGCAGTGGATGACTCCTGACGCTATGTTACAATGATTTATCTCCTCACCGACACATGTGGTTATCGCCCTTTGTCCCATAAACTCAATAATCGAACGGTCTGATATTTATTGATGTTGAGATCGCACCTTTGCTGATGTCATGGTCCTGATATTTATTGATGTTGAGATCGCACCTTTGCTGATGTCATGGTCCAATTATTATGACTAATTAAGTTCTTTTAGCCACGGTAACATTTATATTTCAATGGATTTCGGTGTATTCTAATTTTTAACTATACATCTGCTTCAACCATGAAAAGAGGGGTGTATTAACTTCTTTGGCCGAAAATTAATCCGTCAAGGTGTTTATAAACAGGAGGCTTAAAAATCAACCTCGGGGGTGGACTACCTCCCCCTACGTGTCAGCTTTTCGTTAATCCATTTTTTATAAAACCACCACGATTTTTTATCGTTCCATCGCCTGCCGGTGATCTGCAGCCCAGAGGGCGTTGTCGTCCTCGATGTCGACCCCGGATATTTATTTGTACAGAATTGGATCTTGAATTAATACATGTATACATGTAACTAATGAAAATCAACTCTAAAATGAAAATAACTTAGGATAAATCTCCCTCATGATTGTTACTACTCCTCGACGTTGCTCTCGATTGAAACGGACGGCACACCCAAATCACCCAAATCTCCTTCGACAGTGGAGGATGGATGGGATGGAGCTGACGTGGTTGCCCTTGTTTGCAGCGTTTTCTTCTTCACTGGCGATGAAGCGTAACGCCCACGGTTTTCCAAACATATTTTGGAACAGGCAAAGCGTGTATGATAACTTCTGTACAAATAAATATCCGGGGTCGAGATCGGACGACAACTCCCTCTGGGCTGCAGATCACCGGCGGGCAATGGAACGATAAAAAATCGTGGTGGTTTTACAAAATAATTTTTACAGCGCGCGTAAGATCACGTATCCATAAAGAGATTAAAATTGGTAAACAATTATTTGTCCGAATTTACAAATGGATTAACGAAAAGCTGACACGTGGGGGAGGTAGTCCACCCCCGAGGTAACTTTTTGTTTTTCGTTATAAACAAGGTAACTAGGCAGGAGAATTTCTAAACATTCAATCTTTATAACAAAAGTGTCCATACTTCATCATGCTACTTATTTATGCCAAAATAAATATAATAACCCGTTTAAAATAAGGTGAAATTCAACAAATTAATGCACAACATCAATTACACTATTCAATAACATCAACATATTATTAAAGATCATCAACATGTTATTGAAAGAACATCAACTCCCCAACATTTAGGCTGACTCATAGGTAGGGATGGCATTGGGCGAACTGGGCATGGATACTATCCATGCCCATCCCCATCTAAAATTTTATTATCCATCTCCACCCATTTACCATGACGGGTACAAATTTAATATCCATGCCCATCCAGCTGGATATCCATCTCATCTGGGTATCCGTGGATATCCATGCCCATGTTATACCCACATTCCCCATCCGACTTATTAATCCATATTTATAAAAAAATTAACCTAAAATCTATTAATTATCATAAAAATTTAAATAAAAGCACTAATAATTCAAATATATTATATTAATAGAACAAAATAATTTATAATATTCTAATCATTAACTTATAAAATTCTTTTATGTTTCAAAATAGACTAAACATGCTTAAAAAATGCTAAAACTAATAATATTATTAAGTATAAATACAAGTAATACTATTAATATTATATATAACGGATATTATACAAGTATTATACGGGCGGGTATGAGGTGGGTATGGGGCGGGTGGGGCGGGCGGGTATAAAATCAATATCCATACCCACCCATTTACCCATGGCGGGTTTGAATCCAACATCCATACCCATGGCGGGTATAAAAAACTCATATCCATACCCGCCCCGTTGGGCGGTTGGCGGGCGGGTATCCACCAAATACCCGTCGGGTGCCATCCCTACTCATAGGAGACTTTCTCAAATTATTATTATTATTATATTTAAAAAATGCTTAAACTATTCAATAAGTAATTATATCAAGTTCATTGAAAATATTAGATATTTAGATTCATAAAATAATATATGCCAAAATCTTATTTTGCTGGGTTTTTAGAAAATTGGTGGGGAAATGAATATAGATCAATCGGCCCAATCTTTCAAACGTTCAGCTCGGCACCTAATTCAGCCCAACACAGGAAGTTCACGCCTTCAAAGTTAATACACGCTTTCACCTTCTTCCTTCAACTTAAACCGATCAAAACGGGCTAAAGGTGTTCTTTCAATCTTCCTCCCCAGTCAAACGACTGTGCCCTAAACCCCCAAAATGTCGAAGAAATTGGCGGCAGCAACTGCGCTGCTGAAGACGGCGGCGCGTAACAAAAACTCCCTCCGCCCGCTCTCCTCAAAATCCGGCGGACTGACATTCGACGAGGTAAAAAAGCTATACTTAACCTTTCCGCTTCAGTTATCGGGAAAATGAGTAATGTCAAATTTTACCTTGTACTGTAGGATGAAAAGCCGGCGACGACGGTGCAACGCCTGCCTCTAGAGCAATTTGAGGCGGTTCCGGCAATGATGGTGGACCCGTTCTATCAGAATGTGGAGCAGCTCTCCTTGCTACGAAACTTTGAGCTGAGGAATAAGGTATGCTAATCCAGTATTTCTTGCATTCTACTTTGTTCTTTTTGAATTAGTTGCCCTTTCTCTCTTCTTAGATTGTGTGAGCTGTCAAAAATCAAAATATTTAGTAGTCTGCGGCGTTTAGGGTTTATTAAGATTGCTAGTTCTGTGGCATCAGTAGATTGGCTCCATCTGTGCCGAATGAAGAATCTGGTTATGTCAGAGTAACTAAAGAGAAGGACTGCAGGTTTAGAACCTTGAATAATCTTATTGTTCTGAAATGCTGGTGATTGAGATTTATCGGCGTCTAAGCATGAAGTTTGTTGAAGATTCCCTCTTTGTACTTATTGTACTGGTTGTATTGAAAAGTTTATCAAAACTATCCCTGACAAATTTTGGTGAAGAACTTTCTGATCGAAAAAGGTGTAGAGTAGTTTGTCACAGTGTTTGATTGCCAGTGCTGAGATCTTTATGAAACAAGTGTATTAAATTGTAAACCAATACTAGCATGCAAGTAGATTTTCATTCCTTCGTTTTGTTTATGATTGTCACATCTTTGGCTCTGTCCTCGATCTTGTCAATCATAGTGGAAACACTTCATTCTGATTCTTTCTTTGCTCGAGGTTTCTTCTTCTAGGCTCTCTATCTTTTTGAGATTTTCTGTACTTGTTTTATTGCAGTTGTGGACTATAAGTACAGTAAGAATTTTGATTTTTTGTGAATTAGTGGGTCGTTTTCTGCCAACTGATTTATGCCTTAGAACTTTTGACTTTGGCCACGTCTGTACTCATATCCATGGCTGTGTTTTCTCAGTCACAGAATCTATTCGGGCTTAGAGACGAAATGGATGATGTAGGAACGGGAATCAGAAGGACCGTGATTGAATTGAGGTATGCACTAGAAATAAGCATATATGTATAACTGTCTTTGCATCTGAAACGCTTATTTTGTTTTGCAGGCCGGATTTATCCGATATAGGTGCACAGCAGTCGGAGTTCAGCAACCAGTGGTCAGAGTTGAAAGGAAGCTTGTCCACCGTCGAGAAGAAGCTCAAACAGACCGAGGCTCAAGTGCCCTTTGCTTTTGCTATCGGCGTGGCATCTGGCGTGGGTATATCGGTCATCGGCATGTGTTTGTGGAAGTGGGTTTTGTAGCTAATATCTAGGACAGTTTCCATGTACAAATGTCCTCTGTGCTAATTCACTTGAACAATAATGTTGTTGAGAGTTGAGACTGTTCACATCTTTCGTTTGGGATTGCATATTAAAAAATCATCAAGAATCAGAACTTTTGTTTTTGTCCATTATTTCTCGTGCATACCTCAATTAATCATCTAAACAAACATCAACAGCATACATATTCAGTCGAAATTGTCGAATGCTGTCTTGAACAACACCAAAACCAAAACCTTGTATGAAACAAAACAAAACAAAAACCAAACTTTGATAAATTCTAACTTAGTCAACGAGAAGTACCACCTCTTCTATTCTTACCCAAGCAAACGGCATTTGCATTGTGCTTAACTGCTTATATATATAACATCTCTTTGCTTCTTAAATAACATTTGCATTGTGCTTAACTGCTTATTTTTTGCAGGCCGGATGTATCAGACATGGCCGAGGTCAGAAAGCAGTTGTCGGAGTTAGAAGGAAGGTTGTCCACCGCCGAGAAGAATCTCGATCAGTTGAGATGGTTTTTAGCGACCTTCTTCATCGGTTTGATGATCGCACTTTAGTGTTTGAGTAAGTTCCGCTTCTATTACTAGGTGTAGAAACAAGATTTTCTAGTATTTATTCACGAGAAAGTCTTGTGTGAGACAACTCGACCGTTAGGCAGTTGATGTTCATTTCATTTTATATTGATGTTCGCTCACCAACTTTTGATGTTGATTATATTTGTAATTGTGCATTTATTTTTTGAATTTCACCATCTAAATGTATAGAAAATTGTCTATCATTTAGTCTCTCGTATGAGACTTTGTGTTATTTCAATCAGCTTGTGAAAAATATTCAATCTTTTAATTCTTTTGTGCTTACCTCAAATTAATCTAAAACAAACAATATCAACAAGTTTAACAACATATACATTTTTAATATCGGCATTCTTCATGTCGGCGCAGCCGTGCTTGATCATATTCTCGATGGCCTCCTCGCCTCCACCGGTCCTCAAAACGATCATCGTCGTAATGATGACGTCGGGGACTAGGATACCGTCGTCGTCGATCATATGCTCGATCACACCTCTTGTAATCTCTGTTTGAATATCGATCCTCGGACGAGTAGTCAAGCCGCTGACGTTGTTTCCGGTCTGCAGCTAGCTTGTCGGGATCATCTTCAGCCTTCCTCTTACAACCGCTCGGTTTTGGAACCTCAAGGGTCTTAATCGGAGCCGGCTTCAATGGTACAACCTTATCTTGAGGAACCTGATCATACATTTCCAGCATTTGATTGATGATGCCATCCAATGGGACAGAATATTCCAACTCTTTGCCTCGATTCGGCTTCAGTTTCAGGAGCTTCGCAGCGAGGAAGATGGCCCCTGCCGCCACGTGGCGAGCCTCGAACTGTAACAAGAGCGACGTCCGAAGCGAATCGTTGACCAAACTCCACGCAACCTGGGCAACCATCCTTTGATCGCCGACCTCGAACAACCTCTTCACACCCTCCACAAGCGGCTTGTAAGGATCCGGAACATCAAAATCATAGTCAAGAGTGGACAGAACAACTCTCTCCGCAGTCAGGACAAATTTCTTTTGTTCCTCGTAGAAGCCGCTATCCTTAACAATCCTCGACCGCAGTTGGTCGGAATCCTTCTGATGAACGATGTCGTAAGATGTAACGACAATGTCCTTGAGGCTGCACACAGTTTCCTTAACCTTCGCGGCGAGGAACATGCAGGCGGTGGCGATGAGGAATCTGTCGTTCTTGGAATGAGATTGGCGGAAGAAGAACCGGTGGCACATGGTGATTGCGGTGGCGATTGTCGCCGGAGGCAGTTTAAACCTCATCCCGAGATCCTGTAAGAATTTGCAGTACGACCTGCGCAAAATCGATTCTTTCCTTAAATCCATTCCGTCTTGTCGGGACGGTGAGTTCTCTTCGATATCTTTCCGACAGAAATACCATCCGCGAGCGTCTTCTTCAGCCCGCTCATCACAGACAGATCCACCCATGTCGGGGAAACTCATGAAATCAAACCAACGAAAATGGGAATGTGTTTGTGTTTGTGGGGGTAATTGTGGAGATGAAGATCTCACAAGGTTTCACTACTCATTAGAAAAACTTCTATATATAACACGGTAAAATATCCTTTCCCACCTTGGAAAAGGTTTTCCGTTATATTTTGGGAAAAGGTTTTACTAATCCCGCCCTAGACCTGAATTGTAATGGGTCGTGTTTGACCAGTTATTTATGTTGTTGTTTACCGTTTGATTATAAATTATTTATAATCATCGAATTTTTAAAAAAATTATTAGCTCCGTTCTTAATTTGTTTATTTTACAAATAAATCATAAAAATATATGATTTATTTTGGAAAAAAAAAAGCACTATTATTAGGTTAGTTGGAACTCATCTATATCTCAGATTTGTTCAGTTCAACAAAATATAATTTGAAGAAATTCAACTTAATTTAGTCATATAAATTCTATTTTTTCATTTCATTAATTTAGTTCAATTCCAACAACAAATAAAATTAGGAAATTCTAATTTTTTAACATATTTAAAAACATAATCATCATAATTAAATTAACCTAAATATTGGTTTGGTTAGCCTTTACTTAGTCAGAAAATATGTCGTGTTCAGCCACTGTGAATCACATCTATTGTTTTTTATTCTAATTTTAGAAATTTGTGATCACTTGGTTGCTTTATTACAAAAAAAATAAATCCTAAGTTACCTTTTCTTCAACATTGATTCCATAAATACTCAGTTTTATTTCCAATTATAAGTACTTTTAATTCCAAAAATATAATTGAGTTCAAATACATACCAATTACCAAATCAGCATCTTGGATAATTTTCCAATTCCCTCCATATAAATGTTTTCAAAACAATTTTAAAAATCCCTCTACGTATAGAGAGGGAGATTCATGATTCTTGGTGATTCATGGTGCTTTAATATTAATTAATCACAATCAATCATGATGCTTGATCCTGATGCTTCGTACGAGGTTCTTCTCCGAGTAGATCCATCCACCATCTTCAACTGCATACCGGTTTGCAAGACATGGCTGGAAGTGATCACCGCACCTGAATTCCGACCAATGTACCAGAAAATATGGAAGCTGAACTCCAAGGTTGTCGGTTTCACCCAACATGAAATCTTTCAAGAGAATCATATATACCAATACTCAAGGGTGTCCTTAAAAGCGACCGCTGAACTTGGCCGCATCATGAAACAAAAGGACGTGGTGAAAAAACAGAGAGATCTCGGCAACTGCTTCGTGTCCAAATCCGGCGCCGGCGACGGCCACATTCTCTACGGCAGCCTTCCGTCGAGCCAGGGCCGGCCTTGAGGGTGTACAACCGGTTCATATGAACAGGGCCCCAAAATTTTTGGGGCCCCAAAATTTTATTATTAGGTATTAAATATAATTATTTACCTTTTTTAAGAAAATTAAATTCTTACCTTTCAAAATTCAAATCTTTTCCTATCCCATTAGAAATCAAATCTACAGATCTTCTCCTTATTCTTTGTATTTATAATTTATTTTTCCAACCAAATTCTTCCATATTTGTTTCAATTTACAAGATTTCTACATTCAATTTCATCAATATTCTCCCTAATTAGTTATTACTATTTTATTTTATTAACTATTAAATTTGTTTGGAAAATTTGTAATACTACATTACATTTTATATTTATATATTTAGGGGTCTCATTTTTTTTCTGAACAGGGCCTCTGAAATCTCAGGGACGGCCCTGCGTCGAGCCTTTACGTGCTGTCCCCCGCCGCCGCCGATCCCATCGAGTTGCCCGGATTTCGGAGGGCCCCCGGGAATGCCGCAACGGCAATACTTTCACGGCATGATTCTTACAAGGTTATAGTGATATCATCCCAAACTTCTGCTTATAATTTTGTCCGTTTAAGAATCCATACATTCTCCGATTCCGAATGGGAGACTTCCGACCAGGAAGGTACTTTTTCTGTCGAAATACGACCTGGGATTGTGAGCAATAGCAAAGGTTTGGTGTATTGGCCCAAAGGCAACAGCAAGGGATCCGTAGTGGCGGTGTACGATGATAATAAAGATCCAGAAAAAGAAGACGCCGTTAGCTGTTTTGATGGACCGCCAAACCCACCTGAGCTTGACAACGTTAATAAGCCACGGTTGATGTACAATTTCGGCTTGTCTCCTGACGGGGAACTCATGTGTTCAATTCAAACGTTTTCGTCGGGGTATCCAGCGGGCGATGTCCACATTTGGGCTCGTAGTGACGAGGACTGGATAAGGCTGCATTGTCTGAGATCGGAATCTTTGCCGGAAGGGTTTGCTTTTGTGTCCTTTTATCCGGGAATATCCGACCGTGTTTTTGTGAGAACGTTAACACATTGTGCTACGGACAACCTTTCGTGTGAACTTTCTCTCTACAACCTTAACACAAAGGTTTTGGAGGAGTTTAGTTGTCTCTCTGATGAAAGCTGGGAGATGTGTAATACCTCTCTGGATTTGACTCCTTTGACCGTGGCGGATTTGGGAGTCTGGCCTTGTTCTCCATTCTCGAAAAAAAGTCAATCTCAAACTTATCATATACATTACGTCAAGCATATATTGTCTAGTGCTTTTGGAAGAAGGAGGATACCGGCTTGGATGGAAGAGGCTCACAACAAACTATTGAATGGCCGGAAACTTTTGATTGAACCGGAAAAAGGGAAGGAGAAAGAGAAAAAAGAAAATTTGGGGGAAAAGGTTAAAAAACCTAAAAGAGGAGGATCCGAAAAGAAAACTTCAAAAGTCGGGAAGAAACGCTAGCGCATCTTCTTATATGATGTCCTTAAGATTCGTAACACCTTCAATACCATTCACGTATTTATTATCAAATTTGTTTGGAAGCTGTTGAACCTTTACGATGAAGGAACTTTCTTCAATTCTTGCATAAAATCTTCCTTCATCATCTTCCTTCACTTTAAAAAGAACTCGTTTCTTGAACCATTTACACCTATCACATAACCCAGTGTTTATAGGTTGGAATCCACAATAGACACTATTTGCACGAGGATGTCTCTTCCAACGAGCAAGATATTTCCAATGCATAAGATATTTTAGCCCATATATACTAGTTTAGGCAGTATATTAAGATTAAGAACACCCTCAATTCCAACATATGTGTTAATATATTGGACTTCCAACTTTATAATAAGATTATAGTAGGATCCACTTGAATAAAGTTTGATACTTCCATTATTGTGGCAATTATAATAATGACCAAGTATCCGATGTTTAGTATCAACCTCACACTTATGTGGCAAATGAATAAATAATGACCAAGTAGATTCCAGATTAGTGTGGATCCTTATCTCTTCCAAACCGCCTTTTATTTGCAAAAGGTCGCATTAAGATTATAATCCCTAGTTTAGAAGAATAAAGCGCTTTAAACAAAATAAAGATGAAAAACAAACATTTTGTTGACTTGGATTCATAAGTTGCTAGTCATTGACCTCATTGTTGCTTCACTTTCCAACAGTTCAAAATGGCACATACAATAACTCGTCATTTTTATATGTTTTGGCCGTAAATGTTGCCTGTTACAACTTTATCCAAAATCAAGATATTTTATTTTCTTAGCTTGGAGTGGAAAAGAAATGTTACTTAACGACTACCTTTAATATAAATTAATTTAATAATATACGGCTATGTTATTTTGATCTTGTTTGGTGCAATTTAACTAATCTATCAAAAATAAAATTTGACTTTTATTCAGTCATATTAAATGTTGTTTTTAATAATAAAATAATTTTCAATTGACAAGTTATGTACAAAATAAGCACGGTAGATAATAGGGGATAAATAAAACAATTAAAATAGCCATGAAAATACACGAATAAATGGATTGTTAAAAAGGGGCTTGTCTGCTCTATTTTAGGATTTATGTTAAATTTTTAGAACTTGTTTTCTAAAATTTATTTTTTGATAGAACTGAAAATAACTAAAGTGAACGTAAAAGTTTTGTTCACTTGTTTGCGAAAATTGCATCTTACCAAAGTTCTAATGGGCTATTTACACAAATGCGTAAAACTACACTTTATCCAAAAAATTTAAGGGCAAACTTGCACATACAGACATACTCCCTAATTTTATGATAATAATTTTTTTGAGAAGAAATTAAAGTGAAAATAAGCTTGAGTGACCATCTGACAAGTTACCCATTCAAAATATGATTTTAGAAAGAAAATATAGAGTATAAATAACTTACATTCATGAAAATATTATAATGTTCACAATAGTAGTACAAAGTATTTATAATTTTTATTTTATTTTATCCCTCAAAATTAATAAATAGACAAATGAGTATTTTGAATTTAGTGATTTCAAATAAAAAATGACTCTTATCAAATAATAGAGACGTGATTGAGTTTAAAATCAAGTGCAATCGAACTTGAGATAAATGGGCCAATATAAGTTGTAGGACCTATCCCATAATCATTTCACTTGTGGGCTTAAGTATACTTTAAAGTCTAGTGGTAGTGGCAGTTAAAATCTTTATGTTAAAGGTGTTTTTTCCTTTAATTAAGCGCGACATGGCTATTCTTAGCAAGTAAGGAAGTAATGTGGCATCCAATAATGAATTTACACTTGGATATAAGTAGGGGTGTAAATGAACTGAACCGTTCGTGAACAACTCGGTCAAAGTTTATTTTCGAACTCGGTTTAACTAGTTCGAACTCGAGCTCGTTTGTTTATATACGAGTTCGAACTCGAACTCATAAGAGCCAGCTCGATAAGCTTGTCGAGCAGTTCAAATAAAATTTTTATATAGAATTTTATAGAAATAAATTAAAATTTATTCATAAATGCTTCATGTTCTCGAACTAGCTCGAGTTCGAACTCGATCTTTTATCGAGCTCACGAGTCGAGTTCGAACTTTCTAAAAGTCAGAAGAATCGAACTAAAATGTCTCAACTCCTACGAGCTCGAACTCGATTACGAACATGCAAAACGAACTTGAACTCGAACTTGAACTCGAACACAGGCCTACCACGTAGACTTCTTCCCAAATTATCTATCCCCCAATTATATAGTTAAAAACATAAAAATATTTGTAAATGTTTGATGATTGATGATTAATATTGATCCATGCAAGACTATTTTACTCTTTTTGAAAAATCAAATTACAGTAGAAATGACTACAATGCTCTGATATAGTTAAACATCGGTCCTTCACGAGTAAAATTAGTAGCAATATGGATAAATACTGATCCAGCAAGCACCTTGATAAATTGATTAAATAATAAATTGGTTTACCAATTTGAATGTTTATGAAAATCGATTATGCGACAAGCCGGCAACTCTTTATTTAAATTACATATTGGGTTGTTCTAATTGGAATTAAGTGTGAAAATAAATAAAATCTTTATCAAGTTATAGTCAAACTAAATAAAATCTTTATCTAGCTAGAATCAGTTTTAACTCAGCTCTTCTTAAACTTATTTATATAATTATATCATTTAGTAGATATATTGTCTCTTTGCAGCTGGAAATGATCAGGGAGTATAAATGAGCATGATCAATAATTTTGATGCTTATATTCTTATTCATAGAGAATTATGACAAATCAACTTGAACAAAATCCATTTATCCAAACACAGATAATAAATTGATACGTTCATTCCAGATATTTATTTTCACATCCAAACCCATTTGCCAGCTTGTTAGAATCAAAACACCATCAAGGAATAAGTTTTTCCTTCATTTATCATAGACTCATAGTCCATCTCCAAAAGATTACTCGTAGTGTGCCACTTAAAACAATGACAGGAATATAATAAGGAATTTATTTTATTCTATAGATTATGCGAATAAATCATCACTGAAGTGTTTTATACTTTTATTCCAGTATTCATATAATTAATACGTAATTGTTAGGTATGTAACTACTCATATATTTATTTAAGCGGTAGAAATTATATATATATATATATAAACTAATGAAAAATTAATAGTCAAAATTAAATTTGTTTAACTAAAAAAAATGATAAAACATAGACGTACTTATGCATGCATGAGTCTTTTATGTGTTTATAAATAATTCTACTATGACGATCAATTTAACCCATATTCCTTTTGAGTTTATTAGTGCATTAATTTATTTGAATAAAAATATAATTTAGTTATGTTTAATAAAAGAATAAGTATGCCATGTATGTTATTCCTCTAGAAATTCTCAATTGAAGACGTGTTTCAATTGATCTTACTAAATACTTAATCATATTTAATAGATAAAAGATCAGTGTTAAAAGTGAAAATATAAGACATGAAATAAGAAGATCAATAATAATATATAGAATGATCATACTTAATTAATACGTAAATGATCGGGTTTAAAAGTGAAAAGATCAACAATATGTATCACTATTCTCAATTAAGACGAGACCGTTCTCAATACTTGATGGAGTATCAATGTATTATGCTTGATAAAAAAATATTTTGATATTATGTGTAAAAAACATTGATAAGTGGGAGCAAAAGAAAATGGAATCTTTTTTTGAAGGTATGAAAATGGAATCTACGTTTGCCTATAAATACGAAAGCTGGCCAAAGCACTACCACACTCTCACCTTGACCACTCCATTCTTCCAAATCTCAAACTCTTCCACCATTTCATAATTCACACAGCACACCTTCAGTGCGTGTGTGATCTTCTTCTCCACCATAACCACCCCTCCATATATATAGTAATATCTCCAGCATGATCTTGTTCAGACTCCATGAATACCCCGGCTTCAATCCAAGAGCTCGTGCCAAGTTCTTGACCTCCAAGGAATACTCTTTCGAGTGACCAACATAAAAACTCACTTCTTCTGCAATATATATTTCTTCAAATAAATTCAACGTAAAAAAAACAGCAACAACTATGGATTCTCTGAACTTTCACAACGTAAAGTTCGAGAAAACCCACGCCAAGCTCAAGCACCGCCGGATGCAGAGGTTCACCGCCCTGTTCCGGCTGATGGAGCTCTGCGTATTCTTCTTCATGGTGTCCCGCTTCACCGCGCAGATCCCCGGCGCTTTTAGGATCTCCGGCGAGTATTTCCGGGGACTATCCAGTCTTTCCTTGTCGGCGGCGGTGAGTCCGAGGTTCGTTTTCATCATCGGAAACGCGATAGTCATCATCCTGTTCCTGAAATCCGGGAAACTTTCCACCGCCGCCGCCTCTAATGACACCAGTCACACCACCACCGGAAGTTCCACCAGCCTTTCCGGCGCCGGAGAGGGGACCAAGTTCGATCTGTACGAGGAGTACGCAAAAACCTGCGAGAAAAACAGAACCCTTTGCACAGAGATGGAGATGATGGACAAAAGTACAGCTAGTAATAACAGCATCGTGAAAAAGCATAGGAAAGTAGGGAATAGTATGGTAAAGCTACACAGGAGTCACTCGGAGATCCCTATGCCGGCGGCGCGTGTACAGCCTGAGGCGCCGGTGGAGGGTGGCGGCCGGAAGTTACGGCGGTCGTTGACGGTGAAGTACAAAGATCAGAGTAGTGTAATAAAGTCAGAGGAAAGAGTAGCGTATGCAGCGGACCACTTGAGCGGCGACGAATTCCGGCAAACTGTCGAGGCTTTCATTGCCCGGCAACAAAGGTTTTTACGGGAAGATGACTAGGTTCGATCGTGTTATAGTATCACCGGTCGTCAACCGGCCGTTGATCGGAGTTGTAAACGACTAGTATGAAATGGAATTAAAAGATATTACTGAAAAATGACCTACTTTTCTTATTTTTATTGTGTATATTAATTAATCAAATGCATATTTAGAAATCGTGTTCATATTCGTGTTATTATTTTAAATCCGTTTTTAATCAAATGCGGGATTTTATTACTACAATATATCATATTTTTTGTGTTATTTTCAAATGTTAAATTTATAGGTTGTGGAATCATTGTAAAGTTAAAGTCATACTGTTTATCCAGACGTTAGTTTTTCGTTTATTAATGAAATGTCAAAATTGTCTGTCTTTATCCGAAGACATTACAGAGAATCTGGTACCGGTGCAAAAAAGTGGTGTGACATGAGGAAAATGAAATGGTTCCTCGAATAATTTTGCATGCCTAAACATTTGAAATTTCTAATCAAAATTCCCTCGTCCCTACTACAAACACTTGTCATTCTATTTTTCATTTGATTTGACTATGCATTTTTGCTCCTCTTATTATTGTAAAATTCATAATACAAATTTTTAACAGTTGTTGGTCTCACTAAATTATCAATGTTTAGTATGTGATCATACTTGAATGATCGACCATATATGAAAGTGAGATGACCACGGAATACACTGAATGATCATACTTTGTAGGTAAAAAATCAAGTTTGAAAGTGAGAAGATCAACATTTGTCTATTTGTCTCAATTAGGACCGTCCTATAAGAGACAATGTCATAATGGTGTGATTTTAGTTGTGATAGATAGAGTATTCTATCCTATTTTATGCTATTCAAAGGATTTCGTTTAAATTGTCATTTCATTTCATGCAGGGACAAAAATTAAAACTTTATTAAAAGTAATAATTTTTTAATTTTAATACCGATTACCTTCACTAAAAATTTAAAAATTATAAATTAGTTCTCACCAAACATATTTTCTGATTCCACCGGAACTAACTAAAACGAAATCGGAATCCTAGTTAGGTTTCAGGAATTTAGAATATATGTGACATGTATTATCTTATTATTCCGTGATCGCATATATAAGATCGGCTGGTGTGGGAAAATATTCTGAAATTCTTGTTCTGTGAAACAATTGGTATATGCTACCTAGGGTAGCACTAAAACGGATTAGTTTTTCTGATTTAACGTAAGTATCCTTTATCTTTGTCTTAATTCATGCACTAAAACGGATTAGTTTTTCTGATTTAACGTAAGTATCATTTATCCTTCGTCTTAATTCATGCACTTCTTTTCTTCCACACAACAGTGAAATACACACAAGCCAATAAATTGAAAAGGAAAAGAATAATTTTAAAGAGGGACAACAAAAAAGTGGAAAAATCCAAAAGCATTTTAATAAGTGACTCATACCTTACTCAACTCCCACTATAAAGCAAATTTTAAAAAAATCCTAAATATTTAGGGGGGAAAAATATTATTGTAAAATCACACGTACATTGTATGAAATCCTTGCCAGTTGTACGTACAAATTTAAGACAATACTCCCTTCATTCCCAAATAAATGTTGACCATGAGATATTGTTAGAATTCTCGTATGATTTACTTTTTAAAAATTAAAATTACCTACTTTAATATTAAGTATAATTAAAGTTATTAATGGTCAAACATGATGTGAGAAAAAATTACTATTTTAGTAAGACATATAATTAGGACGGAGGGAGTAGAATTTAACCTTATCAGAAAGAGTTTAACAAGACGGTCTCATAAAAACATTGTGAAATAGTGTATAGTATAAAGGCTAATGATGAAAATACATGCAATTACTTACGAGACTGCATTTTTATAAGACGATTACAAATATTAATTTTCGATCTCTCTTTTATTTTTATCATGATATATGATATATTTTGTGTTGATTTTCTCATTTTTAGACTAAATAAATAACTCAATCATAGTCTCTCTCTCATCTTAAAAGTATGATAAAATAGTCTAAAAGCAATAAACATTATTTCTTCCGTAGATAAAAAAAACTAACAGAAATTCTTACTCCGGCATTGCTAGAACTAGCTAAGGCTAGAATAACAAGATACTTAATTCATAAAGATACTCAATTCATGCATCATGAATTTCTCCATTTTCCCCATCTTTCATTTCCTCCAACTTCCTAGCCTCCTCCTCCTTCTTCTTCCCCTGCAGAAACTCGACGAGATCCGCCAGTGCGCCGCCGGCATCCTCGTTCCTCAGCAGCTGTTCACCGACCTCTGCCGGAGTCACCGGGACCTCCTCGAGCAGAGCACCGATGTCGGCGAAGAGATGATGGTGGCTAAGTTTGAGGTAATTTGCAGCTAGGACCTTGAATGCGCAAGGAGTGCAATAGGACATGTGAATATGCATGTCCATTCGACCCGGTCGGAGCAGAGCAGGGTCCAGTTGCTCTTTATGGTTGGTTGTTACTATAATGATGCGCTCATCTCCGATACTTGACCATAATCCATCTATGAAGTTGAGCAATCCTGATAATGTGACCTAAAAATACAAAAAACCAATCAATCAAGCAAGCAAAAATATTGCTATGTTACACATTGTTCTAAATTTGTCAGACATAAATGGGGGTATCAGACACTATACGATACTTAAACACCTCAATTTAAACTAAAAAACTTGATAGTCGAGAGACTGAACCAGTCAGTCAAACAAACACTCAGTATCTGAGTGGACACTTAATAGCATAATTTATTATGAAAGATGTTTATGAATCATTTTTTATTGATCAGAATTCAAGTGAAAATATAAAAATAAAATTTAGAAGATATGAAGGGATTGATTTGTAACTATGATGATATTGTCAAAGAATGACAAACTACACATTTTTGCAGAGTGATCACTAAAATTTGGGGTATAAATATGCAAAGTTTGGCTAGAAAAACAATAAACTGATCAAGGCATAAAGAACTCACTCTTTTGGGCTTATCTTTCCTGACGATGTTAATAGTCTGAGCAGTTTTAGAGCGGACGGCCTTCAAAGCTTGTTCATCGGCCTTCCTGTCCTCCAAGTCAAGGGTACAGTCAATGTCCTCCACGACCAGAATCGACCAGTTTCCGGTGTTGATCAGCAGCCGCCTCAAGTCGGAGTTGGCCTGAATATCGGTCAACTCAAGGTCGTAAATGTCGAAGTTTAAATGATTCGCCATCGCAGCGATCAGGCTCGACTTTCCGGTGCCCGGAGGACCGTACAGAAGGTAGCCGCGCTTCCAGATCTTTCCGATTTCCTTGTAGAAATCACGCCTTCTCACGAACCGGTCGAGATCGTCCATGATCATCTTCTTCAGCTCTGTATCCAGTGCCAGCGTTTCAAACGTTGCCGGGTGTTCCAGCTTCATCGGATGCCACGAATAGTCCCCTGAAAATCATAAAAGACAAGTTAGATGAAATTGTTGACTTAATGTTGATTTAATGAAAGTATATACCTGAATATCTCCGCATCGGATCGATTCCCAGAGTGTGAATTTTGATTGTCTTCTTCTCTTGATCCAGATTCTTGGATTCTCTCAGAATGAACGGAAAGTAGGATTCAAACACCAGCTTCTTGTGTTTCTTGTGGAAATGGAGCTGAAAGTACCGGACCGCAGAATCATCACCGAAATGTCTCATTGAACCTTTAGCTCCGGCCGACTTTCGAGTGATTTTCTGCCACCTAAAACCTACACCGTTGAATGTGTCCACAACTTCTTGATTTCCGGCCATTGAAGTGGACACATTGCTCTCCTTCTCCGCCATGGTGACCAAGAACATGGCCGTGGACGGCGCGATCTTCTCGCCGATGTAGGTCTCCGCCGCCTTGTATAGCTGGTTGGCTCCGAGACCGGCGTTCTCTTCGATGATGAGGGTGATTTCCGGCGAGAATGACCGGATGAAGTCGGAGATGCTCGAGTACAAGTACTGCTGGAGTTCGCGTGGGAGCAGCTCTCGGGTCATTGACCGGACCACCACGGCAGAGGCGGCGACCGAGGCCACCGTGGAGATGATTGTTTTAGCTCGGTTGCCATCGGAAAGCATGCCGGCAAACATATTTTTGCTTTTCACGCCACCCTTCGGCATTGTTTTGTCCTAGATTAAAAAGCAGAGCTTCTCCTTAATTATGTACCAAAAGTTCACAACAATTGCGTTCCTTGACCAGTAATATATTTTCAGTTTGAATTATTATTGATCCGTTACATGCCAATCAGCATGCAACATACTGATTTTGCTCAACTTTGAACACACTCTAAATGTGTTAGTATATATATTATCGATAAACTTTGAACCAATTAGCATTAGCTATGTGTAAATATATATGATGAAATTTTGATATTATAAAAATACATGTTACAACTAATATATGCAGACAAATGTAATTTTGTTTAACTGCAATCATTTTGTTTAAGCCGTAACAGAAAGAATACTACATTTTAGTTTAACTGCAATTTTAATTTTGTTAACTGACTCAAAAATATTTTGGGCATTAATATTTTTAATGTGTATAAATATAAATTATAAAAATTTAATGTTTATAATCTACACAAGTAACAAGTTAAATGCAATAATTGTAATTTATCTATCAAACTGATTTCCACTTTCAAATGTTGAGTTGGGCACTACTATAGCAGTATGGACTATGGAGTGGAATAACGGAGGACTATTTTGGCATGCACTCCACCTCTAGTCAACAAAATGAGATTTGAATGTTTTTCCAAAATTTCAAATTTGTGAGTTGGCTCTCTAGCAGATTGGAATTGAATAATTGATCATACAAATTGTATGGTAGACACATGGAAAATAGAGATATTTTCGGGAAAGCAATGGAAAATCTTTATAAACAGGAAAAGTCCATCATGCCCTTGTACCCGACACTGAAATGAAGCTGGGCCTGCACATAGGCTAATCGGCCATCCAGTGAAGGCGCGAATTGGACTTTGAGTGAATATGTGAGCCCAATAACTTAACTACAAGGCCGGTGGCTCTAAAGCCTGTAATTAATTAACAGCTTAATGGCGGTCAACCCTCCCCAATTAAGAAAGCAACAAAAGACTTCACAGTCTGAGTCAATACTCCGAGTAGGTGAAGTCATCAGAAGCAAAGTAGGCATGTCAAAGGGCCAGTGCACACGGCACAAGACTTTATTTTTTCTTCAAAATGATTATAAACTTTTTAATTTTTTTTATAACATCATGCAAATAGTCCTTAAAATATGCAGAGGATTTTGTAAGAATATTAGATAACAACATAATATATATATAGAAATAAAAATTACATTTTTATAATAATATTTATAGGTGGTTGCTCTATGCAGGACAATTTTCCTCATGCAGGACCAGTATTTGATCATATTGCTCTTGCTAATTTTATTTTAATTAATATAGCATTCAACCAATGAATTGATGTATTAGCAAATCAATGCCCACTAATCATTTTATGTTATGCATAAATTAATTCTCTAATTAAGTAGTAGAATATTCAAAAAAATTCAGAACATTATAATCAATTCTACTCTAATTTGGTCCTACTAGGAGTATGCCGGTATTGCATGGAGCAACACCCTATTTATACGTATGATGTTTACTAAATTTTGCTATTATTATATTTATTCCCCAATTTCCTACGTACATCCACTTATGCATGCAAATAATTATAGAGAAAGTCTCACGTGAGACTAGCCACATTTGATATTATATGGACAAATGTTGATCTTTTTACTTTTATGTTTGATCTTCTCACTTTTAAAATTAATTTTTTAAATATTAAGTATATGATGAATGAAATAAGTGGAAATAATCTATTTGATGGAAGAAAAGCCTATACTAGTTAAAATTTTGTCACAAGGAATGTTTTTTTAAAAAATTAAAAGTGATTATGAATTGAAAAAAAAAAAAAAAAAAGAGGATATAAAATGTGGCAATTAAAAGTGAGCAACTGCTCGTGTCTTGGTTAGCAAGGAATGCCCCAATGTTCACTTCATTTGGCTCGAAATTTCATCCCTAATCCCCCCATTGACTAGAGTGTATGCCAAAATCGTCGTCCACTCATTTATAATGCCCATTTCTTCCACGCAAACAAACAAACAAAAAAAACATTATTTAAGCAACAAAGATTGAGACAGGAAAAATAAAAATGTTGTAGTAACTTATTTGATCATCAAGTATAATTTTGCCGGACACAAACAAAGTTATCAAGATTGCAACATGCTGAAAACGAAAACGTTCAACAACACGTTCAGATTTACATAAGCAAAAAAGAATACGTTCCCGGGAGTTTAGATTTACATGACTACTACTGTACAATACATTAATATCAAAACGCTTTGTTTTAACATTTTAAAAATTAGTCTAGTTAGACTTTTCAATTGCTCACTAATCATCAAATTTAGTAAAGTAGTTTTATTGTCAAATTAGCTTGTTTTCAACTCAATGTAATTAGTATGTAAAATATTAAGAGTAATTCAAAGTTTCTTCAAAATAATATTTTAAACTCAAATTCTCAATTCATTTTAATTTTTGTTTTACATAATTTGATATTTATATTACTAATAATAACGACTATAACATAATCTTCTTTGAATTACTATACATATATAAAAATAATAGTTCATGACTAAAAAAACATGAATGAATAGTTGAATACTCATCTGTCCCAACTCCCAACTGAATCGTCGGTTTTGACTTTTCAAAGTTAAATTAAACAACTTTAACTATAAATATAACTATATAATTTTTTAATAAAATGTGTCTTAAAAATATATGTTATTGTATAAATCTAACAACTTGTTATATAATAACAGTATTCACTAAAAAAAAAAAGTTCAAAGTCTTTTTGAACTATTTTGAAAAGTCAAACATCGGTGGGACTTGGGACGATTTATGCATTAATTAATGAATGTGAACTGTTGGTAAATCCGAAGACTTCACAAGTATAAAGAGGAGGCCAGTCCTGCATTCTAAGACAAAAAGGCAAAAGGACAAGTGAAGAAAAGTAATAAAAAAACAGAGCAGAATGTTCGCCGGCATGTTTTCCGATGGCAACTGCAACAACCTCCCTTCCGCCAAAACAATCGTCTCCACGGCGGCCTCCGTCGCCGCCTCCGCCATGGTGGTCCGATCAATAACCCGGGAGCTGATCCCCCACGAACTCCAGCAGTATGTGTACTCAAGCATCTCCGATTTCGTCCGGTCATTCTCGCCGGAAGTCATCCTCATCATCGAGGAGCACGCCGGCCTTGGAACTAATCAGATATACAAGGCGGCGGAGACCTACATCGGCGAGAAGATCGCGCCGCTCACCACCACGTTCATGGTCACCATGGCGGAGAAGGAGAGCAAGGTGTCCACATCAATGGCCAAAAACCAAGAAGTTGTCGACAAATTCAATGGGGTGACTTTTACATGGAAGAAAATCACGATGAAGTCGGAATCTAGAAGCTCCCGGCGCTATTCCGGTCAGGGCTCCGGCGACGAGTCAGAGGTCCGGTTTTTTCAGCTTCATTTCCACAAGAAGCACAAGAATATGGTCTTTGAATCTTACTTCCCATTCATAATGACGGAATCTAAGAATCTGAATCAAGAGAAGAAGACAATCAAGATTCACACTTTGGGAAACAATGAAATGCGAAGATATTCAGGTGGTCTTTTCATTTTCCCTATTAACATTACACTACACAATTTTTTTCACCATCTTTACAGAAACATTGTGCCTAACTTTTCTTTAGGATTCTCAGGGGACTATTCGTGGCATCCGATCAAGCTGGAACACCCGGCAACGTTTGAAACGCTGGCACTGGATACAGAGCTGAAGAAGATGATCATGGACGATCTCGACCGGTTCGTGAGAAGGCGCGATTTCTACAAGGAAATCGGGAAGATATGGAAGCGCGGCTACCTTCTGTATGGTCCTCCGGGGACCGGAAAGTCGAGCCTGATCGCTGCGATGGCGAATCACCTGAATTTCGATATTTACGACCTTGAGTTGACCGATATTCAGGCCAACTCCGACTTGAGGCGGCTGCTGATCAACACCGGGAACCGGTCGATTCTGGTCGTGGAGGACATTGACTGTACCCTTGACTTGGAGGACAGGAAGGCTGATGAACAGGCTTTGAAGGCCATTCGTTCTAATACAGCTCAGACTATTAACATCATCAGGAAAGATAAGCCTAAAAGGGTGAGTTCCTTATGTAACACTTTTTTTTCGCGCCAAAAATTGCATATTCTACCACAAATTTTAGTGATCAATCTACAAAAACGTGCAATTAATATGTCATATTCTGATAATATCATAATTAAGTGCAAATTAATCTCTGCATAATTATATTTGTATATTTGCACTTGATCTCTAGCTTAGACTTGGATTATGTGTCCATTTGGATGTGAATCATGTCTACGAGTTTCACACGGCAATACTTTGAAAAAAATAAAGTTTTTGATTTAAAAGGGCATGTATATAGTGTTTGTTCCGACACTTGGGTGACATAGCAATATTTTTTTCTTGATTGATTGATTTGTTTTTTGTATTTTTAGGTCACATTATCCGGATTGCTCAACTTCATAGATGGATTATGGTCAAGTTGTGGAGATGAGCGCATCATAATAGTGACAACCAACCATAAAGAGCATTTGGACCCTGCTCTGCTCCGACCGGGTCGAATGGACATGCATATTCACATGTCCTATTGCACTCCTTGCGCATTCAAGATCCTTGCTGCAAATTACCTCAAGATTAGCCGCCATCCTCTCTTCACCGACATCGGTGCACTGCTCGAGGAGGTCCCGGTGACTCCGGCTGAGGTCGGTGAACAGCTGCTGAGGAACGAGGATGCTGACGGGGCGCTGGCGGATCTCATCGAGTTTCTGCAGTGGAAGAAGAAGGAGAAGGAGGAAGCAGAGGAGGCCAACAAGTTGGAGGAAATGAAAGAGGATGAAAGTGAAGAAAGTCTCGTTGTCCAAAATGCTTAATTAATCTAAGAGTAGTGTTTAAGTAAAATAATGTACGTTTGATACAATCAACAATCAAATGGTGAGAGTGGATTGTTAATGAAGTTATGGTAATCCTTTTTTATTTATTAGAACAAAATTTGCATGACGTAGTTTCCATGACGTACTTGTAAGTTTGCATGACGTAGTTTCCATTTGACGACCAAATAATTGAGTCCTCGTTTCCACTTCCCAAGCAATTCAGAGAGCAGTCTCAAGTCAACTCAAGTCTCATTCAGTCTTTCTCCTACCGACAGATCTGAGATTAAATTTCAAAAAGCAATAAAATGGTGAGCAGTAAAGCGGACAAGCAAACGGCGAAGGGAATGGTTTCCGCCGCCGCAGCGTTGGCTGCCGCCGCCGTGGTGATCAGGCCCTTCATCCCGTACGAGCTCCGGAGCTACGTCATCAGCCACGTCCGCAACTTCCTGACCGCCGCCTTCACAAACGAGATGGTTGTCGTCGTCGAAGAGTTCGAAGGTTCCGACAAGAACGAGCTGTTCAAGGCGGCGGAAATCCGCCTGCCCACCCTCGTCAGCCCATCCAACGCCAGAGTCCGGGCCGCGCTGCCGTCCAAAGAGAAGAAAATCAGCGTCTCCGCCGAAGCGGAGGAACAACTCTCCGACGAATTCCGCGGCATCAAGCTGAAATGGCAGATGGTTCGTAAACAAACTCCGGCCAATTCCCGACGCGTTGACTCCGGCGGCGACCAGTTCTTCTACGAGCTAAGGTTTCACAAAAAGCACCGTTCTCGGGTTTTCGACGAGTACTTCCCTTACATCGTGGAGACTGCAAAAGCTGCTGAGAATGAGAGAAAAAGGTTAAAGCTTTATAGCAACGACAACATGAATATGCATTGCGGGAAGCTATGGAACTCTGTGGTTCTTGACCATCCTGCAACTTTTGACACGCTGGCTATGGACACAGACCTGAAAAAGATGGTGATGAATGATCTCGACCAGTTCGTCGCACGGAAAGACGTTTACCGGAGAATGGGAAAGGCATGGAAGAGAGGGTATCTACTGTTCGGCCCACCGGGAACGGGGAAATCCAGCTTGATTGCAGCCATGGCCAATTACCTGAAATTCGACGTTTACGATTTGGAGCTGACTTCTGTAAGGAGTAACAGAGAGCTCCGGCGACTTCTGATCGCGACGGCGAATAAGTCCATTCTGGTGGTGGAGGACATCGACTGCTCCATCGATCTCACCGAGAAAAGGTCAGCTCAGTCTTCTCTCACCGAGAAAAGGTCAGCTCAGTCTTCTCCGACTCCGGGACCGGCGAAAATTGGCGGTGAGGGTAGAACGGTAATTTCTCTGCTACTCTTTCGGTTCCATTGATGTTTGTTTTAGTTGATCATATCTTTGACCGGTTTGCCTAGGTTACGTTGTCTGGGCTGCTGAACTTTAACGATGGGCTGTGGTCGAGCTGCGGGGACGAGAGGATCTTCGTGTTCACGACCAACCACGTGGAGAAGCTGGATCCGGCGCTGCTCCGACCGGGCCGGATGGACGTTCACATCCATATGTCGTACTGCACGCCGTCTGGATTCAGGCTGCTTGCATCCAACTACCTGGGAGCTGCGGAGTACGAGAATCCCCTGTTTCTAAATGTGGAAAGGGAGATGGCAACCGCCAAAGTCACTCCTGCCGAAATAGGAGAGCAGCTGCTGAGATATGGCGATGAGCCTGAAATGGCCATGAAAGGTCTCATCAAGTTTCTTGAGGAAAAGAGGAAGATGGAACAAGAAGTTGAAGACAGCTTGAAGAACGGGAAGCTGTAAAAACAGTTTTTTTACAATACTAGTTTCTTATTTTACATTGGAACGGACGGCAAATTATTACCCCAGTTTGTTTCACAATTATATATCATATAAGTCCTAATATTCTAACAACAATAATCCTCAAGTAAGGGAGTTTAGGATTAAAATACTACATACAAAATTATTTAGTGGAGAATGGTTTTCGTGGTATGCCAATATTGTATCATCTAATAATCGGAGAGGATAAGATTAAAATAATTTTTATAGAAGAAGAAATTCAATTTGATATTGTATAGGTAATAGAAAATACGTTTAGTGGCGAGAAGTAAGGAAGCAAACAATTGTCACGAAGATTTACTGACGATGGATCCTTATTTCGTCCGTTTCAGAAATGTTAGTCAAACGGTTATAAAATTTAAGGATCCATTGAAAACGGTAATATTTCATTTTTCATTTGATAATATATTTGAGAAATTATATATAAATTCGAAAACCATTACATGTTATAAGCAATTTTATTGATCTGAAAGATAAAAGTAAAAACTCTTTTCTGAACCTTAAAATACTAGTCGGATTTCCATTACCATGGTCAATAGTCAATACACGAGATATGGCATTGCATTGTCCTTTTTGAACGAGTATGTAAACAGCATTTAAGAAGTTTGACCAAGTTTCAATTTTTTTTGCACCATTTTAACTTATTTGAAATTTCGAATCACGCATATTTGGTGTTCCACATTACTAGAATCCAAAAAGATAGATGAGGGCATAAATGTAATTAAGCAACATTCCCAATGCCAATAGGCAATATTCCATAATTGGGCTGATTTCCCATTTCCGAAAAATTGCAGAGACTGCCTCAGTCTGCTTTCACGAATTTGATCATATAGTTATTATCAATCTTCAGTCTTCACCACTTTCATTTTCGTTCAGATCTGCGATTCAAGAAAATGACGGATACAATCAAAACTGATAAGTCGTCGGCGGCGAAAGGGGTGTTTTCCGCCGCTGCAGCGGTGGCTGCCGCCGCCATGGTGATCAGGCCTTTCATCCCAGCAGAGTTCAAGATCTTCATCCTCAACCATGTCCGTCAATTTCTGTTCAACGTGTTCAGCAACGATTTCTCCATCGTCATCGAAGAGTTCGACGGGCTGAGCAGGAACGAGCTGTTCGCGGCGGCGGCAACCTACACGGCGGCCCTCGCCAGCCCCACCACCAGGAGATGCCGCGCCACGCTGCCGATGAAGGAGAAGAAAATCACCGTCGCGACGGAGCCGGAGGAAGAACTCGCCGACGAATTCCGCGGCATGAAGCTGAGCTGGCGGCTGGTCTGCAAACCATCTCCGGTCCCGTTCCGGTCCCATCTCGGCACCTTTGGCTCCGCCGGGAGATCGGAAAACCACTGCTACGTGCTCACCTTTCACCGGAAATGCCGATCCCGGGTTTTCGCCGAGTACTTACCGTACGTAGTGCAGAAATCAAAAGAGGCCGAGATGGAAAGGAGGAGCTTGAAGCTCTACAGCTATGACAAGATCTACAGTCATGAATTTCCCGGCAATTCCAATCCCTGGAAATCAGTAATCCTCGATCATCCTGCAACCTTCGATACGATAGCCATGGATCCAGATCAGAAGATGATGCTGATCAATGACATCGATCTGTTCCTGGCTAGGAAGGACATTTACAGGCGGATCGGGAGAGCTTGGAAGCGAGGGTACCTCCTGTTCGGCCCTCCGGGAACGGGGAAATCGAGTCTGATAGCAGCGATGGCGAACTACCTGAAGTTCGACGTCTACGATTTGGAGCTGACGGCGATCAAGAGCAACACGGAGCTGCAAAGGCTAATGACTTCGACGGCGAACAAGTCTATTCTCGTGGTAGAGGACATCGATTGCTCTCTCGAGCTTACAGAGAAGAGGCCAGCCAAGCCGATTCCGGTGGCAGGTGCACGCTATCCTGGCTACGGCGGCGATGAGCATAAAACGGTAACATACATGCTTTTTCCGGCTCACTGTTATTATTCTCTACCATGTCTAAACTCTCTGTTTTCGATTATATGATAGATGGTTTTCCAGTTTTCCTGTGGCACGAGGTTGTATGTTTTACGTGTTACATGGTTTTACCATAGGTGATGGATGGTGAGTTTGGTCATACTCGGTTTCAATGGAATCAAATTTTGTTCATAACTCCATGAAAATTTGTTTAGAATCAAATTTATTCATATCTTAATCAAATTTTGTTTAAACTTTTTCCTTGTTTTGCATGTTTATTTGACATACAACCATTGCATACCAAGCAACTACAAAGTTTCACTGTTGGAGATGATCAGATCAGTTTATGAAAATTACTTGTTAAACCCTGTTTATGCAATTTTTTTTTGCCCTGTTGTCAAATATAGTTCCTACACATGAGTGCGTGACTGTGTGTAAATATATGTAGATTACTCTGTCTGGACTGTTGAACTTCTGTGATGGCCTGAGGTCAAGCTGCGGCGACGAGAGGATCATCGTGTTCACCACGAACCACATCGAGAAGCTGGATCCGGCGCTGCTCCGGCCGGGCCGCATGGATGTCCACGTCCACATGTCCTACTGCACTCCATCCGGGTTCAGGCTGCTGGCCTCCAACTACCTGGGAATCTCCGATCACCCTCTGTTTGCTGACGTGGAGAGGGAGCTGGTGACCGCCAAGATCACTCCGGCGGAGATCGGGGAGCAGATGCTGAGGTTCCACGAGCCTGATATGGCCGTTAGAGGTCTGCTCCATTTTCTGTATGAGAAGAGGAGGATGACGACTGTTGTTGCTGGACAAGTTGGTTCTTCTTCGCAGGAGAACATCTAGTGAGCACCATGAAATTAGTAAGATCATGGATTAAGTAATGTGTCTAATTATGCAGGAATATGATGAATGATTCTGTTGGGGATAATTAAGCTGTTGTTGTTTACTTGTTTATGATCATTTGATGGCGGTTCAAGATTGTTGTATGGCGGGATTTGAGGTTTAGCAGTTTCCCGCGAAGTTGGTCTTTTGGTTTCTTATCACATTGGGCGTAACGGTAACCTTTTTGTTTTGTTGAACGTACTAAACTTTTTTCAAAGGCTGGACCTTTTTTTTTAAAGTGAAAGCGTTGACGTTTCTTTTGGAAAATCTGAAAACGTTGATGTGAGCAGTTTCTCAAGTTGGTTTTTAAACACATACAAACGGGTAGATAGAATTGAAGTAAGATGCAAAATTGTTCAGCAGTATGGTACCACAGAAAATAAGAGAATTGATGCTAAGTACAATATTTTATAAAAATGAATGCACTACAAATGAGTGTTATTTCGAACTATTTTATCCGTGAGTATTAAATCACTTATGAAACCAAGATAAGTTTTACAAGATAAAATATGCGAAGGTGTATGATAAAACTAACACAAAGTACATATTTATTCTATCACTAAGTTGAAATTATCGAAATAGAATGA
This sequence comes from Cruciata laevipes, assembly GCA_963678965.1. Lineage (NCBI taxonomy): Eukaryota > Viridiplantae > Streptophyta > Magnoliopsida > Gentianales > Rubiaceae > Cruciata > Cruciata laevipes. The sequence goes on along the minus strand of OY787634.1, from coordinate 1,667,437 downwards.
TATTATACTATGTTTTTGTTTATCCCAAAAGTCCAGTCATGACACTGTACTTAATTACCTGATTAAAAACACTTGTAAAACTATAGTATCACAAACTTTGTCATAAATTCATTTCATTGCAGTAAAACTCAATCATGTTTCACTGAATGTTTTCTTCCATATTTTAATGTGTATAAAAATAATATGATACTCTTTTTTCAGTAAAACCATAGATCTCATAATCTCATGTTTTCACTAAATAATTGTTTCTTCCATATTTTAATGTGCATAAAAAATAACATGATGTACAGTTTTTTTTCTTCTTTTTTCCCCGGAAGATGAACAATTTGATTAGTTGAAAATTTTATGGACTATTCCAATTTTCAATTGAAGCGGAACGGCCCACAGTCATACTCAACTCAAAGTCCAATTCCTCTCCTGCTCTTTTTCTCCACTAGAGAGAGTCAACATAATCTCATTTCACTATTACTGCTTTACTGTCTTCTTCTTCACAGAGTCACACCGCTTTCACCGCTCTCCAATGTAAGCATCCTCCTATTCCGATTGCAGTTTATTTCATCCTTTTCTCTTTTACCTGTTTTTTTTTGCTTAGGTTTATGAACTGCCTTTGAAGATTGGCTGCATTTCACGGCTCGCTCTCCGATCGGTATTTTTTATCTGGCAGTTTCTCGCGGTTTCGTATTTCCAGTTGTTTAACTGTGTGTGTGTGTGTTTTTTTTTTTTTTTTTTTGCAGTATTTTGAATTATCTGTGTTATGTATTGCGTGTATTGATCTTTCACGGTTATCGTGACTCATTAGCTTGCGTTAATGATGATTGATGATAAATTGTGTAATTAGTGATGTATTAATTGAGATTATTGGAATGAGTTCTATGTGGTTTGTTCACTGGGTGCTGCGTTTCCGAATTGTTTAATGTTCATTTGAGCAATGCACATTTATTGATTTCCTGTCAGTACTTAATAATCGTCCTGGTTTTGTTTTTATACTCTTTTTTCATTGTCTTTTGTTTGTTTTACATGTGATTATGTGGGGAATTGCTTAGGCATTTCCGTCTCTGTTCATGATCTCCAAGCTGCCTAGTTTAATGATTTTATATATGTTTCTTGGATTCCTTTCTGGCTGGGGATGATTAGGGTAAAGTGTGGTGTTATAATGTTTTGAGTGTAGCGTAACCGAATTGTTTCACACTGATTTTATTTTATTTTTTTGCTTGATCTCAGGGTCGGATACCCTCTAGTGAGAGTTGGATCTTAGGTTTTGCTCGCAATCTATCGAATTTCGCTCCTTGTTTGGTAATGGCTGGCGATTCGTTGAATGGCCTCTCAAATGGAAGTCCTAGGGGACAACCTGACCCTCACAGGACTTATCAAGTGGTTGTGGCTGCTACATCGGACATGGGTATAGGCAAGGATGGAAAAATGCCTTGGAGATTGCCTACTGACCTTAAGTTCTTCAAGGACCTTACTCTGACCACATCTGACTCTAACGAAAGAAATGCTGTCGTGATGGGTCGAAAGACGTGGGAGAGTATCCCTTCTGAGCAGCGGCCTCTTCCTGGTCGTCTCAATGTAGTTCTGACTCGTTCTGGTAGTTTTGACATTGCAACTGCTGAGAATGTGGTCATATGTGGAAGTATGCTTTCTGCTTTGGAATTGCTAGCTGCTTCTCCTTATTTCGTGTCTATTGAGAAGGTGTTTATCATAGGAGGGGCTGAAATTTTGAAGTAAGCAATGTATTAAGTTATTGGTTACTTTAACCTATTTTTCCTAGTATTGATGTCGGTTTTCAATTTCAGGGAAGCCCTTAATGCTCCTGCATGTGATGCTATTCACCTCACAGAGATTGATGCTAGCATTGACTGTGATACCCTTATCCCAGCTATTGACCGCTCATTGTTTCAACCATGGTGCTCTTCATTTCCAGCTGTTGAAAACAAGCTTCGTTATTCATTTACTACCTATGTTCGTGTGAGAGATTCAGTAGCTGAATCCCTGAATCAGTCTAACGGTCTAATTCCTGAACATGGCTCAAGCACCACGAAGATCGAGGTTGATAAAATCTCAAATCTACCCAAAATGATTTTTGAGAGGCATGAAGAGTACATGTATCTGAGACTCGTGGAAGACATAATCTTAAATGGCACATCAAAAGACGATAGGACAGGGACTGGTACTCTTTCCAAATTTGGTTGTCAGGTATGTCTGAGCAAGCTGATGATACTGTTTTTTCGTTTCACTTACCTTTTGTTAACTTTTCTGAAATACTTAATATTACTCTAATTTTTCACTTTTCAGATGAGGTTCAATCTGCGAAAGTCATTTCCACTCCTTACTACAAAGGCATGTGCAAATCTAGTAGCTACCACAAAAATCATAAACAAAAAATTCTTGTTTAATTTTTCAAGTGTTTCTTACTTTCCTTGTTGGTGTTTCTAGAAAATATTTTGGCGAGGTGTTGTTGAAGAACTGCTGTGGTTCATCAGTGGTTCAACAAGTGCTAAGGTAGCCTTTTTAATTTTTATCCTTTTCTGTTCTCTCTTATATGGTTGCATTTGCCCATCTTTAAGTTTGATTCAGACGTTTCTTTTGGTGATAAAGTTAATGGAATATTTGTATCTTATAGATACTGCAGGAAAAAGGTATCCGCATTTGGGATGAAAATGCATCTAGAGATTACCTTGACAGGTAACAAGAACTTCTCTTGTTCTACATGTGATCTGTGTTAGCTTTAATTGATGCATTTCTGCTTGGCTTTTTTAGTATTGGCTTGGCAGAGAGGGAAGAAGGTGACTTGGGGCCTGTATATGGCTTCCAGTGGAGACACTTCGGGGCAAGGTCAGTGGGATCTTAGCAAACTTACTCTGGACTTGTTAGATGGTTGTAAATAAGCATGTTTCATTGATTTGTTAACATTTTGATATTCAGATACACTGACATGCATGCCGATTACACTGGCCAAGGCTTTGATCAATTGATGGATGTTATTGGGAAAATAAAAAACAATCCAGATGACAGACGAATTGTTCTTTCCGCTTGGAATCCATCCGATCTGAAACAAATGGCGCTTCCACCTTGCCACATGTTTGCACAGGTAAGTGAAACACTCTCTTATGAAAGGTTTCTTTTCTGTTTACATGTTCATTTTACAGAGTTTTGAATGATTTTCTTGCAGTTTTATGTTGCCAATGGGGAGTTATCTTGCCAAATGTACCAGCGTTCTGCTGATATGGGCCTCGGGGTTCCATTCAACATTGCATCTTATGCGTTGTTTACCTGCATGATTGCACATGTTTGTGGTAAGATTAATACAAGTCATAGTTTCTCCTGTGTTTCTTCATATCTCTATTCAATTCAATGAATATAGTCGTGTCTGAATATCTTAAAATATTAAATACCTATGCACTGAGGTCATGAGTTTATAGATGTTAATAAGTAGTTTTTGGATGACTGTTTCATCACAAAGTGCTCATTGTCAGAATATCTAATACCTGAATATTCTTCATATATGATAAGATGTGACGATGTGTTATTTAAAAGTCTCACTCGGGATTTTCTTGTGTAGACCTTGTCCCAGGTGACTTTGTCCATGTTATTGGGGATGCACATGTTTATAGCACACACATCAGACCTCTGCAAGATCAACTTCAAAAGCAGCCTAAACCTTTTCCAGTAAGTATTGCGCATATGTATGGGAGATGACGGGTGTTAGTGATCATTATTCCTCCTGATGTTTCTGTGTTAACTGACCATACTATTTTCCGCAGATTTTGAAGATCAACCCCGAGAAGAAAGATATAGACTCTTTTGAGGCAGCTGACTTTACTCTCATCGGTTATGATCCTCACCAGAAAATTGAAATGAAAATGGCAGTGTAAACTGCGACTCTCAAACAAATTAGTCCCTAATCCGAGGCAAGCATCTTGAACCATCAGTAATTTTGGAAATTATTTTCTCATTTGTTTTGTGCAACTATTCCAAAGGCTACTCTAAATTAACCATTGAAATGCTTGTCATTATTTGCAGGCTCTCATTTTCATCTAGATATGAAGAAAGGTGATATAGCAGCAGCATTGTTGAATTGATAGTAGGAAGTATAGACAGAATCCTTTAACCCCACAAATATTTGGGATTATATTAAGGGCTGGAATTGTAATATCTGAACATCTTAAAAGTATCATTTGCGCTAGTCTTTCGTTCAAACAGAACTTTAATAGATCATCTTTGACTTAATTTAGACATCTTTGGCGGAACTTTTTTCCAGTATTGCAGTACAACCACATTAAGACATCTATATCATAAAAACGATTTATTGTGATTTCTGATCTTCATAAATTTTGAGAAAAAACTTGTTACAAACAGCATAATTCAAAATTTATATGGATTAATGGATGCATTGGTTAAGAAAAGATACAACAGAGGAAAACAACTGTGAAAAGGAAACAATGGAGTGTTGCTCTTAACTGTGACAAAATGAACTTTCAAAGGCTACACCTTCTGCAAGCCACCAGCGGAATTACAGTCTAGAGATCCTTAAAAAACTTCAAATGGTCTTCAAAATTCTCCGCATGCCGAATTTTGGAAACCGATCCATCATCTTCAACCTATAAAATTTTCAGATTCTCAGCACTGAATCATCTGAGCTACAAAAATGATATCATGAAAGTGTGAGGATTGGTTACCCAGTATTCCGGAGGCCGCATCTTCAGATTGTAAGTGGATGCCATGCTCATGCAGTAAGCACCTGCATCGTGAACTACCAATCCAGCACCCTGAACCAACAAGCTAATATCAACAGAGATTCCGACGACAATAATAACCAAGTCCTCCATTTTTGTAACTTGCAAGGTTTATTTCTCATAAAGATACCCAAAGTAGTAATAATACCTTAGCGGGCGTTGGAAGTTCCCTCTCTTTACCCAGAAAATCTGCAGACTCGCAGACTGGGCCCACAACGTCAAAAGTGGAAACTGGAGCATCACTTGGAGGAGGGGAGACCAGCTCTATGTGCTGCAGTCAACAAAACATAATCAATAAACCAAAGATAACAAATAAAAGTCCATTTCTTGCTTCATAATGGATCCAAAAGAACAGTGGAAAATCTTTTTTTTGCAAAGCAGTGGAGAATCTTACTTGATAAGCATCATACAGACTAGGGCGGATAAGTTCTGCCATACTGCCATCAATCACGACGAAATTTTTTGTCCCGTTAGTTTTGACTCCAGTAACACGGTTAACTAAACAGCATGTATTAGCAATAAGCGATCTGCCAGGTTCTATAATGAGATTGAGGTTTCGTGAAAGCACCAATTCCCGAACCTGCAATCATGATTAGCACAAGTTAGATAAACCCTGTTTCTCCTGTAGTAGAAGTAACACATAGAAGTGCAAGCAAGAAGCAATAAATGAGATTGACAATTTTGAAATTTGAGTTTCAAGAGGCCAAAAGGTAGGACATTTTTATCACTCTACAAAAGGTGATTAGTTCATTTTCAATATGTTGTGGAATCTTTTAACATGTAGCTCATTTAGTACTTTAAGCTCTGGTCCTTACTGTATTAATTAAATCTCTGGGGGTAGGAAGGACGGCTCCAGCATGATAGTAATCAATTCCCAAACCACCTCCGATGTTTAAGTAACTTATCTCAAATCCTTGGTCTCGAATCTGGTCGATGAAGTTAACCATTAAGAGTGCAGCATCTCTGAAAATGTCTACCTGCAAAATTAACACATGTTTAGGTTCAAAGAAGTACTGAGTGATGGAATTATGGGGATACTACAAACTAGCACTTTATGCAAAAGAAATACTCGTAACCAATCAACTGGAAAACAGTTGCATAAACATGAGCTAAAAAGCAAGCTGAGGTCATGACAGACATTATAAGATTTTTTTTAAAAAAATAAAATTTTAAGGGTGTGTTTGGAATCAGACTGACATGCAAATCATAAGTAGGTTCGGCATAGGCCAACAAAAAGGCGGCCTCCGATCAACCAAGCTCAACAGTCTCATCATCTTCCAAACAGCCCCTAATCACTCTAAGGCAAGATTATCAGACTGACAGACATTATAAGATTATCAATTATTAAGGTGATACACATGTAAGGACAAAAAAAGAGAGCTAAGGCAATGCCCTACATATTGAACCTCCCACATATGAAGCAAACCAACTAGGAAATATAAAATTCTCCCCAAACGATGAGGAGTGAGGATATAGGAAAAGGCAAATGCAAAACCTAGACCTGTAAGTACGGTTCTTGACGAGAATTTTCTAATGAGATAATGGACACTACAATGAGAGTACCTTAGTAATAGTTGAACCGAGATGACAATGAGCCCCAACGAGCTTCAGTTCCTCCGGGTGTGCTTTCACAGCATCGAGAAACCATTGCAGTTTTTCATTTCTGATACCAAACTTAGAGTTCTTGTTTCCCGTGGCAACGTAAGGATGAACCTGATTGAATCATAAACAGACTTTTACAGCTCATACTGCATCACAAATATAAGATGATAAAAGTAACCCTTCAAAAGCTCCACTTTTTTTTTAAACACTTTAGGTACTCAAAATCGCTAAAAAGGCATGATTAGTAAGAGGGCATGGAGCTATTGACATCATAAGTTGCACATGTAATACTTAAAATCAATTTTACTAAGAAAGTACAGTATATTCTTGTCATTTTTCTTAAAAATAGATTAACTAATACCTGAGGATCCACGTCTGGATTGATACGGAGAAGCACATTAACTTTCTTCCCAGCAATTCTCGCAGCTGCGACAATATTTTCCAAGTCAAACTCACTATCAACATTTACGAAGACCCCAGCTTCAGCAGCAAGCACCAGATCCTCCAGCAGCTTCCCATTTCCATTAAAAATGCACCTACACTCCCCCAAACAATATAACCAAACTATTTTCAGTATAAAACAAAACAAATAACTATCACTTCATGCATGAACAACTAGTTGTTTCATCCTACTATGCATGGTCAGCAATCAGCATATATTGATCATAAATTGCAGGTGCTGCAAACACCATAAGTAGTGTAGACATCAGGATTAACAAAACATCAAAAAAGCAAGAATGTAATCTATACATATGAGTAATCTACACAGACACACAAAAAGAAAAGGGCATTACTTCTGGGGATCAAAGCCAGCATGAAGAGCCAACTTGAGCTCATTGCCGCTGACCAGAACAGCTCCACAGCCTAGCCCTCTCAAATGCTCCAAAATCTTGAGGTTGTTATTGGCCTTAATAGCATACCCAATCACCGAATTCAGCCCCTCCAGGGCGTCCCGGTAGGCCTCGAAGTTCCGCGTGATCTGTGGCTTGCTGTACAGATAGAACGGCCGCCTTTCCACCGATTCCATGATGTCCTGGACCTTGAGGTCCTCGACGTACAAGTATCCGTCATCGGATTTCTTGAAACAGTGCTGGAACTGCTGGGCTTTGGGCTCGGCGGCGGTCGACAGAGCGGCGGCGCGTAGAGTGAATGGCCGGGAAACAGGACGGATGTGCAAAATGGGCTTTGGGAAGAAGGATACTGGGGAGTTTTTGAGCGGTCTGGGGAGCGACGGAGAGCGAGAAATGAGGTGCGAGTGTGCAGCCGCCATTGGTGACGATGGAGCTCGAACTACTGACTGACTGCTAATCAGCTTTGGGAGTGAGGGTTTAAAGACACCTTCTTCCGCACGTGACTATTTTTTAAATTAAATCGTTTGACTTGCTTGACCCTCTGCTAATTGTTCCAACTTATTTCAATCAGCTCCAATCGGCACCAATCAACACATTTTCAACTCAACTGAACATGACCTATGTAGCTAGATCATGCCTATTAAACAAATTAGTTAATTTTTCAAAAAAATAAACAAATTAGTTTTGTCACATTATAACATACACTTTCCACACTGAGCAACTACTCTCATAAACCTAAGTAACTACCTTTCTTTTTGTCACAAAACTGAAAACACCAAATCCTTCACATTACATGCAATGAGCCAAAGACCTATTAAAAAAAAGTCAAGTAGGTAAATCGTGTCAATACATGCTTACAATTGTAAATCATAAAACCAGTACTAAAGGAAAAAATAATACAATTTAAAACCTTTTTCTACTAAATATGGTCGATAACGTCTCAAATAACTACAATGCAAAAATTTCAAGGTCATTAACCAGTCGGTCGATAATGATGCCACTTTTTTTTAAAGTAATTTATGCTTCAATCATGATTACTGGAAATCGTCCAAAAGTGTGTTATATTATATTGTAGCTGTGAGCCTGTGACTGTGAGTAAAATTAGTATTCAAATTCTCTCCAATTTTGAGGTTGCAAAAACATAGACGAAACAATTCAATTGATCCAAAAATTAAATGAGTAAGATTAAGGACTGAACAATCGGAAAAGACTTTGAATGCTATCAAAAATGATTTGAAACTCTATGATTTAGGTTAAGATATTAGTATGATATATTCTCTTGAAATCATTGAATGTAGGATGTCGAGCTTGTTGCCTGTTAACAGAAGTCAATAGTATGAGAATTGGATTTGATCAGAAACGTAGTGGAGCACCATGACATTGCTAAGAACATTGTTATTATTACTTATTAATTAATACTAGTATACTAGTATTTGAAGACATGCTAGAAAATCAAATCACAGGGAAATAAAGGAATATATTAAAAGGCGAAATCAAAGGATGTGGGTTGCACTCCGGACATATTTCCTATGATCTTACATTCGCATTATCGCATAGCTGTCAGAATCAGACCAATTAATATAAGGGGATGAAGATTGGGAACAAAAAGACAGGTCATAAATTCGTAATCTGTTATTTCAATGGATTTCCCGCAAATTGTGAGAGATTAAGTTTCACTGTTTTAAAACACCTGCCAATGCCATCTTCCCAAAAAGGCCACCATTTTTGCCTGTCGCAGGTAATTCTACTTCTTCCGCTCCCTCCATTTCTCTCTAACATTCTTCTGGCTTTCAAGAATTGCATTGTATGTTCATAACCCCTTTTGATTATGTTCTTCTTGCTGTAATTTGCATAATAATGACCTCATTATTGGTTTGGACACCGACCCTTCATGTAATAATGTCTGGTTCTCGTCACCCTGCTTCTTACCATGTGCCCAGATGGATTATAGGACAAGAAATTTCATATTTTATTTTATTTTTGTTTTTAAGGTTTTAGCTGTCCAATGATGGGTTCTTTGTCCATTTGCTAAAAATGTGGTTTTGTTGTAGCATGAGAATAGGTTAGGACCATTTGGGTTGAGCATTTAGGGCAGGCTTTGTGGGAGGTTGCATGTGATGTGATGATCAGATTGGCCTTTTTTGATTCCCCGATGGCCTAATTTGATATTGTTGGCTGCCTGATTGAACTGTTTATAGGCTTTCAGCAAGTGATCAAGTTCAGACATTGTGCAAAACCATGACTGACGCGATGTCTGGACCAATTGTCGAGAGACCATTTAGGCCAAGTAAGTTTGGTTTGCATATTACTTGTTGCAATGGTACAATGTAGTCAAGCAATGATTTTTATGATGTGTTCTTCTTCAAAACTAGTCTCTTAGCTTAGCTTGCTTTGTTTTTATGAATGTGAATGGTTTTTGGGATGGCATTATGATTATAGGCATGGAAAGAATTGAGTTGGAAAATGGTGATGATGAGAGGAAGACAAGGCTTGGTTCTCTTAAGAAGGCGGCGATTAGCGCCTCTAGCAAATTCAGGCACTCCTTGACCAAAAGGAGCAGAAGGAGCAGCAGCAGGGTCATGTCTGTCGTGTTTGACGATGAGCACGATGCCGAGGAACTCCAAGCTGTCGATGCCCTTCGCCAAGCCCTTATCCTCGAGGAGCTCTTACCTGCAAAGCATGATGATTATCACATGCTGCTAAGGTCAGCTTGTCAATGATTCATGAAACAGGAAAAGATGCTCATTTCTGTTTACTGTGCAGATTCTTGAAGGCCAGAAAATTTGACATTGAGAAGACAAAGCAGATGTGGGCTGATATGATTCAGTGGAGGAAGGATTTTGGTGCTGACAACATCACTGAGGTAGGTTTCTATTCTGCGATGAAACATCATATGACTGGTGTCTGAATTGTCTGGTCCTGATGAATGGTTTTGTCATTTCTAGGACTTTGAGTTCCAGGAAAAGGACGAGGTCCTGAAATACTATCCACAAGGACACCATGGAGTTGACAAGGATGGCAGGCCGGTGTATGTCGAAAGGCTTGGAATGGTGGATGCCACCAAGCTGATGCAAGTCACCACCTTGGATCGCTATGTGAAGTACCATGTTACAGAGTTTGAGAGGACCTTCATCGACAAGTTCCCAGCTTGCTCCATTGCAGCCAAGAAGCACATTGACCAGAGCACAACCATCCTTGATGTCCAAGGAGTGGTAAGTACTAAGTTGTAACATTAAAACTTGCTACATTGGTAGTCACAAATTCACAATCATGGTTTCAGGGTCTGAAAAACTTCAACAAGAATGCCAGGGAGCTGATCCAGCGCCTTCAGGCAATCGATGGTAACAACTACCCTGAAGTAAGTAGCCAGGCAAAATGTCATATGTTGTTGTTAAATAGAACCTTGTACTCAGTTTAGTACATGTTATTTGATGACTTTGATGGCTTTGTTTCAGACCCTTTGCCGCATGTACATAATCAACGCCGGTTCAGGATTCAGGCTCTTGTGGAACACTGTGAAATCATTCCTTGACCCAAAAACCACTGCCAAGATCCATGTCCTGGGAAACAAGTACCAAAGCAAGCTCCTCGAAATCATCGATGCCAGGTAAAACTGTAAATATAATTTACATTGAATGTGAGTTAGATTTTGAATTGCTTGTATGTTTCAGCGAGCTACCTGAGTTCTTGGGAGGCACCTGCACCTGTGCTGATAAGGGCGGGTGCATGGCTTCTGACAAGGGACCATGGAATGATCCTGAAGTGATCAAGGTTTGTTTTGTGCCATTTCTGACATTTCACCTAAAATAATATTTGGTCAGAATTCAGAAGTAGTGAATATGTTTTCTTGTGGGTTTGATGGAACAGATGGTTCGTGGAGGCGCACACAAATGCTCGAACAAGATTGTTCTCCCAGCTCCCGAGGAGAAAACCATCTCCGAGGATGAGAATTCTGCCTCCAAGGTTGTTATCTTCTTCTTTGTGTTTGAAATGGTGATTTGTAAGTTCTGAATTATTTATGATCTTTGTCATCTGGTTACTTTCATGTATAGAGAGTCGCCTCCATGAAAAGGTCTCAGTCCCAGCTCCCCACTGTTGAGGAAGAAGTAAGTGTGTTCTGTTAAAGAATTTAAACAAACAACAATCCACGTGCCGAGAAATAATGAATGGTTTTTGACAGATTCTAGGAAGGAAGCTGTACCCTGTCGCGGAGCCAATCTCGATGATGGATGCAGGCTGGTCCAAGCTGGCTAAACACGAAGCCTTCGCCTTGGCTAAGAGTAACATTCTTCTCATTCTTGATGTTTATATATTGTGTTAAGTCTCATGTTTGTTCCTTTTTGGCTGTGCAGAAAACAATGATTTCGCTGTGAAGAAGAGCCAAGATGGAGTGAGTAGTCAGCTGTTCAGTGGGATGATGGCCATAGTTATGGGGATAGTGACCATGGTGAGAATGACACGAAACATGCCGAGGAAGATCACAGATGCTACATTCTACTCCAACGGCTCAGTCTATGGCGTCGAGGCCACCGTCCAAGCGGAGGCTCAGGCCCCCATCTCCACTGCAGACTACTTCACCATGATGAAGCGCATGGCCGAGCTCGAGGACAAGGTCATTGTCCTCAACAAGAAGTGCCAGACCATGCCGCCCGAGAAGGAGGAGATCCTCAACAACGCCCTTGGACGCGTTGATTTCCTCGAACAGGAGCTGCAATCCACCAAGAAGGTAATTCTTTGTTTCTACTGCATGCCATCAAACTGTAATTTTTTAGTGGTATGGTTTTCTGAATGGTTGTGTTTATGCAGGCTCTCGAGGATGCGCTTTCGCGCCAGGATGAGCTCGTGGCATACCTTGAGAGGAAGAAGAAGCAGAAGAAGAAGTTTTTTGGCTTCTAAAAAGAGTGCATTGGTGTCATGGATTCTTGCCTTGTTGTGTGCTTTGTCAAATTTTTTACCATTTCACAGCAGACTTTGTATATTGTAATATTCTTCGTATGCATATGTACGCATACCCATATATAAATGTGGAACTCCATTCCTATGAGAATGTGCAGTGTTTTTTCAATGTGGAAGCTTTCAACTTCTAAGTTCTAATCGTCTCTATAAACACAAGAATCAACTTTTTTAATCCGTTCGCAAAACCTTTTTTTTTTTCACGTGATGCTTTCGTTTAGTAATTTTAATCGATGGTTAAAATCTAAATATTGTGCTTCTAAAAAACGAGTTCTAGATGACAGAATTGCTGTTTGTGTATCATGAGAGGAGGAACAAAATATTAAATACAATGACCCCTAGATATAAAGAAAAGAAATTGTTTGCATCTAGAATTTTTAAAAATAATGATAAAATGCCGATATTTGTAATGACTTTACCTAACCAAGTAAATAATTAGAAGTGATTTAAAAAAATAAAAGTAAGAAATTAACCATCCATGGAACCTAGCTACATTTGACTTCAAATTGAAACGTAGAGCGCGATAAAAGTCATCCATATACACACTTATTTCATTTCAAACAGACGTTCTGTTGTATTCAGAGGAGCAAATGTGTTCACACTCACAAAATATAAAACTTGAACATGATGTTTACATATTCAAATGCCTCACAGCAAAAAAAGTTGATGTCGTGTCACATTTACAAATTTATCTGCCACCAACAAAGGTGGGAGATAACAAGAAGAAATCATGTAGATGCTCCCGGCGATTTTCACCAGCAGGAGAACTTCTTTTTCTGCATACAGCAAAACATGAAACAAAATGGATCAGAACATTATACCACGAAATTCAAAGAGATGTACAATATGCAAAAACATCCATAGGTAAATCAGCCAGATAACTAGTATAACATAACATACCCTGAACTTGGCCTCTTCTTGAGCGTCGATATAAGCAAGTAGCTCTTCTTGCCTCATCCAAGCATCGTGCAGAGCCTAGAAATTGAAACATAAACAAATTAGATTCATCCAGGGATAATAATTTCGGATAAAATCTTCAAGTTAAGGGAATGGGAGACATTTGCACAAACCTTCTTGGTAGCAATCAACTCTGCCTCTAGGGCATCGACTCGGCAAACAGCTGCATGCAACAGTTCCTCCTTCTCGTAAGGCATCTCAGAAGGCTTTGCCTGAAGTGTACTGACCTTTTCTTCCAACTCACCCAATCTTTGCACAACTGAAGAGAGGATTTGTTCTTCAGCAGATGCAGCAGTTGGTGAAGGGGGGCGGAGGTCTTCCTTAGATACATCCGTGAAGGAAAATCCTTGAGAAGTTTGATCTTGGCTGGACATGGCATCAGGTAGTTTCTTAGAGATACGGCCTGCTACTGAACGCACGAACATGAACAAGGTCATTAAGAAGGTCAAAAGGGTTGCTAAAACCCGAGCTCGGAGTCCTTCTGGCACCTTCGGAGTTTCAGATGGCAGGACCTTCCCTAAATTACAAAGATCAAAAACATGAAGAATCATATCAAAAAGAATTCTAACTCTTCTATATATATATATATTCAAATGAAATGATATTAAACAATAAGCCAGGGTATGTGACAGCAACCAAGTAGTATAATTACTGTAAACTGTTTACGAAAAAAGTTCAATAACATAGTGCCAAGATAATCTGCAGCCAGCAATTTTGAGTTCAAACAAGCATTAGAGATATTATACAGTTGATATATCTTCATGTAATATTCTATCATCACAAAATAGAGCTTCTTATAATGAAATCCAATGCCAATCAAAGTAACCATGTAAAAGACCAGACCAGAAAACCAACAAAATTTTCCAATTGGGGAAAATAATCCAAAATTTGAAAACCAATAAAGTAAAAGGATAGTAGAAACAATAATGCCACAAAAGCCCATACCAGAAAAATAGACACTGCAATAATGATTAGGAGATAAATCAAAACATCTTACAAACCTTTAACAGTATTTGGCTTGGGGGTGTGCTTCTTCCATCCAGAATCGACAGCTTTATCAACCATGGGAACATACTCATCATAGCCTGAAAGCTTATTTGCGTAGCTTGAAGAGCCATTGGCCTTAGCCTGTTTAAGGAAATTGAGTGAAAAATAAGCTGTTATACCCTACAATTTGATGAGACACCCAGCTATCCAATGTTTTATTGATTAAGAGTCAGGAGTGAAAAAGTGTGATAGATAACTAAGTTGATGGTGGTATAAGAATCTAAGATCACCCAGAATTGAATCCATGGATGAATAATAGGGCAATAAGATTCAAATTTAACACTACCTCTTCGCGAACAGGAGTGAGGCGAAGCTGAGAATAAGTCCTTGTAGCTTTAGGGGAAGCAATATCTTCAGCTTCAGATCCTGACTCTGCAGTAGAAGTATCACTACCTCTTACCTGCTCAAAAACAATAAACATGGTAAGACATTGGTTAAATTGAATTTTGATAAATAGTGCAGCATTAAAAACTAAACTCTACACTAAAAACATGGCTAGAGCATACCATGGAGTAGTGAGGCTTAGCATAGACCACCTTTCCTTCACTGTTCAGAACTTTGACAACCTGCCTGGCACGCCTGGTTTCGCCGTTCTGAACAATCTGAAGTCCAGGAAAATATTTTAAGACAGCAAAAAAAAAATTCAAACTGCCAATTATCTACAATGGGGAAGAGTAAACATATAGGCTCAAGAAAGAAAAAGACCTTCATGATATCGGGGTTATTCCAAGGGCCTTTGTCTGAACGTAGGCAACCCCCAGCATCAGCACAATTGCAAGTGCCCCCTAAAAACTCTGGAAGCTCACTGCAAAAACCAAGATTTTATCAATGATATATTTGATTTAAAATTATAACTAATCTACTAATCCCAACCAGTCACCCAGTAAGAAAACAGATTTCACTGTCACCAACCTTGCATCTATAACTTCAAGTAACTTGCTTTGATACTTGTTTCCAAGAACCTACAAACGGGCAATAGTTAGATGGGTTCAAATTCAGCTTTACAATTAATAATCAAGAGAATAAGGTAAATAGATTATACATGAATCTTAGAAACCGTCTTGGGATCTAGAAATGATTTAACAGTACTCCAGAGCAGCCTGAACCCAGTACCAGCATTGATGATGAACATCTGATTGAGAGTCTAAATAAATGCAAGAACATGCTCTTCAAGTTAGTAACTATAGAAAGCTCGGTAGCTGATACGTTGATTTAAATTAAGTAAACGAACATACTTCAGGATAATTGCCGCTATCGATCTTCTGAAGCCTACCGATGAGATCCCTTGAAATCTTACTGAAGTTCTTTGGACCCTATAATTAGCAACAAGAAAATTTTATAACCACAGACAGTAAACGATTGTTTAAAGTTCCTCATATATATGTATATATATATATAGAGAGAGAGAGAGAGAGTCGAAGGTAACATACTATGCCCTGAACATCCAAGATTGTAGTGCTTGAATCAATGTGCCTTTTTGCGGCAATTGTACAAGCAGGAAACTTGACTGCAAAGCTCCTCTCAAATTCTCTCACATGGTATTTTACATAACGATCCATTGTTGTAACTTGCATAAGTTTGTTAACATCAACCTTACCCAACCTTTCAATATATACGGGTCTTCCTTCCCTATCCACACCATGATTACCATGAGGGTAATAGTTCAAAACTTCACTCAACTCCTCATATTCAAAATCCTGATAATTGTCAAGAAAGAAGAAACAGATCAAACGGTTAATAGAATGACATAGAAGGGCACATGTGAATATCTCCAAACTCTAACTGATGGAATGTAGCCATTACAATTATCAAATTATTCTGATTGTTTACCTCCATAATTGTGTCAGCACTAAAATCCTTCCTCCACTGAATCATATCAGCCCACATTTGCTTTGCCTTTTTAATATCAAAACCTCTTGCTTTCAGAAACCTACATAGATTGCAGATTTTAAATATTGAGGCAATGGTTGAAAAAAGTTCACAGGTATAGATGCACAGTAATTAACTAAATACTATTAGACAGGCACTTTGTGTTGTACAATCGCTGCAAATAGGGAACAGAAATTCACCTCAACATCATATGATAATCATCAAACTTCTCCGGAAGCAACTCATCCAGAACCAATGACTGTCTGAATGCATCAACTTTCTGTAGCTCCTCAGCATCACGAATATCTTCAATTGACACCGAGCTGACTCTACCATCACTCTTTCTTCTGCTGCTCTTCTTCTTCAGTGAATGCTTAAATTTTGTGGATGCATTCAGTGCCTTCTTCTTTAAAGAAGAAATCCTCGTTCTCCTCTCATCTTCAGAATTCTCAAAGTCAGACTTTCTCTCCCTTTTCTCCTCATTACCAGAAGATCCCTCAAAACCTACCACAAACCAAAAGCAAATAGGAACAAATATCAGTAATATGACAAAGCAAAGCATCTTCCAGTATACACAGCATGCCCCTTGCAAATTACAATCCCTAATTCAAACTTGAGAAAGCCACAAAAGGTATTCAATTGTTCTAACTAATTCAAAGGACTAATTTAGGCTTTACAGTTCCAATTCAACGACCAAAAGTCCACTCCAATTACAAAGATCAACTCAAACTTCCGAAAATCAGCTCAAATCCCCAATTCATACACAGCAGAATTCAACTCAGGCGAGAAAAAAAACAATGAATTGAGATAGATGGTCAAATTCCACTCACAAGGCCTGGCGAATCTATCCAGCGGGCCCGACATCGCAGACACGAACGGCTACCGGCGACCTGAGCTACAGAACGCCACGGTCAATACTCTCAATTTTCCGAACAGCGCACAAAAATTCAACTCCAGAAGATAAACCCTAGCGGTTAATTTTATACACAATTTAGGTGAGGTTGGAAAAAATCAACTGAAATTAGTTCAACACTTTTTAGTAAAGGGAAGAGAGAGAAAGTATGCGTACGTATATAAGTATACACACAACTGTCGGCGGAGATCGCGACCTTCACGAGACTAATCCAACGCCAATATATGCACGCGACAAGTCAACAACACGCGCCGGCGCCGGCGGTTGCAAAAAATACGTGGAGGTTGCCGGCGGCGATGGCGGGGGAGAGAAATGGCGGAGAAGAAGAAGATGAAGCGAAATCCGGATTAAAGTGGAAAGCAAGAAAGGAAAAAACAAAGAATTTACTGCAAGCTGGCTCTTCTGTTACTGTACAGGGAAGGATAAAGAATGGTGAGGAATGACACGTGGCAGAACAGAAGGGATATTTTGAGAACAGTCTGCCGGCCCCAATAGCTGGCTGACCCGGTAATTTTCGCGTTAGTGTTTGTAAAAATAGAATTGTAATGCGAATGGGACTAAAAATCCTTTTGTTTTTAAGGAAAAAAGGGGAATAAAAAATCTAAAAAGTCATATTTTAAAGATCTCTAATTAACAAAAATGTTAACGATATTATATTTGTAAAAAAATAAATTTGTTCTCGATATTTAGTGGACGAATTTTATAGTAAGGAATATGGTTATCTGGCTTATTTCGGCTAAATATATAGTAAGTCTAAATTTTTATTTATTTTTTTAATAAATAAAAAGGTTACAATATTAGATTGGTTGATGAGGCTAAATGTTACTTAATTTGATCAAATTAACGGGTGAGGCAGAGCTTAAAATATATTTGCTCTTTTCTTATTCTATTTTTTTATGGAAATATTTATAGTGCCAAAATGGTAAAATGGAGGTTAATTAAAGTTTTTCTCAAGTTAAGAGTTTACCTAGAAAGAGAAAAACGAATTTGAGAATGTGTCAACATCGTTGCGGTTTTGTTTGTCTTTTATCTTGAAATTCACGTTGATCAAATGTTGAATGTTAGTTAAGCAATGATTGATTTGAGAAAAAACAAGAGTAAAAAGGTAATAAATAACGAAACAAAAAAAATTCCATTTATTGGCTGTGACTCATGTAATGCTGCGTATTTTCTTTGGAATAACTCTTTTCCATAAAGTCAAGATGAAAAAGTAAAACTTGTGGGAAAAAGTCAATTAAAATAGCTTCTCAATTTTGAAATCCTCACGCTGATGCTTTTTGTGAATAATTTTTTTTTGTTCATTTCGCTATTTATTTCAAGTCTATAAAGGATTAAAGCGCGTGCTTAATCATGGGAAGAATCTGAGACAAATATCCACGCTTCTGATGATTGTGATTAGTGGGTGTCAAAGGAGCCTAGTCTATGCCACATGTTTTTTCTTGATATAATGAAAGTCTTGGAATATTTTGAATCAAACGTGGAAATATATATATATATATATATATATATATATATATAATTGAGAGGTCAACTTTTTTTAAAAATGACGTATTTCATAAAAATTTAATCTATTATTACAAAAAATAAATAAAGGGATTAGTCACGACCAAACCCAATCCCGTTTTGACACAACCCCAAATATGACTCAAACCTTTTATTTCAATTAAATATATGGTTAGAATCGCTTGTTGGGTTAGTTTAGGGTTCAACCTTTTATTTCTCATATATATTTATGAAACTATTAGCTCTATAAAAAATGTACTATATATAATAGTGTGAGACTCCCCATATGATACACATATTGATAAAGGTTTTGCAACTCATTTGAATACGTTTCTTACAAATGGGGATTGAGGCTTGAAACTATAAGAGGCATTGAGATTTGAGATTTGATATTTGAGACTTGAGACTAGCATGGTAGGATTTCAAAACTCTAACTCTTATATACATGGAAAAGTGTACTAGGATAGTTGATGAGAAACTCTACTAATATTCCATTTACTATTACTTTATTTGTTCAACTTTCTATCAGATCGATTAATAAAATTATGTTTGAATTTAATTAAATACAAGTTATCAGGGGTATAATTACTTAAGAGCAAAACCCACATATACTCCTGAATTCTTGTAAAGTGCTAATATGCCCCTGGACCAACAAAGACTTTTTTTCCTATAATTTTAGAGTGTTTTCTTGCGGGCCAAAATCGATTTGAAAAAAAAAATTCACCCAATAGCGAATTTTGGTGGTCATTTTTGTCCCAATTGACTTTTGTAGCATGTGTTAACTAGGTTTAAATTTCAAAATTTTGATTATTCTATTTTCAATTCTCTTGCCGCCGCTCCAAAGCTGCAATTGTAAGTTCTCCTCTTTATGAATCAACATGTTTGATCGACCAAAATTTAATTAAAGTTACAAACCAGGGGTATATCAGTACTTTCCACTAACTGAGGGATATATTAATACATACCTAAGAATTCAGGGTACATGCAACTTTTTTCATTACTTATTAATGAATAACAAAAAACATTTTCAATTTGAACGTTTTTCAAAGAGATACTTGAACTGAAAACTACTCCATGACCATGGGATCATTGGGCGGTTTAGTCCACAATGGGGACAATTTGGCCCAATATGTCTAAAACGTGTGGGCTTGACACTTTATCATCTTGGGTCCTATATTTGTCAACTTCCTAGAGTCTTCTCGTTTTTGAATTTTGACGAAGCGGTTGTTTCCGATGGGTAGGATGTGTGTGACGGCCAATGACGCCGCCCATGAGTACCACCGGACCGGTCAGCAAACTCCATCTCCGGTGAATCACATTGATGGCAAGTTAATAGGTTTATTTATTGCACCACAACAAAAATATGGATATCAATTTTAGATTATTTGAATTGGTAATTAAATAACAACAAATATGATAAAAGGCACAATTTCCGAATATATGCAGATTTAACATTATTATTTTTTATTATAAAGGATTTAGACCAAATAACTCATTAAACAATCCGTATTAATCCACAAAGTAATCTCATTGAGACAAAATTGTAATTTTATCCAAATTACTAGACTATCTTAATCATAATTAAAATCTTATCTAAAATGTAAACGGATCACTAGTACCATGAGTGTTATCATAATGCAAGTTGCATTTGTAAATATCTTAGCTCGATTCCATAACAATATTGTATTTTTTATTTTAAGAAAATAAAACAATATTAATAAGTGTTTAAGTCATAATAAGTTATGATATACTATTGTCTATTATTACAGTCTGTGATAAAAGAATGAGAAGTGAAGGAGATAAAATGATATTCAATCAATCTTCATAAAATACTGATGGCATATATTTCAAAAATATCTTCGTGTAATGTTTGTTTTAGGTAAGTAAATATCTATAAAAATATAACAACGGCCATGCCATAGTTACCCAGAACAACTAGTAGGAAAAAGGTAAAATAAGGTATTAATTCTAACAATTAATTATCACATTTCTATTTTAAAAATTAATAACATAATTATCCATAAAATAATCTTTTTCTATCCAAAAAAGTTTTGTCTTATCCTAATCACTTCTAATCACAATCAAAATCTTACCCAATATACAAACCAATTACGAGTTAGATTAGCATATATCATCACATGTAAATCTTATATAAAGCACCCTTCCGGTCCTGAATCACCATCATCGATCATCCGCACCATATCATTCAATACAATAATATTCTCTTGATTTTGTAATCTCAGTTCTTCGCAATGGAGCCCGGTTTAATTGCTTCTTTCGGTGAGATGCTCATCGACTTTGTTCCGACCGTCTCCGGCGTGTCTTTGGCCGACGCACCTGGCTTTCTGAAGGCTCCCGGCGGCGCTCCGGCCAATGTAGCGATCGCGGTGAAGAGGCTCGGAGGAAACGCCGCCTTCATCGGCAAGTTGGGCGACGACGAGTTCGGCCACATGTTGGCCGGAATCCTCAAACAGAACGGCGTCTCCACCGACGGCATCAACTTCGACACTGGTGCACGCACCGCCCTGGCATTCGTCACTCTCCGTTCCGATGGTGAGCGTGAGTTCATGTTTTACAGGAATCCCAGCGCCGACATGCTCCTCACTCCCGAGGAGCTTAACCTCGACCTGATCAAATCTGCTAAGGTTTTCCACTTCGGATCCATTAGTTTGATCGTCGAGCCATGCAGGTCTGCGCACATGAAGGCGATGGAGTTAGCGAAAGCTTCCGGCGCACTTCTATCCTATGACGTCAATCTCCGGGAGCCTCTCTGGCCATCCTTGGCCGAAGCGAAGGAGAAGATTCTCAGCATCTTCGACTACGCAGACATTATCAAGGTTAGTGACGTCGAGCTCGAGTTTCTGACAGGTTCCGACAAGATTGATGACGACAACGCGATGAAGCTGTGGAGGCCAACGTTGAAGCTTCTCCTCATTACATTGGGAGAACACGGGTGCAACTATTATGGCAGGGGCTTCAAGGGCCACGTGGCGAGCTTCAAGGTCAACGCCGTGGACACCACCGGCGCCGGAGATTCATTCGTCGGAGCGTTGCTGACCAAGATCGTGGATGACCAGGCTATCCTTGACGATGAAGACAGGTTGAGGGAGGTCCTTAGCTTTGCGTGTGCATGCGGTGCGATTACTACCACAAACAAGGGGGCAATTCCGTCACTTCCCAACTCTGAGCAAGTTCTCTCTCTCATGAAGCAGTAGAGGATTAGTATAGGAGTGTTTTTATTTATTTAATTTCGTTTTTTTGTTCTTTATACTTTTGTTTCAATTTATATATGAGAAATCGTTCTTTACTATTTATTGTTTGTTATTTATTTTATGTGTAGCATTCAATATTGAGAACGATTGATAGAACTTATGATTATGAAAAATCTCAAATACTATTTTCTATGAAAATTTTGCCCTTATATGAAGCATGGTTCTCTTAATTCATAACAGACATTTATAAAACTCCACAGACATAGGCCCGCGTTGAGTCGTATTTAGAAGCCCATATGCCATTCTGGTTCCTCTGTCTTCCTCCATTTCTAATCATCTCCAAGTTTGAATTTTAAGGAAAAAGGTTCCTTATAGCAAGTCCAACATATACTGTCCAGTTAAGCACTTGTCATTATTCACATATATGAATGATTGATTTTTTTTTTTTGAAAGAATGGTTTTTCTTTAGAATTAGTTTCAATATGTTTTGTACGAATTAATCATTCTTCAAACATATAGTTTCATAATTATGTACATCATAATTATACAATTTTAATTTAATTTCAACATCCTCCAGCACCTTCCAGCGTCAGCTACCAATTGCAGCACCCTATTGGACAGGGCCATAATAATCTCTCCAAAATGTAGTATGAAATTCTAAAATTTTCAAAATATTTTTGGTATCTCCAAGAGTTACTACATTTTGTAGTTCTTGCATTGATTATCATTAATATTAGCAACATTTTAAATTTTATTTTCTACCTTTTTTGTTTTAAACAATACATAGTTTTGTAACTTTTGATATTTTGCATTGAAAATGAGAGGAGAAAGAGTGGAGTTTGAGTTTTTTTTTTTTTTTTTTAACGCTAAAACCATCATAGATGGGAGGATTATTCATGGCTCCTCAATCGAAATAAAAAACATAATATGATACACTAAGACCTAATAAGGGTCTTAGTGGCTACAAGTTGCCCGAAGGCTATTCTCCACAAGTGGAGGCAATTTGGTAGATAGCAGGAAAAATTCTGAAACATAAAGCAAATCTAATCTTCCCTGTATCTAAATGTGGTGTGGCCCGAAGGTTAATTCCTAGGCTTTCGCCCGGAATCAAGGTGTTGCCCGAAGGCTATCTCCTAGGCTTTCGCCCGGAAGCAAGGTGATGCCCGAAAGCATACGTCAAAAAGGGGATACATCGTAAAAAATCTACAGTCTGGAACCGCCTGACAAGCGTAGTACCTTAACTCGCATTCTAAACTATCTAATCGAAGTCCACTAGTCTAGGCACAAGTACCTAGTCCAGAAGCCCATGGGGTTTTCCTCTCGCCAATTAAGGGTTAAGAGGGATATAACAAACAAATGGGCAAGGATACTCCCCAAGTCTGCCAGGACAATTCCGCAAAAAGACTAGTTCCATATCATATCCCCTAGAATAAGGTCAATACTACTAGTATTTCCAACCAATTCGAGTCTAACTGGCTAGCAAATACCACATAATATAGAAAATTGAACAAGAAATCATTATCTAACTCGAGAAAAGTTGCAATAACTTCCACGGTCTACAAGTCTAGTCTATATTTACACGGTATCGCCAAAAGTACGTAACATTACTACTTTGACTCGGATTTCTCCTCACCGATAAATATAAACTAGAATTGAAGGCAACCAAAGTTTCAACCGAACATAAACACGTACCCGTCAGTAAAACTAAGGTTGACAGATAATAATTAGTTCAAAATTTCAGGACCTTATTAATAAAAAACCGGAATAAAAATAATGTAAAAAACCACCTCATCCTCTAGTGAAGCCAGAACCAAGAGGCCATGACCCGACCCGAACCGAACCGGTCGAACCGATATGTGAACCAAACCGGGTCTGTTGACCCGACCCATCTGGAAGCTAGAATCCGATCCGTGAACTGTGAGTCAGCAAGATCCAGGGGATCAGCACAGCGTGCCCGCCAGTAGGGCGTGAAGTATCGCACGAATCAAGTGGGGTTCTGGGTTGGCGAAACGGCAAGATCTGGAGATTCCGGCGCTCAGTGCTACGAACACTCGCCGTCGGTGGAGGCGTCGGAGACGCGGTGCCCGATCCGTCGGAGACGAGGCGTCGGGCCGTGTCCCGATCTGTGGGTGACCCGATCGGAGACACGGTGCCCAGATCTGAAGTGCCGTTGATTCCGGTGACCTCTGGAGTTCTGTAAAGTTTCGAGGGGAGGGGTCCAGCTAAAACTTAATTAATACTAGGGGGTGGGGGAGACCAGCTCAGGCGAAACGCCGGCGGTCTAAGTGGAGTTTGAGTTTGAAAAAGGAAATAATGTCATAATGAATGTGATTAGCATTAAATTTTCAATCCTTCAAATTTTGTTTCTCTCTCTACACATATAGAGGATAAGTTTCTCTTACTACCCCAATTCTACATTTTGTAGTACCATTTGTAGTATCTATTGGAGCTCAAAAATTGGATAAAATTTCCAATTTCTTCCAAAAATTATAAAATGTAGTATCTCTTGAACTTGCTCTCATAGTTTGAGTTGTTGTTTATGTACTAATATTCTTCTAATTATTGGAAAGTTTTGCACACCTAAAGTGATTAAATTTTGGTCGATACATGAAGAAGGTACACATAATTCAAGTTAAGTGGAACAAAATGACCACCAAATTTTACTCAGATTTATTTTCGGAAAAAAACTCTAATATTACATTTTAGAAAACTCATCATTGATCCATGAATATATTAACATTTTACAAGAATTCGAAAGCATATAAGTGCATAACCATACCTTAGAAGTCAGAACTATATAAGGGTTTAATTTGCTCTAATGTAAAATACTCTAGTATTACAACTAAAAATTATCACCAGAACTTATGATTATACTAGAAATCCAGAACTCTAAACTATACAAGGGTTGGTTTTAATTTAAAATATGAAAATAAGCATTTCAAACTCAATGTATATATATATAATACCCCAACTTAATCTCTGGCGATGTATATAATTATTTTTTGGCACAATTTTAAAAAACTACCGTGACATAGTGGATGATAGGGTATAATCATGGGAATTGATTTTTGTTCTAGTGCATAAGTGCTAGTAAAATAACTCATAGGTCATTTTTACTAAGATTTTATTGTAGTAATTTTTTTTATTGTAGTAAATTTTGATTACCACCTTTTGTTTTTTTAAAAAAGATAGCATATAGTCCTGCATGCTTTAAAATAATGTTGCCGCCATAAACGACTAATGATAAGCGCAGCCAGTGATCTATACGAAAATGGGATATAATATCACAATTAGAGTACTGTTAATTATAAGATGGCCGAATTACAAAGCATGAACGGATATTGGTCCGGCGACTTGTCTCCTCAGACCAACAATCACAAGCTTGACTAAACATGGTCACATACAATGTCCATCTTCCTCCATTGATTCTTCATCAAATGTCCCCATCATCTTTTCACCAACCAATTACATTTTCCTTACTCGTGAAGTAAACCTTCCGGTGAATCGAAACGTGAAATCTGCATATTTTCTGTTACCCGAAATTGTTCGGTAACGTCGGGCGGAATTAGAGAGTGTGGCATTGCAGCAGCTTCCCCGAAATTCATCTAACAGTCTCTATTATATTGTAGCAATTGGAAGTTTAGGGTTTGATATATATATATATGTGCAATTCGATCCTACTCCTCCATTACTTAGTGTGATATTTTTTCTCTGACGGAGTAGTATTGCACTAATATGTACTTTTTTTGTTTCAGTTTCACCATTAATTTTTAGGTATCACTCCGTCTCAGCCATAACTGTATACTTTTTGGTCAATTTTTTCAGAGCATGTTTGACCGTGAATAACTTTATTTTATACATTATTATGGTCTAAAAATTTTATAGCTAAAAAATAGAGCGTATTGTGAATCTAACCATATCCCATATGATATTATTATAGCACATATGCCAATTGCAATTTACGGTCAAACATGCCCAGACAAAGTTGACTAAAAAGTGTGCAGTTTCGTCTGGGATGGAAGGAGTAGATAAGTTTATGATATACGGAAATGAGAAATTGATTTTTTGGGGGGATATTTATGAATCTTATTTCCATTAATTTTTGTTGAAGCACTAAAGCATGCAAAAAGAAAAGGAAGAAGATCTGAATTTGTAGGAGCTTTTAGAGAACATGAAAAATTAACACTTAAAAGAAAGGAGAAAATAACGTGACCATGAAAATGATATACTGGTACTATGAAAAAAGTTTAGAAAGATGGGATTCACTGTGCATAAATCTAAGCAGAGGGACCCGAACGGATCATTGCATATCATTTCTGCTTTTTATATCAATACCATGCACGTTCGTTGAATTTTTTTGGCTTCAATTCATTGTTTTTTTTTTTATATACATATCCATCCTTTGCCTAGCTATAACTAGGATTTAATATTTGCAAACTCCCTCGATTTTTATACATATCACTTACTTTTTATTTTGTATTTTATTGTCTTTGGATGGTGATAAAGTGAGATTTTGCACAATTTCTTTGTAATTTGAAAGTGTAAGTTGTAAAATATATCTCGGAGAGGAAAATGCCCTTTGCCTTTGATACACATTGCTTCATTACAACATAATTGGGTTGCAAAAAGTATTATTTCACGTGTGACTTGTGGTTTAAAGGACCAATTTGATCGTATTGTCTGTAACACTTCCTTCATGCATAAGAATATTCTGAGCCCTGCCATTCCGAGGTTTCCTTTTTACAAATGTGTGTACCGGAACCGGTTTAATTAGTTTTACCTTTAACTTTAATGTATTATGCGTTGTATAAAATATAGTTAGTCACACAAAAGAAAATTCTCCTGTGAGGCAGTCTCATCCATGAGGTAAGGCCAAATAAGAAAAATTTCATTACTGTCATCTCATCATAAATCACTATCACCTCATCAAACCTCGGTGCCAGTTCATCAAACATGTCACCTCATCAAAACCTTTGTGTCAGTCCATGAAATCTCAACAAAAGAAGTGTTTACTTGGTCCTGCCTCATGGGTGAGCCTGCCTTACCCAAGAATTTGTCGACTATATGTTTTGGTGTTTATATTTTTCATTGAGAAGGTTTTCGGAAGATTCGTCTCAACTAAGATTATAAATAGATGTTTTAACCTTTAAATATGATCTTTTACATATTAAACATTATCATTTAGTATATTGTGGCTGATTTTTTTTTGTACGTATTAAGTTTGAGTATTAATTGAAAAATTGTAATTTTTGATTACATATATTATATTTTTGCTTACAAGAATAGTGATAATTTACCTAGCATTCTATGGCAATGACCAAATAGTTAATTTCATATCTGACGGACCAGTAAAAACAATTAAAGAGGACAATAATTCAAAAAGTAGTTATATTCTCGAGTGGGACCCGTTGCACCTCCAATCAATCACCACCGTCGGAAGGGCACAAAATTAGAGGAGAAGATCTGGCACGGAATCAAAGGAAGGAATCTTATTCAGCGAGCACATGATTTGTTGGTTATTAACGTATTCACCCTCCAAAGAAACCGCAAGATAAATCTAGTGGTCACTGGGTCATTTCAGTCTTTTCACCCATGCCATTCAATCCTGTTCTTGTGCGACGCATTAACGGTGCACCACTCCAATAGTACAGGTTTCAGAACCGACTTGTGTCAGAAACCAGAAAAATAAAAACAGCCCCCTCCACTTAAAGTGACTCCATCCACATAAACTAAATCAATAGATTCACGACTTTATCAAAAAAAAAAAAAAAAATAGATTCACGACCACAGATAAAAAAATATCATCCATTTTATCATAAATTAATGTTTTATTCAAGATTTTCTGTAAAATTATTATCAAAAAAAAGATTTTCTGTAAAATATTCATGTAAAGAAATAAAGGTGAACAAATAAAATTTGAAAATTATCCGTAAAAGATCTTTCATTCACCATTTTTTATGTAAATATGACAGTATCCACACTTTGACACCAAGTCATGCAAATAGTCCATAATATCCTTGAGTATGTGCCCTATTTACGAAATCTTACTAGATTTACTACAAATCATAAATTGTTGGATACAAATAATTCGCTCCAGTAGAAAGTTATCAATACTTGTTTCCTTTTTCTTGACGTTGGTGTGTATTGACACAAAGAGAGAATTGAAGGATTATTACATTAGAGTTAGATAATTTGATGGGAATTCCACCACTCAATTATAAGTGAAATTCACTTGAAACTTGTTGGTAATTCTGAAATAGTAAAAATTGTAATACATTAAAACAAAAAATGTATGATAAAAGTTGACAAAATATCCTTAAGATGTTTGGTCTTGAACATCAAATTTTCTACACAATCTTAGATCTTCATGAGTGTACAACATTGAAGCTAATACTTGGTATTGAAGCTTGCTTGAAAGCCAAATTTGAAGTGAAAGAAAGATTGTACTTCCCACCCACAGATCACATAATGTAGATATATGCGGTTCATTCTCAAAAGCTAGCTTGTGGCTTTCATGAAAATGGCTCATTTCTACACGACTTTCTGTTTCAGTTAAGGCAAAAAACAATTACTAATTAAATTCTAAATGATGGTTGATAACTTTACTTAACTACGTCTCTCAAATCTGTAATCTGAGGAATGTTATTGCTCACCAGCTCACCGGTGTGGATCTATACGGCTGTGGAGGTTTCTGCTGCCCACCGCACATGTCCAATCATCCCGTACCATTTCTTCCCCTTTTTATTTTTTTAAAAAATAAAAAAATCATTAAATAATATTGATGTAAAACTAAATATTTCACTAAATACCCCTTTTATTTTGAGTTTTTTCACCCCACATATGGCTATGAATACATTTAAAATTTGATTGCACCATATTAATGATATTACAATTTACATATGATAATATTGTTAATGCTAGTTTATTTTTTCAGATATACAACCAAAGGTTAATAGTATTTGACAATAAAATGTACATCTATTTTTAAGATTTGATATAAATAAGAAACAACTTTTTATTACGGGGTAGAAGCAGTTTTAAGTGAAAAACTGCTTTCAAAATAAGTGATTACCAGCCATTTTTTATTATAAATATATCCAGACGGAAGAGTATTAGTGTTCTACTAGTCTACTTCTACTACACTACTAAGTTTGAATCAAGTGTTAATGGGTTAAAAATGAGTGCTATTTACATGTTGGTTTATATTATTGCAACTTATATTATATTTTTAGTATAGTACAAAAATGAGTGCTGTTTTATACTCCATAAAATTGTATTTATTATAAACATTATTAATAAAATGTCCATCTATAGAAAATGTAAAAAAACATGCATTTTATTATTATTTTAAACTGTAACATAGCTAGGCTAAAAGAAATGCCAAACTCATGGAGCCCATGATGCTCTCAACTAAACAGAGATTGCAAACATCTTTTCTTTTCTTTCTTTATAAAAATGATTTAAAAAGCGGTTAATTTAATTGCAACTTCCTTTTTCCCAATAAAAATTTGAAGGAAGCAGCTGTACATCACTATCTCAGATTCTATAAAATCCCATCAACAAGCATTGTGTAACCTCCCCTTTCCTCCTCCATTTCCTCTCTTCACCACTCTTTAAGCTCCCTTGCAAGATTCTCCCAAAAACCTTTAAAATCTCCCCCTTCTTCCCCACACCCTCTTCAGACACAAAAACCCCTTCACTCCCAGGTTTCTCCAAACAACCGATCTTAATGCCCAACCTAGTATTCCTCCTCTTTGAAATTCATGTCTGCAATTCTCAGTGAGCTCTTCCTTTCTGGGTTTATGATCAATTCCACATACCGGCGCCGGACCCACCTAGTTCAGTCTTTCTCCGTCGTCTTCCTCTACTGGTTCTACTTCATCTCATAACCAGCTTTTCAAAAATTCACTAATAAATCTATAATATTATTATTAATAATACTATTTTCTATTTCTGTATTGTTTTTATTGCGATTTTAATAATAGTTTGCGAGTATTTTAAAATAATTTTAAAAAAGGAAGGAAGAAAGACTGAGCTATATATTTGGGTCCTAATGGCTTCTCCGAGCGGTAGTGGTGCCACGTCCGGTTCGTCCGGGCTACAGAACTCCGGTTCGTCCGGGTTGATTCATAACTCCGGGTCGGAGGAGGAGCTGCAGCAGCAGCAGCTGATGGATCAGAGGAAGAGGAAGCGAATGATCTCCAACCGCGAGTCGGCGCGTCGATCTCGGATGAGGAAGCAGAAGCACCTCGACGATCTGAGTCACCAGGCGGCTCAACTCAGGACCGTGAACAACCAGATCATCACCAGGATCAACAGCGCCACCCAGCAGTTCCTCAATGTGGAGGCGGAGAATTCTGTGCTCCGCGCGCAGGCGGCGGAGCTCTACAGCCGCCTCCAGTCACTAAACGAGATCATTGACTTTGTCAATGCCAGCGGCGGCGGCGGCAGTGGCAGCGGCAGTGGCGGCAGTGGCAGCGGCAGTGGCGGCGGCGCTGCTGCCCCGTTTGGCGGCGTTGATCCGTATGGCTTCGGTGAATCTAGCGACGCCGCCTTCATGAACGAATCGTGGAATAATAATTACATGATTTTCAATCAGCAGCCGTTAATGGCTTCCGCGGATATTCTGCACTACTGAAGAAGACTGGTGATTTGTCTGATCTGACCTCCAAATTGAATCATTTTTCCGGTTTTCTGGTGTGCAAAGGTTTAGGGGAGAAGGGGTAAAATTGGAAATATCTATTGGTAGGATCCAACTCTATTATTAGTGTGGTATGGTAAGTAATAATCAGTCAGAAGAAAAAGAGAGATTTATCAGTTTGGAGCCTCAGTTTGGTGTTGTATTATGGACTCTCTATTAATTAGTGAAATTAATGGGCATCTATCTATATTATTATGGCTAATTGATATTTCCATATCCCTGTCTTTATATTAGTGTAATAATATTTTAATTATGAACAATTCTAAAAAAAATAATTTCATTTCGAAGATCTACCAACTCAAATTTTAATGGAGGCATGGCAAAAATCCGTACCAATAGGAAATGAGGATATATGTCAATACTATTTTTTTTTACCGTTGTTAATTCTGATCATTTTGATTTTTTTTAAAGTAAAAACGTGTTATCAATTCAAGGTCCTGGAAGACGTCCAGAATCGTTTGATACAAGGAAAGTAGGCGGGGAATCCCACGAAACAAAAGGTAAAACACTCGTCTTAGCAAACTGAGCTAATAAGTGAGCTGGGGAATTGTTTAGTCGAGGGATCCAAAAAGGTAAACAAAGGCCATTCGAAAGAAGCGAAGTCCGAATGTCTTCGACAATATCCGCCACCTCCAAGTGAGAATCCACATCGCCCCGAATCATTTGAATCAATCCCAAACAGTCCCCCGCAAGAACAGTTGGAAAAGGAAGTGTAATGGCCAAGCTCACAGCTTCCCGCGCTGCTAAGGTCTCGGCTAACAAAACAGAATTCAGATTTTCTGTTTTTCGCGCCAACCCCTTCACAAACCAGCCCGTGCCACTGAACTGCACCACGCCCAAGCCTGTAGATTCTGCCCCATGCACGCGTCAAAACATATCATCGGAATACCCTTAGGAGCCTGCAGCAAAGCTGATGCATCAAGACTGGGAGAGTACCGTTCGGGCCAGCGGTTTGCATGATGAAAGCTCGCCAGCGAATGCAAATCTGTCCCTCCAAGAATGGTGCTGATCATTTTGATTTCGATTCAATACCAGGTAAAATTTTAAATATGATTATAAATTTATAATACACAACTTTTATATACACATGATAGTGAATAACAAAACTCAATCAATCCAATAAGTAACTATTTTTACATTAATTTATTCAAAATACGTAGAAATTGTGTAAAGATGGTGTAACTAGGGCAAGTTGTTTCGAGGGAAAAAGTTAAAATAAATAATTAGCATGGGTGAAGAGGTGTACGATGATGTATGGCTTGACAAACGCAGGTGTTCTAATAAATTTGTTCACTGGTGACCACCGCCAATTATATGAGTATGTTTGGTAATTGATGTTGATCCCTCCTTCACTACTCATCGTTGCTTAATTTTCCCCGTTTAATAACATGCAAGTACTACATAAAACAATTATTGCTTCTTTATTCTTATGTTTATATTCCTTAAGTAGAAATTTATTTGACGAGGCCTATGTTAGGTGCGATTTGATATTTGAATGTGAAGATTTTTATAATTGTAACATTTATAATTGTGTAATTGTTACTTTTAACTATTACAACCAAGTAGAGCAGAGATGTACAATACGTAGAATATGGTAAAATTGGCGATCAATAATAACCAGTCAACCAGAGTGGTAGTGCTGAATATTGGTGGTCAGATTTGACCGCGGTGATGAGCAGTCACATGAGTAGTGAATTAGAGCATCTCCAATACAAGCATTAAATAGGTAAACTTCACTAGCCATGTTATTTTAGAGGTTCTCAACTTGAAAAACAATCTCCAATGCAATCATTTTTTGAAACCTTTAATCTTATGTGTCAACATTAATTATTGACACCCTCAATTAGACCCTCTCAAAATAGAGGCTCATATTGAGGCTTTCAATAATTAATTTACCATGTATAGCCCATTTAATGCATTAAAATCAATTCATTTTGTTCAAATATATCATGATGAAGATTGATTCATGATACTTGCATTGGAGAACAAAATTTCATTTTCAATGTCTCTTTATCCATGTCATAGAGACGCCCAATAAAATTCGCCAAATGGCTCGTATAAATATGGGTGAGGCTCTATGCATTGGAGATGCTCTTATAGTAAAAATAAAATAATAAATAGTTTAATAGTATTGAATTCCTTTTACTTTCCTGATATATTTCAATCAAACAACCGTAAAAGAAAAAAAGAAATGTTTATTTTTTAAAGATAATATTTGTAGTTTTGTACAAAGTAAACTAAATAAAAATTATTTATGGTGACAAATCAAGAAAATATATAAAAACCAAACCAACATTAACACTAATTTTAAATGTATTGAACTTAGAAGAGAACATTGAGTAGTGCAATAAAATTCACGCTAGCACGAATTTAGGACAAATGCTGATTTTAACGTAAATGCACAACACACATATTTTTTGAAAATAAAGTATCATATCATTTCATGGCCCCGGAAAACGTCCGGAATCGTTTGACGTAAAAGGTGGAAGAGAAAGTCAAGAGTTAAAACTGGAAACACTCTTCTTAGCGAACTGGGCTAGAGTATGATATGATATGAGTATTTGGGTAGGACATTACTGTAGCATCAGATTTCACTTTACATCATGATTATTAATAATTGTCTTGCGTAGCAAAGGAATTTTGGATTTTTTCGAACGTAGGGAAACAAACACGTCTACGTAACAGCAATTTCGAAATCGATCAGTGGGTGCGGAGGCGAACACCTTTCGTAGAATCCTGATGTCACATGATCTTGCATGCCCCAGAAAGCGAAATATGTTTCATCTTGGTTCTTACATGCTACATAATCACACTCGCTCCTCCTCAAATCTAGACAAGTGTATTCAAATTAGTTCAATCAAATTTAGTCTCACTGTATATATTTTTTCCAGTTCAATTCAATTTCAGTTAGCGATAAGATAAGTACTAAGCATATGTTTTATATCATCACAAAATATATCTTAAACCTGGGTATAATATGTTTGAGTTAATATATGTGCCTACATATATCCATGATTCTCTATTTACATATCTCATATAGTAAAATTTACTAATGCATTTAAGCATGGATATGTACTTCCTCCGTCCCCAAATAATTGTCCTACTGAAATAGTCAATTTTTTTCACACCATATTTGACCATTAATAACTTATAATATATAAATAATATATTTTCACATGAGATATCGTTAGAATTCTCGTATGATGTACTTTTTAAAAATCAAAATTATTTACTCTAATATTAAGTATAATGAAAGTTATTCATGATCAAACATGGTGTGAAAAAAATTGACTATTTCAGTATATTTGGGAACATTTATTTGGGGACGAAAGGAGTATATATGTATGTAGGGATATGTATATAGTAAAGTTATTTATGTTTAAACATGAAATGAATGAATTTTTTAAAATTGTGTTAGTTTAAAGTGAAATGAGGAAGCGTAGTTAAACATGACTTGTAAGTGCTTTGATTGCATCCCATTGTATTCAAGTCTTTGAATCATTGCTGGCATATAAAAATCCTCATTTGGACAATCACACGATATAAAGAGCGGCGACATCATCATACATTTAGGAAAATGAACTCTGGCTTTGCCCAATAGATTTGAACTCATGAGACTAATGACCTAGTTAACACTTAACACCAAACAACGTAGGCCTAACTTTAATCAAATATCTCTCTTTAATCATGCTATTATGTATTATCCCATTTTTCACTTTGCTCAACTCTGAGGTTATGATGAAAAACTCAACCACAACACAAAGCAAAACCAATTTTTCTTCCGATGTTAACTCATGCCATTAGTCACACATAGACGTGATAAAAATAAACTGTCATAGTAAAATAAGTGTGACGTTTTTAGAAGCGGACATGCAAGCACCACGTGCAAGGAAAAACAGGAAGTACCAAATGCAACTGACATAATTAATCTTAATTA
This sequence comes from Cruciata laevipes, assembly GCA_963678965.1. Lineage (NCBI taxonomy): Eukaryota > Viridiplantae > Streptophyta > Magnoliopsida > Gentianales > Rubiaceae > Cruciata > Cruciata laevipes. The sequence continues at coordinate 1,633,156 of OY787634.1, read as the reverse complement.
AACAAATTCTGACTAATTAAGTAGATCTCTTCATCTCTCCCACGTTTGGCCCTTGAATCAAGTGTTGGTCACCTGTTTTTACTTGGCGGGCGGAACGTGTGTGTACCTTAGTTGCATAAACAATGTTTACAACAAAATGATCTCACGTGGGAACTTGGAAATCGAAGCACAGCACCAAGTTGTAGACATTAAGAAAACATGATTGCCAAACTACACATTGTGGAGGCTTTGGTACAAAAGAACCAATTTTTTTTTTAAATTTTCATAATAAACTACTCACTCCTCATATAGACTTCATTGAAAAAACATCACTCACTTCGAATGAGATTCGAACCCACGCTGTTTTGGTAATTGTTAGACCTGTATCTCATATTGAAAACAGATAGTCTAAAGATAATCAAATTTCAACCGTTCGATTAACTTTCGATCTCCCAATTGGCTTCAAGAGTAGCACATTTAAGCATGAGGGATCAAATAAGCACACTCAACTAATCTTTCATACTGTCCAAAGAGAGGAGAAAAATGCACCCTTTTTAAAAAAATTGTCCACCGACCTTTCTGTTTTTCTCTCATGCATGGTCTCTCTGCGCACTCATCTCATGTGATTCAAGAAAGTAGCCCGGCCAAACATCATATGCAAGTGCAAGTTGGGATGTTGGGATCTTGATCTTAGGTTTTGCCTAGGAAACACAGGCTCTATTCTTTTGGACAGCAACAACTTTTGTGAGTCCATTTCTGGTAAGAGAAAGCAATGCACAACCAAATTATTAAAGTGTTGGAGAGATAGTGAAAATGTGAGTGAAATGCCATCAACCCACTAGTTCTTTTTACACCACAATATCATTTTAAACTTTCATGTCAACCAATGGTTAAAAGGGCAAAAAAGGATGTCATGTAATGTGTACTAGTATTCAAGTCATCATCTGAGGCTCACAATCATAGTTCCGTAAGCACTTTCTCAACCTACTTTTTCTTATGTTATTGTTTTCTTTAAGGCTACCTTGCAAAGATGGTCAATCAATTCATTACGTACTCACAAGGCAAAGTGGGAGGCCATCAAAATCACCGAATTATATTTTATCTCCCTTTTTACTATTCAGTTAAGTTTTACTATTTACTTGAGAAAAGAATAAAAACACTGGTAAATTTTCCGGGGTGACACAAGTCCGATCTGTCTAGGCGACGTAACTGGCTTGTGTCACCTCGGAAGTTCAGAAGATATGACTAGCAGAATGATGCACAATCCAATAGACCAATATCTTTAGATTGGAGGAAAGTAAATTCGATGGCTAAGAATATCTATGATTATTTGCAGAAGAATAGAAGCATCAATTGAGATCAATATTCTGTACAATTATCAAGCACACAATCGACAATACCTCGCGATCTAAGATGGAAAGAGATATCATATATTCCTGAATATATGGAGAACAAATTCTTGTTCTGAAATCTTATATGTCTTCTTTAGTAAGTTACCTTTCATTCCACACCAATTTGCATAATTAAAGGGAAAAGGGTGCAAGGAAGATTCTAGTACCATCAATCAACTATATGCTGTGCCTGTGCATAGCTTTTCATCACTTGGGGGTGCATAAAACAAAAGAATCATTTTTAATAACACTAAGAGGAATCTAAATTAGCATATCCAAAAAACCCAGTAATAAGGCAGAGCATTTTCATTATGTGATAAATTTTTCTGAGTGAGAAGTTGGAAATGACTCATACATAACCCTCCCTTTAACTGCTTCTTCAATGACATTGGAAGCATTCCTATAATCATTGAGTGCAGAAAATAGTTTTGTAAAAAGTTATCGAATTCATGTTCCCAGAATGTATATTATAATATGCATTCCCAGAGATTTGGCATTTCAGAAGTTAAGAAACAAGAAAAGGCACTTTAAATTCAAGTAAAGAAGCCATCTTCCACCACTAATTTTTTTAAGGAAACTTATTTATGATAAAGTAGTTCCAGAAACAAGCTTTGGGCCAGTTTTATGCCAATATAAGCAACAATTTTATATTATAAAGAAGCAATGGTGTCAAGGTTTTCCTTTTCATTCCAGGGTCTAGAGCTATGAGAGCCTATGAGTGTGATACAAAAGTAATGTGAAATCCAATCTTGCATGTCTAATCTTTACTTATAATATTTTACTGCCTAATCAAAAGAGCATTGTTTATATTGGAAATGATATATATATATATATATATATATATATATATATATATATATATATAAAATTAGCAATGAATCACTATTGTCATAGCTCGGAGCATTTACCTGATTGACGACGAACATCATGAAGCACTCTGCATCATCTAAACTCCCAGCTTCCACAACCATTTATACAGCATATGTCATGTAATGCTGCACTGTCCTAATCTTAACCAAATCAATCCCATGTTCTTAGCCGAATCATGAACTTTTCTGATTTTCTCCCAATGGAAAGTGATCCTGATACTCAGGGAATTCTCTAAGAACAAAAACAACATTTGCCTCATTAATCTGAACAAATATAAATCTCTTTCGCGCATTTCAACAAACACCTTCTGGATGTGGTGCTTACTGCAGCATGAAACTATGAACTCGGGGGATTTTTTCGGTGAAATGAAATCGTTGATGATTTGCCCACAGTGGTTGAGAATTCGAGTGTGGAGCTGCATCGATTTCTACATTTTCGCGCGTATAAAATGATTCCGACAAATTACTTAAACTCCTGATTTTATGAACAAGTCGGAGGTTGTTCTCGTTCATCTGATCTGAAGTTCTGAACAATGGATTTTAAGTGGAAAAGCCCATAAATTCCCACAGCCCAAAGTGTCTTAACTGGGCCTATTTCCATTTGGCATGGACCAAGGTAGTCCTTAATGGGCTTCACTCCATGAATTTTAATTAGATAATTATACTTTCAATTTCATAAAATTTAATTTATTTGTAAATTGGTACATTACATGAGAATTTTAGAATAGTTAGTGAATGTAACGTTGTTCTGTAGCAACGCAAGCCTTTCGACTGGTAAAATTGCGTACCATTGGAGTACGATTTTTGTGTAAAAGCTGAGAAATTGCGTACTACTTTCAATCTGGCTGAAAAATATGAATGTTTGTGTATCATCAGTTCCCCTAAATAAGCTTAAAATAACTTACATATTATCATGCCCTGCAAAATGGGGGAACAGCCCAATAACAAGAAGGGGAGAGAAATGAGACAAATTCAAGAGCTAACCTAAAATTCAGTAAGCCGAGTAGAGAATTACATCAAACTTCAAAGGAATCACTGAAGTAAACCGATCGACGCTTTTATAAATTTGTGACTAGTATGAAAGTGTTAAAATTAGTACAATGAACCAAATCAAAGAACAAATGCATATTACACTCTAGGTAAATTGCACAATTTATATAGGACATGTATGCTAGTTACCAGAGATAAAGTTTGAAATTAAGTTTAATTTTACTTTACCATTTATTATTATTGTTATTTTAAATTTAAGCTAGTTAAAAAATGTAATTTTAATTGTACTGAATTTTGTCACTTGTGTTGCGATGGTGTATATTTTCCTAAAATATGTTAAATATCATGAATTGGTTCTTGTTGTCAAGGTTTTGGTTAAGTAATAAGTTTTGGATCTTTGACATTGAGTGGAAGCACCAAATATGAGATTGAGGTTGGAGGTGAGGTGAGGTGAGGTGAGGTGAGGTGAGGTTAGGGATTCTCAACATTGAGAATTTGTATTTAGTAAATGATAAAGTGACAAACGTAATAGAAATAAAAATAAAGCATTTGTAATTTAACCATGAAATTTATAAGACTTTCTATACAAATTGTTGATAGAAAAATAATATGCGTCATTTTTTATGGAATTCACAATAGGATATGGCTAAAATTATTATTCTTTGTAGCAATATTAAAATAGTAACAAAATAGTAAATAGTACAAAATGTCGGCACTGCCACTGGTCATGACTCATGACTCGTGACTCATGACCGGAGTCTATTTGTTTTCATGAGAAAAAATTGAAAATTACGCGGATAAGTCACGCGCCTGTGAACTTCGTAACGTGTAAATATATTCTCAATCGCCATTGGAGGATCATATTTTTATATAACACTAGCTGGCAGGAGAGATCCCTTGTTTGTACATGCGAAAAATCTAATCTACACATTGATTTCATTTGACAACGCTGCTCAGAATCATCCTCTCAATTACCTGGTAAGGGTCCTAATCTTCATATCCTCTTAACTGATCAATTCCTAGATTTCAAGATTGGTGATTTTGTCGTATGCATGTGATTTTAGGTAGGGTGGTTATTGTTCTTATCTGGGTAGTTAAGATGTCAAATTTCAATTTATCTCTTACAAAAGCTCCTATCCTGATGTATGCAGAATTGCTATTTTGAAGGGCTGTCTTAGATTCTTAGTTTTAGCTCTGCTGTTTTGTTTTTGTATGTAACTGGATTCTCTTGATTTTGTTATATCAGTTGTCGGAGAGTTTAATTGTTCAAGAAAAAAAGACCCAATTTGCTGTTTGAGCTATGGTGAAGGAGACTGAGTACTATGATATATTGGGAGTGGGTATAGATGCATCTGCTGCTGACATTAAGAAGGCATATTACCTCAAGGTGAGACCTTTGTGCTTGATTACATAGTTTAAGTTCCCTTTTGCTTAATCGTTGTCGTGTGTAATGGTTTTGGTTATAATCTCGCTTCTGTCCCAGGCAAGAGTAGTGCACCCTGACAAAAACCCGAATGATCCCAAGGCTGCTAACAACTTTCAGGTATATAGTTTTTCCTCTATCTTCGGGTAATTAGTATTTGTGAGACTCTAGATCACCACGACATTGCATTTAGAATTAGTTTATGGTGAAAAGGTGTGATTTTGACATCAAAGGTTCCTTTTTGTGTGATTAAATGAGTAGTTAAGCTTCTTCTATATATGGAGGTAAGTTGGAACTAATGGAACAAAATCATGTGTGAAGGTGCTAGGGGAGGCATACCAGGTCCTGAGTGACGTAGAGAAACGCGAAGCGTACAACAAGCATGGAAAATCTGGAGTCCAACAGTACGTGATCAAACTATTCTTTGTCATAGACAAGTTTTTGGAAGTTATTACTTTTGATGTTCTATTCATATCGGTGTATGTTAGATGTTTAGGTTTTAGAATGGTAAAGACGGCTTATTTTCTTCTTCTTATAATTAATTAATTTTAAACTTCACATCACACTTGCTTGCTTTTACTTGAAAATGTACAGAGCGTTCTTAAGTAAAAGTCTGACCTGATATAGTTGAAAATCAAGAAATTACCGTTACTCTTACTCATTTTTTCCCCTATTTCCAGGGAAGCAATGGTGGATCCTGCAACCGTATTTGGAATGCAATTCGGAAGTGATTTCTTTGAAGATTATGTAGGCCAACTTCGACTGGCTTCTTTGGCAGGGGTTGACATGGAAGATAACTCTGGAACTCCTGAAGAACGCACTCAGAAAATTCAGGAAAAAATGAATGTATAGTCACTGCATATCATTTTTCTTTTTGTCTACCTCTTTGATGCTTGATTGGTCTTTGTTGGCATTTTCTCTAATTTACTTCTGCAATGTAACTACTTGAATCAGGCATTACAAAAGGAAAGGGAAGAGAAGCTCATAGTGAATTTAAAAAACCGCCTAGAACCTTTTGTTGAACTTGAAGGTCAAATTGAAGAGTTTGTGGAATGGGCAAAAGGAGAAGCAACTCGCCTTTCTCAGTCTGGTATAACTTTCTTTTTTTTCATCATTATAATTATGACACACTTTTTTGTTCTGTCTGATATGTAGTGAATGCATTCTCTAGTGTGGAATGTCTGAAGAGTCTTTTTAAAAAGATGGCACACTTCTTCAAAAAAAAAAAAAAGATGGCACACTTCGTAATAACACAATTTCTTAAGCCTGGAATATTTGCTAATTCGTTTGAATCACACGCTTATGTGTGGCCGGCTATATGGATCATATCCTGCCATCGTGTTTAAATGATGGCACATAGCTTAATTTATGTTTAAATGCACCATGTGGAAAGTGAAGCTATGTGTTTTAATCGAACAATCACTGAATGTGGAAATTTTATACTAGATTCTTTTGGCATTTCCTTCTGGGGATTGTTATCTGTTTATGTTGGATTGACTTATAAAGTGTCACATTTACAGCTTTTGGCGAGACTATGCTTCACACCATTGGTTACATCTACACCAGGCAAGCTGCAAGAGAAATTGGAAAGGACAAAAAGTTTATGAAGGTTCCCTTTCTAGCAGAATGGGTGAGGGATAAAGGGCATCGAATGAAATCAAATGTTATGGCAGCTTCAGGTGATGTCAGTGACCAATAAATGCAATGGTCCTGCTTCATTGATTTTCATTGTATAACATGAATTTTGGTTCATGATTTCAGGTGCCGTGTCCTTAATTATAATGCAGGAGGAACTTAAGAAATCAAGCCAAGGAGAAGTTTCTGAAGAAAATCTTATGAAAGCATACGAAGAAAAAAAGGATGCAATGATCAACTCCCTTTGGCAACTTAACGTGGTTGATATTGAGTCAACCCTATTACGAGTATGCCAAGCTGTAAGTTCCGGCCTTCTTTTTCGTGGAATGTTTTGTTTCTTTTGCTGTTATGAATGTCTTAAACTGGCTGGCCATCCTTACGTTGCTCATGCCAACCTTTCTGGAGTATGTTAGTTCTGGAAATGTTTTCCTAGGTAGTTTAATCTCTTTTGTGTCAGAACGAACCATGATAATGAGAGGACTGCTATTATTACGATTTTGCCATCTTCATGTTGAGTCATGTTTGTAGGATAGTCATCTTGCGGTATTTTGATTTCAGTTATAGTACTGATTGGCATACAAGAGTTCATGTTGTTTGACGAGTGATACTCCATATTTGGCCATTTCAGGTGCTTAGAGACCCAAGTGCTTCAAAAGAGGTTCTCAAATCGAGGGCAAGAGCTATGAGAAAGCTCGGTGCAATCTTCCAAGTATGTGATTTTCGCTGTTAAGTTACTCTATATCATATAACTGCCCCCAACTGTAAATATATTACATAAAGGTTATAAATTTTAGTGTGGTGAACCATCTCTGGATCCTTCATGAGATTACGCTGTTCATCTAAGTCAAGAAAATGCACAGAATCCTTCATATGCTAAAACGATGTTAACACGGAATGAATGATGTGTATGTTTTGCAGGGTGCTAAGAGCATATACAGTAGAGATACCAGTCTGCGCCACGAGAGTACCGTCTCTACAACTTCGTCGAAGTCTGGCTAAAATTTGCTCCATTGCCATTCCTCTTCCCTTTGTATAAGATTGTTTTGAGGCTATTCATGTACTGTTAGACTAGCTTGACATTCCAGTTTGTAGATGCATATGACCAAATTCTTGAACAGGGTAGCCATCTTTTCGAATGAGATTACAATCTACAAATAGCATGGACCATGGTGTATATTTTTGAGCTGTTGATTTTCTTTTTTATCATATGACCTAATTTTTTCTTCTTAAAACATGTTTTCTGTTCTTTCATATTTGTGCTTTGGAGGGTTTCCAATATTTGTATTTTAATTTCAATTTTCACTGTTGAATCTAGTGAGGACGCGAAATCATTTGACATCCAGATTTCTATTTGAAAACATTTGATAAAATTATAACGATATAGAGAGCATTAGCATGATTCTGTGCAAGAACAACATGTAAAAATCGAGAACCTGAATAGAATAGTTAAGAACCTACCAGTGCTTATGAAAACGAAGATAGGGCTGTCAAGAACCACTTTAACGAAAACGAACCCTAAACAAATTAAATTAGATTTTAAAAAACAAAAGTGAAGTGATATTAGTGTGAGTGCTTCCTTTAAATCTTCCACCAATGCCCTTTCGGATTGGTATTTGCATATTTGGCAAGTTGTCTTTGTCGGAAAACAATATTTGGTCAAGTTGATCAAATGATTCAAATACACATGGTCCATAATTGTCATTTGGTTTAAACTGAAATAAATTAAATATAAATAAATTTAATTAAATAAAAACTGAATTAAGTCGTCTCTCATCTTTACTTTCCAGATTTAAACACAAAAGTAATGCCACCAAAATTTTAGACTACTGAATTAAATTATTAAACAATAATTTCCCACTTTCCCTCTCTTTTTTTCTTATGTTAATTCTCATTTGAGAACTGTCTCAAATGAGACCAAATATTATATGAGACTGCTATTGATTGAATTTGTCGTTGGTAAAATTGACCAAGGAAATTATCAAGAAAATTGACCGAAAGATCAAGCAAATTGAACGAAAGATCAAATTAACTAAAAAATCAAGGCAAAACAAAAATACTCAAGGACATTGATTGAAAGATCAAACAAACTGACTAAAAGATCAAGGAGAAACAGTAAATGCTCATTCCCCTGCTCTTGGTCTCCATAAGGACAGGTCTCACCCAAAACTTTCTCTTAACATAATACATATATATTTGTGTGGATTGTGGAATATCTACCACAAATTCACTATCCACATTAGACAGGCCATAACATAACAGCGGCAGATAAATATTATTAATGCCGTGCCTTTTAGTATAGAAACTAGAAAGAAAGGAAACCATCGATCATTTGTTCTTCAACAACAATGGGGCTCATGTTTCTCATCAAGAACATCGGTCTTCTCTTCCTCCTCGTCTCTTCATCGCTCTTGTCTACTTGTTCATTTGCAGGTATGATCACTGATCAATAAACATCTATTTTTATATTATATATGTGTGTGACAAATATATCAGCATTTGGATTCGAACATCGATCATTAGAGACATTCAAAGTTGACATGATCTTGTATTTTCCCAGGTCGACATCATAGGCTTGGGACAACTTACATAGGGAAGTTCTAGTAACTGGTGATAATAAGGTTTGTTTTTTTATTTATATACCTAGCTTATAATTAAAACCATAAAATGGGACACTGATAATAATCGGAGTATGTGTTAATATTTTTACAGGTGGTGAAAAGTAAGAATTTAAGCCATGAGGAAAGAGTAGAGATCATCCACGAAAGGCTTCTGAAAGTGAGCACTAAAGACTACGGGTGGTATGATGAACCGCCACCGCCGGGGCGCCGCCTCTAAGAAAGCCGCCGTTCAAACTCAGTCCTTACTGATTGGGTGGTGCATGAAGTGAACTTTATGAACTACTCCCTCCGTCCCAACCAAAACTTCTTAGTTGACTTTGGCTCGAATTTTAAGAAAAATGTATTGTTTATCATATAAGTGGAGTTTTAAGGGGTATAAATGGAATATAACTTATTGTTATGGTTGTTTGGAAGAATTCATTAAGGGTATATTTGTCATTTTGTAGTTATTTTCTTTACCAAAAGAGGAAAGAATGAAAGTAAGAAGTTTTGGTTGGGACGGAGGGAGTATATAGCTAGTGACATGGCGTTTATACTATATGTAGTATGTCGACGTGTCATATTGCGTCAACTTAAGTTTTGCAAGCTCCCTATAGGTTATTATGAGCTGGTGATCATGTGGATTTTGGTATCTATTTAGTGTATAAATATATGCAGTAATTTTTTTCCAAAAAAAATAATTAAAAACCATTTAATAACGTGTTTTGTGGCTTGGGATCCCTTAAAAACCAGTTTAGTTGCTTTAACCTTTTAAAAAAATAAAAATAATCGTTTGTAAATATATCTCTACAAAAATGATGCCAGCAGTGACACATATTTGGAGATATACGACGATTATAAACGTCGCTAAAACCCTTAGCGACGCCTAAAGAGCGCCAGATAAACACGACACATTTACGTGTCGATAAATATTTGTGACACTAGCAATTTGTGTGGTGGAACTGGCACACGCGTGTTTGTAATCTAGCGACACTTAGTATAGCGACACCTATTTATCTGTCACAAAATATAGCGTCACTACTGGATTTTTTTTATTTTTTTTTTGTGTATCACACTTCGAAGTTATTTCCCATCCATTCCCTCTACATCTATCGAACTAACTTCTTCCAAGCTCTTGATTCTATATGATCAAGTGGGGTTCGTGATTCCCGGTAACTTTTTTGGTCGAGTTTTGACAAAAGAGTCCCTAAAATCGACAAATACTAGTTCTATCCTTGCGCATCGTCTTTGTAACACAGATTGTTAATTCTGCAAAAAAATTCAAAACCATAGTTCAAAATTTCCAATAGTTTGATTCAATAACTTGTGGCTAACCCGTCGTATTACATGTTGCCCGTACTCCTCCTGGTAATGAATTTGTCGAGAACAGCCACTTGCAAAATCTATGCCAAAATAGACCATGATTGAAAGCTGGTATCACAGGGTTTGATGATTTTACTTCAGAGAAGGTCTTGGGTGAGACCGTCCTACCATAAGCTTATGGTAGGACGAATGATAGTTCATGTGTTTAATGGATTTGTTCATGTGTTTCATAGCTTTGTTAATTCATTTACAAAATTGTGAAACACAAGAACAAATCCGTCAAACACATGAACCCAGCTTATAACAAACAAAACTGTGAAACACATGAACAAATCTATTAAACACATGAACTATCATTCGTCCTACCATAAGCTTATGGTAGGACGGTCTCACCCAAGACTTTGTATTTACTTCAAAGTTTGTAGTTTATTGTTTTTTATTAAAAATATAAATGCATGAGGAAATATCAAATATTTTCTCTTTTCCAACTTTTTCACTACTCATTTAGTCAGCTTTGTTAATTTTGACCTTTAAGTTGAATTGATGAATGAGTTCAAACATTATCGATATATATCCCATATCTTAAAAATATCTAATTTTATCATTTGTAGGATGATTGTTTTGCGCTTACATATGGAATGAATGATGTTTATTCTTTGACAGGGTGCTAAGACCATCTCCGTTTAATTTAAAGCAAATGGAGGAAAAAGACAAAAATGCCAATTCTGTCCAACAGCTACAGTACGCGCTAAATTTGCAGCGTACTTTAAAAGCTGAAAACATTTTTTTTCCTTTTTTCTTTCTTCCGTTTGTTTTCTTTTGTACCAATTTCTTTCCTTTGTTTCATATTTATTATTTTGTTCTCCTTTTTATCTTTTCCTCTTTCTTTTAATTTTTCAGTTTTTTTTACTCTTTCTTTATTTTTTTAAGAGAAAAACCTTAAGTTATTTAATTTTATTTAATAATTATATTGTTTAATTCAAGAGAATTAAATATATCAAGAGAATCACAAGAAATTAGTACGTATTATATAAATTAAAATAATAAATGTATTTGAATAATATGAAAATCACATCAAACCTCACAACTTATAGAAAAAACTCACAATACATATTTGATAAAAAAACACATCAAACACTCGACAACAAACATGAGAATGTAGGAAAATTAAAATAAAACAAATTTTGCAAACATGAAACGATAACAGGAAATACGGAGTACTGATATTTGGAGCTTCTTCTATCCTAGTTGTTTGTATTTTTATTTACTTGAGTTGTATTGTTTGCTTGTGTTATTATTAAAGTATTGTATTTGAATTTTCGGAATGTTCTACTATTATTGAGAAGTGTACTCTTGATATTTTATTAATATAAGTTATTAATATTTAATTCGTATTATTCAGCCAAGGTTTCAAGGTAAATATTTAATTAATATAAGTTTGCAACATAATATAGGATTATAATGTAATAATATTAAGATTCGTAAGGAATAAAAATGAATCTTCTGTAAATTCACTGTAGCAGCTGTATTTTAGAGTGAACAATCGAAGTAAATACACTGTAGTGGCTGTAAAAAACACTGTAGAAGATGAAAAATTGCTCCAAACCATTGGAGATGCTCTAAGAGCATATACAGTAGAGATACCGGTCTGCGACACGAGAGCACCGTAACGTCGTCGAAGGATGGCTGAAATTCGTTCCATTCTTCCCTTTGTACGTATAAGGTTGTAAATTGTGAGGATATTCATGTACTGTTAGGCCAGTTTGTATGACCAAATTCTTGAACAGAGTTGCCATTTTTTTGTGGAATAGTATTTGCTTTGTGTATCTTCGAATGATTACAGTCTACAAATAGCATGGACCATGGTGTATGTTTTTGAGTTGTTGATTTTCTTTTTATCATGTGACCTAATTTCTTCTTCTTAAAACATGTTTTCTGTTCTTTCACATGTTTTGGAGGGTTTGCAAATATCGGCCCATTGTTTATGATAGTATTTGTTGTATATTTGTATTTTAATTTCAATTTTCACCGATAAATTTGCTGGATTTTAAAATCAATATAATTTCTGAGTAATTATTTGTTACAGTGTATTTGGGAAACTGAAGGGTGACACCCAATAGAACAATTTATTAGGCTTGTGTTGGATTAATGGAGTATTTAATCCATAAAGGCTAATTGGATATTATATGGTTTGTACTTGTACAAAATTTTATCATTTCTCTTTTTTCAAAAAAAAAGTTTATCATTTCTCTTATTCAATATTAATATGGTATTTCTATCATGATTTCAAAACAGTTGTCAGTTACATAGAGAGCATAAATATAGATGTATTATTGTAGTAATACAATGGAGATTTATATTCTCTATGTAACTGAATCTCCATTGTTCTCTATATTAACATTTGATGTTACAACTTCATGTGATGAATCTCCATTCCCACTACATACAGACATATAGTCACAGTCAGATTTATCTAAAATGCACAAGACAACACAATTATTCTAGAAATCGATTCAATATAGTTTTTATGGAGTTGGCACGTTAAACTGACTGTCCCAGTGAGATGTAAAATCTTTCGATATCTAAATTTCTCAGATGTTTCTTTGTATACATTAGCACAAGAACAACATGTAGAAATCCAGAACTTGAACAAGATGAACCTTCTTATGATGTATGAAAAGACAAGGATCTTGGTAAAATGAATTGCGTACCGTTAATTAGTAAGAGAAGAACTTTGTCTTATCAATAAAAAGGGGTGCCAAGAACCACTTTAACGAAAAGGGAAAACGAAACCCTAAACAAATTAGATTTTAAAAAACAAAAGTGAAGTGATATTTAGTGTGAGTGCTTCCTTTAAATCTTCCACCACTGTCTATTCGGATTGGTATTTGGTAGGTTGTCTTTGTCGTTATGGATAATTGAAAGCACTATTTTGGTTCAAAGAGGCTTTACTTTGTAGCCATTACCAAACCTAATCAAGCATTACCCAATGAGCTTCACCAATCCCTAATCTCCCTACCAAATTACACTTCTTCTATGGACCCTGTTCTTGCTAGCATACCTTTACACTTATTATTGGTGCCACTTAGCAAAAATTAACTTCACTTGTAAAATAAGCATTACCATAATTTTATACTCTCTGCCTCACCCAAAACTGCATATTTAACTTTTCACGGTCGATCACGTTTGAGTATTAATATCTTTAATTACATATTAAAAAAAAATAGACAAATATACTTTTTGAAAATAGATGTTATAATGAATCTAATTAATGATATCTCATATAATAATTTTATTATTTATATATTGGTCTATAATTACAGTCAAAGTTTTCTATGTTTGACTTTGAAAAGTCAACTGTGCAGTTTAAGGTGACACAGAGGGAATATAAATATATTTTAACTTATAGTTATGGTTAGCACCCTATAAAATTTAATTCAGTGTATCATAAGTGACTTTCTCAAGTAGAAATTATTAATAGTTAAAATTAAACCCGATTACGTTTATATTTTATTGATATTACAATTACCTGTGCAACTGTACGAAAAAATGGAAAACGATAGTGGCCATGAGGACCATGACGACCGTTATGGAACCTAAATTCCTTTTTGCTTCCTAAGGTTGCACATTTTTTTTACCAATTGTAGAAATAATAGTATCAAATCACACCGCTTTGAATTGGGTTTATTTCAGCTTAAGGTCATTTTTATTTTCATATAATTTAAATATATTTTAGTTTAGATTACCTTGTGAAATACTATTTTTGTTTATATTTGGCTTTAAATCAATTCAATTCAATCATGTTAAGTTTAACTTATCTGTTAGCACTACTTGGAAAGGTTAAAAACTAAAGTATTTCTAGAAGACCTATTGTAATTGTATTAGCTAGTTAGTGGATTGACTTAATTAGTTACCTAATCAGGTTAATCACGAAATTGGTGAGAGTCAATCACATTGGGGAGACAACATTAATCCTAATGCTCATCTCTGTGGAAAGCAACAAAACACTGCTTACTTCGAAACAATTACAGTAAATTAACAAAAGCCACATACATAGTTTTTTTAAAAAAAGTTTTTTGTACTGTTTTTGTAACCGAACATCTTGTTATGTGAATTATTAAAAATAATTTATATGATTATATCTTTTTTTTTACTTCATATTTATTTGTAGGATGAAATTAAGTTATATATCTTTTTTTAATTCATAAAAATATTATTCTCATGAAAATATTGATGAAATGCATATGGTCCATAATTGTCATTTGGTGCTCGAGATGAATAATTAAAATTATTATAATCCACTACCGGAACAACGTAGACTTAGTGCCCCAACAACAAAAGAAAAGTGGTCGTCCTCGCCTTTTCCTTTCCAAATATTAAACACAAAAGCAATGCCACCAAAAATTAGATTAGACTACTAAATTAATTAAATTAAACAATAATTCTCCATTTTCCCTCTCTTTTCTTCTCATCTTTAACATATGTAATGATACATAAATATACTAATGCTGTGCCTTTTAGTACAGAAACCAGAAAGAAAGAAACCATCATTTGTTCCTTCTCAAAAAGAAAGAGTGCTTAATTAGTGAGAGAGAGATCATTAAAGCTTTTGCATGTTCTTCAACAACAATGGGGCTCATGTTTCTCATCAAGAACATCGCTCTTCTCTTCCTCCTCGTCTCCTCCTCGCTTCTCTCTACATGTTCATTCGCAGGTAGGATCGCGATACATATATATATATATATATGTATATATTAGCATTTGATTTAGAACATCATTAGACATTCAAAGTTGATATATATGATCTTGTATTTTTCAAGGTCGACATCATAGGCTCTTGGAGAATTTACAGAGGGAAGCTCTAGCAAGTGGTGATAATAAGGTTTGTTTTTTTATTATATATCTAGTTAAAACTTAAAAGTTCCATGATATATAACAAATCTCTTGTTATTGTGACATCAAATATTATACTACTTTTTGTCCAGAAATCATAAAATCCTTTTGCCAGCATCACAAGAAGCTTATGATCATTAATATATTGTTCTGATTCTGACACTGATAATAATATATTTTTTACAGGTGGTGAAAAGTGAGAATTTAAAGCATGAGGAAAGAGTAGAGATGGTTCACGAAAGGCTTCTGAAAGTGAACACTAAAGACTACGGGACTTATGATCCGGCGCCGGCACTAGGAAAACCGCCGTTCAAGCTCATTCCGAACTGACCGAACTATCTGAACTATATAGCTGGTGACGTGGCGTTTGTAGTCTGCTGGTTCTGTATACTGGTCGTACGTACGTACTAGCTACTTATAGTAATATAGTTATATATATAGTATGTCGACGTGTCATATTAAGTTTTGGAAGCTCTCTATTAGGGTTATGAGCTGATGATCATGTGCTGTTTTTGTTCAGTTTATGTAAAAATACATGCAGTATGAACTATGAACCATCGAATAATATATATATATATATATGTATTAAAGTGAAACGCACGTTTGTATTAAATATTAATCTATCTGCCGGATCGGAGTTATTTTCCATCCATCCCGATCAACATATGCCGGATCATGTGCTGTTTTTGGCATCGAACAAACTGTCCTATGCATGGCATCTTGAGTACACAGATGTCTCGGACAATTTGGTTGAGATTCTTTTCGGCCATCTGTTTATACGGTTCGAATTAATACTACCCGTCATATGCAAATGAGCTAGTCAGAAAAAGGTGTGAAATATTATACTGCATTGGTAAATTATTTTTGATTAATTTTTAAAGTTATTAATAATTATAAGAAATTTCAAAATTAGATTATTCCAGACCTTAAAGGTTTTCTGTTCATATTTTTCCTTGAACGAGTACATTAAAAGGTTAGTTATATGTAAATAATAATATTTAATTTATACATTTTTTACTTCATAATAAATTAAGATGATTATTTTTCCTAATTTTCAAAAAATGTATTTGTTCGTATCTTTAATTGTGTATGAAAATCACCCAATATTATTTACAGGTCCGCAATTTACCATGGTTAAGAAATAAATTTATTTATAAAAATTAATATATTGAATATATATTTTTAATGTTAGTTTAAAAGTATTCTTTTTACGTTCAGTTGGCCTATTTGGCTAATTTCCTTTAGCTTCATATTTTTGTGTTCATATTTTATAATACCAAATTATTTATGTATTATGTATTAATTTTAAATGTACAACTCCTCTCAATTTTAGGTAAGTATTCTGATTAAAATTTTAATTAATCTTTAAGGGAATTATAATGATTATTCTTATATTTTGAAAGACCATAAATATATAATTATATTGGTAATATATTATAATTTCTTTTTTATATAATTCAATACAATATTTATTAGTAATTTATAAAATTACATAAAAACAAATTATAAATGTTTGCTGTAAAATGATTAATTAATAAAATATAAACATGCCCTTAAACGTCATTTCAACTTGTTTGTCATACAAACAGCTAATGACTATCATCTAATTTTACCAAACACTTGTATTAAATAAGCTAATGTAAACAGTTAGTCAAATCAGCTAATGCAATCAGCTAATATCTAATAGCTATCATCTAATCACCAAACACCACCCATAATCTTCTTACATTATTGGAAGATTTTGATTTCCGTTATTCAATATACGGCTGCATTTAAACCCTGGTTGATTATATATAAACCAACGCTAGCTAGCAATATATCAAATGCATAATAAAATAAAATTCATTCTTTCGAAGATAAAATCGTCCCGCTGCAACATGGCTCTTATCTCCTTGAATTTAATGGTCTTCGATATTGCTATGGTCGAAGCAACAACTTGCAACCAAACATTCCCAAGCATTAGGTGTGCTCCGAAAATTGTTGAACTGTGTGAACCGACGTGCAAGCCAAAATTTGGGAGTTCGGCTGAAGCATATTGCGGTGTACGCTTAGAATGCTCATGCAAGTTTATTAAAGTTGGAGTGAAATGGCATCAATCAAGTATTCAAGTCATCATCTGAGGCTTACAATCAAGGAAAAGTGGGATTGCAAACGACTATGATCACTGCGTCTGCCGGAGGAACTTGACGGTGAGATTCTGGTCGAACTGAGGCGGCGGATTGAGGAGTGAAGAGTGGTTTTCCCGACTAATTGAGCGCCGGAGAAGATGTTGATTTTGCCATACCAATTGACTGATATGTGTTGGAGAGAGAGGAGGTATATATATTTACACATAGTTTGAGCTGGGCAGCACCCACCAGATCTGCCGTGAGTAGTGATAATCATGCTGTGATGCTCTGTCCTAAATATGGATGCTCTGTTTTTTCTTATGTTCAGCCCCCCGTCGGATTGTGTTGATGAAGAAGATCCAATATTAAATGGGTGGAGAAATTGGGCCTTTTATTAAACAATATGAATGGGCCTTCTATCTATTCTCATGGGACAAAATGGACTTATTGTCATGGTTTCAATTAAGTCACAAGAAGCAATATGGCCTTCTATCTATTTTACTACAGTATATGCCAGTGTGCTAATATTTTGGCCATGTTTACCAGAGATTATCTGTAGATCAGTTCAGTTCAATTTAGTTTAGTTCAGTTCAATTCAGTTCAGTTTAGTGAAAATGCAATTTGATGAAATTCAGGTTAATTCAGTCATGCTGATTCCATTTTTCAATACATCAATTTTCACTTTAGTTCAGTTCAGTTCAATTCAATTCAGTTCAGTTCAGTACATCAAGAAATAAGCTCTAGTAAACAGGGCCTTTGTATATCAACGTGTTTTACAATTTTGTCATTTTCTTGTTTGTTTTTAGAACAAAAATTTAACAGAATATCTTTTATTGGTTCAAGATTTTTTTCCAAGTTCTTGAAAACCAAACATTTTTACATGCTTCCTTTTATTATTTTTATTATAAATTCATTATTAAATATTGCTTTTCCTAAGGTTCTCATTTGAAAATTTTAAAAAAATTCTAAGAAAATAGGAATTCTCAACTTAAATAAAGAAAATGACCGTATTTTCTTAAGGAAACATATGAGAAAACATTTTTCACTTACATTTCATATATATGTTTATTTATTTATTTTTCATTTAGCCTCTGCCAATATGATTTTCTGGCTCCGCCCCTACACCCACTCATGGTTCCTTATGCTCGAAGCAATACTCATGCTATCAAGATTTTGCAGAAATCGCACCTTTTGACTAACTCACAACAGCAAAACTCGAAACATTTACTTGATTGACGTGAAACATGATCAGCAATCGATTATTCGCTCATAATTTGGCAAAAGGATCGATATGTTGTATTTCCATTCCACATACAGATGAATATATTTTAGAGTTAAATGCATCCTCTAAACTCCCAGCTAAAACAACACTATAAATGTTCATTTATATATGTATATTTTATATCATACATATCAAGATTCATAGCCATAAGAACAAGCGCCATTTATATATGTTAAGGATTATGAATTTATCGGGTCGATTATGAATATTTGGGAGTAAATTTGTTCATGTCACAAGGCAGGGAGAGCCATAAATGGTTTTATGATTCCCTTTATGCAGTCTCTCTTCCATACTAGCAATTGGAATTATCCTTAATAATCTAGCAGATTATATGTGCCATTAAAATTAATTAGGTTATTACTTGATTATTTTCTTTGAAATGGCAGTGAAAATATATGTCTAAAATGTGGCCCACATGATTTGAACTCGTCTTAACATAATGCTTTAATTCCTCTTAAGCATTGCCAGTCAGTGAAATAGCAGCCGTTGGATCATATCAATGACTGTGATCCCTCCACGTCGATCCCTTTCTATTCTACATCCATTCTCTGCATTCATCCCAAATAACGTCTTCTCCAACTGCACCTTCTATTCCGCCACGTTCTGATAACTCCTCCTCACATCCAGTTTCTCGACCCACTTCCCCAACACACGATCTCCCTTCTCCAATGCAGAAACGGATTTCCCGGCGGTCTATATATAGTTTCGAATTCCACCCATCATGAAGAAAAGGGTTTATTCAAAAGGTAATGTTTCTCACACGACTCATCTTCTTTAGGGGCTATAATCCATCAAGCTATTCATATTAGTTTGGTGTTTTTTTCTGTGTGATTTTCCTGTTTTCCAAGGTTGCGTTTCAATTGTTCCATACATTGTTTGCTCCCTGTTTGATGTTCTCCGACTTGGGTTTTGTATGTTTGGCATACATCTCCAGCATGTTTTATGGAAACTGAGAAAATGTTTTGTATGTTAGGGGGTCCCAACACACGATCTCCCTCTTCCAGCAACGGATTTGAGCAAAAGGTAAAACGTTAGCCATCAAGCACACCGAGCAGTTTTTTTGTTTCCCACGTAAATCTCAATTGCCGAGCATCATTGGGAACTCCCCATTATCATTGGTTTTGTTTTCTCTGAATCGAATTTAGCTTCCATGGTGAGGGTTTTGATTGTGGTATTGGCTGATTTCTCTTGCTCTTATTTTGCAAGTAATGTGTTTGACGAAAGTCTCAATAGAAATTCCAATGTCATTCATGCTCCTAATTTTTGCAAGATTGAAGTGATATATTTTTCTGCAGATTATGATTATGATTCTGTTGTAACCATTGGATATATTGTTTTGCGGGAATTGGTGAAGTGATATATTGCCTGAAACAAATGACAAAGGTAAGTTATATATTGTTCCAACTGCAAGTGATATACAACACCTTTCAATTGCAGTTAAAGTGATATATTTTGTCAATTGTGAGTGAGAGCATTTTTTACATGCAGTGCCTATAACATCGTATTTAACCTTTCAAGTGATATATTTTGGCTTCCAACTGAAAGTGATATGCAACACCTGTGAAGTGATTTATTGTTCTGCAGAAGTGATATATTGCCTGAAAGAATTGACAAAGGTAAGTTACGTTAATTTGGGTACACCAAATTTGCTTTTAGATTAGTGTTCTTTATAAGTGCCTGAAACTGTAAGCTTCAAAGTGTGTAAATGGCTGCAGTACCTTTTATGTTTGTACCAATTAATAATTTTCTCTATGCTTATAGTTCCTTAATGCGTACTTCACAATGTATGATAGACTTTTGGCATCCTTACAGTCATGAATATGGTGAAAAATGAATGTTAAAGCATTAAACTTTGTTAGCAATTCTTTTATTTTACTTTTACTTTTAGCAATTAAAAGGTAAGGCACCACATGATGCAGATGCAGCCCATGATAGCAGGTCTTCATCCATCTCACAATTTGATGAAATGCTGCAGGTTGGCTTAGATTTTATTTATTTTTTACTCTGCAGAATGGATTCTCATTGATTTCAGCAGCCTATTTCCCAGAAGCATTTCTTACCGGTTTCTTTAAAGGTTTGAATTTATACCCTCTTCTAATTGTGATTTTTATCCACTCATACTGTTATGTTTTATGTATCAATATTGAAACTGCTATGAAATATCCATTTTAGTTTGTTTGCGTGTCTGATTTGATTCCATTTCCTGGTTTATGTTTCTGTTTTGAAGAGGAAGAAAAGTTGCATTCTTTCCTAAGGAAGAATGCAATATGCTTTAGTTTGGTGCTCTAAAAGTTAAGATCATTCTTTTAGTAAAATTGTATAAATAATCTAATATGTAAGTTGCCGTGCGATGCACGGCGGGCATTAAAACTAGTTGAATGTTAAGCAGCCTATGTTGCTCGAATGGGCTGCATAACTGTTGCCTAAGGGCTAAGCCCGCCTAACATAACCAGTTTTCTGGCACCAGAAAGTTTGCATGATCAAAAACTGCAAGTGGTTAATTAAATCTCCTTACATCTATATTTTCGGACAAATAGGTTTTAATTAGTTTCATTGAATTATGTTAAATATTTGTTTTGAAAGTGAAAATATTATATATGAAACTGAGAAAATCAGTCATAATAAACTGAATAATTATGTTTAATAGGTAAAATGTCACGTCTAGTTCAAATTATTCAATCAGCTCTAATCAGCTCAAATCAGGTTCAATCAGCTTATTCACTTAGCTCATATGAATTTGAAACATATAAATTATTTTATACAAATTCAATCCAATTAGCTAAGTGTCAGCCGAAATGAACAAGACCAAAGTTCGGATTTCACAACCTTTGTTCCTTGTCTCGATTGATCGAGACCGGTCTCAAAAACATTATCAATTCATTCAGCAATGACCAACCCACCTGACCTGATTGTTACTCCAACTACTCACAAACATGAAACACCTCGAATTCCCATCAAACAAATTCTATTTCGATTAGTGCAAGTCCGTAACACCCACAAAGCGAGTATGGCCAAATGGTTGTGTACTTGTGTTCATATCTATAATGTGACACTGTGAGTCAATATTTTGTATTCTCTGGCCAGCTGCTGCTCACACTAGCCAAGCAAATGCAGGCTACAAATAAATTTCAACATGTGTTGCAAAGGTTTCCGAGATCCTTTCACGCCGCGACAATCCAACACGTGGCTCTTTGCCACATCAGAGAACTCCATGGAAATCCTTTTCAGTTTCACTCATGTCGGTCTAGCCAATTTGTGTGATTAGTCTACCCTTTGAATCCTCCAAATGTCAAACTCAAATTCATTCATTGCCCTGGTCGGTTTACACTTCAAAGTCAACCATTATGATGAAATTATGAACAGCGTTACCCATAATCCACCTCCTTATTATAGAAGTTCAGGACTAAAGTTATATTTATATTAAGAACGGTAAATATTTGAGCAAGTTTTTACTAAAGATTATTGATATTGTGGTTTTTACTAGTCCCTTCCTTTCATATTAAATTTCTCACTAGATCGTAAATTTATATAATAAAAATATATCAGCTAGACAAAGATAAAAGTGAATTGAAATTCCAGAAAATTAGAATATAGTAAATTTAAGTATGCGTCTTCAAGTTCGGTGATCTAAAACTAAACTTTTATTTAGTCTGATTATAAAAATATAATTCGCTCTGCATAGTAATAAAAATTCGAATATCCACTTCATTCTCCTTGCGGATTTATGATAAAAACTAGAAAGAGCTCTTCTTAAATTCAAGCATGCTATTTTACTTATTAAACTTGATCATTTAGTGTATTATTGCTGATCTTCTCACTTTTAAGACTGATCTTTTATATATTACACATGATTATTTAGTGAGACCAATTGACACATATCTTAATTGAGAATGTGTTTAGAAAATAAGATAAGTTAGAATTAGCTTAACAATTTTGTGATGTTTTCTTTCATCAATTTAATTATATTCCAAGCTCTAGTTCGAAGATCCATGCAATTGATGCTGCCTTCTCTCTTAAGTTCTACACACAACTACAAAGTACAAACTAATCAGTTGCTTCAGTTACACGTCATCATCATCATGATTTTAAAAGTACAAATAAGTATGACAAAAATGAAACGTATCCAAAATATAGCATTAATAATTGCTATAAAAGAAAACGATGACGTCGACAAGTTTCCATATTTAAACCACCGGAGATGAGTGCTGTGCAGAAAGTCCAAATTAAAGAAATGCATGGTGGACTACTACTTATCAACCGCTCAATTCCCAACTAATCAAACATAAAACCATTCTAATCACGCAACTTCTCACTCCCCCTTTGCATGAAATTCACGATGACGGACGGCCGACGGTTTCAGGGCGTGAAAAACATCCCATATTTATATTTTATAGGTGCTTTAGGCATGGTCCTCCTTATTTTATCTGTAAATTCGTTCAATTCAGTACAGTAAATATATAATTTGGTGACATTCAGCTATATCAATTTTATACATGAACTTTTATTTGATTTCAATTCAACAAAAATAAGATCAGATGACACTACACCATTTTATAGTTAGTTGTACAAATGAAAATAATAATATTTTTGGGAGTTGAAATGAACGTGATTTTATTGTGTGTTTTGCATTTTTTCAATACTTGTGGTTAGCTTATATTTTGTTAGTCATAAATATGAATGTTATTAAAACTAAACTATATTGGTTTGATTCTGAACTAATAAAAGAAATTAAATGCAAGAAAACATTATTCCGTAGATTACAGAAATTGCAAATTACGTGAGTACCTCACACCCTTTTATTGCTCACGCTACCTTATCTAATAAATTGATTGAAATCGCAGGTTACAACACCACGCCACCTGGATTCCCAGCAAATGTGTCACTCTCGATTTTTACTAAACAAATTGCAATTAATAGGGAGTCACCTAATTGCAACATTTCAGCATTTTTCATCAAAAAAAACAAAAACCACTTATTTTAAAAAAATATATTCCCGAAAATATATATTTCCTAAGTTGACTATATATGATGATAAATATTTTCCCTGTGTTTGAGCATATTTCTGAAAAGCGTGTTTTGAACTAATGTTGAAAATAACGAATATTTCCTTCTTCTTTATTATGCGGCGGCAAAATCAATTAATGTAAAATGTGAGGCTTAAAAAAAAAGTAATTAGAACGCTTTTATTACTAGTGAAAGTGTACCATTATTGTGCTAAAACTCCTCAGAGTGACATACTAATTTTAAATTTGCACGGCAGTGCCATTCTATTTGGAAAAGAATCTAAAAATGTTTTAATAACACTTTGAGGACCTCATGTCCCTACTTTTTCATTTTTTTTTTCTCCCCCAAAAAAAGGCCGCATGCCTTGTAATACGTAGTACTTCAAACAGGGCCATAAATATATTTATTGGCCCTTAATAATTTTAATTTATAATAAGTCAGCAAAACAAATAATTGTAAAAAGTTTAATTTTAATTATTCGTAGATCTCACTAATAAATATATTTTTTTGAAAAGATCTCACTAATAAATATAGTTTCACTAAACACATAATAACTACAATTTCATTAAGTATGTACCTTACATAAATAAGACTATCTTTATATTTTTTAAAAAAGCATACTATACCACGATACTTTTTAAAAAAAAATTCTCGTTTTTGTTTTCCTGAATGTATAACTCTGAAATATAAGTAACATTTTTTTAAAAAAAAACTTACATCACATATTACTCTTAATCGGAAGGCGTCAACATTAATGCATGAGTCATAACACATTATATAAAATTAAAATCAAAATTCAATTCTTACAATTTATATGATTAGATAATAAAATTTACAACTATGTAAATACATTAGCGTTACTATTAGAGTGAAGGGGATTATTCACTGTTAGATAGAAAGGGAATTAATCCAAACCTAGTGCAAAAAACAAAAGAAAGAGATTCTGGATTCAAATTGTTACTTTCTTTTAAGGCCAAAAGCTGGGAATGAGTATTTTCCACTCCGCGTACCTAGTAAGAAACATGCAGCTATACCGTTTGTTTTCTTTAGTTTTTTTTTTTTTTTTTTTCAGTTTTGTTGTTTTAATTTTAGAAGTAAAAATTGGACATAGAATATTTTTGTATCAATGTTTAACGAACCAGATACGTGGCAGTGAAGAATGAAACCAACATAGTGCATATATTTTTCAGGCGAAAACTGAATGGCTAAGTGTAACTCATGATTTTGCTCTTATATCCCCGAAAATGACTATATTATCTAGGTAAATTAGTAACTTAATTTTTCCTTGACTAAAAAATATGGGTATTTTAGTATATTCAACCATATTTTGAGCTACATGAGCAAAATTAATATGCGAATTTTAGTATATTCAACTATATTTTGGGGTACATGAGCAAAATTGTGGGTTACATTTAGCAACACCCAATTGAATTTGCAAGAATAAAATCACAAGGTGCCATAGATAACCTAAAAGTTAAATAATATTAGAAAAAATACACTATTATAAAGAATACATTGCATCAAAATTACCTATAATATGAATGACATATAGTTGAATTCAAATGATAACACATTTATCAAAATTAGTTTTACACACACATTATTAGTAGTCAAACTTTGATTAAGTTGATTTTGAAAACTCAAACTATGCATTTCAAAATACATACACACTCAACAACTTTCCTTTTAAATCGTACATTCATCAAAAATCAAAGACTAAAATAGTTAGATGCACGGAAATCTAGAACTGGAAATCTAGAAATTTTAGGGTTTTCCCTAAAATAGAAAAAGAGAAAGCATATATTACGTAAGGCTCAATTAATGATTTTCTTAATATAAAAAATTCCTACTATAATTATCTTTTTTATTTGAAGTAACAATTATCTTCTTTTTAGCCACGGTAAATGGAAAAATCATCATTCATTACTCCCACGGAGTAGTATTTAATTAACTAAACCTCAAGAGGTAAATTTTTTTAATAAAAAAACAAGAATTAAAAGACAGAGAAGTACTAAAATAAATAAGCCAGAAATCTGAATGTCCCCTCTCTCGTCAAAATAAAAAGTTCCGTCCGGAGTATGACAATTTGACTAAACTAACACACAGTAGTAGTGACCACTTTACAACAAACAGACGTGTCTCCGTTAACGCCGTCAGTTCCGACGCCCCCAATAAAGCCTGCTCCCCCTCTAACGGAGCTCAGACCAAACGTTTACAAACAAACTCCCTCTCGTCGTCTCTCTCCCATTTCCTCCTCCTTTATTCCCCAGACGCCGAAGAAATTTCTCTCCCTCTCCTCGCCCTGCTCCTGCGCGCCAGCTTTTCCTCTCCGGCGGCCGTTCACGGTAGTGCTCCGCCGCCTCTGATTCTCGGTTTTATTGAACTGTTTATTTGAAATTACGCAGTGCTTACAGGATTGTGTTTTCTGGTGATTTTAGTGTGTGATTGTGTGAATTAGGAATTTCTGGCGAGGTTGAGTATTTGGTGTTATGTGCTTGTATTTTGGTGTGATTGGGGGTTTTCGGTGGGTGGGTGGGTGGGGGTGGATTGAGCTGAGAGATAAATATGGCGGTATTTAGGGGAAGGGGGGGAGTATTTTTGGTAAGCATATTTTGACCGAGATTACTGTGCTATCTGCCGCAAGTTCGGATCTTTGTGATTTGGGAAGTTTCTGATCATGCTTTTTTAAGAGGGGTTTTTTTGGACTCGGAGGGGATCTCACTGTGCAGGTTTTTAAGCAGGTTTTTCACTTCACTTGATAATCCCCTCATTCAAATGCAAAACTGTTTTCGTCGCGTTTTGCTGTATCGATTTCTAGGAAATTTGGTGTCTTTCTCTGCTATAGTATAGATTAAATTCAGTAATCGGGTGTTTATCGTCTTCGATATCACTGATGGGGTTCCCAGCTAAGAAATTGTGGGGAGGATTTCACTGTTAATGGGACTGGGGGAAAAGGTCTGATTTTTCAACGGAGTGATTCACTTGTCAAGTGGTTAGTAGATTATGTAGTTCTGATCTTCACTGATTTTTTTTTGTGAAGATTCCTGATGATTGCACTAATCTGTGTAGCTTTGGAATGTTGCGTTTCTCCTTGAACATCTTTTTGTTTATCTGCCTCTAAGTTGAGCATGTAGTTTGTTGTTGCCCAAAGATGTTTGCTTTTAAAGTATCCTCCAAATTCTTAAAGTGATGATTTTAAGTGATGATTTGATTTGGATGCTTTACCCTGTTCTCTACTGCGATTTATATTTTGGATAGATTGTGGATGATGATGTGTTTTTGTTTGTTTTTATTTGCAGTAACCATAATGCAATAGACTGTGTGGATTTCAAGTACAGAAGCTCTTCTGTTTTGCCTTTGTTTTATGTGAGTAAGCATGGGAGCCGCTTGTTGTGTTGCTGCTAAAGATGGCACCGTAGTAACAAATGGGTCAACTGGTGATATTTTGCAACGCAACATCCGGCACTCACCATCTTGGAGCTTTCGGTGGGATAACAGGGTTCGAGTAGTGGGGGATGAAAGCTCTCTGAATTGGGCATCTGATGGTAGCACGCGTAATAATCTGTCAGATATTAAAGCTGGATCAACCATCGAAACTGCGTATGCATCTGAAGAGGGTAGTCCATTGGATAGTCAGCGATCACTACCATGGCAAAAATCCCCAGCTTCTGAAATAAATCACGGGGTTAGGAAGCTCCATGCATCAGGTACATTATTAATTGATGCTAATACCATGTTTGTTGCAACTTTACATATTGCAGTATTGGAGGGTCTAAAAGTTGATCTGATTTTGTGCTTGAATAAATTACAATAGTGGTGATTACAATGCAATGGAGTTGAGAAGAAAATCCTTATAAGTGTTGTAAGTCAAGTATTAGCATCGAAGAGAACCCATCGTAGTATTCCCTAGTTGGTAACCAGTTCTAACTGCAGTGGCAAAATTTTCTTGTGTTGATTGTTGGATTATCCACAGAGCTCTAAGGTTTCGAACAATTAAATCCAACATTGAATGTATAAAAATGCTTGGTAGTTGGTACTCAAAAATTGGCTTAAGAAACTTTTCCTGTTTTTCCATTTTCTTTCATGCAGTAGGCAAACTCCAGATAATTTTGTATTGCCCGTGGTTGGCCTGGGGTTTTGGCTACTATGACCATGCTGTTCTCGTGTTCCCCGCATGAATTAGGGCCTGCCTAAATTATTAAGGTTGTACTGATCTTCGGTCTTATGAAGCGTTGGACAACCTTATATACTCAGACATTTAATAAGGTACTAGGCACGTGAAAGCTGCTGTTAAGGAAGCTTCCAGTGTGACTTAGTGTATGATGGTTGCGTAAGTAGAACTTTTGAAAAATAAATTGAGATAATTTTCTCGTGTTAGGAGTTGTCTCATTATTGCTCTTTAGGGTCATGAATTTCCTATTGCAAAGTAATTTATTACTTTGCGTACAGTAGCAAAAGTCTTGAGTGGGTACAAATAGTTCTTCCAAACTGATTTGGAGATTCACATTTCTATTCTTGTATCCGATCACTTCTCTAGCATTCTGGCCACTTTCTGCTAAATTCTGAAATATTATCAGCACTACTACAACAAAAACTGCATTTTTGCTAAATGTAAATGGTTTGGGGTGTTTGCTTAAGTGCTTCTAAGACTATTGACTGTTCATATTTCCCATTGTGATGACTTCTTTCTTTTCTTGCAGGTCCTCTGACCTCTAGAAGTTCTACAGAGGTGAGTTGTTGGATTTCATTAATGTGAAGTCACATCACACTGTTTCTCCCGCTGTATCATGATAAAATTTCTCATTATTTTACTTGTGCTTCTTTATCAGATGAAGGAGGTAAATGGATCACCTGCCAAAATGTCCCCCTCAGTGCCTTCGGTTGCATCCTTGTCAACATCCCCTTTGTCGTCCCAAAGCCACCCGCTCCCTGCAAGCTCAACTCCATCAAGATGGCCTCGCCGTTCTCCTGGACACCAGCTCTTGCGCCAAGTGTCTGACAGCCTAATTCCCCCAATCAAATCTCCATCAATGTCAATTTCTGAAGCATCTTCTTTCGTGGCTCCTGGATGGAGTCACGAATCAACCAGGGGTTCCCATGGCGGCTCATCAGACAGCTGGTCCACACCTACCTTCCCCGACATGGTGACTACCTCACGCAGAGAGAGGTGGTCTTTTGACAGTGAAACCCTTGGTTTCACTCAGGATAAATTTGCCAGGTCTAGCAGAAGTTCCAGTTGCCAGTTTGACATCCAATCCTGTGGCATCTGTGCAAAATTTTTAACCGAGAGATCTATATGGGGCAGCCAGAAAATCATCCCTACAAACGAGCTTGCTGTGGTTGCTGTCCTAATCTGCGGGCATGCTTATCATGCCGAGTGCCTGGAGAACATGACCCCCGACATCAACAAGTATGACCCTGCCTGCCCCGTGTGTACCTTTGGCGAGAAGCAGGCACAGAAGATGTCTGAGAAAGTTCTGAGGGCTGAATTGGAATTGAAGGCTCGAAGGAGATCCAAGAATCGTATCTCAGATGATGATTTCCGGAATGATTCCATTTCCTTCGACCGCCAGAAAAGCAGCGCCCTTGACAGAAGGGGCTCGAAAGGACTGCCGTTCTTGAAACGCCACTTCTCTCTTGGATCGAAGGGCAACAATAGATCATCCTCGTCCGAGAATCACTCTTCTTGGAAGAGAGGCTTCTTCTGGGCAAAATCTAGGAAAGATTGAAGTTCTCGCTCAATCTATACAGGTTAGCATCATCGCCTTTTTCACTTTATAATCTGTTCGATTTGGTTCGTTTTAATTTAGTTTCATTCGGTTACAGATTTCGCAGTTGATCTTCTCTAGTAGGCCTTGGACGGAGCTGGAAGAGCATGGCAATCGGTCAATGTCTTGTTGATGAAGGACGACGATTGGTGCAAGCAAAAGTAGGTTAGCTTCTGAAGATACACTGTAAAGGGAAAATGGATGGATCCATATATAGGAAAATACAGAAGTTGGATAGGGAATGTGAATTTTAAATATCTAAACTAGTCGCTGTCCATTTTGTACAATTAAATTGGATGCTTTAACGCTCTATTTCATATGCTTCTTTTGCTTGTTCTTTCCCGTTTTCTTAATTCTTTTTGTTTTGCTTCTTTTCCCATCTTCAAATGCTGAGGTTTATTTAAACAACTAATTTCTAAAGAGAGGTCTCAATCGAGACAGAGATAAATGTTGATCTTTCACTATCAAACTTGATTTTTTACAAGTATTAAAAGTATGATCTTCAAGCATAGAGCTCACTAAATCAAATTCAAACTAATCTAAATCGAATTTAAACTATGAGATCGGAGGGAGTAGTTTCAATAAGAAGAGAGTCTCGAAGAAGGAGGGAAAAAAAGAAGGAAACATTCAATAATTTAGGATAATTTATTTAGTTAAGTTTTGCATGGTGAAGTGGAAAAGATAATTAGAATTATTTGAGTCAAATTAAAATTGTTGATCCCATCCAAAATTAAAATTAAAATTAAAATTTTGGTGCAAACAATGTAAAATGAGGTTGGGTCAAAAAAAATTCCAAATTTTATTTGATCATAAATTCATAGCCCAACCTGATATTAAATGCTTTATAAAATATTATCTGGCCCGGTCTAATATACCAAAATTTTTATTTAATAAAATATTATGAATGACTAAGTAAAATCAAATGACATGTCAAATTTTCAATCCAAAACTAAAATAATAAAAAATAGTTAATAATAGTTAATTCAAAACTCAAAATCCAAACCTTCCCACCACACAAGGTTTTACCCAAAACTGATTTTGATCAAAACCAATTCTAAAACCAGGTTTTGCTCAAAACCCAAAAACCAAAACCAAAACCCAAAATCAAGCGAACCACACAGGGCCGTGTATAATGTATTTTATACATACACATATTCAACAAAATACAACTTGAAAATGAAAACTAATTGTAACATAGAAATTATCAAAATGAAATAAAATTGTAACATAGAAAATCACCACGACAACTCTTTGATGCACGTCTCAGATGACGGGGCTTCAGTTTTCCTCATCTTAAACCAAGTACAATCCAACATTTCTCTAATGTTTTCAAAGTTGTGGAAAGATGTTCCTCTCTCAAAAGTGTGATACTTTTTGGTAGCAAGAGAATAAAACAGGCAATTACCCTTGTGTAGCCTCGGAAAATGGATTTTGTTGCCCAATCCTCGTACCTCCGCCCTTTCCATGTAACATGATTTATGGCTCAAAAACACCATTCTATCTCCTAGATCATACACTTTCTTCCATCTCTTCTTGCCCAAATCCAGCTTACAAACGCATATTTTTTCTCCTTTATTTGCAATAAAAACAGCCCAGAGATCGCCTTCGCCTTCAAACAAAAAACGACCGCAATCATATGCATAGAAATGTGGCCATAGATTATAAGCGGAACGCGTAAACTTATGCTCATTTGTCCTTGGGTTGTAAATTCCGAGATTCCCTTCCCTTCCCATGTAATAATACTCTCCGAGGTAGTAAACAATCTTGTAGTTTCCTTGCATCCAAAATCCAGGCTTAGTGCAGTCAAAATCGTAGCTAACGTTAAATTCGTCTTCCCCACGTTTGATCGTTTGAATCTTGACGTTATTATCAACACAATCAGGTCGAATACAAATAATCTCGCAGTCTTGGCAGTTTGGCGGACTTGTAAAAGTAACAGATGTTGCAAACAACGTTGGAGCAGCGGGGAGATCTATCCGGTCTCCGGTGAAAGGTTCAAAGAAGAAGAGCGCATCATGCCCTTTCGCCAACAACAGCCAACCATAGTTTTGTGCGAGAATATCCCCGTCCGGCATCGGATGCACGGTTTTGTGCTCAAACATCATACCGTGCATCGGATTGAAGAAACGTTTGTTTGGTAATATCAGACAAGGACAAGTTAACAGCTCTTTGTCGGAAGGTCTTAGTTTAATTACCGACTTCCAAGCTCTGCAAACGGAAGCGAAAGCAAGAGCGTCCCGACCAACAAGGTTGGACAGTATCAAACCTAGGGCATCCACGGGAGCATCTGACCAGTTAATTTCCATGTTACTTTTGATACTTTTTCTCTCTTTTCGACAGAATGTTATATATTTATACTAGTTCAACCTGAGACGCTAATCCTTTTCCAATCCGGATTTGAAATTGAGCCAAAACTACTGTATAATCTGTATAAATCCAATTTCTTTTAGGACTCGTACTTAATTTCCTTGGCCGGTTATATATATATATATATATAGAGAGAGGCATGAAGCGCTTAATCTATCCCGTACTTTTTCATTGACATCGATAAAATTAAGAAACAAGATGGGGAAGAAACCGAAATCAAAGTCCAAATCGAAACCGAAACAAAAAATAATTGTTGGTGCAGAGGAGGAAAATCATTCATGGCCATGCGATGGACCATGCCTTCTGATCCTCAGAACGTGCACAAAGACCAAAAAAACACTGACTTTCTACGATATATCCCGGCGCCGACATCAATCTCAGGTTCCGCCACATATAACATCGTACGCGTACATCCGCGGCGCTCATGGACACTGGTTACTGATGAAGGATGCCCAGGACGAACAGCACTGTCACATTCTGAACACGGTCACGATGGAGACGCTGCTACTCCCGCCTTTGGACAAGGATTTAGATTATGATTGCCGTTTCCTCGTACACGATCAAACCGTGTTCATCATGATCCCCGGAGAAGATGACGTCATTCTGTCGTGCCAACTCGGCGCCGATGAGTTCAGACAGCACAACCTGATTAAAAAGGAGGGAGATTACTGTGTGTCTGACGTCATAATATTCCAAGACAAACTGTATTACGTCACTTCTGACTCGTACACTCTGTTTTGTTCGGAGCTGTCGGATGATAATGATCTAGAATTCAGGGAGGTGATACCAGGGGAAAGGCTTAGAGAATTAATTGTTTTCGGTGATTACGAGTTCACGTATCTAATTCAGTCCGGCGATCGGATCTTGTTCGTCGATGCACGCGCCGTTGGTATGGGAGCGGTGAACTTTCGAATATTCCGGGCAGATCTTGCCGGAAAAGGGTGGGAAAAAGTGTACAACGTCGGAGATGACCGTGCTATTTTTGTTGACAGATTCGGGGGATTTTCAGCCCATATTCCAGCTGGATGTGTCGGAGTCAAAGGAAACTGCATCTACCATAACGAAAGAGATGACAATGATGCTTACGAAAATCCTACATTGCATGCTTATAACTTGGAAGAGCAAAGCGATACAGTTTTACCTGCTTACCCTTTCAAAATTGATCATCTCGATCGTCCCCAAATGCTGTGGATACGGACAAGCAATAATTAAGTAATCCAGTCTCATGTCTACATTATTTAAGTTGCTCATCGATACTTATTTAGCTAAGCTATGTAATAAGTTTAAGTTGACTTGATGATATTTTAATTATTATAAAGAGAAGTCTCATGTGAGAGGCCCTATAAATAAACAAAGAATACATCTTGTTTAAGACTAGCCTTCGTGGTCAAGTGAATGAAAATTTATTGTTTTTCCGTGATTTTTTAGTCAATTTGTTTGATCTAATTCAGTCAGTTTTCTTGACGATTCCTGTTATGCCTTGATCTTTCAGTTAATTTGCTTGATTATTTACTATTTTGTCTTGATCTTTAATTCAATTTGCTTGATCATGGCTAGTCCTTGATAACCTACTATTCTTCCGTAAAATTCACACCAAAACTCAACTTCAAGTTGATCCATGTGAGCCGACTGAGTTATGGCGTCACCAGCAACCTAAAACCTATCTGCGAGGCGGAGTTGAAACTCACGAACAACAATTTCGACCGATAGCGGTCCCCTATAGTCCATGACATATCTCAAATGAGAATTTGTAATAAACAAATACAAAACAATACATATTAATGCAAAATTTTAGGGTTAAATTATAATTATTTATTTCACTAGCTATTCTTATTCATTTTTCTACTTGCTGCCACCAGATCATCATACTTTACGGTCACCTCAACCTCAACCTCACTTCCGACGATCCAGACATTAATAGTCTCCGACGATACAAATAACCCCTATATAACCTATTTAACTATTTATAAAGTCAAAATTGTTGGACTTTGACCTTAAATTGAATTGATAAATAACATAAAAATTTATCATATTTGATCTTGTTAGATTTATGATGTCATGTATTTTCAAATATAAAATTTTTACAACTTATGTTTGCACATAGTTAAACATTTTAATGATCAGATTTTTTTTTCATTAAACTGATTAAAATCAACATGTGCCGATTGAGTTGGATGACGAGCCGGACGACCAGGCCTAAAATAATTATGATAAATTTTCTTATATATTGTTGTTTAAATTTGAGGAATTTTTTTTAAAAAAAATCAAAACAATTTATTGTGATCCGATTTGTTTGATTTGTTCGGTTCAATCGATTTCAAATCATCCAAATCATAGAATTCGGATTTCTAGGCCCTGTTTGACGGAGTTTATTTGTATATCAGTTCAGTTCAATGAAAATGCAATTTGATGAAATTCAGTTTAATTCAGTAATGCTGATTCTATTTTTCAATACTTTAATTTTCACTTCAGTTCACTTTAATTCAGTTCAGTTCAGTTCAGTTAACGGCCCTATTCCTATACCAAATAACCCAAAAACCGAATAACCGAAGTGATACCAACCGGGAAAGGAAACGAGAACGAGTCCTTCGAATTTTGGGAGGACTCCAAAGTCCAAAACGCGTTCTATGTTTTGCAGCCACCGGTTTCACCCCCATCCCTCCTTCTCATTGCTCTTTACGGTATCTATTTCATCCTTTTGAATTGTATCTGATTGCACCTACGCCTGAATTCATTGTGCCGATTTGTGTATGTTGTTTGATGGTTTGATGAATCTTCCTAATGAACAGATGCAT
This sequence comes from Cruciata laevipes, assembly GCA_963678965.1. NCBI lineage: Eukaryota > Viridiplantae > Streptophyta > Magnoliopsida > Gentianales > Rubiaceae > Cruciata > Cruciata laevipes. Next base: position 1,598,732 of record OY787634.1, on the reverse strand, counting down.
ACATAGGGATTGCTGACATAGTTTGATAGTTTCTGCTAATATTTGGATCCCATGATAAAGCGATCTGAAGGTAGAGCGTCAATGTTTGAGATTATCAATGTGTTGTAGATCTTACCTACATTTCTGGGCTGATTTTGACCTTTGTCAGTTGTGTTTTGATCGGGATAGGTGGCTTGAACTGTATGTTTGTTGGACACAAGTCGCCATACAATGAAGTATTTGATGCCCACATAGCTTTTTTTCCACAAATCAAAGATTTGGATGCTTTGAATCAGAAGTCTGCCCAAATTCATGTTTACCAGGTAAAGTTTTTGTCTTTATTGAAAAATTTACCCACACAATGCATTAGATTCTACAAAGATCATTATATGATGCACTCTTTATTAAGTATGAGAGCTTGGCTTATATTGATTATGTTTGTTGTCACTTGTCAGTATGCTTAAACTTTTTTTTTTGTTGATTTGAGGTTTTTTCACATGAATAGATAAGAGTTTTGGATGTCAGTATGCTTAAACTTCAGTATGCTTAGACAAGAGTTTTGGATGCTTTATGTCTGAACTCTGCCTGGATTCTAGTCTGCACGGTAAAGTTTTAAACTTTTTTGAATTTGTACTCACAACTCACACAGAGGGATTTTTAGTCATTAGAATTCTCAAAGTTTAAAGTGAACTTGGTTAATTTTAATTATGATCCTTGTTAGCATGGAATTTGTAATAAATTTGAGATTGTGGATGTGCACCAATGGTACTATCTTCAAAATAAAGTTTTAATTTAAGAGAACTTTAGATATTATTATGAGGCCTTTTATTTTTTGATACTTTTACAACTCTGTTGATTGCTTTAGATGATTCTATGAATTTTTTTGAAGATGTGTTCATATGATTGGCAAATATAAAAGGATAGATCAAAATTGTGAAGGAAAAATGGGCGTTGTGATATCATTTGATACCTTTTGTCTGTGTCAGCACAACATAATGGAGAGTAAAATCTGTCTTTTGTTTAAAATTTGTAGTCATGGGTGTTTTAGAGACTGATTTTTTATGCATCAGATTTCACTCAGATCAATTTTATGCATTTATATTTAGTAATATGACTTGGTCAATCTTTTCTTATATCCCAGACTGTTTAAAATATAAGCGTATTGTGATTTTTTAATCTTTAGATTATATCCCAGACTGTTTAGATTATGACTTTAGATTATACTTTAAAAAGTATAATGGATATAGGTTATATTGACAGCAGACCATATTGAAGTTGTGTATGTCATTTAATTAATTCTGTTCAAGTAGGGGTACTAGTATTAGGTCTTTTCTGAAATCTGCTTTCTGGAATTTCAAAAGCACTGATTTTTCTATGCGCCTTTTTGTTGTGTATGAGATTTCATCTTTGGAGGGAACTGGGATTCGATGGTTTGTTGTGATGTTTGAAAAGTAAATAGTGTTTTATGGCAATTCAGGTCTTCCAGATGAGCAAGCAAAATGGATTCAGCCGGCAGAACTGTATGCCTTAATTCTTGATTCCATGATTGTCATTTCTGGCAATAGTATGACAGCTGGCCATTCAGTGGAAATATTTGTGGCACTTATGAGCTGAAGTTCAGAAGGCGGAGATTTACACTGTATAATTTTATGGAAAAGTTCTGTATAGTTTCCGGAGATTTGAGAGTCTGAAAGTTATTAGTGGCAATGATTCTCTTCATAAATCATGGGCGACATTCATACTACCTTTGCTGCAACCCTTTGGATTCCGTGAGTTTTTCCTTCTTTCCATTCATTTGCACCTTTTGTTTGTTTTAAGTTGTGAGATTTTCTTGTTTTTGGATTTGGAAAATTTTCTTACTGAGTTGAAGTTTTGTGTTACTGTTGCATGAATTTTAATTGACTGTATTTGATGTTTCACAAATAGTTTTAGTTAGATTTCTATTGGTCATTCAACTTAGTGTTATTAACTATTAATGCTATGCTAGGGATCTGAGTAGGGTTTGATTGTGTGCATGTAGATGTATTTATTGGTACATCAGGCGTTGGAGTGTACTGCTATCCTGGCCCAAATTGATCCTTTCTTTGCAGTTTTATTATGTTTGAACGTGGTTACACACATGTAATTTGTACTACTGAGTGGAGCATATCATGGTTAAATTATTTAGTGGGAAGATCATGTATCCAAGCTGTCTGTAATTGCTTGGAATTAAGAGAGCATCATTATTTAGATTGAGAATATATGAAATTGTAGTTTTTGTCATCTTTACAGTTATAGATTAGAGGTGGGTGAATAATCGCAATAACATTCTTCCTTTAGTTTCAAAGGATCATCGTTTGTTTACCTTGTTATCAGCAGAGGACACTGTTTTAGCATTGAAGCTTGTCAACGACAGGTTACGATTTAAACTAAGAAGTCATGCAGTAAGTACTCTAAAGGAATTTTTGCATTAACATTCTTCCTTCAGTTTCAAAGGATCATCGTTTGTTTACCTTGTTATCAGCAGAAGGCACATAGAAGGACACTGTTTTAGCATTGAAGCTTGTCAACGACAGGTTACGATTTAAACTAAGAAGTCATGCAGTAAGTACTCTAAAGGAATTTTTGCATTAACATTCTTCCTTCAGTTTCAAAGGATCATCGTTTGTTTACCATGATACCAGCAGAAGGCACATAGAAGGACACTGTTTTAGCATTGAAGCTTGTCAACAACAGGTTACAATTTAAACTAAGAAGTCATGCAGTAAGTACTCTGAAGGAATTTTGTTTGTAGTTAAGCAACAGTTTGACTTCTCAGATGTAGCCTAGTGACTACATAGTGACTGCAGTATGTGTAAAATAGAATTGACTACAAAAATTAAAAGAACAACTGATTAATGTTGTCCAATCTGCATATGCTCCCTTAATTTGCCTTCTTATCTGCTCTCTTATACAGTCCTCAATCTGCATGTGATTAATAGAAATCTTTAGTAAAAATCAGAAATAAAAGTACATATTTGAAGTCATGAAATAGCTAATTATATAATCCTTCAGCTGCGAATCTGAATTGAAAATATAACCTTCATACATTTTCTAATAAGAAATAGCTTCATTGTCGGTACTTATTGTTTTTTAATCAAGATGCTTTACTTAACAATTTGTTTGATTGTTGAATGTTTTCCAGAACATAGGCTTGACTGTGGATGAAATATAAGCTTCATACATTCTATGATTATCATTTCTAGTCAGAAATAGCTTTCATGGTCTGTACTTACGAATGTTTTTCAGATTGTAGTAGAACTCAAGACCCTTACTGTTTTCAAAATCAAAGATGCTGTACTTAACAATTTGTATTGTTGTTGAATATTTCCCAGATTATAGGATTGATGTGGATGAATGAGAACGTAAGCATCAGAACACTTAGATCATGCTAAGGATAAAAATTAAATTGGTAAATATTCTTGTGGTCTGTATTATGTGTAATCTATTTTAGTCTTTCCCCTCATTTGTTTTTCTTTAATCATGAAACACAGGTCATTATAACTTTTCATTTACATTAATCAATAAATTTTGTTGACAACACTTGTTTCATTTGCATGCAGTTAAGTATGTGATAAACATGCTATCTACTGTGTTGAGCACAATCTTCCATGTGTTGAGAACAATCTCGCCTTTTGGGCTAATCGACGTAGAAATTACAGTTTATCAGTTGTAATATAATGATATAGATCTCTACTTGTGTTTTCTACGTGACATTATTACCTCATTAGTTTCATAGAATCAACCAATATTATTCAAATCATGGTTTAAACTCTGCTAAATCCCTCTAGCACTCTTATTTTTCTCACTAAGTAACAATTCCCAAAAGATAAAATTTGCTGATAAAAGTATTGATAAAGTTTGATGAGAAACACCTACCAGTTCCTTTATCAGCCCCTTTCATCTTCTGATTATGCCTTTGAAGTCCCTTGTACTGAAAAATGACAAGAATTAGAATGGCCTGAAAGCTTGTAATCACTAATTTCAAGAACAAATCACGTACCAGTTCCTTTTCCTTTCATCTTCTGATTATGCCTCTGAAGTCCCTTGTACTGAAAATGACATATGATCAAATTATTATGTCCAGAATCACTAATTTCAAGAACAACCAATGTGCCCATATGCAAACAATTCTTTCTTCTCAGATTAGAAATCAGCCCATGCAAATTCTTGCAGATACTAGAACAAACCCTATCTTCAAGGAAATCACTAGATCTTTCTTTTATGAATTCAATTGCAAATTTAATTTTGACAAATCCTTACGCATTCTGTCTTGTGTGCCCGCTTGTTTTTCTTGCTTCCGAACAGCATGTGGTGACAGTGAGGACATGGCTTCTCACCCTGGCTTGGCTCAGCATCATTCCTAGCGCCCTTCTTGTTTTTTATGCCAACAGGGACCTTGGAAATATAGATGTCTGTTGACTTGACCTTCTTGACATCGCTGCCTGACATTCTTGACTCTGTGGAGAAATCGGAAATACTGTGTGAAGAATGATTGGCGGTTGAATATGAATATGCAATGTGGGGACGATGGGATGGGATGGGATGGGATGTGTGAATTCTGATTGGCGGTTGAAATATGCAATGTGAGGACGATGGGGGTAATTTGGGGGGTGGGGGGAAGTCTCTTATATTTGAAATTATTCTAATTCCGTGTTCTAGTTTCTAACCGAAAGTTTTTGAATTAATTTTTTTACTGATGGTTTTTAGTATATTTAATAATTGTTACTAATATGGTAATAATGGCTACTGATCATATTTTGTGATATTTTAGCTGATGATTTTTAGTGGTAAACTTGTTCACTGATGATTTTATTTGTGTTAAATAATAATTACAAATATGTCAAACAAATTAGTGACTTTGATAAGATGACTGAAATTATTTGAAATATATATCCGTTGTCTTCCTGAAATGAGTAATGTTTGGGCTTGGTATGTTTAGGTTCTCCACTCTGAAAAATACAGGTCATCAAGTTGACATGGACTTGCTCTTTAATTCCCTTTCAGGTGTTATTGAAGCTGCAAATGCATATGAAGAAGGCAGTCAATTGGATAGTCGACGAGCGTTAATTAGGAGCTCCCTGCACCTGGTATGGCTTCATTTCATGCTAATGTCATCTTAGTTGCACCAGGTATCTTTTCTGCTAAGTTCTTGAATATCACCGGTTTTGCCGTATTAATTACCCCAGCATTCTTGAATACGAAATGTAATTGGTTTTGCCGTGTCTAATGGTGCTCTCCAGACCTAGTTTTCCTGATAGTATTCTTTCTCATGAGAAGTTCCACTTGCATCCCATCTTCTGGCGTATGGGGAAGTCAGAAAGCTATTCCCACAAATGACCTTATTGCACTTGATATGTCTGGAGAATTTACAAGTATGATCCAGCTTGCCCCTGGAGATAGATCGAAGACTAGAAGGAGATCCAAGAGTCAGACTGTTGATGATGATTCTGAAAAACGAGCTTGTTTCCTTTGATAGCAAGAAGAGCAGTGGCCTTGATCCGAGGGTTTTCTGAAATGGGAATAGATCCTCTCAGAAGGGCTTTTTGGGGCGAAATTTAAGGTAAGATCAATGTTCTTGCTCAAGATATGTGTGTAAACTGTAAAGCACCCTATGAATACTATCAATCTATGTGTGGTTGGAAACATGAATGATGGAGCAGGGAAATCAAGATGAAGTAGATTAGCCTTTGAAAATACACTCTAGGAACTAGGAAGAACATAAATAGGGAGAAGTGAGGAATGTTAAACACCTCTCTCATGAGTCATGATATTTTTAAATTCTGCATATTTCATGCATAGGAAATACACTGGTCATTTTCCATTTTTGTACAATTAAATGAAGGTCAATTTGATGAATATTTATCTTCCTTGCTTGTTTTTACTTTTTATTTGAACTTTTACAGTTAGGTACTGGTTTACAAGTTGCAATTACTGAGGGTCCACCACTTAAGTTTGTAGGACCTGGACTTAGAGTTTTTTTTATTTTTTGGTAAATAAGGACTTGGAGTTGAATTGAGTAATACTTACACGTGACGTGCATTTTGTTTATGCATATAGAGTTATAGACCAAATGGTCAAATCTTGTTTATGTTTTATTTTTAAGTAAAAGCCTTTGCTCAAGGACTTTTTGGTACTCAAGGACTTCTTTTATTATCAGTACTAATATTAATAATTAATCCATTTTGAGTTTATAAGTAGTCTTTTAAGTGTTTGACATACACTGATGGGACTTTGAGATATAAGTTGAAATATAAGTTGTAAACTATCAAAATACTGTTGAATATAAGAGTCTATGGGGCACCTTTATAAATAATTACAAAACAAAGGATTATTTTAAATACTTAAATTTTCATGATTATTCTCCTAATCATTTTTAATGTATTGAAAAAAATAATCAACTGAATTAACTTGAATTTCAATAAATTACATTTTTACCGAACTAAAATGTGGGAAATAGGGTCTTGTGGGAAATAGGGTCTTATATTTGATAATTTCTATTTGGGGACGTTTTGATTATTAAAAAGTACGTCATAAAAGGAATCTAACGATATTTTATAGGAAAGTTCGTTATTTATGTATTACAAATTATAGTCGGTCAAAACATGGTATGAAATTTTTTTGAATGAAATATAAGACATTTATTTGGGGACGGAATTTATTTGGGGACGGAGGGAGTAGTTGATAGTTTCTTTAAAAAATAAATTAAAAAAATGCTCCAAAACTTGAAGAACTACAGCGTGACACGTATCGTGTACGTGGCACATCACCTAGCTTTTTCCATTACACGTTGCACCTGGGGAAGCATGCAGATAGAACATACTATTTCTCCTCACTTTCCTATATTTATCCTTTCCAGACCCAAACCTACGACATCATCATCAATTCATCATCTTCCTCATCAGTCCAATAACCCAAGTAACGAGATCATCGATTTGCCGCAGGATTTGAGAATCGGAAAACATGGCCGACTTGCGTGACGAATATGGGAATCCAATCCAGCTCGCCGACGAGCACGGCAACCCCGTCCAGCTCAGGGACGAGTACGGCAACCCAGTGCATCTCACAGGCGTTGCCGTCACCGCCGGCTCAGCAGGTGCTCTGCATACCACCGGAACTCATCATCATGTTCCCGCCGCCGCCACTGCTCCTGTCACCGCCGGCTCAGCAGGCGCTCTACATACCAGTACCGGAACTCATCATCATGTTCCCGCCGCCGCCACTGCTCCTGTCACCGCCGGCTCAGCTGGCGCTCTGCATACAACCGGAACTCATCATGTTCCCGCCGCCGCTGTCACCGGCGGTCCTGGTGAAGAGAAGCTCCGTCGCTCCGGCAGCTCTAGCTCTAGCTCGGTAAGAACTCGAATTTCCGAATCAATTTTTCCCTTTTTATGTATTTTTTATTGATTGAAATTTGAAATATTGTACACATATACAGTCGTCGGAGGACGATGGACAAGGTGGAAGGAGGAAGAAGAAGAAGGGGATGAAAGAGAAGGTCAAAGAGAAACTTCCCGGCGCCGGGAAGCAGCAGCCGACCACCGCTGCAGTTCCGACCTCAATTCCGACCACAGCAAGAATTGCGAGCTCAGTTCCGACCACCGCTAGAATTCCGACCTCAGTTCCGACCACCGCTGCTGTTCCGACCTCAGTTCCAACCACCACGGCTGGAAGCGCAGCCGCTACCACCACCGTGGAGCACCATGAGAAGAAGAGTTTGATGGAGAAGATTAAGGAGAAACTGCCCGGCCACCACCACCGTACTGGTTAAATTTCGTTATGTAGATTTTGTTCAATCGTGATTTGCGTTCTTTTTCACATTTGTGTGTGTCGCACTTTTTCTATGTTTTGTAATAAATCAAGTAGACGATGGCCATGGGCTTGCAAGCTTAATTGGTGTGCTTGAATGTAATGGTTTATTTTTCTTGCTAATAATTAAGCCACTTCAGATTCGATTTGATGTATTTTTTTTATACAATGTACTAGTTAATTTTCTCCAATAATAAAGTGTGTACATATAATTGAGCTATATGTATATGCAATCGTTTTTATTTGTTTTTCACTTTTATTAATTATGGTAGCATTAGTAATTTCTGTTGTAATGTACCAATGATATTGGGTTTAGTTAAATCAGTTAAACTAGTAAAACCAGTTGAATTAAATCAGTCAAAATGGTTATTGAACAAAATTGCAACAAAAGATAGTGGAGAACTTCCATGATCATTGGTTTTTCCTTTTTTATAGAACCAAGATTGATTTTGATCAAATGGAATACTGATGCATCATGCATGAAGTCCAAAATTCCACCAACAAATAAATCATTTCCCTATTACAAATAAAAAATAAAATGATAATAATCATTTCTCAGATGCTGGGAAATAAAAGGCTGACATCATTGGGCTACGTCATGGGCCAAAAACCCCAATCGGGAAAGAGATCCTCCATTTCCTCACTCCGTCAACATCGGACCGGTGGAGAACACATCATCCCGCACTCTTTTAGTCCCAAATCACATCACTAATTTCCCGTGCGCAACCATTTTTTCCTTCCCGCCTATTTAAATCCTGCTGCTTCAATCAGTAATGCAGCTCCAAATCCTCTCAAACCCTAATCTATGCTCTCCGCCGCCTTCTCCATCTTCTATCTGTTCTCCCCTGCGCACCAGTAAGCTCGCCGTTCGGAGGTTCGGCACCGTTTCTCAATCAGCGCCGGTGTTATCGTCAATCGGTTGCCGGAGAATTGAGCTCCGTTCGGCTGTGATGAGCTGTAGCCCGGCGGTTTCTCGCGGAAACGATGTCGCGGAGCTGGCGCTCGACAATTCAGAGCTTGATCGCTTTGCGGCTGTGGCGAACGAGCTTGCGGACGCTGCCGGAGAGGTCATCCGGAAGTATTTCCGGAAGAGCATCTTCATCCAGGATAAGGAGGATTTGAGTAAGTTTCCTTTGCAAGGTGTTATAATTATTGTTCTGTTCATAATAGATTTTGGTGATTGAGGAACTGTTTGTTTGAATGCTTTTGTGTGTGTGGTGATAGGTCCTGTTACCATCGCAGACCAAGCTGCGGAGGAGGCTATGGTGAGAATTATACAAGAGAATTTTCCTTCACATGCAGTGTAAGTTCTCTCTTAAATACAAGAGTCGCAATGTATTTTTATTCTGCATATAGAATTTAGACTTTCACAGTGCTGTTAGTATTACCTTACCGATCTGAATTTGTATTGGACATGAATAACACAGTTGCTTTGTTTTATGCCTTTGCTATAATCATTTCATTGATTTCATGCTGAAATGATAAGGATCTGTTTGTGTGTGTGTGTGTGTGTGTATGTGTGTGTGTGAATGCATAGTGCGTGTGAATGCATAGATGTTGACATGTGTGTGTGATCATAGATGTTACATACACTTGAATGTGTGTATAAGTGTCTACTTATGGATATACATATGGATATGCATGTGGTCTCTGTGCGTGCATATATATTTCCATTATCCTCTTGATTTTTGTACGTTTGGTATGATGTTATTATTCTCCAAAATAGCTATAGCACTCGCAGTCGTCTTCTAGGTTGGTTAAGGTTTCAAAAATTTTGTTGGAAAATTGTGATGGGATAATTTTTGCAGTTATGGGGAAGAAAGTGGTTGGAAGTGTGTGGAGAAAGTAGCTGATTTTGTTTGGGTACTAGATCCAATTGATGGAACAAAGAGCTTTATAACAGGTTAGAGTTGTTCGATTCTTTATAGTTGTTCTATTGTTTGCTTAGTTTGTTCCTGAAGTTTCTGCTCTTTGGTTTATGATTCAGGTAAACCCTTGTTTGGAACTCTTATTGCTTTGTTGCATAAAGGTAAACCGGTATGAATCACTATCCATGCACTCAGTATATTCAGTGTTTGCTATTCTCATTCTAGAGATATTGTCACTCTTTGGCTTAGGACTGTGATTGGAATCTTTAAAACAATAAAGGTGGTGCATGTCCAATTAGTTTAACATTTGGTGAATGGAGATTCGATTGAAATATGCAGAATTTTAAAACATCATGACTCATGAGAGATGTCTAACATTCCTTGGGACTTTCTCCTACCAGCAATAGTATGGGCTAGTAATGAACTAATTTTTTTCTTCACTTTAATGAAAGAATGATATTATACATCACTTATGCTTATGTGTAATCAAGTGTTTTAGAAGAACAAAACGGCAAGATATGATACATACGGGGAATCCTATATGCTAGAGTAAATGCTTACTGTTGTACTTCATGCTACTTATCATTGTCTGCCTTCCTAAGGTAAAAAAACTGATACAATGTATGGCCCATTACTTAACTCTGATGTTATAAATGCATTCTGTTCTCTTTCTCTCCTTTTTTTGCGGAATTTGATGCAATCTTTTCATCTTAGATTCTTGGCATAATTGATCAGCCTATTCTAAAAGAGAGATGGTTGGGGTTGAGTGGGAGAAAAACTACTTTAAATGGACAAGAGATCTCTACACGTAGCTGTGCAGAACTGTCAAAAGCATATCTGTGAGTTGCTGCTTTTCCAGTATCCATTGTACTCCATATACAAAAAGAAATTACCACGCATTAACATTTGTGTCAATTCATGGGAAATTTGGAAAACTAAGGAGATAGTGATCCTAACTTTGGTCCATTAACGTTTCCTGTATTAGGTACACAACTAGTCCGCACCTGTTCACAGAAGATGCTGCGGTGGCTTTTGCTTGTGTTAGAGACAAGGTGTGCTATAATCATTTATTGAAATACTCTTTTTAAATTCAATGAAACAAAAATTAATTGAGCTGTCTAATAATCATGTGCATCGTCGTCACAAAATACATTATCCTATTGATTTCGACAAGTCCTGTCACAACTTTCTTCAAAAGCTTGAGAAGTACTGGAACTTTTTTGGTCAGTTTGAGCTTATAATTCCACTTGTTTGAGGTTAATTACTACTGTAGATAGGTGTTAATTATTTTTCATAGATGCATGTATTGAACACATAGCAGTTAATTCTAGTGGTTTCTTTGGATTGTTTAAGACCTTAAATAATAGTTAGCTGTGAGGTTGAAATAGTTTCTGAGTATGATTTCTCTCTGGATGACTTCTATTAAAGCAAATTATCTATGATTTTGAAGCCTGCGTGTTGTTTCTCATATTTTCTGCTAAATGTAGTACTATCATATATGGCTTTGGTGCATGAGTTATTGGATATATTTGATTGTCGATAATATTGTGTTGTTACTACACATGCTAAGTAAAAGTGAGGTAAAATTTTCATCCTTTTCGTTACTCTTTCATATGCAAAAGTTCAACTCTTTCATCACAATGGATTTAACTCTATGTCTTTGGAGCAGGTGAAAGTTCCTTTATATGGATGTGACTGTTATGCGTATGCCCTCTTAGCTACTGGTTTTGTAGATCTTGTAATTGAGTCTGGCCTAAAGGTAAATAACACACGACTTCTATTTTGTGATTGAAACAGGCTTGAACACCGATGAATGAAAGACAATGTCTCATTGTTTTAGATTTTTAATATCTTCAGTGTTTCATGTCCTTTTCTGACAAAAGGTTTGAACAATGCAGCCATATGACTTTCTTTCGCTCATCCCAGTCATAGAGGGTGCTGGTGGAACTATAACAGATTGGAAAGGACATGCCCTCAGTTGGAAGGTTTCGGCCGAGTCCCAACCTGCAAGTATGATTTCTTGCCATAACTTGTTTGATCATATAACCCTCTGTAAAACATATTGACAAGCTGGTTTTTTATGGATGTCATAAAAGCTAAAATTTAATATTTCAATCTAAAAGGGAAGAGGGTGGGATCTTCATAATCTATAATCTACTAATGATATTAAAACATAGTTTTTAAAAAATTGATCTAGGCATCTTACTCTAATGGCTTCAACAATGCAATTTATAGATACATTTTGCTATTGTCATTCGACTATTTTATTCATTGATCAGTAGGTTTTACATTCTTGAAATATTTTAGTTTCACTAAAGGATGATACGTAATTAGCAACATCAAATTTTCCAATTATGTCATCTCAGAATCATCATAAATTGTCTTTTTCCTTTTCAAAATAAACACTTTGATCCAATGAAAAACACTAGTTAGTGCATGCATAATTTGCCAAGATTGAAAATATTTGTAAATGGTCAATAATTAAAACTATTTGAATGTTTACAAAAGTCTTATTGAATCACTTGCTTGCTTCTTGTACAGGTTACAATGTAGTTGCAGCTGGTGATAAGCATCTGCACCCACTCGTTATCAGCACTTTGCAGTGGTCTTGACTTGAAGCATAAAGGCTAGCAGCAAATCAGCTAACCAGATGAACTACACAATGGGCTTTGACCGTGGCTCCCCTGGAATAATTTGATAAAATCAATTTCAGAATTGAATAATTTAATCATGTAATGAACGTATGAAGATTATTAGCTAGCTGAGATATAGATACAATGATTGAATGTTAATTTCATTTTGAAAATTAACATTTCCATGATTGAATTACTGGTTTTAATAATACTTTTACATGAAAGCTATGGTCATAGAGCAGTTATGTGATTTTTATCATAAACTAGCAGTGAAATATATACCAATTCGGTATTAAGTGACTTGGAACGTAAAAAAAGACCTCATGAACATACATGCATCATCAAGTCATTTCTAAAATTGAAAACAGAAGCATAACAAGAAAACTTAAGGCCAACCTAATCAAAAGCACACTCCTGGTCCTCAGTCTTTCCCGAAATCAGTATTGTAGTGAGAACTTGATTCGAGTTTCTTCGCATCATTCAGCTTTCGAACAGCCTGGAAAAGAGAGGGTCAGCTTGAATAAATACTTCAAGGTTTGACCAAGATGGCATTCATCATTCAACAGTAACTTACCTTCATGAAATCTTCTTGAACAACGTAGTCACGCTCTCCACGAATTGCAAACATCCCAGCTTCAGTACAAATGTTCCTCAAATCGGCTCCATTGAATCCCTACAAAATTCAAAATTACAGATTCATGAGTACTCAAGTAAAGCCAGTGGAAATGAAAAGCAAGTAAACTGAAACCCCATGGGAAATTAAAAAGCAGGTTAAGTAACCCCACCTCCGCAAGCTTGATAATAGCCTCATAGTCGATTTCCCCATGTTTAGCAACTCCAGCAGCATGGATTTTAAGAATCTCAGTCCTTGATTGTTCATTGGGCAGTGGGATCTCTATCTTTCTATCTAATCGGCCTGGACGAAGAAGAGCAGGGTCCAAGACATCAGGTCTATTTGTAGCCATAATCACCTTAACCTGGAGGGGATAAAATTTGTTAAAACAACATGATAAACTATGGTGGGGTCGTATGTAATGTCATTATAGGTACATTCTATCAATGATATTCCACACGAACCTTCCCAAGGCTGTCAAAACCATCCAGCTGGTTAAGCAATTCCATGAGTGTTCTTTGGATTTCACGATCTGCACTTGTTCCCTCACTAAAACGACGTCCACCAATAGCATCGATTTCATCCATAAATATAATGCAGGGCTTGTACCAAAAGAACATATGTTCAGTAAAATTATTTTTTAGTTCATGTAGATATAACAATTCCAACATCTTATAACACTCACTTGATGATCGCGGGCATATCCGAACATTTCCCTGATCAACCTTGCGCTTTCACCGATGTACTTATCAATGATAGCACTTGAGACAACCTGTTAAGATATGCATGTACAATGACTTGATAGTTTATTGAGAGAACTTCACCAATAAGAAGTAACATGATAAGCTAATAAAGGCTACCTTTAAGAAATTGGCATCTATGTTACTCGCAATAGCTCGGGCTAACAGTGTTTTTCCAGTTCCAGGAGGTCCATAAAGAAGAACACCCTGAATATTCACAATTTTAATTGAGGTAGGAGGTCAGGACAGTCTGATAAAAAGTATACATCATTAAGGAGATTCTGTGAAATGTTTGCTTACCTTGGGAGGTTTGATGCCAACTCTGAGGAAGAGCTCGGGGTTCATCAAAGGCAACTCTATAGATTCTCTCAACTCTCGAATTTGATCTGAGAGCCCACCCACAGCAGAGTAGCTAACATTCCCTGGATCTTCATGAAGCATGTTATATACAACAGGATCGACCTGTAACAAATCTCAAACATTAACAAAAGTTTGTGATCCAAACATTGCTCACAACTATGTGGCATGATTTCACTTACTTCACGAGGAAGAGCCCGCATTATTGTAAGTGTCGTCATATCCAGAACCACACGAGTGCCCGAAGTTAGTTTTTCTTTGTCCACTTTACTACGACAGCCAACAACATACCTTGGGCCACTGCTAGCTTTAACTATCACTAAGGAAAAAAGAAAAGGGGAACATGTTATTCCCACACACCATCATGTTTCTTCAGAAGCTAAACAACAAGTATAAAACTACCAGCATGACAAGAGAAGGGTAAAAAGTTGATTGTTTAACATTTAAAAAATCTATAATCAAATAATTCCTAGGTGTATTATTTAACAACAGCACCAAATAATCCAGCAGCTCCCAGAAGTTAGAAACAGTACGAGCTTCCCAGAAATAGACATTCACGAAAAAACCGAGACACAAGAGCAACAAGACTCAGAGTAGAAGCACTTACTGCGTTCATTATCCAGAGGTCGGAGAACTTCCCCTATAATCTGCCCCACACTTTGTAGCGACTTCAGATCATCTTCAGTTTTTGCATATTCTTTTTTCGTAGCACGCAAGCTCTCCCTAACTGTCAAGCAGTTTACAAAATACTAGTCAGTAAGAAACTAACCAGAATGACAAACAGAAAATTTAGAATAAATACTAATATTTCTATCATTTCATTAGCATAGAGCAGGAAACTAATAGTATCATTAATCATCAAACAATCTACAACGCAAAACTTTAAAACTGAATTGGTTTAAACCTAATGATACCTAATCCGTCCTAAAAGTGTTCACATCATGCAAACAAGCTAAATGAAGTGTAAGTCTAAAGCTATAATTACAAAATCATAAATCAAAATCACGGAGCTCCGGCGTGGAATTACGGATTCAAGTGCAATAGAAGAGAATTTGAGCATTTGAAATCGAATCGGATTGACATGAAAAGCAAGAGAGTGAAATTAGGGGATTAGAGACTGACATCCTCGAACTCGAGCGTCGAGCTCCTTGTGCTGGAGAAGCTTTTTCCGGTAATCGGCGACCGCCAACCGGCGACGAGTGGCTTCTTCATCGACTTCCGTCGACATCTGGACTCGACTTTCTGAACAAGCTAGGAACAAGGTTGTTTGTTTCACTTTGGTGGGGAGTTGTTTATTTGTTTTCTCTTTTTTTAAGAATTATAGCTTTTAAATATCTTTTCCTTCAAGAAAGTATCAATGGGCTCTAGGCGGTGGAATTTGGGCTGAAAGGTTTAGTGTCTCCCTTTTATTCTGGTTTTCAGAAATTTATCAACGGTGAAACGGTCCCATAAATGTGTTTGTATAATATTATTTTATTTCATTTTTGTAAGTTTAGTGTGAAAATTTAAGTTGATTACTCTTTTTTAATTTTTAAAAAAATATGTTATGAACATGAAATAGCACAAGACTATATATACAGTCATTTGATCTTAATACCATCTTTGATGGACCTTATTGGTAGATAGTATAAAATCAAGGTTGTAATTGTCATAATAACTTACCCAATGGGTCAATGATGATGTGTATTTTTATTTTTATTTCAATTCCTTTTGTTCATAGATATATACATCAAAATTCCTCAAATATTACTCCATTGTTCTTGATCATAACAAAATCGTGGAGTGAGTCTATTTTAGCCTGTTTAGGGGTAATGCAACCTCTCTAATTAAGAGGTCTATAGAATAAAATATTAAACTCAGGTTTGATGATCATGTATCTTACTATCTGCATAAATATCCCATTATTGTTGTAAAACTAAAAATTCTAGCACTAGTGCAATGGATCCAATTAATACAATTTTCCAAGTACAAAAAATTGCTCTACAATTTTGGTAACCCAATTTGACACACAGTCACACACACCCACATTTTCTTATCATAACAAACAAAATTAAAATGAAGTGTTTTTATTTTTATTTTGTGAAACAATATGAAGTATCCAAGTTTGCATTTTCCAATTTACATAAGCTCGCATTTTATTGCATATTTGAGAAAAAAAAAATATGAATTTTGAAGGTTGAACCTGATCGTCCTAGGTCAGCCTCACGTCCACCCCGAAAACACAGGAAGACCAGAAATGCAGCCTCCAAGCAAACACAATTTCCCTGCAACCACAAATCCTCCACAAACAAAGTAGAGAAAAAGAGAAATGAAGTGTCTTATTTTGCACCCCAAAATCACCAGCATTACATTGCCGTAACCACCAACATCTCTGTTTCTTCATCCTCCTGCTGAGGAGGGAGGTAGGAGATGGAAAACATGACGCCCAGACCAAAGCTCCAATCTTCTTCTTCTTCCACCGCCGCCATGCTTCTTCTTCTTCTTTCCTACCTCTTTCTCGCCGCCTCCGCCCAGACCACGGCGGCGAAATCCGCCGCCTTCACCCCGCAGGACAATTATCTAATTGACTGCGGGAGTGACTCCAAGACCACCCTCCCGGACAAGCGCACCTTCGTCCCGGATTCTGATGTGGCAACGTTGTTGGCCTCCAAGGGCCGCGAGATTAAGGTTGTCTCCCCGCCGGCCGCCGGCGTCACCCTTCCGATCCACCTCTCCGCGCAGGTGTTCGTCGATGAGGCCGTCTTCTCGTTTCACATTGTCCGCGCCGGCTGGCATTGGCTGCGCCTCCATTTCTTCCCGGTGAACAGCAACGAGTTCGATCTCAAGGCGTCGAAATTCCAGGTGATTTCCGACCAGTTCGTGTTTGTTCACGATTTCAAGTCGAATGATTCCGCTGTTATTAAGGAGTTCCTCGTCAACGTCACCACGGAGAAGTTCGAGATCAAGTTCGTGCCGGAGAGAGGCTCCACCGCTTACATCAACGCCATCGAGCTGGTGTCCGCTCCCGACATCCTCCTCGGAGACGTCGGATCAAACCTCTTCCCGGTCTCGGAATTCACCGGAATCTCCCAGATGGCGTACCAGACGATGTACAGGTTGAACGTCGGAGGATCCCTGATCCCGCCGCAGGGAGATTCCTTGTACCGGACATGGATGCCCGACGAGCCTTACCTTAAACAACCTTCGGCCGGAACAAACGTGTCGGTGGCGCCGAATGTGATACATTACCCGGAAGGGGAATCGCCGCTGATCGCGCCGCCATCGGTTTATGCCTCTGCAATTGCTATGGGCGACGCCGGAGTAGCCTCGCCGAACTTCAACGTGACGTGGAATCTCGACGTGGATATAGCTTACACCTATCTGGTCCGGCTGCATTTCGCCGACATCGTCAGCAAAACTCTGAACGATCTGTATTTCAACGTGTACATCAATGGCAAAATGGGAATTTCCGGGCTGGATTTATCGACCGTCGCCACCGACTTATCAAGTGCTTATTACAAGGATTTTGTGGTCAACGCTTCCTTGATGACCAGTCCCATGACTATTCAAATCGGACCGTTGCACGATGAAACCGCGACCAAGAACGCTATCCTCAACGGCGTCGAAGTGTTTAGGATGAACAACTCGGTGGGAAGTCTCGACGGCCTGTATGGGCCCGACGGGCAGCGGGCGAGTGGGCCCAACCGCGGCGCGGTTGCGGCGGTCGGGTTCGCGATGATGTTCGGCGCGTTCGTAGGTTTGGGTGCGATGGCGGTGAAGTGGCAGAAGCGACCTCAGGACTGGCAGAAACGGAACAGCTTCTCCTCGTGGCTGCTACCTCTTCACGCCGGAGATTCAAGCTTCATGTCCAGTAAAACCTCGTTGGGTTCGAGGAAGAGCCAGCTCTACTCCTCGTCGGGATTAGGCCGGTATTTCTCCTTCGCCGAGCTTCAGGAGGCGACGCAGAACTGGGACGAAGCCGCCGTGTGCGGCGTCGGCGGGTTCGGGAAGGTGTACATAGCAGAGATCGACGACGGCGCAACGAAAGTGGCGGTGAAGAGAGGCAACCCCAACTCCGAACAAGGTATCCACGAGTTTCAGACAGAGATCCAGATGCTGTCCAAGCTCAGACATCGCCATTTAGTGTCCTTAATCGGGTACTGCGACGAGAACGATGAGATGATCTTGGTGTACGAGTACATGTCCAACGGTCCCTTCAGAGACCACTTGTACGGTAAGGATTGCCCCTCGTCGATGACGTGGAAGCAGCGCCTGGAGTGCTGCATCGGCGCCGCCCGCGGCCTGCACTACCTCCACACCGGAACTTCTCAGGTACTTTAATGATTTAATCATAAATCTGAGAACAACGTTAGTAGTAATTCTTGTAAGAAATTGATGATGACGTTTGTTTCGGTATCAGGGAATCATCCACCGTGATGTGAAGACCACCAACATTCTTCTGGACGAGAATTTCGTTGCGAAAATGGCAGATTTTGGTCTGTCTAAGGATGCTCCAGGCGAACAGGGCCACGTCAGCACTGCGGTGAAGGGGAGCTTTGGATACCTGGATCCTGAGTATTTCCGAAAACAGCAGTTGACTGAGAAGTCCGATGTTTACTCGTTCGGTGTCGTTTTGCTGGAGGCGCTGTGTGCTCGGCCGGCGATCAACCCAGCGTTGCCGAGGGAGCAGGTGAACTTGGCGGAGTGGGCGATGAAGTGGAAGGGCAAGGGACTTCTGGACAAGATCATTGATCCAACGTTGGCCAATCACATCAATCCTGAGTCACTGAAGAAATTCGCCGAGGCTGCCGAGAAATGTTTAGCAGAATACGGTGTTGACAGGCCTACCATGGGCGATGTCTTGTGGAACCTCGAGTATGCTTTGCAGTTGCAGGAAGCTTCGCAGAAGGAAAAGGATGAAGATTCTGTTTCCATGTCTCCCCGAGCTTCCGCTGTTGTTCCGGCACCAGCTCCGGCGGCAACACCTGATCACAAGGCCATCGCGGTGGCTGAGGAGGTGAAGAATCCGGCAGATGTGCCGCCACTCGATGAGCATTCCGGCACTGCAATGTTTGCTCAGTTTGCTTCTCTCAGTGGTCGATAAACCGGGAAAACCGGCCATTGGTAATGTAATATATACAGAGCTAGCTAGCATTACCATTGAGTTTCAATCAATGATCAATGTATCCACAACAGCTCTGAGCACACAGTTAATTGATAATCTGGGCTAATGAATGAATTCAGGAAGTATAAAATTAAGAGAAAATGGAATGGATCTTCAGTACAATGTAAAAACCGATTTCTAAATAAGGAAGTTAAAAGGTTTCCTTTTTTACACTTCCAGGGGGATCGCGGATTCGCAAATCTGTTAAGTTACATTACAGGAGACTGATCAAAATTCCATGTTCCTAAAGCTGAAGATAAGCTATTCTAGATTTACAGGCAGCAAAGAACTACTACCATTAATCTAAAGAGTGTTTAAAAAGTTCTCCTGAACAAAAAAATGTCGATGGAACAAAACCTGCACCAGCGATGACTATTGCAGCCTTGTCTTCTTTCGTTCGCTATTCCCATCAACCACGGGAATGGCTTCACCGTCATTCTCATCGACAGTGCAAACATCTGAACCTGAAAGCTCAGAACCTGATGAGTACTTTCTTTTCTTCCCAGGTTGTGGAACAATTATGACATCGTCATCCTCTTCAGTCACCGGATCAGCTTGAGATGTAGTTGACGAACCAGCACCATTCTCTTTTGATGCTTCAGCATTCTTTGAAACAAGAGCTTCAGTCCATCCGGATAGAACCATTCCATCAGGTTCCTGTTCTTCATCAAACTCCTCTCTGCACGTTTTTAACATCAGTAACATTTCCACGTGAGATTTCAGCATCACAAAAAATGAAAAACGAAAGCATTAACAGCAAAGGCTAAATTTAGGGTAGCTGCATGGGGCTACAAATTACCAAAAAACTAGAGTCTTACTAATTACCAAAAAACTGACACCAGGCAATCCCTTACCCAGAAACAGACATTACTTCTAACAGCTGGCTCTGAATAGTGAATGCATAAATATACTTACGCAGAAGAAAACAGGGAATAAGATACAGATACTCATCAACGTCTCTTGACACTCAGGTCAGCAGTTTCAGAAACAATTTTCACACTTTTTGCACTCAAATAAAAGGTCAAACCGAGCAAAAGAAACTCACCTATGTTTGATATTGATGTTACACTTCAACTCTTGTTGAAAATCCTCAACGGTGAGAATTGTCCCACCAGTGATTGGTGACGGGAGTTCAGCCAGCACCTATTCCGACAAGTATCATCAGCATAAAAGGGCACACAAACCAAACTTTACAAAGTAGCATAAGGCGGAAGAGAGGAAAATAGATTTACCTTCTCAAGATTTGCTGCATAGTTGGCAACCTCATCCTCCCCAAGATCATCTCCAACCTCATAGAGAAGAGCTGCTCCATGCATAACCAAAGGCATATTCATGCCAAGTTTTGCTTTAACAATCTTTTCAACAACATCCCTCAACTTCGAGCTCTTTGTGTTGATCTCGAGCCCTAGAGGCGTCTGGAAGCATAGTTCATTGCATTACGTGAGAGAGGGTTGCTCAATTTTACATCTAGCATATATATGGAAACCTACTTAAAATTTCTGAAGGCAATGGTATGTCACGAACCTCAGAACAAACATAGCACGATTTGTTGGGCTCATATGGCTCAACTGGCATAAGAAGCATCTTCCTAGATGGGTGCTCAAGACAATAAGTCATCCTGCATGAGCATATCCAGTAATAAAACAGTTAATATTCTAAGAGACAGAATCCTGCATGAACTTAATACTGGGGCAAAAAAAGTTAAGCAAAATGGAGGTTTTGTACATTCAATTTCAATTTTGAGGGCTTAAATAGCCACAGCAACCAAAGTATCCATCATCCATATGGTCCTCGTTCTTCCTGATTCAAACTACAAATACCATATTTCTGAACTATTTGCAGCCTAGTATTGTATTAATTATAGGGGAGGAGATTTAGGAGTTGGACCAAAAAGGTTCATGTAAATAACACAAGAAAGTTCAAATGACATATATCTTGCAAAATCAACAAATGAAGAGAGCCGTTGAATGAACTACTATCAATCTACCTGCACTTCTCGATCTCACTTTGCAGAACTTTCACTGCCTCAATCACAATCAACCCAGCAATAATCGCGTTGGTTGTTGCAACAGCATGCACTATATTTCCAGCAATACCTTTTGCCTCGAAAAGGCTATGCAATGGAATCCCAAAGGAAGCAGCGCGAATATTTGCTGCAGCTGTAACAAACTCCACAGCCAACTGATCATCCTTATCGAAGCTCAAGTTTCCAATTTCCTGAATGTAAGAGATGTAAAGTAACATTTGAGTTGCATAATTCTCAAACTACAAGAATTCACAAAACCCCCATACAAAACTGAGCAAGATAACATCTTACCTTTTTTCTTTTCAAGAAGAATAACTTAAGAGCTTCGAGAAACACTTTAGTATTTTCAGCTAGGCTCCATACATCTTGAGGATTTTTCAAACCTAATGTTGCCATTGCAGATACAGCACCAGAAAGTGGAGTTTTATCCAGATTTCCATTTTGTTGCTTTACTTCAGTAAGTGCTACATCTCTTATATATATGGGCCTTGGCTTGTTGCGGTTTTTAAATGAATCTTCATTTGATAAAGCAACTTCAATATTATACCCAAAAACATGATCATAAACTCTCTGCCCATAGTCTTCAATAGACTCGTCCTTTTTGCATTCAAACACATCTTCCACATGTTCTGATGAGCTACATGCATCCGTAGAACGAACATTCAGATCATTATCCTGACTTCTATCCCCAAATAATTTGGCAAAAAGAAGGTCCTTAGCCCACACAATACAGTGAACGAACTGCAATACCAAGGTGTAAGCTGATGGTGTTAAACAATCTGGAACTTGGAAATGATATGAGTGTAGATAACAGCTAAGAAAAGTGATCAGCTATAGACATATTTTTACCATATATAATCAATATTAAACAATAGTATTTTGCTAAATCTGTTTATTAATGTATACATTTTACAAGCACAAGTTTAATGGTAAGCTAGACATTCTTTGCAGTGAAAATATGAAAGTTCTTCAAATCAATCTCGTGTAATACATCAAATGATCCATAGGGCCATCTGAACAGTTACTTATCATCTTATCAACCCCAATTACATGTTCCCAAATTTATTTTAAAAAAAATAAAAATAAAAATAAAAACAAAATTAAAAAGAGATAACCATGGATGAACTACCTTCGATGGAGTACTTGTGATGGTACAAACAGGATAAGTTTTAGGAGCTGGTTTAGGCTGGCATTCATAACATTCTGTTTTGCCCTTCATGTGCACAGTTACCTGAGTCCAGTAACATTTCAACAAAATAGAAACATAAGAACATTGTGCAACACATCTGAAACAATGTCTCAAGATAAGATACAGTACTATTCCACACTTGTTATACCAGCCACAATAGTCAAACTCTAACTATAAACATAAAATTACCTGACCAAGGAACCCAGTTGTCCCACTTTCAACTAAAGGAACATCAGCAGCTAGGCAGAGACGGTTGACATGTCGCCTGGCATCTAAATTATCAAGCCCGTTCAGAACAACGCTGAAATCCTTAAAAAATTCTACGTTGAAATCAGGGTCTTTAACATTTGCATGATACGGTGTGATGCTAATATTGGGCCTAAACTTTAGAACCGCGTCACGAGCAACCTGGTTTTTATAAGCATGGAAACATAGTCCAAATTAAGAACACAATAATAACGCGCTAAGATCGTATTTTTAAGTACCAATAAGTGCAGACGAGGCGGATAATAACTCACCTTGGCTTTTGATTGCCCAACATGCGATTGTCGAAACAAAAACTGCCTGTTCAAGTTGCTCACTTCTATGGTGTCCATATCAATCTGCAGAGTAATGCAAACCATGGCATAAGCTTCAATGTAAACATTGTGTCTACAAACATTTGATCAACAAATACTATACACAATGGCGGAAATACTATACATGTGTAGTAAATTATTTTATTTCTTTTATAAGTGCCCTCGTTGAAAGAATATATGGTAAATGGTAATTACAATATAAATTTCCTCATTATCACTGAGCGATTTTTTTAAAGATTCTTACAATCATTTTCCCACGTTTTTTCTTTTCAATTAATACTAAATGTTAGCATTTGTTTTAGTCTATATATTCATTACATTGTTAACATTGCTTAGCTTATATATTTATAATGTTCTCGTGCCCCCAATATATACATTTCCTAGATCCGCCACAGCATACACTTCAAATGTAACAACCAGGCTTAATCACATTTCCGTCGGTAATAATTATAACTTAATCACAGAGGCATAACTCCCTCAACTTTAGAGCAATATATACAGCATCATTCATAGTGCACTAATCCATTTATACATCACTGTGTGTATTTATATCAACTAGCTTCATCTTAAAACTCCAAAACAGTTCATGTAGTACCAAAAATAGAGAACAGGTGAGCAAGCAGAATAACCCCCATAAACCCTTACCATCATCAAGCAGTATAATCAGCACCAAAAATTGTAAGTAAGAAAAGAAAACGAGCTGAAAAAACCCAAAGAGGAAAAACCCTAGATTGTGAATATGAATATGAGCTCAAATACACTCCAACAACAGAATTGTACTCACTATGTGTATGTCCTCAAACCCCGACAAAGCAAGCGTCTTGAGCAGTTCACACCCAATTCCTCCGGCGCCGACCATCAGCACTTTAGCTCCCTGAAAAACACACACAGAAACATCTCATATGTCTAGAGCAAGAAAACCCTCACAAAACCAATTATTAGCCATTTCTCCGGCGGGGAACGCATGAAGTCAGTAATGAATTACCTTGATAGCCGGAATCTTCTGGTCCGCACCCATATCTCCGGCGAAAAGTCGTCGCTTTTTACTGTCTAGCAGTCGTGCTCTGGTACACTTCTACTGGACTACTGCGGGGCTGCTCCTTTCCCTCCTTTCTATTCTTCTGTCGGGCAATTGTGGACTGGGCCGATTATTATTTCAACGAGGTGAAGGAATTTTGCAACCTTTTCAGCCCGGTTACACTAAAAGATATTAGGCCCGGAGTATTAGACTAAAATGAAATTATTTGAACTAAAGTACTATATACTCCTTTTGAGGAATAATATCAACTAAATTAAAATAAATTTGGATTTTATTTTTACTGAAATTAATTGATCTCATGAACACAAAGTTAGAGAGAACACACGAACTAAATTATTTTTATATGTGCTAACTCATAAACAATATTTGAGCATAAATTTCAATTGATATAGGATGATGATGATGATATTATCGTGTTATATATTTTGGATTATATAAAATATTTATATTTGGATAAAATGATATTCATCAAATATACATATATATCAAAATAATTTAGTTAGCATATATAAAAATAATTTAGTTACTTTTAGGACGGAAATTTCTAGGACGGAAATTTCTAGGACAGATGAAGTAGCTATTAGCTAGCAAATCATCAATCGAGCGTTCAACTACCCAAACAACCTTTTAGCGTTTAGTCAAACCCGCATCTTATCCATAAAGATCGTAACAATCACCTTTCGATAAACACACTGACGCCACCAACATTTGACCCACCGAATTCATATCTTAATTCAACCAATTTTGATCATAAAAATTTAAAAGAAATCAAAATCCATAGTAATTTAAATGTAATTTGAACTTAAATTCGATCGTTGATCATAATGAATTAACATAAGTTTGTCATAGTTTGAATGAAAGTAAACATCATCAACATAGTAATTCCCGGCAAACAATCAAAATCCACAATTAAGGAGGAACTTGGATGAATATTGACCAAATGTGGCTCAAATTATACTTATAATTTAGTTCATTTTAGTTTAATCAATTCAGATTAAATTAGTTTAAATCATATAAAATATAATTTGATATGATTTAGTTTAGCTATTCCTATGTCTCAATATATTAATATTTACGTTCAGATCAATTAATCTCATATCAAATTAATAGATTTATGATAACAGTACAAAGAGAAATTTAAAATTCGGTACGATTTTACAGTCCCTTAGGTAAAGAATATCGCGCGGTTCATTAATATTGCTGCTTTTTTCGCGCCGTCCACCTGTAAAGTCGCCCTCGAGTAGGATTCTCATTAACTCCTCACAATGGAAAAGAAATGCCAAGAGGAGAAAACCCAGAAGAACCCTTTCTGTTATTGACCGTGACGTCATCTCACCTACATGCTTTTCCAATTTCCAGCCCAGTACTGTAGTCCCTATTTGATCACGCCGTTAGCGTGCCTTCTCTGCACCGTCATTCCCTATATTAGTTGATTCTGCCTCGAATCCATCGATTTTTCATCTTCTTTCTGGTTTCGATTTTGAGCTTTGGCTTCGCCGATGAAATGCATGTCGGAATAAATGTGCCGTTTATGTGATGATTGACTGAATAAACGATCAATTGGCGGTACTTGATCCCGGTGAAGTCTGTTTCGCAGTGAAATTTAGGGGTTTTAGGTGCTGCTACTGTAAATGGGAAGAGAGGATAAAATGCAGTTGAGCAAGAGATTTCCGCCTCATTATCCCGAAGGTAATTTGAAAAATGCTGTTGATTTCGATTGCATGAATAATTTGCTTTGGATTTTGGGGTTTTGTGAGCTAAATTTTGACGATCTCTTTTGATTTCAATACTGGAAGTTTATTATGTGTAATGTAATTAGAGTCCTATTTGTTGAAATAGATGAGTATATTTTGTTAGTTTCAGTCACGTTCTTGTTTACTGCTCTGTTGTCCTAGTTATAAATGTTTACTGGATTGATCCGCATATAGTATTAGCAATTTATGCATTTTTTTGGAATATACTTACTGTGTAAAACTATCGGAACAGCATCAGACTCTATAACTATCATTTCATCAAGTATAGGAATATGAAAGGCTTGTTAATTAAAAACACAATGCAAAAAAGGTCTGTTGGAAGCATATCATCTCCAGCTGTTGCTGGAGGCATTCCTTTCAGTTGTTCGTTAAACTATGGGGTCCTCTTAGTTTTGGCAAATAAAAGATCCTTTCATGGAAACTCTTAAGCTGAGCTATAGTCTAACATGTATTAACTTAGCCGTCTTTTTTCTTTGGACACTCTAGGGTCTTAGTACTCAGGGAGTAAAGTATTTAATAATCTGCCTGGTCTGTAATAAAGTAGTTACTTCCTGAATTTAGTAAATCTGTTAATGTTATTAGCACTCATAGCACACGAGTCGCTTGTAGCGAGTCACGTGATTAGCACTCATAACACACGAGTCACTTGATTAGCAATCATAGCGCACGAGTCACGTGGGTTACTAGTTTCTTTCGCTGCTACTGGATTTGTCATTTTCATCTTTTAGTTTCTGTTCAGTTATTTAATTTCAAATAACTCACTTTAGAAGTATTGATACCATACAGTCATTACACGATTCAAAACCCCTTCCTTTCCCTTCTGCATGCATTTTAGACTTGTGCTCTATACATCTTTTAATTATTATTTTTTGAGTAAATGTGTATTGATTGTACACTGTTTTATGTTTCCCCCTTCCCCTGTCTACAACATCTGGCTGGGAAGGAACTTTTTTTAAACTTGTGACTCCAATGCTTTGTCATAAACTGGTGTATATTTTTTAAAAGGCAATGAAAGCAGACTTCTGATTTTGTTTTTCATTTTTAATTTTTTCAGAATCGCCTCTGAATATGCGCAAGAAGAGGAGAGTTGATAGTAGTGCCGTGTATGGTGTTTATTCTGATTTCACATCTTGGCGTGAAGGATTGGAGCAGAAGAGACAGCAAACATCGGCTAGAGTTGTAGACTATATGCATCCATCCTCCATTTCAGATGTAATGGGAGAACTGGATGGAAAGTATGGAAGTGTAACTGTAGACATAATGCACCTTATGTCTCTGAAGAAAGAGTCTCTGATTTATCACCATGCAATGAACCCTTCACAAGTGGAGGATTACTTGGGTTCAGAAAGCTGCAGAAGTGAAGATCCCCGGAAAACAAAGCAGCCGTCTCCCTGTGGTGTCATTGACTTGGAAGACGACTGTGATTCAAGAAGCATTGTTCCTATGCAGCCTGGTACTGGGTTACAGTTTCGCTCCTTAGCTGGTCCTCTTGTCATCTTGGATTCAGATGACGAAGAAAATGTAAACAATTGGGTTTCAAATCAACAGAGAGAGGTTATTCCTAACCAGCTTGGTAAAAGCCTTGTTATGATGGATTTTGAGGTTTGTACCTTACTAAATTCAGAATGCTATTTTATTTGGTTATATCTTATAAGGCCAGAAATAAAATTAAAATTAATGTGCATTCATTCTTGTTATCTCTAAGAATTTTTTGTAAATCAAAGTGTGGTAAATACTGTGTATGAGACTTATTGTGGGAGTCTGACTTTAGGTGCTGTTTTAAAAGGGTTCTGTTGGATTTGATAGTGATGTATATATCGGACGTCATAATAGAATCATACTGCATTGATAAGGGGTTCATAGTGCAATTTAGTGGTAATAGTTTGATTGCTGTAGAGCTATGCCATAATTGTTTATTCTCCATCATCGGTTAGGCAGTTAATACAACTAAATCTTTGTTGAACTTTGGGTGGTTAGTTTCGTGGAGGATGTCTTTCTGCTGGGTTCTTTTGAATTTAGACTTGCCGTGTCTCACTACTTCCTTTTCAAAATTCAATTTCTTTCCTTTGCCTTTGAAACTGAGTAAATGATTAGTTTATCAGCTGTTTCAGAATATGAGCTTAATGGCCTTTAAAATATTTTCATGATTTTTGGCTCTCATATGAGACATGATGTACTCTTGAATTAGTCTTCTGTTCAGATCCAACCCTCAAGACAAAGAGATTTAAGCCTGGATGGTGAATTGGAAGTTTTTGAGAAGGATAAAGGTGTTTACGTTGGTGCTGCTGATGATGATGATGAGGAGGAGGACAATGAGACGTCCAATGCCAATAACGATGGACTTGAGGAGTTTTGGGATATCATTAAACATGAAATTACAGAAGAAAAGGTACTACCTCCTCTTATCTGCCAACTACTTTAGCTTGACTCTTGATTTATTCACTAATGAATGTGTGGCATATTTATGCGCACATTGGCTGTATAATCATCAAGTCACATCCATTCATCTCCAATTATACTGACACAGGTGCATATTGAGTTGTTGTATACTGTGCTCCTCTTAAAACATCTAATTCTGAGCGATATAAGGAAGTAGGACTTGAATCTTTTCTGCTTCTTTGTTTCCTTTCATGGTCTTTGGTATAAGTATGAGGGAATGTAAAAGAAAGACAAGAAAACCCTTCAATGTTAGCTCTTGTCAATCATATAATTCATGTGTTCTACTGTAATGGAAACAAATTTGTATCAACAATTAGCATAAGAATTGCCCTTAAAATTTAAAAATAATTGAATAAGATGAACGGCCTGGAATGATGATTCTTGTTATATTTTGGTATGAAAAATATTTTGGAAATGTCCAACGCCTAAGTATATTGGCTTCTGGTTAGGGGATATGATTTTGGTACTCTACAAAGAATGGTTTACTTTTTAGACAGTATCTATGTTGGCATGCATGCAGTTTATATCGTAAATAAAGTCTTGCACCGAATTTCTGTGGATGTCCTAGCTTTTTATCTGTTCATCATTTGGCACCGCGACCTGTCATCCATTCTTGTGATACTTATCAAGTCCATGACTTTTTAATTCTCTTTTGTCACTTACTATGTGTGGCAGAAAAATGCTGTAGATCCTTCATCTGCGGAACCTGCAGCTGAGTGTGATCATTCTTTCATTCTGAAAGATGACATTGGCTATGTATGCCGTGTCTGTGGCATCATCAGAAAGAGCATTGATACTATTATTGAGTATCAGTTTACTAAGGTATGTTTCTAACTATTCAGAGCAATGTATGTTTCTGTGTTGTCATGTATTCAAGATCGATGATGCAACTTTTAGAAATGTGGTAGTCTGATAATATCATCATCTATTTATAATGGATAGCAAAAATAACAACATTATCTTAGGTCAGGAACAGTGGCTATTTCAACTTTATGTGTATAGAAAATGGCAAGTTAGAGCTTTCTGATACTTGATTAGAAATTACAAATCGTAGAGATTCTGGAACTACTTGTCTGGTTACAATAGTGAAGTCTTTTGATAGAGCTCCAATTCATGTGATACTGGCTTTAAACTGCTCATATTTTAGCTGTCTTTCCGTTTTAGCCTTCAAGCTGGATCTGGCATTTAGCATTCATACACAAGGACAGAAAATTAAGCTGAATTATAATAAACTATACCGAGTATTGGTGCTGAGAAATTAACCTCAATTCAAACTCAAGTCAGTCTCACGTCATTGTGGCAGAATTTGCGCTTCATGCACCAGTTAATCCTTATCATTTTGGTGCAGGCTAGGAACACGAGAACATACCCGTATGAAGGTCGTTCAAGCAGGGACCCTGACCATGCAGACTATATTCCTGGGGAATATGATGCACCTGCTCATGATTTTGAAGTGGCTGACATCTCTGCTCATCCTCGGCATCGGAAACAAATGAAACCTCACCAAATTGAGGGTTTCAATTTTCTGCTTAGGAACCTGGTGACAGATAACCCAGGGGGTTGTATAATGGCTCATGCCCCTGGGTCTGGTAAAACCTTTATGATTATCAGCTTTCTACAGAGTTTCATGGCTAAGTATCCAACTGCAAGACCATTGGTTATTCTGCCCAGAGGTATTTTGGCCATATGGAAGAAGGAATTTCTAAGATGGCAAGTAGAAGACACCCCTCTATATGATTTCTATTCTGTCAAAGCAGATAGCAGAGCTCAGCAGCTAGAAGTTTTGAAAAAGTGGAGAGATGAGAGAAGCATTCTCTTTTTGGGATACAAGCAGTTTTCTGCAATTGTATGCGACACTGCCAACATTGCATTAGAATGCCAAAATTTCCTTTTGGAAGTACCTTCTATTCTTATTTTAGATGAGGGTCACACGCCAAGAAATCAGGATACTGATATACTGACCTCCCTCGAGAAGATAAAGACAGTCAGAAAAGTTGTACTCTCTGGCACTCTTTACCAAAACCATGTGAAAGAGGTTTTCAACATCTTGAACCTTGTGCGGCCTAAATTTCTGCGCCTTGAGTCTTCAAAGGAAATTAAAAGGCGTATCATGAGCAAAGTTTCAATGTACAACAGAAGGGACATCACGAAAAAGGGCTCCGAAAATGAATTTTATGAAGTGGTGGAGCACACTTTGGTGAAAGACAAAGATTTCAAAAGGAAAGTGATGGTGATACAAGATTTGAGGGAGATGACTGGAAAGGTTCTTCACTATTATAAAGGGGACTTCCTGGATGAACTTCCTGGGCTTGTTGATTTCACTGTTCTCCTGAGGCTCAGCCCCAGACAGCAGCACGGAGTGACTGATCTCAGGAAGCTGAATAGAAAGTTTAAGATTACTTCTGAGGGTAGTGCACTCTATGTTCATCCACTGCTGAGGTCCCTTTCCAAAAATGCCGTGGCTAAGGATAGGGTTGATGTGGGGAAAATTGATGCAATCTTGGAGAACATGGATGAGAGGGAAGGAGTGAAAGCCAAGTTCTTTTTAAACCTTCTCCAGCTCTGTGAATCAACTGGGGAAAAGATGCTGGTTTTTAGCCAGTATCTTCTGCCTCTCAAGTTCTTGGAGAGATTGTCAATGAAGGTGAAGGGTTATCGTCTTGGGATAGAAATGTTCATGATTACTGGTGATCATGATAATGATGAGCGAGAAATTTCCATGGAGCGCTTCAACACCTCCCCAGATGCTCGTGTATTCTTTGGCTCCATTAGAGCCTGTGGGGAAGGGATCTCTCTCGTCGGTGCTTCACGCATTCTTATACTAGACATTCACTTGAACCCTTCTGTCACCCGCCAAGCAATTGGCCGTGCATTCAGGCCTGGCCAAGTGCGGAAGGTGTTTGTCTACAGGTTGGTTGCAGGTGCTTCCCCTGAAGAAGAAGACCATTCAACCTGCTTCAAGAAGGAGTGCATTGCCAAAATGTGGTTCGAATGGAACGAGCTCAACGGCTACCATGACTTTGAAATGGAGACCGTTAATGTGAATGACTGTGGTGATGATTTCTTGGAAACCCCTAGTTTGAGGGAAGACGTGCTGTGTGTTTACCAGAGGTTAGCATCTTATTACAAAACAGTAGTTTAATTCTAGTACACAGTATTCAGTTTACCTTCCTTTGTCTTTTCCAGGTGATTCCTTGCATTTTGCTGGATGGATGGTTAAACTCTGCTTTGATGTTTCCAAGGGAAAGCTGTAAATGTAATAATGGCCATCAACATGCATGCTAGAGGAACTTAAAAATGTTGCACAACTTCTTAGATACTCCTTTCGAGTTTGAATAATGGATGTAACTAAACTTCATTCAGTATTTGAAGCTTATTTCGGTTACCCGCAGAACTAAGATGTTTCTTTGCATTTGAATAATGGATGTAATGTAACTAAACTTCATTTGGTATTTTGAAACTTATTTTGGCTAGCCGTGGAACAAAATCGGTGGTGTCTAGTGTTACATTTTACAAACTTAGTGGATTTTCTATGTACTATGGTATCCTCTCACCAAATCATTTTTAACATTACAAAGGGATGAAACAGACACTAAAACAGACTTCAGACTACAAAATCATGCAATAAACGGGAGGTGGCGCCAAGCCGGTGATGAGCGTTTCCCGAGTCCATGTAGTCGAATTCTTCTTCCGAGGGTTGCGTGGTCGCGTTATACATACCATCCCCTCTCATCGGCATATAACCGTGATCACCTTCAACAGCCATCGGCACACTGCCTCCATCGCAGTGGTGCAGCCCTAACGTCAGGGAAACGCCACCGCTGCCATGGTCAAAGGTTTTCAGTTCTGGCATCTGGTAAGTACCCGATGTCAGAACTGGACCCTCTAATAAGGCACTGTAGCTACTTTTGGATTGATCCAACCAGCCTTCTGCACTTGAATCGAATAACTGTCCCGTGTTATGGCAATCGGTTGAAATGGTGCTTTGCACTAAATCTTCTCCCGCGTCTTCAGTCTTCTCAGCAGCATTCGAGTGAGAAGTGGATTCCATTTCGGCTTCAGCTGTCTCTTCTTTGTACATTTCCTCAACCATAGGCTTCCAGAGACGCACTCGAGCATTTATAAACCAGTTTGAAACCTGCATTATAAGTACATTGTGTTAGCTGAGTCCTATACAACTAAGAACCATGAAAACAAAGGTTTTGGACAAGAGATGAAGAATCATCAAACAATCCACCATTTCACCCAATAATACAAAGTTTGTTGCAAAGATTCATTATTCTTGTATAATCGCATAGTTATCGCATAAACTACTATTCAAACACATAAAATGGTACTAGAACTCTTTACCTGACTTCTTGTCAAGCCTGTCTGTCTTGCTAGCATGATCTTGTCTGAATCTTTAGGGTATCTGTGGAACAAATTTTACATACATCAAAGATAAACTCAATGTAAGAAAATGCATAGAACTTTAAAAGAGTATATCATAGGAAATTTACGGATGAAGAAAATGCTCGAACAGCCAAGCGCGTAGAACAGTAACAGAAGTTTCCGGAAGCCCGCGCTGAGGTCTCCATCCATGCTGCTGCATTATACCAAGCTGGTGGAAATTCTTGTGCTGCTTTAACTGCTGGTCCACAAACCTGAGCCGAGAGATTCCAACTCCCTTACCGCTACCAGAAGCATCCTGTTCACCTAGGATTTTCCTAGTTTCTTGAACCTGGTCACTGATTGAATCTCGCAAACAACGAAAGTGGCGTGAAATTGTCTGGAGGGCTAGCGCAGTGTATGGCCTCGCAGCCCCGTATCCTGCTACAACCTCAAATGATGATACTACAATCTGCATCTGATGATAATATTGTTTGTATCTCTTATCAACCTGGGACACCACAAAGAGAGTATTTTTAAAACATGTGTCATTCTGAACTAAGATCTTAGAGTGTCACTGACTCAGCTCAGAAACAACATTAAACATATTTTTCTTCAAAAGACTAACTTTTCAGACATGATGAGATTAACTCTGCTAATTGCATAATGAAATGCGAAAAGTCAAAAATTGCACTCACCTCATCTAGCATTGTTAAAAGCTTTGAGACTTTACTATGCAAATCCTGCTTCTCCGAAGCAGAAAGCAGATTTGGGGAGCTATTCGATTCTTGAGGATTCAAAGATGATCCGCTTTCAGGGCGATCCGAATCCTCACTTTTTGATCCTGGATCAATTTCGGTGGAATCTTTGACTGTCGCATTCCGAGGATTCTTCTCCCTGAGGGCATTTCTAACGTTAACAACTTCATCCAGAAGATTCTGAGCTGCCTTCAGATACTTTGAATTCGAAACAGCTCTTGCAGTGGTGCTAGGCATTTCACTTGGGGTAAGAACATCATCGGTCCTAACATCATGGGGTGGTACAACATTGTTGTACACAAACTGTCCTAACGGTTTACTCTGGCTACCATCAAGATTATAAGATGGCATTGGAAAACCAGATGGGAGATTCGTGCTCAGGCTTAAGGATAATCCCTCCTGACTCTGCTGCATACTTTGAGACAACATTAGCATGCTGTGATCAGATTGGTCTGAACTATGATGATTGTCCGATGACGAGTAATTCATATATGTCATCAAATTGCTAGGAAGCACAGATGCATCGGAATAAGCAGACAAATGTCCCTCACTATCTTCCGACCTAGGAAAATACGAAGCCATCTTTTCTATATCCAATCAAATCAAGAATTTTTCCCTTCTGAAGACACAAAAACATGAAAACAGATGCTTAGTTTTTATCGAACTAAACAGAACAAGAAACCCAAACCAAACACCCAATATATTTCACTAAACACTGAAAATTGACCCCTTTAACTGCGAAATTAAACAGGCTAAGACAATTATACCATGAGAAAATCAAACAAGAAATTCAGACAATGTTCATATGAGCATGAAAGCAAATTCCTGGTCCAAAAATTAATCTAGGATGAAATCATACACACATAATCAGCCACTCACCAAAGTGAGAACTGAGCATCCCAAGAAACCAATGGGCACATATCAAGACAAAAGGAATAACTAACTGCTAACCTATGACTTTTAGCACAGATGATTGGTAGTTTCCTTCTCGAAGAACATAAACAAGTTCATAAATCCTCAGCAGCTCAGAAAGCAGTGAAGCTAATCAAAGTCAATCCCAAGAAAAAAACAAGAATTGCTGTACTTTTTTAAGGATAAAAACCTGGAAATCAGCAAGAAGTGTGTCTGCTGAGGGGAACAATTCAGAAAAGCAATCCAGAAAAGCAAACGTGGCGATCCCGAGAGGACGAGATAATATTTTTCAACATTTCCACCTTAGTTTACACACTCAGGTTCTCTTCTTCCGACACAAAACCTTGGCGAAAGGGAGAGAGAGAAAACGACTGAGGAACAATAACTCCAAAATTTCAGAATAATTAAATAAAATATGCATACATCACACTACACACTTCCTGTAATAAAGTGTTTTTTATACACGGTTGCCTTGCCCTTAACCACAACTAAAGTTAATTAATAATTATTATTATGATTAGACTTTTGTGTCCCGCTTATTATCAATGATCAAGAAATCTGAAATTATAATAGTTTAACTACCCGCGCCAATTTAAGTGTGTTGAGTCTCATTTAGTGGTAATTTCATCTCTACAATTGAGAAATAATGTATTTAAAATACACTTATGATAAAATTGTGAACAAAAGAAAAGAGAAAAATTAAACAGAAATTTCTCAATCTGTGAATTGTGATAATAGTTCGGTAACTCTTTAACAAAGATGAGATGTTTGACAGTTTTCTAAAGATAGTGTGTTTGTATGCATGATAAATTAGTATAGTTGTGGGTGTTTGTATCTTGTTGTACTGTTATGCGTTTTTCAATAATTTATCAATTTAATTATAAATTATCTTACTTTAAATTTCATTATGTAAAACCATCTACAGTACTAAACTTTGATCCTCATAACATATTTACCATGTGACACTTTAAAATATAAACCAACTTAAAAAACCTTTATTTACAATTTAAGTATCAACAGTTAGTAAACTTTAATAATTACTACTTTTCTTACTCACATCATCAGAAAATCAATCCCCCACGTGGGATAAGGGTTATAAAAAAAGTGCAGTTAAAATGTCAAAACAACAGTTTCCTTGGAAGTACTGCGTCCAAATACACGCAAGAAAGCTTTTTTATCCTTTCCTTCTTTTATCGTTTAATCAATTGGATTATTATTAGTGGGATTTGTTTGTTTTCTTTGTTTGTGTGTTTCCTGGCTGTTGATGATCGATGATGTTTGGTTTAGGAATGCAATTCTCTAACCACCAGTTGGTGGACCTAATTAAACCAAAACTTTCCTATTTGTTTTTTATATATTTTCAAACTTTCCTATTTTTGCCTGTTTGAGTACTTTGCATTTCACGGTTCACCTTCATCTACATTGAAGGTCGAAAAAATTGATGTTACATGCTGCTGCGATATTGCAATGTCAATCATAAAACTAGCAATTTTGTCCTTTTAATCCCTATAGTCACTAAAGAGACCATCCTTGACATTTAAAATGAATTATAATATAAATCATACACAAAACATAATTGAATGTACTTTGTTTAAATCATAAATCATGTATTTGTTTAACGCAAATACTTAAACCCGTATTTTGATCTCTTAGAATAAAATTTATATTCATTGTTAAATATTAAAATACACATTTAGTGAAATAAGAGGTATAACAGCATAAAAAGTGAAATAATAATAACATTTCAAATATTATTTTTTTGGACACGTAAAATTATAAATAATTAAGCACCCAACAGCATTTGCAACTTGCAGTGCACAAGCCCCTTTTGTTTCTTTGCTTTGTGTATATTTGTTTTGTGTGGAAGCAATGGCACCAACAGCATAGAATTCTTGCTTTTGCATTATTTTGATGGTAAAGCTATGTTCACTGATGTCGGTAGGATATTGGGATATTGGGATATTGGGGAATTTGGATCAAAGATATGGATATGGAGTATGGTATGGACAATTGTCAATAGTAATGCGTAACGAAGGACTCCATCATCTTCATCTGGTGGTGGGAGTACACTTAAAATTAAGGTTTTGAGAAAGTGCTTTCATGTGGAACACATCGGCAGGTTTGAGTTGACTAACTTAATATTCTCAATGTGGACAAACGTCCAAAGCTGAGGAGGTTACGAAATGAATATTCTCCCTGAAAAGTCCTACCAACACGTAGAAACGCAGTGTACTGACTCTAATTTCATTGTGCAAGGTAAACATGCACATTGAAACAAAGCATACAAAATCCTGAAATGCATGCACAGTGCTGCACTGCAAAATCCTCATAAAGAAAATGAGAAATATCATAACAGCAGCAACTTTTTATCTCAAGTAATCATATCATGTACGCTGAAATTTTTGTTATCAGTTCAGCATGATTTAACAAGACACAGTTGCAAATAAGCTTACTGAATTCTTCAAAAACAAGATCTGCATTCACAGTGAACTTTTCAGGCTGAGTGTCTGGTAGATGAACTGTTGTACAGTAGGGGGGGCTATCAAAAACAAAAGTGAAGGTCATTTACCAAAATGTTCAAATGTGCATGCATGTCTGAGATTGAGTACTATTTTGTAAATTTGAACTAATCTAAGTATCTCAGAAAGTTTTGGTTTACAAGGAAAGCAAGAGCCTTTTGATGTCTAAAGGCCATACCTTGAAAAGTCGTCCCATCTGCAACAACATACAAACAATAAAACATTACCACAATGTGAAAGATATATTGCAAGAGAATATAATATTGAAAGGTTTCTAAAATGCTAGAACTTTATCATGATTTTATGCTCAAGGGATCATGTACATCATATGGACAATAATATGGATATTCAGAGCAGAAAGGATGGAAGTCAAAACAGCAAGAATCTAGGGTTTCAAGATTGGGTATGATTATTAATATCCATGCCCATCCAGCTGGATATCCATTTCATCTGGGTATCCGTGGATATCCATGCCCATGTTATACCCACATTCCCCATCCGACTTATTAATCCATATTTATAAAAAAATTAACCTAAGATCTATTAATTATCATAAAAGTTTAAATAAAAGCACTAATAATTCAAATATATTATATTAATAGAACAAAATAATTTATAATATGCTAATCATTAACTTATAAAATTCTTTTATGTTTCAAAATAGACCAAACATGCTAAAATTAATAATATTATTAATATAAATACAAATAATACTATTAATATTATATATAACGGATATTTTACAAGTATTATACGGGTGGGTATGGGGCGGGTATGGGGCGGGTGGGGCGGGCGGGTATGGGGCGGGTATAAAATCAATATCCATACCCACCCATTTGCCCATGGCGGGTTTGAATTCAACATCCATACCCATGGCGGGATACAGTCTCCGAAGCAACAGTCATATCCTGAAATCAATAAATTTCAGAAATCACATTCCTTGTGTACAAAAATTACGTCTAGTCAGGGATTTAGGGTATCTGTCAATAGTGCCACCGTTTGTCGTACAAAAAAAGGCACATGCCTGAAACACGTTGCAAGATTGCAAGAGAGCATTCGAGTAATTAATCATGCAGACAAACATTAAATTATATTATAATAAATTTCCTCTTCTAAGAATTAGCCAAAAGTAATTTCAGTGGCTATTGAAAATCAAAAAGAAAATCTTCTATTGAATCAGCTAAACGTGTTGAAGATGGAAGAAAGCTGGAAAGTTCAACATCAAACCATAGGTCCAAAGTTGTTAATATGACCACAACTACTTTTAGATGACTTTAGATAAGCAACAGAATACATACCGGTTGATGTTCCAATGGGAACTCTGTGCGAAAACCAAGTGTAATTTCTATTGAGGGTATCATAAATAACCATTTAACATCGGATACATAAACCTGCCCCAGAATCTCATCTGATGTATGAATGATTTTCACTCTGGGGAAACATTGGAGGGACGACACTGATTTATGATGGAAAAACTTCTTGTAATGGTAGCTTGGTTTCCAACCGCCGAAGCAAATATTGATACTACGGAAAAGATGTGAAGGAAAGTTCCTGAATCATCCACACATTTTATCAATATGAATAAATATTTAAGGCAATAAAACTAATCATCATTGAACAAAAATAAATTACAGACTCAACTTACTATCGGGTACAAATTCGCTGAGACGTGTAATGTCATTAGAGGTTCTAAAGTGTTAGGAAATGCTTGCTGCTTGAACAGAGTAAGTCAAAATAAGGGCAGGATATATCAAGCTACAACAAGGAGATGATCGAAGATAATTATCACTTAATCATATCAATTTTATAAGCTATATAGGTGATGGTGTAAAAAAGTTTAAGTATTCTGCATACCTTTATAGATTTCATTGACAAGTGACCTAGATTAGCAAACATAGCCCCTGATCCTGAAAATCTCATCTAGTTACACTCTTTGGCATCACATACTTCTAATAAAATACGGAAATAAAATTCCCAAAAGCACAAAAAATCAACTAACAAAAGGGAAAAAGAAAAGCTGAAACTTCAACACATATGGAAAAAATCAAACAAATTTTCACATACTTGGTTATGGAGTTGCAGGGACTGCCAAACTGAACTTCTCTTTCTTGGCCCTACCACTGTTTCTCTTCTTACTCTGCCTTGGCATACCTTCGGCAACCGCATAATCCCTCTCTTCGGAAAACCAACCATTTTAGCACACCTACACATTTCGTGGACCGGATTCTCATAACTGAAAGTTACAGCAAACAAACCTTATTACATAACCATTCAGTCCATGAGGGTGCTCTACATAGTGGAGAAACAAGGATCAAGCCTAGAACACGCTCTCTATGCTTCATCTGTAAATATTAAGATGTCATTCAATCGAACTTCATTCATTAGAAGGACCATTAAAAGGTTTATCAGGAGAATACGCACAGCAAACAGATATATATATATTCAAAACAATATAAAGGAAAATTAACAATTCTCCCCCATAAAAGCATCATAGTAGACAATATTTATAGTAGATTTATCTTTATAATCATATATATTGTGATTTGAAAATTTTTTGGTGGGGGCTAATTTATAGTTTTATAATTTCCGGTGGGTGCTAATTTGTGTTAAATATTTTTTTTGGGGTTAATTTAGATTTTAAAAAAATTAACACTACAGAGCAGAAATGTACACAGAATCATGCTAACAAAAATTTACACTACAGAGCAGTTTGTCCCTGTCTCTCGTAAGCCGAAGTAAAAATTGAAGAGGAATACAAGTCACCAGCGAAAACACTCTGTCATCAAATGCAGACACCAGTCAGCGAAACCAATGACCAAATCACAGTACTGAAAACAGGGATGCCAAGAATTTCATCGAAGGAAAAAAATGAAGTACCTTTTCTATGATCGAGTTGCAGTCAACGGAATTCTCTGCTTATCAACCTTGCCATACCCTCTCTTGTACACCAGCTCCTTGACACTCTTCAAATTAGGATACCTACCACATCAATGGAACACGGTTAGCAAGTTCAGGAACAATACACATCAGATTATTTGACACTAAACTATGAAGTGAAGTTAGATTACACACCCATAAGCAACATAGGGTTCCACTCGGTGAAGCATGTTCAAGGTTGCCTTGTTGACCTTCAGGAAAACCCCATTGAAGATCTGCAGCAAGAGTAAACAAAAGGTAAAATAGATTACAAAAAGGATGCTTTCACCAATTACAAGTACAAAGCCAAATTTAAAATACATAAAAATTTGATGCACAAAATACTAATGCTCAGTCGGGTAAAGGGGACCAAATATAACAAAATACTAAATCTAACGACTATCGAATTCACAGAGTATCAGCCATATTTCCAATAAAACAAATAAACATCTATACACAAGTAATATGTAATCAAATATACAAACTTGGAGAGAAACCCAATAATTGGGAAAAAACTTCAACACAACTGAAACATACCTAGCTATGGGGAATGTGGGTGCTTGCTTTATGCACTTGATCTGTATTTAAACCATGTTGAACAACAAATGATAATGGTTAAGAATAATTTCAGATTTTGTATAAATGTGGGACAAAATTCTCATATATTAGGAAACTAAAAATGCTAGATATACAAGATGAAGCAAATCAACGCTTTGTTCTCTTTTAATGGAACAACACCGAAATGTGCATGCTAGTTGCATTACTTTAATCCCAAAGAGTAGACCAATAAGATTCCAATCACAACTTACAACATCAGACAAATATAGAAATATTATACATTACACACAATAATAATTACAGGTATTACTCATTGTAGCTCCTGAAACCCGGTCACAACTGTATTAGCTACTTAGGACAACAAAGATTAACAGAGAACGGTTTGGATTCAGTTGCAGCAGTAGAAGCTGGAATCATTTTGAACAATTCTCCCAGGTTCCGCAAAAGTGATAAGATGCACAAGCATTCAAAGTTAGAAGAAACAGAAATTCAGAAGTAAACATAAACATCATACCTCAGAAATGAAATGCAGAAATCAAGTAAGTTAAGATGTGATTCCAGTCATACTTAACACACAACTTTAGCATACCTCAGAAATAAAAATGCAGAAATCTGGCATTACCTGGCTGAGGGTAGCTGATAGTCCAATTGTATTGGTATTTCCTGCAATCCAGAAAATCCATCATAGTGCCCCACTACTACCGCCATTAGACCAAGACTTTAACACTGCATTTAAAAAATAAAACAAAGCATGTAACTTTTCAGGAAAGAATCGACAAAAGACGTGAATCTCTTAATACAAAACTGACAAAATCAAATTGAAACAAAGCAAAGCAATGCATAACCTCCATGGAACCATGGTGATGGTTGTATGCATTTCATTTCCAATCCGATGCCCGAAGTCTTCATTATGCCCCTTTCATTTCCAATACAATGCCTGAAAATTGATTGTGCAAGCAGTATGTCCAAAATTTAATCTTCACAGTAACTAATGCCTACAGAGAAACAAAATCCTGATTAGCAGAATTTTCTATGATCCAAATCTGTTAAAACCTTATAAGATGCAAGCAAGGAATGTATCTACAACTTAGAAATCAAAAGAAGAAAACTAAAAAATTCTAATAATGTGCATGAAAGTATAGGGCAAAACCACTTCTTACAGCACATTGACACTGAATAAGTTGCATTACAGAAAGGGGGAAATGCAGGGAATCCACACCTTACTTTTTGAGTTTAGCAGTACCGCCTTCGAAGAAAAAATAGAGCAGCATGACTAAATCCCTCCGAAAAACCAATCAATTACTCCATTTTGATGTTCATCAACTTCAGGAATGTAAACCGAGCAATCACCTCTGTTTCAACTGAAAGGCAATACCAGTCAATACTTCATTTTTATGTTGATCAACTTCAGGAATGTAAACCGAGCACTCATGTCTGTACAACTGTTAGGAAAAATCTAACAAAACCAGTAAACCACAAATATAGCTCTGCCTCTTGAAATCCTCATCGCACAAATATTAACTAAATCATTTGGTTTCCAGTCATATTTGCAACATGAAAATAAGTCTGCTTGACAGTCGGAAGTGTTGGGATTGGCTGACTCCACTTGACAGTCGGCTGTATCGCAAAACCAGAATGCAGCAGAACCACGACAGAAGAATCTCCTTTGAATTACACTAATCAGATATATTTCAAGGTTTTTTCGTAAAAAGTATATTTATTTATTTTTCAAACCTGTTTCAGAGGCACAAATTTAATTTCTGAAGGGGGCAAAGCCTGCAAAATTAGAAATCAAATTCAAGTTAGTACCAAGACAGTTCAGAAACCAAAATCAACTTAATAGCAACCAAAAAACTGTTCAGAAATAAATCCAGCATGAAATAGAAAAAATATTCAAAGGAAGTAATGTTCAAAATAAGACATTTTTGGGGGGAAAATATATTAAAACTAATGATATACATAGTGCATTAAGCAAAACTAAGCACCTCATAAGTGAAAGGGCCATCTATGGTATTCAAGTCATGTGTACCAATTGCAACCAGTGTCCTTTTTCTAGAAGCAAAACAATAAAATTAGATGATCAAACCTGCAGAGCTTTCAATGGCTACAACACTCATAAAAGGCTTTTAGTTGGGGCCAAGGAAGGAATAGAAAATGTAGCTAACACAGGCTAGATAAAGTGTGAAGGAATAAACATATGAAAATACCTTCAGAAAAAGAAGAAAAAATAAGAATTACAAGTCTGTTTTGTTTTGTTTGTTATTAAAAGCAAATGTGGATTCTTAACATGCAATTATTGGTCGCTAAGATTATAAAGTACATATAGCAGGAACCGTTGCAGACAACTCCACTTCTGATACAAGTGTTAATAAAGCTAGTATATTTTAGATTGTTGCACACCACATACAAGCAATTCTCCAGAAAACAGGTGTGGTAATCATACTCGAAATTATAGAAACCCACACCTCTCCAATTAGTAATGTGCTTAAGACATCCATATAATGCAAAACAAAGCCACTTAATAAGCACAGCCAGGATCCATCACATATCTTTAAAATTCCTACGGTCAAAAGACTCAAACCATAGTATGAGAGAAAAATTCACCCAAGTCAGATTTACCTGCAGATATTATGGTGAAGCCGACCCTACGGATTCTTCACCAAAACAAACCCCACGACAAACCAACGTCAAAGTAAGGAAATCCAGATTAGACAGCCTGGCCCTAGAATTACATGAGACCGTCACAGTATGGGTTAGTTCAAGGAGAAACCAGCTTCCATTTCACTTCTGGGCATCCTGATCCCATCTGAAGAAAGCGATTTTTCCCAAGTTTCAGGATGGTCAAACTTACAAGCAGGCCAAACTTGCAAATGCCGTAACGGTTGTAAAATGAGCAGATTGATTGT
The DNA here is from genome assembly GCA_963678965.1 of Cruciata laevipes. Lineage (NCBI taxonomy): Eukaryota > Viridiplantae > Streptophyta > Magnoliopsida > Gentianales > Rubiaceae > Cruciata > Cruciata laevipes. Next base: position 1,555,610 of record OY787634.1, on the reverse strand, counting down.
TCCTGCATGCAATCATAATGATAGATTAAATACCCACCCCCTTCCTGAATAAGGACAATCATAGGCTAGGTGCATATCCTCATTCGTCACCAAACTAATATAGGCTAAAGAACTTACAGGTCTTAGAGGCAAGCCTTTGTCACTTAAAGCACAAGGTGTTGGTGGCTTGGAACTTTGAAGCTTTGGATGGTCATATCTGCAATTCAGTTTGTATTTGCAGTCTCCGGTTCTCAAGAAGTAACTACAGTTAGGTTGGCCAGGTCGTTGAGGAAATTCATCAGCTGGCATTTTTAGTTGATGGTGAGCATACAAGTTGGTCTCGATTGCTGCATTATTCATGGCAAATGCTGGAGGTGGAGGTAAACTATTTTCTTACGTTGGGTAGCTCGCAGTCTCAATCCCATAGAAATTAAACACATGAGAAAAACCCAAACTTCAGCAAGTGAACCAGATGACATTCAAGATCTAACTCATGCATATCAACTCATAAACTAAAACTTATTAAATGAGAAATGGGGAACCAAACAAAACAGTTGGTGAACTAATGATTAAAAAAATCAGCCAACAAAATCAAAGGATGAATATGATTAAGATATCTAATCTAAATTTGGATTATATCCCCTAATCATAAGGCATCTTGTAATTATATTTTATAATGATAATGTCCAACTCCAGATCAGTTCTTCTGAAACAGATGGCCATTCTAATCTAGCTGTGAATAAATGACATAGCTGTCACTATGATGTTGCCTATTGGTATAACATATCATATTTGTTTCCACAAAGTAACAAATGAAACTTAATATGAAGTTCACTTTCATTTCTGGATTAGGATTCATGTACAACACTACAACTTCAATTTATATGGTACAGTGGTAATAATGCCAAACATGCATGAAAGAATTAGAGGCAGAAAGATGTGGATGTTCCTACCAAGACATTAGCAGAAAAATATAGATTCAACATCCTTCAAAGTGAAGAAAAGCCAAAAAACAACTGACACGTGAACTAATGCTCAACCAAGTATTGTACCATAACTATGCAGACATAGACAATGAATTTGAACTGTGTGAATGTGAGCCAAAAACTAACCTGGTATCCATTCCAATCAGGAGTTGATGGCATAGCCGGGCTTTGAGGAAGTATCACTGGAGAAGACGCCAATGGGATATCAGCTGACTGGCCAGCACCATTCATGGATCCAATATTTGCATAGTCAGATGGCATGTCATTTCCTGTAGTAGGGACATTTTCTTTCCCCCTGTTTAGGAAGCAATAAACATCAACATGCAATATTGTAAATGAGCTAACATAGCATAACATATATATAAATGGCATAAATCTCAGTACCAGTCGAATAGGCAATCCCAGGAAGTTGAACTCAACAATAGGTGACACTACACTTCTCTCCCTACCATGGCTGAACTTGCATGAGTTGCCATATTTGCAGCCCGCTGATGTCAGGTAATACTGCAACAACAGTTCAAAGCATATATCATTACAAGAAATAGTTATTCAAACAGAAATAAAGTACAAGTATGCTAAAAATACAAATTTTCTATGATACAGAAGGAATCATTCAAGAGAATAAGCAAAATAATTGATGAGACCAGTACAGAATATCAAGAATACAAGTTAGAAGGAAAAGAAAAAAGGTATACATAAGAAAGATGAACTTGATGTATCTGGCTTCATCAAATGTTATGCCTCATAGAACAGCACAAACAATATATGGGCGAATTTGAGATGTCTGCAAGGACAAAGAAGAACACTGTTACAGAAATTTCAAACATGGGAAGTGTAATGAAGGATTGTGCCACTTGGAGGACAAGAGAATATCAAGATACAAAGTTTGACATGCATCTTGAGCCAATTACTTGTCTGTATATTGCTTAGCATTGTGAATCAGTCTCATCTTAAAAATGGAAATCTTACTGAAGCCTTATAGATTTAATCCTTGATTAAGTTCTATCTCGAGCCAATAATCAAACACCTTACAAGCATGTCGAACAAAGTTCAGATTAAAGAATTAATCACAGAAAGTTCCACGTTTGCTTAAAACCAGTGTAACTTCAATTCCTTGGCTCAAATATGCAATAGAAACCAGAATCATCCTTCCCTTAAAGACCATTGAAATGCATGCAAAAGAAAATCAAAACTGAGCTCAATATGAAAATCCAGAACTAAACTAAAACCGAGCTAACCTGAAATGAAGTTAACTTTGTCATATCATCGAACACCTTGTATACATGAACATAAAAACAAATCGTAATTAGAAAATCTGAAAGGAAACCAACGGAGGCTAATCATGTCAACATAAACAAAGGGTTAGATGAAAAAGCGGCAGAGATGAGAATATGTACCTGAGGTGCTGAGAAACGTGGATTACTAAAATCAATCTGTCAGTCCATATAGGGATCTATTGCTTCGTAGAGATATAGAGACGCCACCATCACTATTCAACATTACTAAATTACAATCCAATTTCTTAGCACAGTCACCTGTGAGTGTTAAGTCTGATGGTGATCCAAGTCCATATATATTCTCAGTATTACACCACATGAAACACGTTAAGGACGCAATAACTAAACAAGTTGAGATAACTTTGTCAATCTCATGATTTAATTGCAACAAAAAATGACCACTACTTTTTCTCCAGACACAGTATTGATTTTAGAATTGCACAAAAGTACCTGATCATTCCACACATTGTCAAGTCGGTATAAGTTTTAATGAATGGCTAAGATACAAACTTTAGCAATGAATTGCATGCTATAAGTACACCATCAGCACTTAAAAAGCAGCAACTAATTAGATACAAATTTGAATTCCTAGAATGCTAAAAACTTTCTAGAACAAACAATACAACAGAATGAAGCATAAACACACAGTCACATATACACCACAGTAAATTCGAATGTAATAAATATATACTGAGAGTGAGAGAAATGCCTGCATATGAAGATTAGAGCAGAACACATGTACGCTATGTCTTTATACGGCGCATTCATATGGCGCATTCAACACATAAAAATGAACAACACTCACAACAACAAGAAGAATGAGAGCAGTAAACTATGACAGTTTGTATCTTAGCCAACATGGGCGCAGAACGGTGGCACATATACATGAACACAACTAAAAATGGATATACTACAATGACAGGCCCTTTGAACGATTTTATCGTCGCAAACCAAACCACCAGTAGTTGTAGCAAGTAGCAACGATCCTCACAGATTCTCAAATTAGAGAACAAGTTAACGGTATTATAAATCTTCCTTTTCAGGCCATGGCAAAAAATATTAGAGAGAGATCAAACCAAGCGCAAGATGTGGCTGGAAAAAAAATACAGTACCACATGATTAAGTTAGCACAACTTACTCTTCTTTCAGTCGCGCCCTAGAAACACGTTACAGCCAATAGCTTTTATTCCCTCCAGGTCTCTTACCAGGATCTTCTAACACCTTAGAAAGGGGGAAAAAATCACAAAAGGAATTATGTTTAGCACTTTGTACGGAACTCGGAATGTGGCGTACTCAGTTCCTTATGGTGGGAGTGCAGTGGCTTCAGATATACTCAGGGAGGGCCAGATTGCAGACAAAAAAAACTAGGAAAATATGTTACTAATGTTGACTTAAATTTCAGGTTCTAGATGAGGTATTTTTGAAGCAAATAAATTATATGCTCAAGGTTCGGGTAGGGGTATACCACATCAAATGAATTTCAGCTTCATGTTTCTGCTGATGCCGGGTTTGCTACTCAGATTAAATTTACCATTCCGGGCTTGAAAGAGGAGAAAAGTGTGTGTAAATTTCTGTGAATCCTAAAGTGTCCGGGACAGTAGAGAACATGGAGACGATGTTGTAGAGGGAAATAAAAGGGCTCATGACTAGGGATGGCATTGGGCGAACTGGGCGTGGATAGTAGACTATCCATGCCCATCCCCATCTAAAATTTTACTATCCATCCCCGCCCATTTACCCATGACGGGTACAAATTTAATATCCATGCCCATCCAGCTGGATATCCATTTCATCTGGGTATCCGTGGATATCCATGCCCATGTTATACCCACATTCCCCATCCGACTTATTAATCCATATTTATAAAAAAATTAACCTAAGATCTATTAATTATCATAAAAGTTTAAATAAAAGCACTAATAATTCAAATATATTATATTAATAGAACAAAATAATTTATAATATGCTAATCATTAACTTATAAAATTCTTTTATGTTTCAAAATAGACCAAACATGCTAAAATTAATAATATTATTAATATAAATACAAATAATACTATTAATATTATATATAACGGATATTTTACAAGTATTATACGGGTGGGTATGGGGCGGGTATGGGGCGGGTGGGGCGGGCGGGTATGGGGCGGGTATAAAATCAATATCCATACCCACCCATTTGCCCATGGCGGGTTTGAATTCAACATCCATACCCATGGCGGGATACAGTCTCCGAAGCAACAGTCATATCCTGAAATCAATAAATTTCAGAAATCACATTCCTTGTGTACAAAAATTACGTCTAGTCAGGGATTTAGGGTATCTGTCAATAGTGCCACCGTTTGTCGTACAAAAAAAGGCACATGCCTGAAACACGTTGCAAGATTGCAAGAGAGCATTCGAGTAATTAATCATGCAGACAAACATTAAATTATATTATAATAAATTTCCTCTTCTAAGAATTAGCCAAAAGTAATTTCAGTGGCTATTGAAAATCAAAAAGAAAATCTTCTATTGAATCAGCTAAACGTGTTGAAGATGGAAGAAAGCTGGAAAGTTCAACATCAAACCATAGGTCCAAAGTTGTTAATATGACCACAACTACTTTTAGATGACTTTAGATAAGCAACAGAATACATACCGGTTGATGTTCCAATGGGAACTCTGTGCGAAAACCAAGTGTAATTTCTATTGAGGGTATCATAAATAACCATTTAACATCGGATACATAAACCTGCCCCAGAATCTCATCTGTATCACCCTGATGGCCAGAAGTTTATCCAGGTAAAATAATTACCTTAAAGTCATCAAATTCAGTTTCATAGGGAGTAAAGATTGATTTTTGAGGGGTTCTAGGATTATGAGTTAGTGTAACCTGTAAATTATCTGCTTTGATGATTCTTGTCCGTTTTTCGGTGATTTGGCTTTGTTTTATTGATTTTGTGTTATTTCTTATAGGTTCTGCCAACATTTGCAGCTTTGTTTTCTCATGGTCTTTCTTCAGAAATTAGTAATCTACCAGGCTTGCAGTAAGTTCTTGCTCAGCTCTATCTGTGCATTTTCCTCTATCTTGTTGAGAGCTAGGATTTCGTTGGATATTTGAGACGATGAAGCTTTTTATCTTCTCGTTCTGTAGGTCAACCGAGCCTTCTGTTGCATGGGCAACAATACATCGGGATGTACAAGCCTCTCCCATCTAATGCTTCTGTAAGTGTAATCTGCAAAATGACCTCTGTTTCTGGGATCCATCTTCTTGTTCCCTCGTAGAATGTGGATGAGCTTCTTGAGCATCTGAATGTAAAGTTCTCAATTTTACTGCTCTCATTCTTCTTGTTGTTGTGAGTGTTGTTCATTTTTATGTGTTGAATGCGCCATATGAATGCGCCGTATAAAGACATAGCGTACATGTGTTCTGCTCTAATCTTCATATGCAGGCATTTCTCTCACTCTCAGTATATATTTATTACATTCGAATTTACTGTGGTGTATGTGTGACTGTGTGTTTATGCTTCATTCTGTTGTATTGTTTGTTCTAGAAAGTTTTTAGCATTCTAGGAATTCAAATTTGTATCTTAGTTGCTGCTTTTTAAGTGTTGATGGTGTACTTATAGCATGCAATTCATTGCTAAAGTTTGTATCTTAGCCATTCATTAAAACTTATACCGACTTGACAATGTGTGGAATGATCAGGTACTTTTGTGCAATTCTAAAATCAATACTGTGTCTGGAGATAAAGTAGTGGTCATTTTTTGTTGCAATTAAATCATGAGATTGACAAAGTTATCTCAACTTGTTTAGTTATTGCGTCTTAACGTGTTTCATGTGGTGTAATACTGAGAATATATATGGACTTGGATCACCATCAGACTTAACACTCACAGGTGACTGTGCTAAGAAATTGGATTGTAATTTAGTAATGTTGAATAGTTAGAGTCTTAGAAAGCATTAAGTGACATTCATGTGTTCAATTTTCATATCAAAGAGAATTCAAAAAAGGAACTGCAGCATTCTGTCTCACTGAGTTGACTTTAAACCAGTGATGTCAATTAGTTTGAAAGATAACAATACAGCTACTTCATATAGATTAAACAGAAACAAAAAAGAGGAATGAATGTGAACTTAGACAATTAACAGGAGAAAGACAATTTTCATTTGCAGAGGAAAGCAAAATTTAAAGTGGTAATGTAAGAGGTATAAGCAAACTCACTTTACTATACCATGTAATTGGGTCACGTGAGTCCAGTTTTGCCCCAGATATTCTTCAGAGAATTGTTTGATTGTGACTGCTCTCTTCTTGTATAGGCCTAAAGGTTGTATCAGCTTCTCTATGGCTGTTGGATCAACATTGCCCGCACTCTGAGCATCTGGGCAGAGTGTAAAAAATGCATCTATGACTCTCCTAGCCTAGACATCGTAGTAGCAGTTAGCAAGGCATGCCGAATTTAACAATATGTGCATCATCAGTCAAAGGCCTAGAACCTAAGAAAAAACCAATAACACCTAGGAAGCTTATTCAAGAAAACCATAACTCATCCTCCCATAAAAGACCATTGAAATGCATGCAAAAGAAAATCCAAACTAAGCTCAATAAAATCTAGAACTAAACTGAAACTGAAACTGAACTAACCTGAAATGAAGTTAACTTTGGCATATCATCGAACACCTTGTATACAAGAACAGAAAAACAAATCTTAATTAGAAAATCTGAAAACTCATGCATCATTAGCTGCGTTGATGCCATTTCACGCAGCTAAGCATCTTCTACTGCTGCTCCATTTCTTGATTAGCCAGAAGTCCGCCCATGGAATGGCTGATGATGGTGACTTTCCGGCCACCGAAAAGATTATACACAGATTCCAGCTTCTCGGAAAGTCGGGTCAGGGTTTTCTCAAACCGGTTGCTATGTCGGAAATCGTAGCCGAAACCGAAGAGGGTTTCGCCTTCTTTATAGCCCCATTTTAAGCATCACCTCGATCATGTCGTGGAAGTAATAAACGCTGTGGGTGGGGGGATTTCGCTTCCGTCTCTGCGGACGGGTCAGATAGCCAGAATTGGTCGCGAGTGGTGTTCGTGAAGATCTGCAGAAACTTGATGTGCGTGCTGTGGGAATCACCGGCGAACCGGTCCCGTAATCTGTGAAGGAACCTTCTGAATTCTTCCTGGACGGCTTCTTGACCAGCGGCTACGACCTGGGTCTGAGTTGCCGGCAATCTCTTCGACGCCCACCATCCGGTTTCCGATCGTAATACGGTACCTTTGTCCGTATTCTGCTCTATGTTCCCGGTGAACAAAGGTATGGTTTTTCTTCTAATTCTAGATATGTTCATCTAATTGGTGCCAGTCTGCTGTCTATTTTTAGGGTATTCAAATGAGACCCTAACCATAATTTTTAGAGCAATTCAATAGATAGTAGATGAATTCAGTTTCAGTTTAGTTCTAGATTGTATATTTGAGCCGAAAAATTGAAGTTACTGATTTTTTTGTAAATGGAACTTTTTTATGCTCAGTGTTCATGCATGATACCTTGGGTGGTCAATGATCAGTTCACTCCTTTTGTAGGTCTTTTGTTACATCAGCCCTGCATGTTTTGGATCTCCTGAATTTTGCAGTGTTTTTTTACACCAAGTAGCCCTGCATGTTTTGGATATCATGATTTTTTTGTACTCTTCTATGCCAATTAATACACTCTGGAATTTTCCTGCCTACTGTTTGTTTGGCTAAACAAGAATATGGTTAAAAGATTTTTTTTCTTCTGTGAATGAACACCTGAATTTTTCTGCAATACTCAGTTTGGTGGAGACCTTTAAAATATTCTGTTTGATTATCTCTTACTCTTTTTCCTTTTGTTTAATTTTGTTTGATACCATTACCGTCTGGTTTTTAGACTGTTCTTTTCATAATCGCAGGGTTAAGGCACAATAAAAGGAGCTGTTGAAACACTGAAGAAAAAGAACAACGACACTGCTAATGGAACAAGAAGAACAGCCAAGAAAAGCTTATCTTTGAACCCTGTAAGTATTTGTTTATTAATATCTTGTTTGGTGTGAGAATATGATGAATTATGGGTTCTGAAATATTTGGGCAATTGGATTTGTATTCACTTTTTTTTTTATGTCTTGAAAAATAAAATGAAAATCAGGTTGCTAGACTGTTTGGTCATGATATATTTGAATCCTCAATGCTGCAAGTTCTGTTCTTGGGAGTTGATCAGGAGAAGCATCCTGGGAAGCTGCCCAGAACCTACACACTCACACACAGTGATGTCACCTCAAAGATCACTCTTGCAATCTCACAAACCATCAATAACTCCCAGGTATTTCACTCTTTTTTTAGTCTTGATATTCTTTTAGATAAATCCAAGTAATTAGAAACAGGGGAAACAAGGGAGCACTGAAAACCCTTTGTAATCATCTAGATTTGTTGATCAAAACATTTTCAATATTCTCCACACTGTTCAAAATGCATTAAGAAAAATTGATCGGAATAATAAGGTGTTAGTCTCAAGGGAACCGAGCTTCTATTGTCAAAAGTGTAATAGATGTTTTGATGTTGCAGTTGCAAGGGTGGTACAACAGATTTCAAAGAGATGAAGTGGTGGCAGAGTGGAAGACAGTGAAGGGGAAAATGTCTCTCCATGTTCACTGTCACATAAGTGGTGGCCATTTCTTACTAAACTTGGTTGCTAGCTCAGATATGATATCTTCTTCTTTAATACAAAGTTGTATACAGACTACCAATGACTCTTGAGTATTCCAATTGATTTACAGCTCCCAATCGATTTTTCCTAAAATGCGCATTGGGATCTATTGGAGTTGATGATATATGAGAATCATCTTTGTTGAATCTCTCGAGTATTTTATCCACATAGTGAGACTGGCTTAAGGTGATACCTTCAGCACTCCGAATGATCTTGATTCCTAGGATCACATCCGCCACTCCCATATCTTTCATGTCAAAACGAGAATTCAACATGTCTTTGGTAGATTTGACCATCTTTTCGTTACTCCCGACTATGAGTAAGTCATCTACATACAGACATAAAATTACATAACCATGTTCTGTTTCTTTCACGTAGATGCACTTATCACACTCGTTAATCTTGAAACCATGGCTAACATGGCGTTATCAAATTTCACGTGCCACTGTTTTGGCGCCTGTTTTAATCCGTATAATGATTTCACTAGCTTGCAAACTTTTCTTTCTTTACCAGGATCAGAAAAACCCTCAGGTTGTTCCATATAAATTTCTTCTTCTAAATCTCCGTTCAGAAAGGCAGTTTTCACATCCATTTGATAAATCTCTAACTTTCGCAGAGCCGCGATAGCTATGATCATCCTTATGGACGTTATTCTTGTTACAGGAGAGTAGGTGTCAAAATAATCAAGACCTTCTTTTTGTCTGTAACCTTTAACCACAAGTCTCGCTTTGTATTTGTCAATGGAGCCGTCTGCTCTCATCTTCTTTTTGAAAATCCACTTGTAGCTTAAAGTCTTACTACCAGGTGGTAAGTCAACTAGCTCCCAAGTGTGATTCTGCAGAATCGAATCGATTTCGCTTTTAATCGCTTTCTTCCACATTGGCCCATCAGGTGAGCTTACAACTTCCTTATAGGTTTGTGGATCTGTCTGAATCATGTATGTAACATAATCAGAACCAAACAACTTTTCTGTTCTATTCCGTTTGCTTCGTCTTAGCTCAGGTTCCTCTTGAACCTCATGCGATTCATCATTCTCCACACCATTATCCATAGATTCATATGTCCTCTTGGACGATTCTGCTTTATCCTTAGTTGGGAACACATCTTCGAAGAAAGTGGCATTTCTTGATTCCATGAATGTGTTCTTGTGGATCTCTGGGTGTAGAGATTCATGCACCAAGAAGCGATAAGCACTACTCTCATGTGCATATCCTAAGAAGATGCAATCGACCGTTTTAGGTCCTATCTTCAACTTTTTAGGTGGAGGGATCATTACATTTGCAAGACACCCCCACATTCGCAAGTATGCATAAGAAGGTTTCACACCTTTCCATAGCTCATAAGGCGTTTTATCCACCTTTTTCTTTGGTATCTTATTCTGGAGATAATTGGCCGTTAATATGGCCTCCCCCCACAGGTTCTGTGGCAACCCTGAACTTAGAAGCATCGCATTCATCATTTCTTTAAGTGTACGGTTCTTTCGTTCAGCCACTCCATTCGATTGAGGCGAGTAGGGGGCAGTGGTTTCGTGAATAATACCTTGTTCAGCACAATATTGCCCAAACGGTTCAACATATTCACCACCACGGTCGCTTCTGGTCATTTTGATCTTAGCATTAAGTTGATTCTCAACTTCTGTCTTGTAGAGAACAAATTTCTCTATTGCCTCATCTTTGCTTTTTAGCAAGTATACATAACAATATTTTGTACTATCATCCACGAAAGTGATGAAATACTTGTTATTTCCTCTTGTTGGGGCAAACTTAAGATCACAGACGTCGGTGTGAATTAGTTCCAACGGTTTTGTGTTTCGGCTTACTTGTTTAAATGCCACACGTTTCATTTTCGCCTCAACACAAGTCTTACACTTTTGACTTGGGTCAAATTTTACGTTGGGTATGTCGTTCATGTTAATTATTCTTCTAATCGAATCATAATTAACGTGTCCTAGTCTACCATGCCATAAATTGGAAGACTCAATCAAATAAGCGGAAGTAGAGGGTTTCATTGCATTAACTTTAGAGATTACAACCATGGTACTCATCTTAAACATACCATCTACCTCATACCCTTTCCCAACAAACATTCCGTCTTTAGACAGGATCAGCTTATTTGCCTCAATGACTACCCTGAAGCCATGCCTGCTCAGGGCGGAACCGGACACCAGGTTCCTCCGGACATCTGGAACATAGAGTACATTCTTCTAGGTTACTTCTTTTCCAGACGACATCCTCAGTATAACAGTACCACGTACCTTCACAGTGGAGACTGCAGAGTTGCCCATGTACAGTGGTTCACCATCCTCCTCGGGCGTGAAACTAGAGAATGCCTCCTTGACACAACATATGTGCTTGGTAGCACCTGTGTCCATCCACCACTCCTTGGTGTTGGAATCAACCAAGTTTAGTTCAGAGATAACCGCACAAAGGTCTATCTCATCCATGTTGCGAGATAACTCATCCACCATGTTTGCCTCATTCTTCTTGACTCTAGGTTTCCTGCAATCAGAAGACCCGTGTCCAACAATGTTGCAATTGAAACACTTGCCGGTAAATTTCTTCTTGGCAATTCCGCCTTTCGGGGCCATCTTGATCACCTTCTTGGCGCCACGATTCTTGTTCGCTTTGAGGCTGCCTCCACCCTCGATGAGGTTTGCTCTTGCCTCATATCCGGTTCCATTTGCCTTCTTGGTGAAGCCACGATTCTCCTCTTCCACTCGAAGCTTGTGAAAGAGGTCTCCTAAAGTCATCACTTTAGTTTTGTGTTTCAAGTAGTTCATGAAATCTCTCCAAGATGGTGGCAACTTCTCAATAACACAAGACTTTCAGAGTTTCGGCCATGGTGAGCTGCTCAGAAGTCATCTCGTTGATCATCAATTGCAGCTCTTGAGCTTGATCAACAACCGACTTATTGTCAACCATATTATACTTTAGGAACTTGCCAACAAGCCATTTCTTGGAACCTAGTTCCTGGCCTTTGTGCTCCTTTTCAAGAGTCTCCCAAAGCAATTTTCCCGGTTTCTTCTTGTGATATACGCTCCACAACGAATCATCAAGACAGTTCATAATGGTGTTGTGCGTGAGAAATTCACCAGAATTCCACTCGGCTAACTCCTTTGCCGCCTTGGCCTTGGCTGGTTCGTCAGCTTCTAGATCAACCACCTTTGGTGGATCCTCTGTGATGAAGCGGTCGGCCTTCATCGTAGTCAACACAAAAAGCATCTTCGTTTGCCACATGTTGAAATTCATCCCATTCTTGAATTTCACTGGCCTGTCCACTGGTGCAGACATCATTGGCATCATTGGAAAAACACTCGTGTTACTTCCACTTGCCATTGGAACAACATTCTTGTTGCTTTCGTTTGCATCTGGAACAACATTCATGTTGCTGCCACTCGCCATTGGTCTGAATGGAACGAAATAACCATAGACTAATTAGCAACTTAATTAGTTTGGCTGGCAATTAAGACCCGTAAAGTGTGCATTCTAATCATGCATTTAGAATCTGTATACAACTTTGGGCTTAAATAAAATATTATACAATTTGCAGGGACTAATATGCAAAAATGAAAATTACAATATGCATAAATAAATTCGAATGGAATCACGACGAACGTTTTCCTTGAAACAAATTAGGCCCCGTATGGGTCTTTATTCCCTAGGATAAGACCATCAAGGATGAAAGTCAACTCGTGACGATCATCCCGGAAGGCGCATAGCCCGAAGGCACTCTATCACATTAGTACAATGACCTGAATAGAACGACGGGAGAGTACAAAACCAAGAACAGAAAGAGCCAGACAGAAAATGACGGAGAGAGAGAGTTTGATTGCATAAGGCTATTTTGTTTCTGAATCGTTTCTAGGTTGGCTCTAAGACTGTACTTATAGGGAGGTGAGGGGGTCAGGTCTAAATGCAGACATGAATGCAATCAATCAAATTTGGGACGTTTTTTCCTTGATTGTTGCCCTGAAACTTACACCTTGATTGTTGCCCATAAATCAGACTACTTTATTGTCTGTTTTAATTCAGCCGTTAATTGCGTAATTAGAGCTGATTCACATTAATGGAAAATAAAACTGATCATCAAGTTTTGAACAGTTACAAAACGTTTGAGCCCAAACCTAAGGCCAAGCCCAAAATCTTTATTTTCCAACAACATCACCTTAATTGATTCTACAATATCTAAAACAATACTTTGAAATATTTAAAAGTGATTGAAGGCTTTCTGCTGAAATTCTGATTACTTGTAATAGAAGAATTATATAATCGTCAGAATTATGGTTGTGAGACCTAAGAATTCTGAGGTTAAAATTATAATTACTTGTAATTGAAAATTTGGAAAATCGTAAGATTGGTCGATAAAACCAGAGAAATTTGAGGTTCAGGAATCCCAGGACATATGGTCAAATCCAGAAATTCTGAATTCTGAGATTGGGATCCTAAAATATGGTAAAGTCTAGACTTTTGACCAGATTAACTGGAAAATTCTCAGACTATAAAGTCCAAAGACTTAAGGTCTAGGAACTTCAAGACACTAAGTTCCGAGGAACTAAATGTGTGGAGATAATCCCTTGGTAACCAAAGCAAACATATGCTGATTGGATTACTATGAAACTATGGACATAGCTCCATCAGACAACTTCTGTCAACGGACGTGATCACAATCGACTATTTAAGATCTAAGGACAACATAGCCGATCCCCTGACTAAAGGGCTAAATAGAGAGATAGTTGAAACATCATCGAGAGGGATGAGACTCAAGTCCACTAAATGGTGAGGTTACGTATGTGGAAAACCCTTCCTATGCAATTGGAGATCCCATGGTCTAGGTTCAAAGGGACAACTGAACTGCAAAGACCCACCGACGCTCACTGGAGGGGTTCTACTCCTCTTGTCTCATTCCTAAGATGTAGAAACAGTGATTAGGGTTGTAGGATAAGCATTTTAATGCTTTTAATGATTCACGGCCTCAAAGTATTGATTACTTGAGTGGAGACGATAAAGTTCAATGAACTGCTCCTAAGCAAAGAATCACCTATGTAATGAGAAGTGTGGGCCGCTTCAAAAGGGAATTGTTGGGACTCAATTCTCTAGGAAACTTACAGAACTAGGCAGTAATCCAGGGCCTCATAGAATGGACACAACCGAGGAAAGCGCATGAGCTAGGAAAGAAAGCTGTGGGAAGTACACTGAAAGTCCACACAGGAGGTTCAGGGAAGTTCAAAGCGGGACCGCATACTTCCTAACCAGTGGAACAGGTGTGCTTTCTCAAGGGAAAGTTCAAAGGGCAAACCCCATACTTATCCTATGCAGCATTCTATGCCATCGATACGAATCTATCACATAGTCAAACATTCCGTGTCTGTCTTGATTGTTCTGATTCCCGCATTGATATATGATTCATGTGGGGGATTGTTGGAAAATAAAGATTTTGGGCTTGGCCTCAGGCTTGGGCTCAAACATTTTGTAACTGTTCAAAACTTGATGATCAGTTTTATTTTCCATTAATGTGAATCAACTCTAATTACGCAATTAACGGCTGAATTAAAACAGACAATAAAGTAGTCTGATTTATGAGCAACAATCAAGGTGTCAGTTTCAGGGCAACAATCAAGGAAAAAACGTCCCAAATTTGATTGATTGCATTCATGTCTGCATTTAGACCTGACCCCCTCACCTCCCTATAAGTACAGTCTTAGAGCCAACCTAGAAACGGTTCAGAAACAAAATAGCCTTATGCAATCAAACTCTCTCTCTCCGTCATTTTCTGTCTGGCTCTGTCTGTTCTTGGTTTTGTACTCTCCCGTCGTTCTATTCAGGTCATTGTACTAATGTGATAGAGTGCCTTCGGGTTATGCGCCTTCCGGGATGATCGTCACGAGTTGACTTTCATCCTTGATGGTCTTATCCTAGGGAACAAAGACCCATACGGGGCCTAATTTGTTTCAAGGAAAACGTTCGTCGTGATTCCATTCGAATTTATTTATGCATATTGTAATTTCATTTTTGCATATTAGTCCCTGCAAATTATATAATATTTTATTTAAGCCCAAAGTTGTATACAGATTCTAATAGATGTTTGCTTAGTTGAACGTGAAATGATTTCAACTAAACTGAATTGAATATTAAAATGAGATGTAAGAACATAAACATTGTAGGTTACCTAATCATGTTTTTATAACCAGTTCAAATAATTTTATTTATCTAATGATTAAGTATTTGTATAAATCAGTTGTAGTCGGACTTTAATGCTAGCTGCATAGAGACATTCAAACTTGCATCTTAACATGTAACATATATATATATATATATATATATATATATATATATATATAATTAGTTGAAATCAGGTGAAAAGAACATAGTTACAAAATTGTATGTGCACGTTGTGTTTTATATTAGTTTTGTCCAATTGATGTCTAAAAATTCTTAATAGATTTAGGATAAGATTTGCATTGTTTGTGCAGAAGGCTAATATCAAGTTCCTGGTTCATATTATTTAAATCACATTGGACATATTCAATGAAAGTGCCCATTACAAAGATATTGGATAAATGATTTTATAATTTTGAATGTTACATCATAAATTCCTTAGTGCACTCAGCATGCACATAATAGTAATTTGTTGCAATTAATTTTGGACCGTAAATATTACTGTTTTCTTAATTTTAAACAATTCATTTTTAAAATCTTGAATGTGACACCATGCTAGTTTTTAAGCATGGAAGGTGATGCACGATGACATTAATTTTTTCAGTGCATTATACGTGCTATATATATGTTTTGTTTTTGCACGTTTTGAGAATGGATTATACATGATGAAATATATATGACACTAGCTGATACCGATAAAATGGTCACATGATTTTCTGATAAAATTAAATGTTATTCGATTGAATAAATTAATATACTTGTAACTAATATGATCGATGGAATAGTTTAGTGAAAACTTAGCACTATCATTAATATTGTCTGCATTTCTTTTGTAGAATTTTATCGATCTAGACTTTGTTCCTGCGGCAAATGTGCCGATGTGTTTGACTCAAAAACTTAGAGAAGTCAGAATGAGCAAATTTGTATCGGAAGTAGAATATACTGAAGCAGATGTAGCATTGGTGGGTTATTTCTTACAGAGCAAAATCAGCTGAATTTTGCAATCCTGTCCCTGAATATTCTATAACACTAGCATATATAGCATCGATCGGTATTTTTTATTTAATTTTTATCTTTGTAAATGGTAAGAATGATTTATATATTCCGTGCATTATTTGTGCAATATATGTTCCATTTATTTGTGTTTTGCACGTACATGTTAAGAATGAATTACGATGAACTAATTGAAATTAATTATGTGCACAAATTATTCTAATTACCTTTCTCTAACTTTCATTTGTTGTTTAAATATCAGATAATTAAGTATAAGTCTTTAAAATGGACTCATATGTTTGTGCAATTTGTGTGCAGAAATATTGAAGATGGTGCTAGGGTTTTGCGAGTCGACAATGAACAAACTGTACGAGAGAGTGATTAGATAAAAACAATTCAGTGCATCTTCCACACCGGCCTATTTCGATCGTGTTACACGTAAAAACAGACTTGAAAAATTATGCATTTTAATTTTGGAAATTTTTTCCTTAAGGGCATAGTAACAAGTTAAATATATACATACGACGCTAAAACTTTCAATAGGGCATGAAATAAAATTGTAATGCTTAAGAGCAAGTCCAACAGCTTCCCCAAGTTGGGGGATTTCAATAAATTTAGGGAATATGAGCCATTTTTCATCTCCAATAGATTCCCTATCCCATTACCCAACTTGGGGTTGAAGAAATCTACATGTTGCTTCCCCAAATCTGTAGAGAGAAAACCAAGTCGGATCCTCTGCGCAAATATTCTACGCAAATATTACGCCAAAACGACGTTGTTTGTGTTTCTGCAATAAATCATCAAAGTAAAATGTTCTGCGAACATTAACCATAATTTCGTTTTGATTGTTTATGTTTTACTGTAAATTCATAAGTTAATTATTTTATGTACAAACATCCACCATGAGTTTAGATTAAACTATTTTGTCATGTTTTTGCTTAACACAATATTATTTAATGTTTGTTTTATTAAAAAAACTATAATAATGTTTAATTAAAATTTTGTATATAATAAACAATAATATTAATAAATTTAAAATATTAAATAAAAATTAATTAAGTTGTATTTAATTAACTTCATTTATATTTTAATTAAATAAATTGAGAATGACAATAAATTAATCGACAATTATATATTTGAAGTCATAAATATTTGTTCAACATACAAATTATAAAATATATAATTTTTGTCTTTTCCATAGTATAAAAAAAAAATATGAATTTATCGGTCCATGTATATATATATAATATATATATATATATATATATATATTTTTACGTGTTTCTTTCTTAGCAAATTTATGATACTTCCAATTCTAATACCAAGTCTAACTGTTTTAAAAAACAATTCGTGAAAGAAATGATTGAATAGAAGGTTAGTCAAATTAATAAATGATTGAAATTTACCGTAAAAAAGACAAACAGTCATTTTTTGCGTAACATTGGCGTAGAATCTATTGCGTAGAGGATTTCGAGCGAGAGAAAACAAACTTGGGGAAACAAAATTTAATGCTTACTGTATTTATGTTGAACCTTACCTCTCTTTATTAGTTTTATAATTCAAATACATGTATTTCAAATGTGATTATTTTTAATTATATATAATAAAAAATATAAGAAATATATATTATTAAATTTCATATTATGACGAACAAAACAAGATCATACATGACTATGTTCACATGTACATAAAAATTTGAATATTGTCATGTGAGATCTTGTTATGTTCGTTTTAATGCATATTTTAATAATATACATTTTTCACATTTTTTTATCATCGTAATTTAAGATATTAAGATTCCAAAATATATTTAAATTGTGAAAAAAAGAATAGTAAAGAGATAAAATACTGAAATTTAATGCACATGCATTAAATTCTAATCCCCACACTAAAGAACCCATTGGAGTTGAAGCAAAAAAAAAAAGGGGATTAGAGCAAGTCCAACAGGTTCCCCAAGTTGGGGGATTTCAATAAATTTAGGGAATATGAGCCATTTTCCAGCTCCAACAGATTCCCTATCTCATTCCCCAACTTGGGGATTCTGAAGAAATCTACATGTTGCTTCCCCAAATATGTAGAGAGAGAAAAAAAACTCGGGGAAGCAAAATTTAATGCTTAGTGCATTAATGTTGATCCTTTACATCTCTTTAATAGTTTTATAATTCAAATACATATATTTCAAATGTGATTATCTTTAATTGTATATAATAAATAATTATAAGAAATATATATTATTAAATTTCATATTTTAACGAACAAAACAAGATCATACATGACTATGTTCACATGTTTATAAAAATTTGAATATTGTCATGTGAGATCTTGTTATGTTCATTTTAATGCATATTTTAATAATATATATTTTTCACATTTTTTTGTCATACGTAATTTAAAATATTAAGATTCCAAAATATACTTGAATGGTGAAAAAACAATAATAAAGAGATAAAATACTGAAATTTAATGCACATGCATTAAATTCTAATCCCCACACTAGAGAAGCTGTTGGAGTTGAAGCAAAAAAAGATAGTGAATACGGGGATGTAGTACTATATCTTGGAGAATCTTGTAGGGAAGTTGTTGGACTTGCTCTAAGTGATTACTCTACGTAATCTTCAATAAAAAATCACATTACCATAATTGAATATCAGAACTTAGACCCTGTTTGCCCGAGTTTTTTGGTAGATCAGTTCAGTTCAATTCAGTCATGCTAATTATTTTTTTCAATGCTTTAATTTTCAATTCACTTCATGAAAAAAAGGTTAAGGCAAACATGGCCTTATTTTGTAGTAAAATAGATATGAAAAAAATATTCAGTTTAGTTTAAATAGTTTCATTTCAGCTCCATTCCAAACTCATTACAAAATAACCTAGTTTCATTAAGTTCACTTAAACCGATTAATTTTGTTATCCAAAATTTTTGTTAATGAAATATTAATTTCTTAAAACAATTCCCTACGTCTTGATATAGTTTCATTTAGTTGTGTTTAATTCAGTTCGATTCAGTTCATACAAATTTGAGTTGATAAATATTTAATCATTATATTTAAAATATATATCTATATCTTTTATAATGGTGTTAAGTTCAGTTTAGCTACTTCAATTCAGATCAATCCAACTATAATTACTATCCATCACACTTCTTTCTAGTCATATCATTTCAATTCAATTTAGTTAAATTTAGTTTAGTTTAGTTTAGTTAAATTCAATTTAGTTCTTTCTAGTCATATCAGTTTAATTTTTAATTTTATACATTAAATTTTAATTTTAAAACAAAGTTTTTTAAGTGAATATTCTTCAAAGCTACCATTTTTATTCAAGTGTAATTTTCATGATCAATGTAATGTTTTGAGATTTTCATGTTGTTAATCAATGTAATCTATGATGAATTGTGAGTAGAAAGCTCTCTTTTTTTTTCTTTCGAATTGTCACGACACCACCCTAACAGAAATGCTGCTGCCTAAAACTTTTTAAAACTAAATATACATCGAAGTTAAATGTTGATAAAATAAAGACCTTAAAATCGAAGAGAAACAATAAAAATCGAATAAAAGTAAAGGATTGTGACGAAAAAACAATTATACTGTAATAAAAGTTTGCCGGATAAGATCAGATCAGTTTAGTTCAGTTCAATAAAATTCAATTCAATTCAGTGCAAAAACAATTTGATGAAATTCAGGTTAATTCATCAGTCATGCTGATTTCATTTTTCAATACATTAATTTTCACTTCAGTTCAATTCAGTTCAGTACATCAAGAAATAAGCTCTAGCAAAGAGGGTCTAAATAGGCTAATAGTTTCCACAGAGTAAAATTAGGGGTTACAAGAACAAAATTTTGGGTTAAAAATAGCAACACTAATAAGGCCCTGTTTGGCAGAGCTTATCTCAGTTCAGTTCAGTTCAGTTCAGTGAAAATGTAATTTGTAGAAATTCAGCTTAAATCAGTCATGCTGATTCTTTTGTTCAATACATTAATTTTTACTTCAGTTCAATTCAGTTCAACCTAGTCCAGTCCAGCCCAGTCTAGTTCAGTAAGAAATAAGCTCTACCAAACAGGCTTACTTTGTGTGTCTATATATAAGTCCTTCCAATTACATTTTTAGTAGCTTTCTTCCTTCGATCCTTTCTACATATTCCTATGCAGAAATCCTCCTCCCAAATCTACTCAATTAATCAACGCCATTAATCCAAATCCCTTTTTTCATCGATCGACGGCGTATTTATAGATTTGATCACATCACGGGATGGCAAGCGGCAGCGGCGGCGGTGGCGCTGGTATTCTGTTCGGGATGGGCGAGGGTTTGCCGTCGTTTTCTTCTCCGGTGAGGTTGGTGCCAGAATTTGTGGAGCCGCCGGCGGGACACAAATTCGCGTACGCGACGATGATGTACAAGGGACAGGACGCCGCTCGATTACAAGTTCTACGTGGCGGCGCTTGAGATGCTCCGGTCACCACGGTGTCGAAGATCGCCTCCTTCGACGTTCCCCTTCCGATGGGTTCAGAGTTCAGACACTGTAAGTTGTCTCTTCTCCGATCATTGTGGTTTTTGTGTGATTGTTCCCCGTGTGGGGGGTGATTGGTAATTTCACGGTGCTATATATGACTGCAACATGGACTTAACGTTAATTTAGTGATGTATGGAATATGAATAATCGAACGTTAGTTTTGAAAAGATTAGTAAAATGCATGGCCGAGGAAGGCGTGCATGCTACGTTAGCGCGGGGGAGAAATGCATGGTTACTTTTGAATTGATTAGTACCATAGCGCATTATCCGCGGTATATTTAACTTATTTATCCTCTCCACTTAATTGATTGATTTCGGTATTAAGGATATTCGATCTAATTAAGTTGCTGACGATTTACGTTATATATTAGTTAGGGAAATCATATACATTTAGTTTCGATCGGCACTTGTTCAAAAACAAAAACAGTTTCGACACGGTAATTTTAGACGTGAAAGTTTAAACGGGATTAGTTAATGATTACGTGTTCACGTTGACGCTCGGTGTTTGTAGCAGTAACAGTATCTGCTATAAAAATGGTTACTAATTGCGAAAACCCAATTAAGCACCAACTTCGTCATCTCCAATGAAAACACATGAGGATGACGAAAGCAGAATGTGCATATTTGTGTGTGTTATGGTTAGGTATACATATATATACACTACATATTTGTCTGCTTTTCGCCATCTAATTACGAAAACAGAATGTCCATATTTGTGTTCTGTTCTGCTTACTTGAATTAACATGCATACTCCATGTATGAGGTTAATTAATGTGTCTGAAATCATTTGATGCATGGTTAATCTCAACTTGCTTGTGATTGAAAATGATTTATAATTTCCTAGAAGAAGAAGAAGGTTGTTTTCGTACGGATCATTTTCAACTGCTGCCCCTTAAATCCCGTTGGACACATTAGCAGAAAATCATCATATTCATGTAAGCTATTTTTGTATTTGTATAAATCAGTTGTAGTTGGACTTTAATGTTCTTATAAGTGATGGAAATTTTATGTGCAAGTGTTAGAAAATTTTATGCGCGCGTTGTGTTTTAGTTTTGTCCAATTGATGTCTAAAAATTCTCAATGGATTTTGGGTAAGATGTGCGTTGTTTGTGCAGAAGGCTTATTAATTAATATCAAAATTCCCGGTTCATGTTAAATAGCATTTGGACATATTGGATGAAAGTGCCCATTTCAAATATATTGGATAAATTATTTTATAATTTTGAATGTGACATCATGAAATTCCTTAGTGCACTCAGCACGTACGCACATAATAGTAATTTGTTGCAATTAATCTTGGACCATAATATTAAGGTTTTCTCAATTTTAACAATTCATTTTAAAATCTTGAACTTAAATTATTTTTAAGTATGGAAGGTGATGAAACATGACATTAAATTATTTTTCAGTGCATTATATATACGTGCTATACATATTGTTCCTTTTATGAAATGATCTGGTGCTAGGGTTTTGTGAGTCGAAAACCTCAACAGCCCTTATTCTACTCAGGGTAACTTCGACTGGCGATTCAAGCTGACAATGAACAAACTATACGAGAGAGTGCATCTTCCACACCGGCCTATAGTGTTACAGGTAAAAACAGACTTGAAAAATTGTGTATTTTATTTTGGGAAAATTTTCATTAATGGCATAGTAAAAGTTAAATTTATACATATATAGGACGCTAAAACTTTCAATAAGGCATGAAATAAAATTTTAATGCTTTAGTGACTACTCTACCCTTAAATACAAAACCACATTACTATAATTGAATAATTGAACTTAGACCCTATTTGCCTGAGGTTTTTCGTAGATCAGTTCAATTCAATTCAATTCAGTCATGCATGCTAATTCTTTTTTCCAATGCTTTAATTTTCAATCCAGTTCAGTTCATAAAAAACACTAAAGCAAACAGAGCCTTATTTTGTAGCAAAATAGATGTGGAAAACATATTCAGCTTAGTTTAAATATTTTCATTTTAGCTCCATTCCAAACTTATTAGAAAATAACTTAGTTTCATTATAGTTCGCTTAAACCAATTAATGTTGTTATCCAAACTTTTGTTAATGAAATTTTAATTGCTTAAAAAATTCCCTACGTCTTTATATAGGTTCGTTTAGTTGTGTTTAATTCAATTCAATTACAAATTTGAGTCGACAAATATTTTATTAATTTATTTAAACTATATTTTCCTATATCTTTTATAAAAAAATTTCAACTTAGTTTAGTTACTTCTGTTCAAATCAATCCAACTATAAATTGACTTGTTCACACTAAAATTAGTGAACTATAATTAATATTCTTTACACTTCTTTCTAGTCAGATCAGTTCAATTCAATTTAGTTAAATTTAGCTAAGTTTATTTCAACTAAAATGACCTTGGTGAATGTACTTATACAATTAAAAATCATAGAACTGAATTACTAAATAAAGGTAGAAGAACAATCTAAGATTAAAGTAGGCATCTAAATATATTTTTTCTAAACTATGAAAATAATTTCAGGCCCTTATATATATATATATGTATATGTACTCCTTTATGAGAATTTTTCCTTGTTTTAAAAAAAATCAGGAATCTATGAATTTTGTGATGATGAACAATGACACTCATTTATAGTCTGTGCATTATATGTTCCATTTATTTTTGTTTTGCACGTGCAATATTGTGTGCAATATTGTGTGCAATATTTGTGCATATTTCCCGGATTCGCTCGATAAACCGACGTTCAAACCTAGTACATTGCTTCATATTAGGTGAATTCATCATTTTGCTTTGATCACTCAAATTATGACATGAGTTTATCCATAGATCAGTTCAACTCAAGACAAAGTAAGAGCATCCTGAAGTTTGTTGATGGACCCATTTTCCTTCAAATGCTCTGCATGTGTATAAGTGTTCTTGACATTTGATGATTTTTATTTTTCTGTGTTTCAAAAAGAAAGAGATAGATGAGAATGATCGAGAACTATATATATGTCAGTGTTGAAACTCTACGGCACATCGGAAAATTGATTGGAAGATGTGCTGTGGAATTTCAAGGAAAATCGAAAGGCCAGTTTGAAGGAGGTAAACGAATTCATCGAACCGAAAGCACAAGACAAAAGTATGTCGAAGAAATAAGAATGTAGCCATTTATGTTTGTGTTTTTGTTTGTTGAAGAGATTATTATCTTTTGGTTTTAATTAATTCTGTGTATCTGGTTTTGATATTGGTTGTGCAAGATTGCAGTTACTGTACTTTCGTGTCACGAGCAGCGTCGTCACACTTGACTTGCTTTTTGTGCAAAATTTGTGCTATAAAAAATCCATGTCAATCAACAAGTTTCTCGGTATAGAATTGTTGTATCGTGCAAAAATGTGTGCTATAAAGTTTAGAGTGTCATGTCATTTTAATTAATTAATTTGTTTGTGCAAAATGGGTGCTATAAAAGTGTAAATGCTGAGTTTATGTCGCTTAAATTTGTGCAAAATGTGTGCTATAAAATGTTTATGCCAATGTGATGCGTAAAATTTATTTCGTTAAGTTATATATATAACGTGAAATGACCTACCTCAAAAAAAAAAAAAATAACGTGAAATGACCAAAATACACCTAAAATAATATGTTTTTTGAATGTCAATTAAATCTTTCAATCCTAGTTTTCATAATTCCTCAAGATTCCGAGATGTTGAGGCTTTCGGAAACAATCATTCCGACCAATTCTGATATTTCCGAAAACCTTGGCACTAAATCCTGATTGATTCTCGGTATTAAGGATCATATTCGATCTAATTAAGTTGCCGATTACGGAAATTATACATTCAGTTTCGACACGGTAACTAGAAATGTACGTAATTTTACACGTGAAATTTTAAAACGGGATTAGGTAATCATTACGTCCACGTTAACATTTTTTGTTCAAATAGGGTCTGTAAATTGGAATAACGTTAAAGCCACGTGGACCTGGTCAATCGAAGCTGAGTCACATCTGATGAGGGAAACGAATACGATGGTCTGTAAATTTGATTTTAGGGTTAGAAAAATAACATGTTTTACAACTCTCAAAAACATTGTTTTTACAATATTTTTTGGTTAATGTTATTTTTGATGATCAGTCCGGTTCTTGATATGAACATGGCCAATAGAAAGAATGTTTAAAGATTTTTGCACGTCTTTAACTTTAAGGCAGACATTGTATATATATAGGACCATTATATGTTTAGTCATATCTAGCAGAAAACCCTGCATGCAATCACTTTTAAAATATTTCAACGTTTTGTTAGATATGGTAGAATCTGTTAATTAAGATGATGTTTGCTTAGTTGAACATGTTGTGATTTGAACTAAACTTAACTGATTAGTAAAATAAGATGTTTGTGGGCTGAGATATTTTTGGTCTGGGCTGATAATTTTTATGGGTTTTGAGAGTGATGTTGAGCTAATGAAAGAGATTGTTCATATCATACAAGGGTCTAATTTGCAGTTTCATTCAACTACATAATGCTTTTGAATTCACCTTAATGTGTATTATTGGCCTCGTGATTAGCTTTCACATTAGGATGGAATTAAGGGTAAATGACACTAAGAAAATGACTTAAATGATCAAAACTCCTCTAGGACCGGAGTGTATCGTGTAGAGGGTTCTAGATTAAATGTTGATTTTCTTTTTTTTAAATTTGATCTTTCATATATTTAATAACATCATTCATTGTGCTACTGTTTATCTTCTCAATTTCATGCATGGTCATTAATTACTCTTTTTTATTGATAGTTTACGTATGAACCAATTGAGACAAGAGTTGGTCTCCTAGGTGACCGTCACTATACAGTGACCATATAGTGATTAAATTGTGAGTAATGAATTCAGCAAAAAATAAAACGGAAGGACTAAATACAAATTAAGTAAAATATCTGTCCATGTTAAAATGCTCTGCACGCTATACCCGTCTTCTCCGATTCAATTACTAGTCCCCGAAAACCTGTTCGCCAATCTTCACACTCTGGCGGTCTGACAGCTCGTTGTCGCCTTCTTCCCATCACCATAAACACAGCCCCACATATATACCGTCTCGACCGACATGATTACCCGATCCAAGCAGCTCCGAGCAAACCACATACGATCCAAGCACGATTGGACCACCGTCTCATTCTTCTCTTCCACCTCCAATCTCTCATCTTACCGGTTATTCAATTTCTAGCGTGATTTGATGGGAAGGTAGAAATTATTCTAATGAGTGAATAAGGCCCTGTTTACTAGAGTTTATTTCTTGATGTACTGAACTGAACTGAACTGAATTGAATTGAACTGAACTGAAGTGAAAATTGATGTATTGAAAAATGGAATCAGCATGACTGAATTAACCTGAATTTCATCAAATTGCATTTTCACTGAACTGAACTGAGTTGAACTAAACTGAACTGAATTGAACTGAATTGAACTGAACTGAACTGAACTAATCTACAGATAAGCTCACAGGGCCTAATTATTCGTCTCTCTATCCTTCATCTTCATCATCAATCTGAAATACAAGATTCATGATCAATCTTCATCCATCTTTCATCTTCATCCAACCTCTATCTACAATAATCCCTCGGCGGATTTAAATCATTTTTGGTGGATTTAATTAGATCTCGGGTTTGATGAAGTTTGATAGGGTGAGATCACTTTTTTTTTTCCGTGAATCATTGATTTTGATTTGTTTATGTCAACTAACAATTTGTTTGATCTCCTCTTGCATATTCAGGTTAGGAGACGTGATATATGTTGATGAACAACATGTAAAACAACATGGAAGTGGTGATCCAGAAGATGGTTTGATCTAAAATTCTTCTATCAATTTTAAAAACTTGGTATCACTTTTCTTTTTTCAATTTCTAAAATTCTTTTTTAGCAATTTAAATCAACACTATGATTTTGGTTTTAAATCATCTCATCTATTCCTTCTCCAACTAAATTGAATTTAATTTGTTTGGGCCTCAAGATGATCCAATCTCATATGGGAGCACTCAATCCTCATATTGAGGATAAGAGTTGGTTCAAATCCAACTGGATCAGCCCCATATTTTGGGGTAATTCAATTTGCCCCAAATATGTGGGATAATTTCAATTAAATCATTTCTCTAAAAATTATCCTCTTAATATCTTATCATTCTCCTCATATCTTATGCTCCTCTTCGACTTTTGATCTGCATCTCGATCTGCAAAGTAGCTCTTCCTCTTTCTCTTTTTCTGTATGTTTCAGATTGAATTAGGGATTTCGTGGTTTTTTTGTAACTATCTTCGTAGATAGTTAACTACGAAGCACAAATCCAAGCTAACTATGTTCGTAGAGTGCTTCCAATGTTTTAAGTTAACTATCTTCGTTGAATTTGGGATTTCGTGTTTTTTTTTTTTTTTGCATATTTGTTTGAATTTGATCTTTTATGATGATCCAAGCTCAAATGAGAGCACTCCCCTCTATTGAGGTTGGGAGTTGGTTCAAATCCTACTGGATCAGCCCCATATTTTGGGTTTGCCCCAAATATGTGGGATAATTTTAACTTAAAACATTGTTTGTGAAATCCTTTTATACCTTATCTTCTCTACAGTACCTTATCTTCTTTACAATCCGATTATCCTCTCATCCCGATCTCCTGCTTTGCATACGAAGGTAACGATTCCCCCCCCCCCCCCTTTTCTTGGCTACTTTTCTTCTGTGTGTATTTTTCTGGGTTATTTATCTTCTGGGTTACATTTCCTCCCTTTTCTGTACGTTTTCATGTATAAATTTTGTCATTTCGGATTGGTTTGGGTATCATTCAGATTCCGTTCTTAACATTTGATATGGGCACTGTTCTTGTTCTGGGGTTACTTGTGTTTTCTGGGGGGTTAATTTTAGTTCTTTCCGTTATGTGTCTGTGATTGAATCATTTTTTTATTTGTTTATAGATATGACTGCTTCACGTGTCTTCTTTTGAAGTGGAAGAGCTGTGAGGCAATCCGCTCTCCGAGCTGCTGCTCGAGCACCACCACACTCTCCATCACGGCCACGCTCTCCACCTGTTGTAGCAGCTCCTCGCTCTCCATCACAGCCACGCTCTCAACCTGTTGCAGCATTTGAACATGTCAATATAAAAGAAGTGCAAAAAGATGGTATTTGAGACATTATTGAAAACTAAGGTTCATTTTTTTTCACTTTAATCCGCTAAGGTTTTCAAGTTTATGTATGTTACCTAATCATTGTATATATCAGTTGTAGTTGGACTTTAATCCCTTAAGGTAAATTTTTTTTAAAAAAAAAAAGTTAGAGCTTGTAATTATAGTTACTAAGTTTTTCAGCCGCGGCCTTGAACACGGCAATGACCCGCCCTGCTGACCCGGACTGGCTAATTGTACATATCCGTGTTCAAAGGAAACGGTGAAACTTGGTCAACTGTCAACTAATATGTTTTTTGGATGTCAACTAATTCTTTCAATCCTAGTTTTCATAATTCCTCAAGATTCCGAGATGTTGAGTGAAGACAAGAGAGCGTTAGGGCTTTCGGAAACAATCATTCCGACCAATTGCTCGGAGAAGGAGGCTGTTTTTCAAAGGGGTTTTCCCAAGATTTCCGTTGGCAGATGTTCTTGTTGTGAAATCTGCAGAAATATATGTCTCCTTCTTATTCCCTCAAACACGAGAGGACTGTGCTGAGTTCCGTCCTAATGTGATCTGAAATCACCTGCACCCGCACCCGTGTATATAACTTGCTCTTGGAATTCGCCTCAGGCGGGACATTACACGACAGAATTCAGATCTGAGCAAGTTTAACTTTTCATTTTATACATTAAATTATAGTTTTAAAACAAAGTTTATTAAGTGAATAGCCTTCGATGCTAGCTACCATTTTTATTCAAGTGTCATTTTCATCAACATTGTGATGTTTTGAGATATCATGTTGCCTGTCAACGTAATCTATGATGATTTGCGAGTAGAGGTCGTAAAATAAGACATGCTTCACTCTTTTTAAGGAAAACTCTTCTTCTTTTTCTTTTGAATTGTCCTGACCATACTGCACTACCACACCTCGATCTCTCATCATCCTGGCTGAAATGTTGCTACCTATAACTTTTAAAAGTTCAAATTTGATTAATTAAAGACTTTCAAACCGAAGAGAAACAATAAAAATCGAATAAAAGTAAAGGATTGTATTGAAAAAACAATTATACGGTAACAAATGATTTTATTAAATTGTATTTTATTTGCAAAAAAAGGAACACGAGAAATAAAATTAAATGATGAAAAAGTCTTCGACAGTAATGCCCCTGCAAATAAACTAATAGTTTTCCATTAGGGGCATTTTTGTCTTTTAACCATTTTTTTGGGTTACAAATAGAAACACCATTAAGGTCCTGTTTGCCAGAACTTATCAGTAGATGATGAGTTCAGTTCAGTGAAAATGTAATTTGTTGAAATTAAAGTTATGTCAGTCATGCTGATTATATTTTTCAATACATTATTATTTACTTCAGTTCAATCCAGCAAGAAATAAGTTCTACCAACCATATGCCTAAGAACTTTGTGTGCAGAGGCGGAACGCCTAGGCCTACTAGGGACTTGGCCCTATATAAAATCTGAAATTTTCGACATAAAAAAATGACATCGTTTTGGTTTTTCTTTTTTATAAAATAAACCCAAAAATATAAAGAGATCTCAGCCCGGAAAAATCCCACGTCTCTTGCCTCTTGTCCAGAAAAATTTGCCATTCGGCGGCCACCGTGCACATCAACCGCGTACCCACTTCAATTTTAGTCATGGTTCCGCCACCGTTTGTGTGTCTATATATAAGTTCTTCCAATTACATTTTTTGTAGCTTTCTTCCTTCGATACTTTCTACTTATTCCTCTGCAGAAATCCTCCCAAATCTACTCAATTAATCAACGCCATTAACCCAATCCCACTTTTTCATCGAACGGAGATTTGATCACATGACGGGGTGGCAAGCGGTGGCGGCGGTGAAGGCGCTGGTATTCTGTTCGGGATGGGCGAGGGTTTGCCTTCGTTTTCTTCTCCGGCGAGGTTGTGGCGCCGCCACGGGACACAATTTCGCGTACACGCGCGATTACGATGTCTACGTGGCGGCGCGTGTGATGCTCCGGTCACTACGGTGTCCACGCTGATCTTGTCGTGATCGCCTCCTTCAACGTTCCCCTCCGATGGGTTCACTGTAACCTGTAAGCTCTCTCTTCTCTGATCATTGTGGTTTTTGTGTGATTCTTCCCCATGTGGGGGTGATTTGGTAATTTCACGGTATGCTTGGGTTTGTGCACCATGCTATATATGATTGCAACATGGACTTTAGGAAAGGTTTATTTGACAAAAGTAAACTAATAATTTGATTGGGATTTTTCGTTTGTGGAAAAATGGAAATTAGTTTACTAATTTCGGAATATGAATATAGGAATATCGTTTTTAAACTTTGTATTGTTAAGTTTATCCGTTGGTCTCGAATCATGCTGTGTAGTGGTTGAGTTTAAGTCACGTGACATTTTACACTGTTATCTGATCTGAACTAGTTTGTGTTATTTGTTTTTTAAACGTTAATTTAATAATGTGGGAATATGAAAAGACGTCGAACGTTAAGTTTGAAAAGGTTATAGTAAAAATGCTTTTTTTTTTTTTTTGAGGAAGAAAGGTTAGTAAAAATGCATGGTTACTTTTAAATTGATTAGTATAGCGTACTATCCGCGGTATATTTAAATTAATTATTCTCTCCACTTAATTTGATTGATTTTCTTAAATCCTGTTTGATTCTCGGTATAAAGGATATTCGCTGATTTACGTTATATATTAGGGAAATTATACATTTAGTTTCGACACGGTAACTTGAAATGTAATTTTACACGTGAAAAGTTCTAACGGGATTAGTTAATCATTATATATACGTTCATTTTTTTGTCCTAAGTCGAAGAAATAATGTCAAATGGGATCTGTAAATTGGAATAACGTTAAAGCCACGTTATAACCATGGCAGTATATTTGCAGTTTAAGATCCCTACATAGTCAATCTAAGTTGAGTTGTTTCTGTAAATATGATCGTAAGGTTAGAAAAATTACAAGTTTTACAACTCAAATTCTTTGTTTTTAAAGTATTTGTTTGGTTAATATTATATATTTTTGATGATCTGCCTGGTTCTTGGTATGTAGAAAGATTCAGATATGAATATGGCCAATAGATAGACTGTTTAAAGGATTTTTAATTTGCACGTCTTTAACTCTAAGACACGCATTAAATTAAAGTTGCTCGTCTGCTACAAGTTGTAATCACCTTGGGTGATTCTATTTACACCACCCTATTTGCTATTTGCACCACCTATGGTTAGGTGGACCAGCTTTAGGGTGGTGGAATTTAGGTAAATAAACATTTTAATTTTACTACTTTTTAGATTACTAATCTTTTATATTAGTTTCTATATATTTCCTAATAGATTTTTTTCATTTTAATAAATTAATTGATTAATTAATCTGAACTGATTTGAACTAATCTGAACTGATCATTAGTAAAATGAGATGTATTAACATATATGAACGTTTGTAGCACTTCCAGTTTTCTTTTTATTTGATGTAAAATCCATTTGTGGGCTGAGATTGTTTTGGTCTGGTCTGATTTTCTGGGTTTATAAAGTGATGTTGAGCTGATGAAAGAGATTGTTCATAATTCATATCATATCAGGGTCTAATTTGCAATTTCATTAAACTACAGAGTATGCTTTTGAATTCAATATGTATCATTGGCCTCGTGATTAGCTTCACATTAGGATGGAATTAGGATAAATAACACTATGAAAGTGAAAGAAAGTGCAAAATGACACAATTATGAAAGCACATAATAGTAATTTGTTACAATAAATTTTATGATATCGGCATAATATCGCATAATATCTGAGAATGCTAGAGCAACTCGATCTGAATCGCATAATATCGGCATCTATTTGTTTTTCTTTGCAAATGGTATAAGAATGATTTATTCCGTGCATTATTTGTGCAACTAGTGGTGCTGACCGCGCTACGCGCGGGCTGTGTTTGTTTGGTGCACAACTGTTTGTTTGTACATGTTGCTGTGTATAAATAATATTTTTGGTGTGAATATATCTGTTTGTACACATATCTTAGCATTGATATAACATAAACCATTCATAGTCATTAAAGGCAAGTTCGTAGACATGCTCAAACGTGGGCATTTTTATTACACCGCTACAGTCCCCAACAAAATGCAGGCTATAACTTAGATATAAATCCACCAAACCTAAGCCTCGACAGCCATAAACAGGTTGAATGAATTCCAACCTAATCCATGTAATTTGTATGAAATGCAGCCAGCATTAACTAAAGAAAATGTGAACAAGTGCTTAAAAACAACTGAACAACAGAGGATGATCTCCAGCATTTAACTAAATTAAGCTAAGGAATAAATGCAGAAACATGTAAAACATCTTAGAATGCAAATTTTATCTGCCTAACAAATCTGAAAGTTTGCTCAACTCTTGCCTCATTTTAATCTATCCCTTCATGTTTTTCGAATCACGGAAAAACACATAACAGTATTATGCTCTCTTGTAGCTAAAGGGGAAAATGTAGATTAAACACAGAGCCACAGAAAAACACATAACAATATATACTTATGATTTCTTGAAGCTAAGGGGAAAAAAACATCTTACAACCTTCTTAATGAGCAAAGTAACCTTTGAGTCTGAATTAACCATAGTTTTACGAACAAAGAAACAAGAAAACAATTCTTTCCATGAAAGAGAAGCTTCTCTGAATGGTGAGAAACTCACCAAAAAATATTCTTGTAGCAGCCTGAACAGTTACTCAAATGCAGTGTCATGAGCCCTTTTATTTCCCTCTACAACATCGTCTCCATGTTCTCTACTGTCCCGGACACTTTAGGATTCACAGAAATTTACACACACTTTTCTCCTCTTTCAAGCCCGGAATGGTAAATTTAATCTGAGTAGCAAACCCGGCATCAGCAGAAACATGAAGCTGAAATTCATTTGATGTGGTATACCCCTACCCGAACCTTGAGCATATAATTTATTTGCTTCAAAAATACCTCATCTAGAACCTGAAATTTAAGTCAACATTAGTAACATATTTTCCTAGTTTTTTTTGTCTGCAATCTGGCCCTCCCTGAGTATATCTGAAGCCACTGCACTCCCACCATAAGGGCTTTGCACCAGCGCCAATCCTGCAACCTTGCTCTCGAAAGCTTCTCGATACCTCACCAAAGCAGCAACAGCATCAACCCCGCCCTTCCTGTGACAGAGCAACATCACACGCTTGCCGGATCCCCAGTACAACTCCTCTCTGTATTGCTTCAGCTCACAAGCATTGCGTTCCACTGATGCCTTTAAAAGGGTAAAGAAGTCAAGAGTTATAAGACAAAAGCATGCAAAGAAAGCCTAAGCTATTATAGAATCTTACTATATGTACCTCACTCTGAATCTTAGCTATGTGGCAAGCTAAGCCCATCCTAGAGAGAGCCCTCTTGCTGCTCACGAGATATAAGGGAACACTGAAAAGTGAAAATCGACGTCTTGAAGACATGTTATCTACCTATCATAGAAAATACAGAAAATGAGGTGTCCACTCAAATTTTTTTTTCTGTGCAGCAGAAGAGGAGTTCAATTAAACAGTATTAAAAGAGTATAGTGAATGTCCTCATTGTTTTGAGTCAGGATTAATCTGTATTTCCTCTAGTGTCTTGGAAAGAGAAGTGAAAATCCACAAGATAAAAAATGCATCCAGGCATGCATCAAGAACTACCAAAAAGAGTCTAGCTCGCCCTGGTACATCATTTATAGTTCCAACATATAAATGTTTAGAAGTTCACAGACCACAAAATATGTTTAATCCGAGAAGAACACCAAAGCGCATTGAAACTGACAGAATAAGACGACTGAGAAGGGTCCTAACAGCTTCAACTGTGACAACCAAGTTATTATACCCACCGGCCTTGTTCCCGTGTTGTTCTCAACAAAACCAAGGGCAATTACAACAGCAATGCAATAATGAAGAGACAAAACATCATTCCAATATACGTAGAACTGAAAGAACCACAAGGCACTAAGAACTGCATAACTCAAAGCCATTCATATATACTGCCAAAATCTCATCCCGAATCAAAGAATTGCAAAATATTGTAAACATTCATATATACTGCCATTTAAAATGAGAAAAGCATTTAAAAACAAAAACAAAAACTGAAGATCATGGTTGTCTGGTTGAGACAAATTATCAAAAGGGTTTCCAGAGAATATAAACGTATTCAATGAACCATAATTCTACTTTTCCTAAATTTTGAACCTGTGTAACCCTTTTGACTTAAACTATAACATAGGAATTTGAATCTTCAAAATAGAAAAGGTAATGAGGTAGGAAATCAACCTTGAAGTGCGCTGCAATCATAGTCTGCTGCAGATGAGGATTAGTTTCAGTCTGAACTTTGAATATTCATATTTTACAAACTATAACTCGGATTTTGTTGAATTTTATACCTGTGTAATCCTTGTAGGATAATCTTCAGTTTAGGATTTGGAATTGTTAAAAACGGATAGGTACTGAGTGAGATAAAGCGAATTTTAAGTCTGCTGCGTATAGAATAAAAGTTCTAGCGGTCTTAACTTAATATAGCCATATCTCGCTAACCACAACTCTGTTTTTGCTAAAACCAGCACCATTACAAACCTTGTCATGTCATCTGTATTTCAGAACGTTCAGTTGTTAAAAAAGGAATAAATAATGGGTAAGATAATGGACTTATGAATCTGCTGCTGAATGAAGAGTTTTAGCATGCTTAACTTGGAATATCCATATCTTGTTAACCGTGACTCGGTTTTGATTTGTTGTTGTTTTGTTGTGATCTCGAAGTGATGAACTATATTTAAAAATCACAAATCATTTTATCTGGTTGGGAAACGGTAGCAGAAGGGACTGTAAAGTACGCTGCAGAATTTAGTTTGTAGAACTGATCTTCAATATATTTCACAGAACTGGTCACCAGTAAACTACAACTTCAGTTCAGCTGTGTAGCCATCCTGTGCCAGTAAACTCTCCTTTAGGGATTGATTAGTTCCGTGATACATTATAACCGCATGGTTCTGAAACTTCTATCATCTGAAACGCGTGATAGGTGAGTGTTCTCACTTTTCAAAACCTATATATAGTTTTAAACTGTCATGCATATGTGTAATATGTGTACTATCTATATTTTTAAAAATACAAAAGGTACTCGTTTATGATATTTGAGATTGTTTAAGATATAAGTAAGTACTTTTATTCTCAAGATATGTGCTATATGAGACTGTCATATGCTACCTGTAAATGAGATGTGTGTATGTATATTTTTATTTGGTATGACTTGTAAGAAAGGATACGTTGATAGTCTGGATAGTTATCTGATACTTCTGTTTCTGATTTAATGTCTTGATTATATATTGTCTTGTTGTGATTTGGCTGGTGGATAATGATATGGTTGTATGGGGCGTGCTTACATCATGGATTATCCTGAGCTGATAAAGTTTGTAAATCTAGTTAGATGGTTATATGATATCACATTGTTTGCTTTTACTCACTAATAGATGACCTTGTGGTGTTATTTTGTGTGAGATTACTTGTTAACGTGAGAGGTATCTTTAAAATAACAGATGAGAACTTTAGTCTTATTCTCGGAATATATGCTATCTGAGACTATGTCACCAACTGTAACTTGAACTGTATCTTCTCTACCTAATTAGTGTAATATGACTAGTAAATTAGTGTAATATGACTAGTATAATTGATTGTGTGGATTCTGCTCCTGAGTATATACAATATATTGTACTCCAGTTGTGATATATTGTACTTGAGTTGTAGTTGGATTATTTTGTGATGCCATGAGTACAATGTGTTGTCGCCGATATAGTTGGATTGTTAATAAACTGTTAATTAATGACCTTGAGCATACCGATCTGATTGATTATTCACTATTGGTGTTATATGAGCATGTGATGTTACTGAACTTTGATTTTACTAGTTGTTTTGTTGCTCTGTCTTTCGTTCTTGACACCTGATATTGTAGTTGGTGAAGTTCCAAATTATTATTGTGTGATCTTGCGAGTTTGATGTGATTTGAGCTGTGACATGGATATCCAGGTTGTTTAACTCAATTATATTGACTAGTTTTGAAAATGTGTGAAGTATGGAATTCAGTTGTGACCAGGAACCTAAAGGCCGTGTGGGTGAGCCACCTCTAGAATCCAAATGGACCTAAGTGCTACACACGAAAGACACCTCTAGAATCCTTATAAAATAATGCTCAGGACCTAAGTGCTACGTGTGGGTGAGCCACCTCTAGAATCTCATTTTGGGACCTAAGTGCTACACACGGAAGCCACCTCTATTATCCCATAACTCGTGGTTGAATTATCTCACTTGACTGGGAAGTGTTTTATCGGACTTGTATGTATTTACAATGAGATCTTGCCATGCTGATGGCATGTTTATTGTTGTGCACTATTATGTGATGAGTTAATTGTTTTGAGTACAATACTGTTTTCTATACCATGCTTAATTATTTGTATAACTCCCGCGTTTGAGTGGATTAATTTAGAACTTGTACTTCCTGTACTTATCTGTTACCTTATTTGTAAATTCTGTGATTCCATGGTATAACTTGCTCGCTCATTGTATTGATTGAATATTTGTTGTGTTGGTTATGAGCAATGATCGGTATTAGAAATGAAACAAAGATAAATATTAGAATTTCATGAATTGCTTTTCTGCCTGACTTGCTATCTGTAAAGAGTAGATGAATGATGGAAAGGTTGTTGAGTGTATAAACTCTTGCTGTTAGGGTATCAAAACATGATTATATGGTAGTCACTTGCTAATGTCATATTACTGCATTATAGTTGACTGGTGGATATGTGCTCTGTTTCTGAAATTATTACCATTTCCTAAACCTTGCATTTTATGAACCGGGTTTTAACTTTAATCTGAAATAGTATACTATATATTTATGTTTTACGCGAGACATCACTGGGCGAAAGCTCATTTATGTGTTTTTGTGTGGCATGACAGTCCTAGGAAATTTTAAAGATATTAAGTCATGGTTGAGAGACGATCTGATATCGCAAGATGGAGGTGCCAAGCTTGTGAGACCCTTGTACATGTAGATTAAATTAGGAGTTTAGGTGGCAGTTGTAATTCAAATTAAAATTGGATTGGGTTTTCAGAATCATGTAATAATATTAGTTTACTTATGCTTGTGTTTCTCACTCTGTTTATTCGTGAGTCCTGGTGCGAACCAGGCAGACGTCCGACTGAACTCACCATAATGGATTGGTGGTAAATTTCGGGGCGTTACAGGTTGTCTCATCGAACCACTTCTTACATTATGAAGAGGAGGTGGAGAGGTCCGTCAGACTGTCGGCAGCCTTGCTGGTAGCTGAACTTCTTGGAAAGCATTCAGGACAGCTGTATTCCATGCAATGTTGTTGCAATTTTTTGCATAAGTCTTCATGGTGGTCCCCAAGAAGATTAGGACTTGGATATATGGTTTTTACCAAACCATATTGGAATGCCTTGTAAACCTGTTCGGGATTAGCATTCTTGGTGAAGTTGTAATAACTTAAATTTTTGGAGTCTGTGGTGAAGAACTTTTCCTCCAAAAACTTTTCTTCATTGGCAGTTCTTGCATATCGATAGCAATATTCAAAGCCTGCTTCTGTGATTTCATCGGTGTAATCTACTTTCGTAGATCTTGCTATGTTTTCCCTTGGTTTGCTGGAAAATTTTCCTAATGAGGTCAATGACTTCTTTTTGGACAACAGAGCTGTGCTGAAGGTGTTAGGCTTCATCATTTCTCCATTGGTAATTAGCTCCAGAGGTGCTAATAAAGATGACCCAGTATATAGGTCTGCTGAAGTTCTTGCTTCCTGGAAGGATTTGAACTTCTTGTGTGCAATGTTGGAGACTCCTTTAGTTGTTTTTTTGGCGAAACTCCAATCTTCATAGATCCCAGCATTAGGGCCGTTATAAACCACATAATATGTCTTAGATCTTTTTGGGATTTGAATTCCCTCTACGGATTTCTCCGATGCTAAAGGTGTAACTTTAGACTGTGGGATTGGAATTCCCTGATTTGGCCTTAGGCAAAAATCTACTGGAGTAACCAGTTTGATGGAAGTTTGTACTTCCTTCTGAATTTTTGGCAAATCCACAGCCTTCAACGGATTTGTTGATTCTTTACCAACTGCCGTTTGCGTTGGAATAGCCTTATCTTTCTCTTTTGAGGGAGAAGGTGATAAGATAACCTTTTTTACTTCATTTTCAGAAGTGTGTTCTTTTTCTTTACCTAATTTAATCAGGTTAAGATATTTGAGCTTGGCTCGGACCAGCTCAAGTTCCTGGACTAAAAGTCCTTCTTGCAGGTTTAGCTGCTCAATTTCATCCATGCTGGATGCTTCACAAAGAAACAAACATTAGAGACAATTGTATTATTCTTTATGACTTTGCTGAAATTCTCTGGTAAGAAAATCTGCAAAATAATTCTTGGTACCTGCAATATGAATACCATCAAAATCATATCTAGATAACCACATTTGCCATCTAACTAGACGACCTTATTTTCTATCTCCTTTTAGATTTATTTTTACAAAATAAGTAAAATTCTTATTATCTGTTCTAACTAAAAATCTGCAAGGAGTTAGATAAACAGAGAATTTTTTAATTACTCTAATAACAGAAAGGTATTCTTTTTCGTTACTATGGTAATTCTTTTCAGCAGCCTTAAAGCTTCCTGAAGTGTATCGGCAAATGTATTCTTTACCATTATTTTCTGCTTTAAGAATTCCTCTCCAGAATAAATCTGATGCATTAGTTTCTATGATCAGTTTATTCTCAGGTTGAGGGTGATAGAGTTTAGGAAAGTTTTTCAAACTTTTCTTTACTTTTATCAGATAGTTGGTATCTGTATCTTTCCATTCCGATGGAACATCTTCCTTAAGCTTTGCTTGTAGTGGTGCTCTAACCTGAGCAAGCTTAGGAATATAATTAGAAGCATAAGTGAGAATTCCTAAGAATCTCTGCAACTGTTTTTTATTTTCAAGGATATCTGGGAACTTTTGAATATGTTCCAAGATATGATCTTGAGGTCGATGAGACCCTTTTTCAATTTCTAGTCCTAGAAAATTGATTTTAGTTTTAAAAAGCTGTGTTTTCTTCTTTGAGAGTATTATTCCCAGAGAAGCACATTTTTTAAGTACTGCCGCTACTTGCCACAGATGTTCTGTTTCATTATTGCTGAAGACTAAAATGTCATCAATATAAACACAACAGAATTTTTCAAAGGTTCTAAATGCATTTTGCATATGTCTTTGAAATATGGCTGGAGCCTGTTTTAACCCAAAAGGTACAACATTCCACTGATAATGACCTTGTGGACATGTAAAAGCAGTTAATAATTGTGATTCTTCATCTAGCAATACCTGCCAGAATCCTGATTTACAATCAAAACTACTGAATATTTTCTTCCCTCTTATTAGAGTTAATAACTCATCTTTACTGGGAAAGTTATGACTGTCTCCTACTGCAGCTGTGTTTATAGCTTTATAGTTGACAACCATTCTCTTTTTTCCTCTACGTTTCTCAGCTTCATTCTCTACCAAGAAAGCTGGAGACATGTGAGGTGATTTGCTAGGTTTAATCACTTTTAATTTTAGCAATTCCTTAATTTGTTTTCCAAATTCTTCTCTATCCTTGGGACTATATTGCATTGGTTTAACTTTTACAATCGTCTTGGATTGATTAGTTTTATGGTTACTGTCATCCAATATTTTGACTTGTTAGGGTCTATTGGATTTTCTGAACACACAGAATCTAAAAGTGTTTCTATCTTACGAAGTTTTGTATTTTGAAGCACAAAAAGTTGTTGTTCTTTAGTATATATACCCCCCTCCTTAAAAGAGAAGTAATTTTATTAGGGTTAATATTTAGCGTCTCTGGTTTTGGTAATTTAGATTTCTTTTTCATATAATCTAAATATTTCGGAACTCCTACTCTTAGAGCTCTTCTTATCTTTCCTATGTGTATAGGATTATTATTTAATGTGAAAATTATTCTATCTGTGTATTGGACAAATGGATGATATAACAGACAGAAGTTATTTCCAATAATAAAATCTATTCCAGATTCTTGTTGATATACTGTTGGAATATGAAATATTTCACCTGCTATCATTATGTTAAGATTTTTACAAACCTTAGAGAGTATGATGGGTGATCCATCTGCAATTTTTACTCTTATTGGTCTTTCTACATTTACCCAGTGTTCTTTGGGTATTACATTTTTGCTACTCCCTCTGGACCAGCTGTTTCTGCACAGGAGACTTTTTCAGTCAACTATGCTAAATTTTGACTGAATTTTTGAATGCATAGATAAATAAAAATATTATCGTATCTAATATTGTTGGAATCGTCATAACATGTAGTTTATTAATATCAAATTTTCATATCTTTATAATATACGTAGTTAAAGATATTAGCAGTCAAACACGTGTATTGAAGACCGTGAAAAGTCAGCTGTGCACATCCAGCTGGTACGGAGGGAGTAGCAACACACATGCTTGCACCGGTGTCTACATAGCAATGTAACTCGATTTGTTTATATCCAGAAAATTTTAATTTTCCTTTTATATAAATTGAATTTGAGTTGATAATATTACTCATTACAAAGTTTGTGGGTTGATTTATAATTATCACAAACTATGTAGGTTGATTTTGGTAAACTTTAGAAATATGTGTATGCAACTTAGGAATGCCATGTCATTGACTATGATTTTTTCCTTTAGATTTTTCACTATGACTATCATCTAGTGGTGCTTTAAAGTTTAAACTAAGAAAATCAATCCGAACTATTGAGGTGTACTAATTTGACTAACCAATATGATAGTAAGATATTCTACTCCATTCTCTGACTTTTATTTCTACAAAATTTGACTGGCCCCAAAATTCAAAAACTACAAACCAGAAATTTATGTCTCATCAAATTTTCTCTAATATATAGACCACCATCTTCAGCTCACCAAAGCAATCTATCATTGCGATGATGAAGATTCATACTTGTTTAATACCCCACCTAAGCATAACTAAATTAATTAATTTCATTATCAATCACTCACACTTGCCACTATTTGTATTCATTCAAATTCTTACGTAATCCATCGGTCCCAACCAAAGTGTCTTAGTTTAACTTTTCAAAGTAGATAACTTTGACCATTAATATCTATTAGTTTATATGTTAGATTAGTATCATGTAATATATTATTGGATTCATAATAACATATATTTTAAAATAATATATTTTTTAAAAAATATTTAATATTTAAGTAAAGATATTAACAGTCAAAGTTGTCTCAGTTTGACTTTGAAAAATCAAATTAAGACACATGGACGGAGGAAGTAGACCTTAAAGTCCAATAGAAATCTAATATTTTTAACACTAACAAGTAAATAAATAATAAATAAATGTCCATTTCATCTCTACTGAGCCTATCAGAATAATATAACGGTCAGCAGAATTTTGGGACTTTGCGGTAACTATTTCCAGCCACCTAGTTTGAGTTCAGTGAAGTCAAGTATAAACTAAAGCGGAGGCAACAAGACTAAGAAATATACCAAGTCCTAATAGAATAGTACCACTTGATTAGCTGATTAATAATATATTACTACTTAAAAAACATATACTGTTACATCATATTATAAGATATATATTTTATTAGGATTTCAGATCAGGTATCACGTGGATTTCTACTCCATGGAACAAGGACAAATGAATATGGCACCAATGAATACATATGCTCATTCTGTATATGAATGCCAAAGCTAATCATCTTGCGCTTCATAATCCTTTTAAGTACATTATCCTAAATACTATGTAAACCCCAAACTATCAAGTTTGTACATGTGTTCGCTGGTCGGTCAATAATGTGTATATCTTCAGAGTACTTTTATTGGGAGATAACTCTCGAAAGTACAAACTTGATTTTATATGGATATAAAGAAAGAGCACAAAAGAAGGATTTGGATATTTTACAATTTACATTCTCTACGTAATACTAATAAGCATATTTGCTGGATTGCGTGAAAAACAAAAGGCTAACTGATAATATAGTCACAAAATAGTTGAAGTAAAAGCCACAGCGCAAACTTGCGGATAATCGTTCTCGAAGCTGAACTTGTACTTCAAAGCTATTCCATGTTTCCAAGCGCCTGGATTATCTTTCTGGTCCATGAGTAAGAACCACGCTTGAGCTTGTCCAAATCAAACACTTCACACAAACTACGAAGATATCACCAAATCACGTAAACACTGCTTAACAGTATTTATAAGAAAGCAGATGCAATCACCACTGAAAATTATTAAGACATTTTCATCAACTATACAAGTAAAAGCCTTTCAGCTAAGAGACTTAGTCAATGGTTTAATCTAATCAATTGTTTTTAAGAGTTGAAATAAGTAATCCAACTCCCTCATCTAAGCAAAGTAGCACAGGAAACAAGTCCAACAGGTCAGAAATATATGCTAAACTCCCAGGACTAACACATTCAGAACAAGAAACCCCAAAATTGAGTGTTAGGAAAACAAAAAGTACAACCATACTTTATCAAAATTCTAAAGATTAGAAAGTATTACCTTTGAAACTGTTCGTGCAAGTGGTTGAAGGTGAAAAGAATCACACCCAATGCATTGATATACACATGAGAGCTTTAGAGGAGTCTTCTTCATTGCACTCGCTGAACTGCAACCAAAAGCTTAGTCATGTTATCAAATAAAAGCAGTAGTATCTAATAGTATAAAACTAATCTAGCATGTAAAAGTAAGTAACCGTCTTTTTAACATAGATTTAGAGCAAGCAGATATACTTACGTATATACTCGTACAAAAACACGCACGTAGAAGTCCATCTGAACGGATAGCACTGGAACAATGTATCTCTTATACCTATTTGCATGGCTCTGAATTTCAAAAAAGATAATTGTTATGGGGTGGAAAGAAATGGAGTTGAAAATATTCAAACTGAATTAAAATTGTCAAATTGCATACAGTCTAGTAAATATTACCTCAATGCTGGCAAGAAGGATCCTCAAAGCCATCTCATGACAATATTTTCCTCTATATCCCAAGAGCAAAATGAAATAAGCCGTAAGCAATACCCTAGATGTGTTGCTCAATATAGAAGATTTCAGTCACAAAAATACTTGGAATAGCAAACCTCTCCATTAGCCCCACAAAGCACAGCCATATCAGTTGCAGTACACATTAAGATGCCACCGTCAACAACAGATTGAAGAGCAGAATCTAGAAACACCGATGGAGAACCATATGGATCCAGATCCACCTAAGAAACCCAAAATAAAAATAATGAGTAAATTAATTTCATCCTATCAGGAATTATTTTCTCGGTATGATTATTAACATACTAATAATCTAGTCAGGCACATAAAAGGTATGCATCTAACATGATATGTTAGGTATGACTCATGAGCATCTATGTATATCAACAATGAGATAGCAGAGAGACAAAAAATGCAGACTTTTAACATTAACTGGAAAATAAAAATGTAACAAGCCAGGACAAGCATACCACATGAAATTCTTTTGGATGGGAAAGCATGTACACTCTTGCATCAGCAAGGTGATTTTCCACCTTTGAACAAGCTAGTGAACCATTAAACTTGAGGTTTCTCTTGCAGGCTTCAACTGACACTGAAAAGATTGAAAACATGTTTTTAATTGAAGTTAAAAACCACAATTAATAAAATGCACAAATAAACATTATTAGAGGATGTTTTCAACGAATTAAGGAACAATAATTGTTATCAAATCACAGTCTAATGGACTACTGGGATATTTACCTGTATCATTGTCCAATGCCACAACTTGACCAATTCCTTCAACTTCCTTGGCATATCTAATAGCTCTCAACCCAGAGGCTGACAAAGCCTAAACAAAATTTACTGGTTTATAAAAAGGAACAAAACCTCCCCAATTGCAAATTTCAGCTTCAAAGCCAAATACGAAAGATTTCTACAGAAGCATTCAAAATTAATCAGAAACCTCAAGCACTCGGGCGGTTTCAGGTTTCCATGGCTTTTTCCTTTGAATTTCTGAGCCACTTCGCCACAAGGTTCAGACTCCAATGTCTCTTCCAACTCTTCACATTTACCATTAGCTTTTCCATCATGAGCGTTTGCATCAGTTGGAGCTTCTGGCTGGTTATTAGATTTATCAGACAGCTTCCCTGCTCTAGCTTTTGCTCTTTTAGACAGCCGAGCTTCATGCTCTTGTTCTCATTTTGATATGAATGTCCTCAAAACTGCGACAGACATATCTCTGTTATTTACCTGAAAGAAGTCAGTAGCACACCATGGTTAGATCCACAGGCGTGTAGAGACCAGAACTTATACTGGTGAAGATGAAGTGTCACAATCCATGAGAGCGAAAACCCAATCGGCCACGCTAAATTTGATATATAACAAACATACGACTACATATACTAAATATTCAAGAATTAAGATTAGGGTTCTTGTATTTCGAGCTGACCTTCAGCTAAACTAATTAACATCATGCAAGACTTGCAAGTTGAGAGCTTAAGATAAAAGTTTCTCAATCGCGGAGTGGCATGGTTTCACTATCATAGTTTCTTGTTATATATGAATTCACCATGTCATTTTTGAAGCATATTTATCTCAGCGCAGCATCTTTCTTGGTATAAAGGCACAAAATACAATAGCCAGGCAAAAGAAGAAGTAAAACTGATCATTCAGCTTACCTGAATCCGAGAAATCACATATAACATTGAGCATCAACACCTCTACGATGTAGATTCATATTCTAGAAATTTCAATTTCTTACCTCAAATC
Source organism: Cruciata laevipes (assembly GCA_963678965.1). Taxonomy (NCBI): domain Eukaryota; kingdom Viridiplantae; phylum Streptophyta; class Magnoliopsida; order Gentianales; family Rubiaceae; genus Cruciata; species Cruciata laevipes. The sequence continues at coordinate 1,511,110 of OY787634.1, read as the reverse complement.
ATTGCTTGGCACGCCCAAATTATATGTCTTAACTGGTTCTAACAAAGTAGCGAACTCTGTATGTTTCATATTTATAATATGTTCTCAATGCAATTTAACTATGAACTCATGGAAACCAATCCAGTGAACTTACAAACAGGAACATAAACTACATGAAACTCGTCGATTTTTCACATGCAAATTAGTAACACTGAGCAGTGAGCAATGACAAGAAGCCATTTACAAATCGCAGAAAATGAGAAGTTTCACTAAATGGGGTGGGTAAAAACTACTTTGGAATCATTGCAAGATTGAACATAGTTAAACCTGTCGAATTATGGAAGCCAATTTCTCTGCTAGTTCAGCTTCACCCTTGGTTAAAGGGAGATGGAAACCTATGCCCTCTAAAGCCTCAACTATCCTCATCACCTGAACATCATGCCAATCAACTCTCTTAATTAGTTCAGCTTCTGCTTGCACAAACATAATTTTTGGCATTATTCAAATTTTATTTTACATCAAACCAGTTTAACCAGTTTCCAGTGCATGCATTGCAGAAATAGTTGAACGCACCAAAAAAAATAACAATTTGGGCCAAGTTATCATCGTGGTAGAAGAAAAAAGCAAGTATATATAAAATTCACTCACCCGTAAGAGGCGTTTTTGGAGAATCTGCTCTTTCTGCCTTATCATTTGAATCTGAGGAACAATATCGGCTTAGAAATGCCTCTGAAGCTGCATATAACACACAATATGTTAGTATACGAAGAAATAAATACATGATCCAAAATATAACACCAAAGAGCATACCATCTTGACATTGCTCTGAGTGATCAGTAATCTTTCAGAGTCCGAGAGTATCACATCATCTTGCTGCTATTTCAGCCCAAAAATGAGATTGCAAGTTTCAACACAATTAGACGTGTAGTAAGCAATTTATAAATGAAAGAGCATGGCAAGTGATAAGCAACATGCATTCCCTAACATTTGAGATGCATCTTTTTTTTACCCTTTATGCAAGACAGTGAAAGAGCACACTATACTACTGCAGTTGAAAAGATAAACCTGAGAATTGTATAGGCATGGTTCTTCAACAAGCAAAAAAGAAAAAAATCCAAACCAATCAATACATGTTATATCCCATGACTGCCTGAACTAAAATTACTAACATTTTTTGGCACATCAGTACAAAAGAGCACAATTGCAAACTTAAAACAGGGGGTATCATTATTCATTCATACCTTTTAAGTTGCCCAGTTATTTTTTAAAAAAAGAGTTCAGACCGGAAATTAAGATGAATTGGAGGGGAGATTAACTTCCTGAACTAATCAATCTTTTTGTGAGCTAAATTACTACTCAAACCTGATAATTATCCATCTAATTTTTGCTAACCAGCAAAAAAATGGAAAATTAAATCTTAGTAACCCAAGGAAAAACAATTGGATTACCTCCATATTGCGAGAGCGAGATTGAGGAGAAATCGGCTCCTGACAACACCGCGATAGCACCTGACGCATCCAGAGCTTCCCCTAACACAGAACACGCAGATTTAACATTGAAGGGTAAAAGATTCTTCTGGGAAGGCAAGAGTTCTCTTAGAATGAAATATGAGTGATGATTATTTACTGGGAGGGCTTTTGGTAAACAACAGTTTCGCAATCGTATCAAAAAGTGTCTTCCCAAGTCCCAACATTAATGCAATTACTGCTATGTGCTTTTAAATGATGTATAGATAGGTAAGTTGTTCCTTACCGCAGTGGCATCAAACACAATGGCCTAGACCTACAAAAGGAAAAGTGAACTGATCATTGACCACCCAAGGTATCATGCATAAACACTGAGGGTAAAAAAGTTCCATTTACAAAAAAATCAGTAACTTCAATTTTTCAGTTCAAATATGCAATGAAAACCAGAACTCATCCTCCCATAAAAGACCATTGAAATGCATGCAAGAGAAAATCCAAACTAAGCTCAATAAAATCTAGAACTAAACTGAAACTGAAACTGAACTAACCTAATATGAAGTTAACTTTGGCATATCATCGAACACCTTGTATACAAGAACAGAAAAACAAATCTTAATTAGAAAATCTGAAAGGTAACCAACGGAGACTAATTATGTCAACATAAACAAATGGTTAGAGAATGGAAAAGCGGCATAGATAAATACAGAATATGTACCAGACTTAAGCTTCTGACAACCTTCTCGGACCCTCTCTTCTTCTTATTCGCGGCGGCCGCCTCTGCCACGTACTCCATGGTCGCCAGAGAAACCTGCTGGACTGAGAGCCAGGGCTCATCGACAAGCTCAGAGACTCCAAATCTTCAAACCCAATTGCAGCAATAAGAACCAGCTAAGCATCTGTGGTATTGCATGATGTGATGTAGGGTGCAGAGAAGATTGTGTGTGATGGAATAATTCTGTGGAAAGAAGAACATAGGAATTCACGGGAATGGACACGCGTTGGCAGAAGATGATGCATGATCACAGATGCATGATCACGGAAAAGAATCATCAAAGCAGATAATTTACAGGTTACACTAACTCATAATCCTAAAACCCCTCAAAAATCAATCTTTACGCCCTATGAAACTGAATTTGATGACTTTAAGGTAATTATTTTACCTGGATAAACTTCTGGCCATCAGGGTGATACAGATACTTGAGTTCCTTGTCATCCAGAGCATATTTTCCACAAGCTCCAATTCCGAGGGCATAAATGGCAGCATCCCTTTCTGTATAACTGTAATCAACCTGCCAATAAACAGCGGAAGAATCAAACCTCGTAAACCCCAAACTGCTCGTGTAATGAAAACCAAGAATCATATATCAAACCTCGGGAAATTTGTGATCGATCACAAGCTGAGGATCGAAGTATGAACTCCCTGCCATTGATGACGATTCAAGAAACCAATGAGAAAAGCCGGTTCAATTATATGGGTTTCTCGGCTGGGGCTGGTGTTTTGGCCTGATCGAATCGGAGAAATTATCAGCAAATCCTTTCGGGACGAATTCCGAGTTCCGTACAAAAGCTTGTCAGAGCACATTGACACAGTAAATAAAGGTTTAGATCCCACTGAAATCACAAGAAAATTAGTAAGCTATATGAGTTCAAGAAAAGTAACCTATTCAGATCATTTGAATATATGAAGCTAAATACTCATTGGGGTTTACAATTGCGCTTCATTATCCTAAATACTCATTATACTCATTTGAAGTGTTCTAAAACATATGAAGATTCCAGCCACATCTTGCGCTTGGTTTGATCTCTCTCTAATATTTTTTGCCATGGCCTGAAAAGGAAGATTTATAATACCGTTAACTTGTTCTCTAATTTGAGAATCTGTGAGGATCGTTGCTACTTGCTACAACTACTGGTGGTTTGGTTTGCGACGATAAAATCGTTCAAAGGGCCTGTCATTGTAGTATATCCATTTTTAGTTGTAACTCTTGAATCGTTTGAGGTTTGATATTAAGCTGAGGATTTGGTTTGTTGTCCATATGAATGCGCCGTATAAAGACATAGCGTACATGTCTCTCACAGTATAATTGTCTGAACTTCAAGATCTTAGCTGCTAACTATTTTACACAATACTCATGCCTCGTTATCAAAGATGATTTACATATTATTTGATGTCTTAAACTGCATGAAGCTTTAGAACATAGCTTAAAGTTCATGTCTTTATTTGTCTGTTTCGAGAAATGGAATATTGAAATGTAATGATTTTGGCAGGGTGAACTGACTTTGCTAGAAAGAAAAGCTTGGAGGGAATTCCTGGGGAAGACCAGGAGAGATCTTGTTCTTGTTGGGACTGGTGGTGCTACTCTTGGTTGGTTTGGTATGCATTTTACACCCTTCAAAATCGCTTCGTTCTTTACTTTATTTTTTGCAGTTTACAAGTTTAGGGTTAGTTGGCATCTTGAGAAGGTCACTGCTCAGTAAAGAGAGCAGTAAACTTTGCAAGCCTTCTTTCTTCAAACAGAAGAATTGGGTTAGTTGGCATATTGCATAGTTTGTTTAATGAACTTTAGTGAACTCATATTATTCGATCAGTTCACATTATTGAACTTTAAAATTGAACTTTAGAACATAGGTTAATGTGAACATAGCACACTTCAAATGTAATGTGGTATTCACATTATTGGATTTAAATATGTTCACCTTTATTTGAATCTGAAAACAAAAACATGTAGTTACCTTGATGAATATGCCACTAAAATTTATTAATTAGTGTTGCTCAGCTTGAATCTACCATACTCAAGGGAAGCACTAAGAGATAAGAAATTGCACTGTCCAATAATTCCAGGAAAATATTAGTATTTACATTTTGAAAATATTGATATTTGATGTTTATTTTCTCTGATTTTTCTTACACTTTTGAATATTGAGAGCAAGAATACATAAAAAAATAAAAAATATTAAGAGCAAGAATAAACAGCAAGTTGAGGTGCATTGCTGGAAGTGTTTCATTTTGAAAAAGATTACATGCCATTAAGTTGCATGCCACTGAAAAATTAGAACAAAAACTGTTGATCCCATGAAATAATTATCAAATGCATCCAAATACAATCATGATCTTCTATCATATTTGTATATCTTGTACATGTTGGCATTCAAATTACTCCAGAACATGCTCCTTAAGATATTCAACACGCAGAACTCTCTTGATTCATTTCCACATTGATACCAAAAATCTCATATAAAATAGGTTATGTACTGTGATATGCAAAAGTAAAGCCAAAAACTTCAAGAAGCATATCACAGCTCTAGGCAACAACAATCAACTAAAAGTCACTTTCATTTTTATTCACAGTAAATATGATTAACTAAAGGCACAAAATGATCAGCCCTCATTCCTTGCAACTCATTCATTACAAGTAGCAATATCTAAAATCAGATGCAAAAAGGCACATATCTAGAGATTTTTTACAGTGTTGAATACAAACTTGCACGAAAGGGGAGGATTTTGACCTAAGCTTTTCAAAATAACTGAAAAAATCATTTCTTGAGGGAGTCTCTAATTACCAAATCATCAAAACACCATACCTGCATAATTTGTTTGACAAAAAGTACAAAACAACCATGCACAACCAAGTAATACTTTTTTGAGCATATTGAAAGAACAAGCAAAACTCCAGTATAAAGACCTAATGGTGACAATGGAGTCTTAATTACACAAGAAACACGAATAATTTATGCACAGAGAAAATACCAATTTCCATCATTGGCGCACTAATCATTCTATTCCACGACAAATGGTTTAAAAGTACATTATGGCTGCAGTTCATGTATATGAATGCCAATTATCTGAATAAAAGTACTGCACTATTTCTGACATAGCGTACATGTGTTCTGCTCTAATCTTCATATGCAGGCATTTCTCTCACTCTCAGTATATATTTATTACATTCGAATTTACTGTGGTGTATATGTGACTGTGTGTTTATGCTTCATTCTGTTGTATTGTTTGTTCTAGAAAGTTTTTAGCATTCTAGGAATTCAAATTTGTATCTAATTAGTTGCTGCTTTTTAAGTGCTGATGGTGTACTTATAGCATGCAATTCATTGCTAAAGTTTGTATCTTAGCCATTCATTAAAACTTATACCGACTTGACAATGTGTGGAATGATCAGGTACTTTTGTGCAATTCTAAAATCAATACTGTGTCTGGAGAAAAAGTAGTGGTCATTTTTTGTTGCAATTAAATCATGAGATTGACAAAGTTATCTCAACTTGTTTAGTTATTGCGTCCTTAACGTGTTTCATGTGGTGTAATACTGAGAATATATATGGACTTGGATCACCATCAGACTTAACACTCACAGGTGACTGTGCTAAGAAATTGGATTGTAATTTAGTAATGTTGAATAGTTAGAGTCTTAGAAAGCATTAAGTGACATCATTACTAGGATAATAGGCGTTTTAACCAGTAACTATTATTTCAGAACGAGTAAAGACACATACATATATCAGGACTCAAGAGTAAGTCATGAAGGAAATCTTCCATGTATTTGTATAGATAAAATCCCCTACATGATTAAGTGAGGTTAAATTTTTGTACTTCTTGATATGTGATCTGTCATCAGGCTGCAGCAGAAGTTGAGGCAGCCACGATGTCCATGGTTAGGCGGGCAATACCATATGCTGCATCACTGGAAGAAGCTAATGAAATAGTGCGCGGAAATTGCCTAGAGGCAATCGAAAAGCATCACCAAAAATATTCACAAGACAATGTTATTAGAGATATACTTGACATTGGATGCTCAGTTGGTGTCAGCACAAGGTTTCTTGCTCAAAAGTTTCCATCTGCCAAGCTCACTGTAAGGCCTTATTCTCCCAAGCTAATTCTCACTGAAAATAGTAATAGTAGACCAAAACTGAGCCAAATAACTCCAATTCTCAATCTACTTAATTAAACTGAACAGTAGCTATAAATGATTGCACTTTCTACAGGGTTTGGATCTTTCTCCTTACTTCAAAGAAATTAATAGCCAGCCAAGAGTAAATCCAATTAATTATATTAGTAGCTGTGTTAAAGATTCACTCTTTGGTTTTTCAATGCTTCACAGATCATTGTCTCTGGTTGTGGCTGTGAAAAACCCGCTCTGAAGTGTAGAAAGATCAGACAAATTGCATATTGGAAGTGTAGGGACCTTCATGTCTGGATTCATACTAACAAAGTAAAATCCAGAGCAAGATGGTGCCAGGTTTTTCCTTCTCTCTAATAACATAAGTTCAATGCTGCAGGAAAAGGACGAGCTGCATCGTGCATTTACTGAAGGTTTTTTTCTCTTTTTCTTATTTAGTTTTCTCAAATTGTTTGCTCAGAAAATAACTCTGTTTTTAGGTGCCCTCTTCATTCTGTAATCATGACAAATAATTTTGATAGTAATATAAAGGCCCTGTTTACCAGAGCTTATTTGTAGATCAGTTCAGTTCAGTGAAAATGTATTTGATGAAATTCAGGTTAATTCAGTTATGCTGATTCCATTTTTCAATACATCATTTTTACTTCAGTTCAATTCAGTTCAATTCAGTTCAGTTCAATTCAGTACATGGTGGAAATAAGCTCTAGCAAACAGGGCCAAAGTTTGATCTTTCCTGAAACAAGAAAGATGCAGCGGCTTTCTCTGGAGCATGTTCAGAGGGTTCTAGATGAACAAGATAAGTTGAGCAATGAGCTTGATAGCAAGAAGCGAAAGCTTGAGTTATGGAGCAAAGAGCTGAACAAACGTGAAACCTTAACTGAACGTGACAGGCAAAAGCTCGACGATGAAAAGAAAAAGGTAATATATTGCCGTTCTCCCTGTATTTGCTTCATATATTCTGATGAAATTCATTTATTGAAAATTTATGGCTTCAGAAAGACTTGAGGAACTCTCAGCTCCAAATGGCAGCTGAGGAGCAGAGAAAATCAGATGAAAAAGTCTTGAGGCTTGTGGAAGAACAAAAGGTATATTTGTTTTAAACACAAGCATTCTTAACTTTGCGTGAGCAACTCTGTGTTGATAGTGTGGATGTCCTTGATATTGAATTAAAATTCACTGTACCATTTAAAACTGGGATTTAAAATATGCAGAGGGATAAGGAGGAGGCTTTAAGGAATATATTGGAATTGGAAAGGGATCTAAATGCCAAGCAGAAGTTGGAATTGGATATTGAGGAGCTGAAAGGAAAATTGAAGGTTATGCAGCATATGGGAGATGATGCTGCTGTTCAGAAAGAAATTGAACACATGAATGCGGAGCTTGAGGAAAAGATCGATGACATGAAATCTATAGAGGAATTGCACCAGGCTTTGCTCACTAAGGAGCGCCAAACCAATGATGAGCTTCAGGATGCTCGGAAGGAGCTTATATCGGTATGCTATATACTTTTTTGCCAAAGAAAATAGATGGAATTTCTAGAGAATCATAAACAGTCTTTTCTGAAACCATTAGATGCAAATGACTATGGCCTTTATTTTACAGAGCTTAACCGAAATGGTGACCAGCACTCACTCACACATTGGGATCAAGCGGATGTGAATAAAAGCGAAGACCTTTGAAGTTCAATGCAAGCTGAAATATCCTGATGATTACGAGTTCAAAAAAATAGAAATGTGAACTTTGGCAAGAAAGGTTCAAAGATTCCAGCTGGTATCCATTCAAGGTTATCAGGATTAGTGACGATAATTTCAAGGTATACACTATGGTGCTTAACGTGTATTTATGTCCTCATAAGTTTACTCATGTTGCATTTTTAGCAGACATTAATCCATTTGCACCCCTTTCTTTAGAGGTTTTGTTTTTCATTGCTCAAAAGTTATAACTTATATGAGCATGTTCATTTGTTGACTTTCTTGTGTGATTCTTGTTTTGTATTTTAGAAAGAAATTGACGAAGATGATCCAGAGCTTAAAAAGCTTAAAGAAGAATGGGGGCAAGAAATTTATGCAACCGTGACAGCAGCCTTGCGAGACTTGGATGAGTATAATCCAAGTGGGAGGTATGTCGTTTCAGAGCTGTGGAACTTCAAAGAAAATCGGAAAGCCACTTTGAAGGAGGTCATCAGCTTCATTTTCAAGCAGCTGAAGAACCTCAAGCGCAAGAGATAACCATTTGGTACTTACCCTAATCCCGTCTCTACTGTTTATTTGTATCATTATTGTATATGTTCAACGTTGGAATCCTTGCATGAACACTGTCTGAAAGGTTCAAAGTTTTTGATGCAAAGTGATTGGGTTTAACTTTCATGTAGAGTTAGCATCTATGCTTTAACTATATGCAATTCATTCATGTATATGTGTCGGATCTTTTACTGTGTGGTGTTAATCTCATCGAGGTCAGCAGGTATCCCTGTGAATATATTAAGCTCCAAGTTCAATGATATTGTCACTGCGCTTCAGTATCTCTTTAGTTTTCGTTAATGACATTTGCCATCTTGTTTTGTCTCATGGCAGGGGACATGCTTAGGCTTTATAAATTGAAGGGCGCAACTGCAAGATGGTTCAAAGTGTGATCTGCTACAGCCTTCACCGCCGGGACCAGCCAGATATCTTTTAGGAAAGGGAAGCATGGTAGTGAACGGAAGAAAGGAAATCCCTGGGAAGATGACAGGTACTGAAAATTTATTTGTTCTTTTTAAAGAATTTATTCATTTTTGCTTGTTTTAGTTTGTTTGTTTGCAACTTGCACATACAATGTGTTTGATAATTTGTCTCAACCAGACAACCATGATCTTCAGTTTTTGTTTTTGTTTTTAAATGCTTTTCTCATTTTAAATGGCAGTATATATGAATGTTTACAATATTTTGCAATTCTTTGATTCGGGATGAGATTTTGGCAGTATATATGAATGGCTTTGAGTTATGCAGTTCTTAGTGCCTTGTGGTTCTTTCAGTTCTACGTATATTGGAATGATGTCACTTAATGCTTTCTAAGACTCTAACTATTCAACATTACTAAATTACAATCCAATTTCTTAGCACAGTCACCTGTGAGTGTTAAGTCTGATGGTGATCCAAGTCCATATATATTCTCAGTATTACACCACATGAAACACGTTAAGGACGCAATAACTAAACAAGTTGAGATAACTTTGTCAATCTCATGATTTAATTGCAACAAAAAATGACCACTACTTTTTCTCCAGACACAGTATTGATTTTAGAATTGCACAAAAGTACCTGATCATTCCACACATTGTCAAGTCGGTATAAGTTTTAATGAATGGCTAAGATACAAACTTTAGCAATGAATTGCATGCTATAAGTACACCATCAGCACTTAAAAAGCAGCAACTAATTAGATACAAATTTGAATTCCTAGAATGCTAAAAACTTTCTAGAACAAACAATACAACAGAATGAAGCATAAACACACAGTCACATATACACCACAGTAAATTCGAATGTAATAAATATATACTGAGAGTGAGAGAAATGCCTGCATATGAAGATTAGAGCAGAACACATGTACGCTATGTCTTTATACGGCGCATTCATATGGCGCATTCAACACATAAAAATGAACAACACTCACAACAACAAGAAGAATGAGAGCAGTAAAATTGAGAACTTTACATTCAGAAGCTCAAGAAGCTCATCCACATTCTACGAGGGAACAAGAAGATGGATCCCAGAAACAGAGGTCATTTTGCAGATTACACTTACAGAAGCATTAGATGGGAGAGGTTTGTACATCCCGATGTATTGTTGCCCATGCAACAGAAGGCTCGGTTGACCTACAGAACGAGAAGATAAAAAGCTTCATCGTCTCAAATATCCAACGAAATCTTAGCTCTCAACAAGACAGAGGAAAATGCACAGATAGAGCTGAGCAAGAACTTACTGCAACCAAGCGCTTTGTTAACATGATTCAGATGGAAATGATGAGCAGAAATGTGAAAACTTTCTTCGACTCTTCTCTTAGTTCACTACTTGTGCTGGCACTCTTGTACTCCACTTAGCAAGGTTAATATTTGGGCTTTGGTTGATAAATAAAGCAGTATGATATTCAAATTTAACTTTCAAGTTAGTGGAAAGAGCTCATAGTGGCAGTGTTACCTTTGGGGTCAAGGAATATTAGAGTCTTCATAAATCACATGAACAACAAGGCTTGTGGTAATTGATGCATAAGGCTTCAAATTCTGAACGAGTCATTTGCTAGCTGAAAATTTTATGTGTAGACCACCATACTGATGAGGTTCTGTGCTGCAAATATTTAAAAACAAATATTTTCATTTTTATAACTAATTTACCGTAATCGATCTTTTCATTGTGTGCTGTATTTTGCATTTTGCATTTTGGATTTAGGTTCTTGCTGTTTTGACTTCCATCCTTTCTGCTCTGAATGGCCATATTATTGTCCATATGATGTACATGATCCCTTGAGCATACATGCTGTTGTCTACATGCAATTGTCACCCCACCAGAAAATACAAGTGTAGTGTTAATTTATTTAAAATCTAAATTAACCACCAAAAAAAAATTAAACACAAATTAGCACCCACCGGAAATTATAAAATTATAAATTAGCCCCCACCAAAAACTTTTCCTGGTTCCACCACTGCGTAACTTGATTATGTAACTATTCTCTTTGTCAGGAAATAAAACTAGAATGGGTTAAGGGTCTGGCACAGAAACGAGAAGCTGAAGCTAAGCTGCAGTAATTGGAGAGTGAAAAAGAGAAGCCATACATTGAGCAGGGAAGTTTCATCGTCAGTATCTTGTTTCCTTAGAATTATTTCTATGTTGTGGTGATTACTGAAGACATGACTAATGGTGTTCATAATTTCTTGTGTTTATCATCACAGAAATGACCCCAAACTTGATAAAATGCTCAAGGAAATAGTTAGATTTGGTGATCCAATGGCTCATTTGGTCAAAGACTCAAGGTATATTTCTCTATTATTACGTCTAGGCCTGCTTCCCATATTCTTGTGCTATCGAAATAATGTGGCCTTCCATTCTATTGGTTGATTAAGCTATTAGTTTCGGTTACTTCAGATTTTCATTACAAACTTAGTTTCAAAAACATTTCTGTGCAAATCAATGGTCATTTCTGAAAGATTGAGTTCTGGTTTCCATTACATATTTGAGCTGAGAAGATGAAGTTACTGGTATTATGCAAATGTGGAATCTAATTCTGTGTTTGAGTACTCTGTTTTCGTGTACTTTTCATTTGCTTTTAATTTTGCAATTTGCATGCAAGGTGGTCGACGAGTGGTCTCAGTAAAATTTCTTTTAGAATCTGCAAAGATCATCATTTTTGTTGCAACACAGCAGGTTTGTTTGAAAATCACCTTTCCTTATTTTTTAACACGAGACATTCTGTACAATAAGGATATTTGGCTAACGTTCTTTATTGGACTTTTAGGACTGAATACGCGCACTTTGGCACTGGTTTTCAATTTGAACTCTGGAACCATTAATAGGCTTGTGGAATCAGAAGTTTTTGAAGGACTAAAAGTTTTCTTTATTGCATTGCAGCAAACAGGTATAAAAATGCAAAACTTCAGAGAAACCTTTTCTCTGTTTTCATCAGTGGCCCACTATTTGTTCAGAGAAACCTTTTCTCTGTTTTCATCAGCGGAAAAAACCTTCTTTTCACATCGCTGATCACTCTGGATAGAGAATTCATGGTGATTTGGCTCCTCGATTTCCAGATCAGTATGATATTTGGTGAGAAAAGATGTATTTTTTAAAAAATATTATATGTTGATTGGATATTTGGGAGGTGGTTATTTTTGTGTTACTCTGTCCGCCAGAGACACGAGGAATCTGCAATCAAATCGGATCCTTGTTCAATTTTTATAACTTCTTTCTATTTTCTTGCTCCTAACTATTTCTATTTGTTGTCTTGTTTGCTTATTTTCTGTTATTCTTACAAATTCCAATGTGTGAGTTACTCATCCCCTTTTGCTAATTTTAACTCTCCTTTGCATGCATGTAAGGTGTTTGATAATTGGCTCAATAGAAGGCACGCTCAAGAATTGTTGATAATTTCAACTTTCTTTTACATGCATGTAAAGTGTTTGAGATTGGCACAAATAGTTTTTTGTTCTCTGTTTTTCTTTCTGAAATAGATTTTAGGAGTTATATGTATTTTTTACAAATAAGATGGCTTTGTGTGACTTGTAGTGCATTCTTTCTTATGTGTCCTGGTGCAAATCTCACATTTTTATGTGTTTGGAATGCGTAAGTATGATTCATCGAAACAATTGATACATTTTGTGTACCTTTTTTAGCATTCTGTTTGATCATTATACTGTAATTGTTGAAATGGAACTTATTTACTGATCTGGGAGTAAATTAGAATAGAAATTCTTGTAGAATTGCATGTACTATCTTCTTGTAATCTTAAGTACATTTCCTACAGTTGATTTTTTCTACTTATTTTAAGGTCTTACAACTTGCCCTCCAGTGATTAGAGAAATATCTCATACTTTGCTTCTTCTGTTTGGACAAGGAAGGCATGGATGAATCTGTTTCAGTTGTTTTGTAACCTTTTCAGGTTAATTCTCATCGCCGATGTATACCGAATTACTGATGCACTTCGGCTGAGAAGGTAAGAATCATTGTTAATCCTAGCATTTTACTTGCATTAGTTACTCTTTATTGTTTTATTTCTGTTTTCGTAGGTGAGATATTCTTTCTTCTCTGATTTGGTGTTTTTGATTGTGCATGCAAAGTGTTTTATGATTGGATTTTGTGAAATCCTTGACTCGAAAGACTTTATAAGCTTTATAGAAGCTTTGATACCTCCAGACCTTTTTAATTCTGCTAAAGAAGCCAATGATCATTAGGGAATTAATGTTTTCGGGAGTGCACGGCTAGGATTCCAGTTTTATTATCAGTGGATGTCTTATTTTTTCCCTTTGCGCTCAAAACAATCATCATAAAGTGATTTTCTAAACAATCGTAGATGTAGTATGTAAGAAGGATTGCAACTCATTAGGTTGGTAATTAATTGCTCACAGTGGAAGAACCATTTTCGACTGAACCACATGTGTTTTTATTCAATTTACATTCGGAATGATATTCTTGACTGGCACTGAGACACCTTCATACGAATTTTCATTTCATGTACAATATGTTAAGGGATGCCGGATATTTTTTCGAAACTCTTGGCTAACCATTTACATGCTTTGATGCTCTTCAGTATGGAATTTTGATGTTGGTGGACCTTGAAGAAGAGTTTTTCCCAGAAATTTACAAACTTAGTGAAGATGTCATCACTAACAGAACCCCTGCCACTTGAGGTGCTAATTTGCCTGCATTGAATGATCTGTCATACCACTTTGGAATTGCTTTTGGAGACAAGCTCCTCAATGGTGATTTTTATATGAATTGGGAGGACACCAGGTATGCATATGGATTTCGGTACAGGGAGACTCACATAGATAGCATAGCAGCCACATGGTAACCAATTGTTTTTGGCTTTTGAAGAAAATGTTAAACTTAACCAGCAAAAATGTCAACGATCCCGTGCATTTTCCCAACTCAAATAGACAGAAAATGTACTTACATTTAGACATGAGTCTTTTACCATCTCGCAGAATTGATGTCAATTTCTCTATGTATTCGTCTCATCGTCTGTGCTTGGAAGAAATTGACATGCGGGATGATTCCAACCACAATACACGTTTTAGGCTTATCAAAATCACATGTCACTTACTGCTGCTGACGGCCAAAACTATACGCACCAAAAATTAAAAGAATGTGCGAATAATGGAAGAACAAAAAAATGCACATAACATAATCCTCTTAATACCTGTTTACTGAAGAAATTTCGCTCAAAATATTCGCCAAAGTACTGAAGATGGAGGCACAAATCCTGAATCTATGGATTCATGTAATGTATCCTTGGAGGATTCTGCTGTGGACCTTGAGTACAAAAAGCGAAAAACTACCCATGAATCCGGTCCATCAGTGAAGAAGACTAGGTATTAAATAATAGTTTCTACTACTTGCTATCTTTTGCTCCTTTAATGGTAGCTAAGTTACCCTGTGTTTTTTTAAATGGGTCGACTTTCTTTGTATGAAACTTTCCCATTCTTTTGTTGTAAATTACATCTATAATAAGGGTAACTCACCTAGGCGTAACTCAATATTTTGATGTAAATAGTAAGCCTAGGAATGTATGTAATGTTTCAAGTCAGGTAATGTTACATGAAGCTTTTTGTAATTAACCTACGTTTTTGTCACTAAGTGTCACTTATAATATTCGCTTTACTATATTTGTCACTAAGTGATATGTACAAGTGTCACCGTATTTAATAAGTACTACACCTTTCATAAATGTCTTCATGATACAAAAAAAATAAAAATTACATATCATAAGTAATAGTAAAACATTATTCATTATAAGAGCCACCAAATAATTGTGACACGTTACAAACTCCTTCGAATATGCATGTCATGAAAAACAACGGTAAAACTTTTACAGAGTATCCTAAGATGTTCAAAGCAAACTGAGATTCAAAGTGACGTATGCAGTTACTAGTTGTCAAATGAAGGAAAGAGGCAAACGTTTAACTAATGAACTCCTTTCCTTTTGATCTATATATATAAAGTTTGTGGTCAAAACGTTTTATCTCTAAACTTAATGATTACTACCACTCAAAAAACATAAGTAGTAATCTATAATATTCCACAAATTTTATTTCAAGATACATAAGGTATATATATTACAAGAAACTATTTAATCAAAAAGGGAGATAAAAGAAGAAGCTATGAATCATTTATATAAATAGAGAGAGGCTAGGGAGAGAATTATTAATAACTGATGACAAAGACCACTCTCCAAATTATTTTAACCCTTCAATTAGAGCTAAATATCGGTTTATAGAGTTTCAGTCGTGCTTCCTTAATAACCAATGGACAACAATGCAGTAGAAACAAAGTGCATGGTCGGCCTGGATTGTGGAGCTACATTCAGACAAGCTTTTGCCTGTTCAAAGATTGAACACATAACCTTTTCATCATGTTCCAATGTTGGATACTCAAGCCTTGGATCGAGGAAGTCTTTGAGTTGGGTCATCTTCATCTCACACGACAACAAACGCGTGACCAGGTCCCCTGGATGGCTTCCCCTGAGCACTTCAAGGGTCAGAACCCCAAAGCTATACACGTCAGTCTTCTCAGTTACCTTCATTGTGTAAGCAAGCTCTAAAAACCAGTAACAAAAAAATGTCAAATTAATGGTATAAATAATGAACAACATTTAGTGTTTAATTAGTGCATGATAAGTCCTATATAAAAACATCACCTGGAGCAATGTATCCATAGGTTCCTGCTGCTGCGCTCCAATTCGATGATTCTGGCTTGAGAAACTTAGCGGTGCCAAAATCCGAGACACGAGCTTCATATTCTGAATTGAGCAGCACATTGTTGCTTGATATGTCTCGGTGAACTATTGGCGGTACACAATCGTGATGCAAGTAAGACAAGGCATGTGATACGCCCCGAATGATGTTTACCCTCTTCTTCCAGTCCAAATCCATGGCTTCTTCCTTGTTACTTAGATTTCTTGCCAAACTTCCTCTTTCAAGGTACTCATAAACCAAAAAGGAGTGATTAGAACTTGAGCAGAAACCGTGGAGTCTTACTATGTTTCGATGCTTGATTGCTGTCAGTGCCTCTATCTCTTTTAAGAAACCAATTTTATGATCATCAGAAGTAGTCTCAGAAAATAGATGAAGTCGCTTTACCGCTACTGTCTCATTGGATGGAAGATTAGCTAGGTACACACTTCCATAGCCTCCTTTACCTATGCAAAATGCCTCACTGAATTCCTTGGTCGCTTTTAAAATATCCTCGTACAACTTCTTCCCATCGAATTTGCAGACGGAAAAAACATCCATGCTTTCTGTATTTATTTGTTCCACTTTTGGATCAGGTCCCTTATCTTTCTGCTTTCTTCTTTGATACCATAGGAAAATTCCCAAAATAGCACTCACTAGCAAGAGCGCTAACACAAGAGGGAGAACAACAGTTAAAGCATGGTTCAGCCCCTTTTCCTTAGTGAAGTCGCAAGACTTCATTCCTGTTATGTTGCCACATAGCCTGTTTCCCATGAATTGTTTATAGGTGGCATTTTGAAATGCTATCCCCTTGGGAATTGGACCCTCGAAATCATTAAAAGATAAATCAATGTACACAGTTGTGGGCATTTTTGACAAAGCCTGTGGAATGGGACCTGAAAGGTTATTATGTGAGATGTTTAATAACTCAAGGCTCTTGAAATTTGTGAACTCTAGCGGTATCCCTCCCCCGAGTGAATTCCAACTCAAATCAAGAAAATTAAGTTGAGTTAGCTTACTCAAACCCCGTGGAATATTTTGGGTTAAATTGTTGTTGCTCAAGCTCAAGGAATTCAGATTTCGGCAGAACTCTAAGCTTTCTGGGATTGAACCATCTAGTAAGTTCATAGACAGGTTAAGCGATAAAAGTTGTGTTAGTAATCCTAGCTCTTGAGGAATGGCTCCTGAAAGTTGGTTGTCATCTAAACGAAGAGTTAACAAAGATTTCAGTTTTAACAACTCGATAGGGATTTGACCTGAGATCTGATTTGAAGAAAGATCAAGCCGACCAAGCTTTGTGAGGTTCCCAAGCGCAGGAGGTATAAAGCCTGTAATTTTGTTATTTGAAATGGAAAAAGTTGCAAGGTTTTCGCATCCACCCCAGTTGTTGGATATCTCACCATAGAAGTTGTTTCCACTGAGATCAATATGCTCCAAATATGGATATACACCGAATGCTTGTGATACATCATCGGCAAACAGGTTCTTCTGGAAGGTGGCTCTCACCAAACTAGTGCAGTTTTTTAAACTTGTTGGTATTGGACCAGTAAGGCTGTTGTTGTACACAGTTAGGCATTCCAAGGTTTGATATCTGCACAAACCTTCCGGCAAGTTTCCAGTGATCTGGTTATCATTGAATTCAAGAACTGCCAAATTCAACTTTCCTAGCTCCAATGGAATAGATCCAGAGAGCTTATTTCTGTACAGATATAGATTGGTTGATGCAGTCATATTCCCAAATGAAAGAGGGATAAAACCACTTAACTGATTCACACTCAAGTGCAGCTCACTGAGATTCTTTAGTTTCCCTAGTTCTTCGGGAATTGAACCTGAGAGTTGGTTGCCGCATAGATGGAGATAATATAGGCTAGTAAGGTTACCCACTGAGGTTGGGATTGTCCCATTAAGATAATTTGCACACAGTGACAACCCTTTGATCGACCTAAGTTTTCCTATCTCAATTGGGATCGAATGAGATAGGAGGTTATCGGCCAGATTCAGTGTCTGAAGAGCACTAAGGTTACCTATAGAAGGCGGAATTGGACCCGAGAGTGAGTTATTCGAAAGTAGTAAACTATTCAAACGGCTCAGTTCACCTAACGAAGGTGGGATGGGGCCTGAGAGTGAATTATTACATAAGGCCAAGATTTCAAGTTTCCTCAGGTTACCAATAGACGGTGGAATAGGACCGGAGAACGAATTGTAGCAAGACCGAAAAGAAGTCAAGTTTTTCAAGTCTCCCAATGAATCGGGAATCCAGCCATTCAAGAAGTTGTCATGCAGGTGGAGGAATTGGAGGTTTGTTAGAGCTCCGATATCGGGTGGGATGCTTCCATGGAGCTGGTTCATACTCAATTCTAGGAAATACAGATTTGGGAGAGATGAGAATGGGAATAGGGAAAGTGTACCTTTGAGGTTTGAATTTGTGAGGTTCAAACTGATGACACTTTCCTGGATATTGCATGCAACAAGATCCCATTTGCATGGGCTAGAAGATGATGAATTCCATGAGTTTATAGGACTTGTAGTGTTGCTTAAACTGCTTCTCCATTTCAAAAGGGCCGCTGCCTCTTCAAAGGAAGAAGAAGAAGAAGCTGGGAAGAAGTTGATGAGAGTAAAAATGGCTAGAAGAATTTGTCTTGAAGGATACATAGTTTTTGTTCAACCAGTTATAGTTTTAAATTCATTCCACTACTATTTATAATAATGCAGAGCACATGTTTCTAATTGACCATATATAGAGTTTTTTCATTAACTGCACATTTATAGGAGTGGGAAATTAGATGGGGAAATGAAACAGGAGTTTTGTTTAAATGATTTGTTTATATTCCATTTATTACAAATTTATTAAATTATCCTTATTAAATTTTAGTCCATCTAAATTAAATTAAACCTTAAATTTCCATTAAATTAGACGTGTTTTGATATTTGTCACGTAGTTTTTATTTTATTCTATTTAAGTATTATGGCCATGTTTACCAGAGCTTATCCGTAGATCACTTCAGTTCAGTTCAGATCAATTCAATTCAGTTCAGTGAAAATGCAATTTGATGAAATTCAGGTTAATTCAGTCATGCAGATTCCATTTTTCAATACATCAATTTTCACTTCAGTTCAGTTCAATTCAGTTCAGTTCAATTCAATTCAATTCAGTTCAGTTCAGTTCAGTACATCAAGAAATAAACTCTAGTAAACAGGGCCTATATTTGTAATAAACCGAAATAGTTAAAATAACTTTCTCTATTTTAATATTTAAAATTTATTTTATATAGATTAAATAAATTGCAATTTATTTTGAATAGAAAATAATGGTGGTATATATAGTGTGTGTACCCAGTCAAACAACAGGCGGCTGGAAACATTTCAATCATTAAATAGACTCATAATTTGGAGTAACTGAAAAGCAATCAATCAAAACGGAAATTTTATTTCGATCATATATATAAAACAGATATTTTGAGGACTGAAAAATCAAATGACAAGATTACGAATGCAAGACACACATGCTCATTTTACCAGGGAAAATGTTAACATATACAATCTTCAATTCTGTGTTGAGCGTAAATATATATACTTTTAATTCTAGAAAAATAGTGCGGAAAAGTAGTACTATGATTCTCGGTTTAACCAATTCTATATTTACAAAGTTTTGGGTGAGACCGTCCTACCATAAGCTTATGGTAGGACGAATAATAGTTCATGTGTTAAATAGATTTGTTTATGTGTTTAATAGATTTGGTCATGTGTTTCACAGTTTTGTTCATGTGTTTCACAGTTTTGTTTGTTATAAGGTGGGTTCATGTGTTTGATAGATTTGTTCTTGTGTTTCACAATTTTGTTTGTTATAATCTGTAACAATATGTAAATGAATTAACAACGCTGTGAAACACATGAACAAATCCATTAAACACATGAACTATCATTCGTCCTACCATAACCTTATTGTAGGACGGTCTCACCTTCTCATATATTTTCTATAGACGTTTGTAATCTCACAATTTGAACCCTTTAATTTTAAAATTACCCACCACCCTTCCTTTAAAAAAAGTTAACTAGAAAACATACGTTTCAAAGGAAAAAAAAAGAGACTCATTTGAAAATTAAAGTATTAATTAAAGTATCCTAAAATAATTTTTTTTTTTTGAAAAAAGTATCCTAAAATAATAATTTAATAGACTAATCAAAACTTTATAATTGCAAAACTTTATAATCAAAACTTTCTTTTGATCCTGTGTCGTCACGAGTAGACTAATCAAAAATTTCTTTTTTTGAAAAATAAAATAAAATTCTAACACAAAAGTTCAAAGCAAAGTTAGGCGTTGTTTACCAAAGCTTATCTGTAGATCAGTTCAGTTCAGTTTAAATCAGTTTAGTTCAGTGAAAATGTAATTTAGTGTAAAGAAAAAAGATTACGTCAGCACATATTGCCTAAGCAAGTTCATATATTGTCTCTGCCTTGGCAAGTCCACTACTGTCTGCCTTACTCTTCTTCTCGATAGAAACGGAAAAGGACAGCAAAGAGAAGTGTCGTGATAAATCATGTATACGTTACTCTCATGGATCATAAATTCTATGAATAAGCAGAAAATATTGACCATCATTTAAAAAAATATATTCATGTGATTGGAAATTCCAAAACAAAAATAAATCATGTGATTTTGCGTCTTATTATATTTTGGAATTTGGATTCAGTAAACAGGGTAGAAGAGTCTCCTAGATATCAGTATACAAAAGTGATGGTTTTTGTTTTATTGAAAACTGAAACTTTTATAATAAATCGCTCCGGATCTTCTGCGCAAGAGATTCTGCGCAAAACGTACACAATTTACTTTTTACAGTAAATGATTACCAATTTACTTTTTCCTTTTAATTATTATCTGAGATGACTTTTCTCCTTCCATTTAACTTTTTGCAATAAATTGTATTTCCTTTTAATTCTTACGTTTGGATTCTCGTCTCTTTATTCAATCTTTATCCTTCATCCTTCCATGCCAGAGCAGAAATTGTTTTTCTTAGAATCATCCCATTACCCAAAATTGTAACAATTTAAGTTTTTCTATATTACAAAAGAATTCTTAGCACAACCACTTCTTTTCAAGTCTGATAAAAGAAAAATTGTACACTAGCATTTTATTTCTTCTGACTTATATACGCATAAACACACAACTTATGACAAATAAAAAAATTAATTAGAAACACAAAAAAATCTATTAAGCACATGAACTATCACTTTTTCTACCATAAGTTTATGGTACGTATGATTTAGGACGTATTGATGATGGATATACCGAATTCTGGTATTTTACTGTTGTCCTTATAGTATAACTTTGGTCGAACCTTTAATTCTTTCTTGAAATATAGATTCCACTAGTGTTAGTTGATGGTAAAATTGGATAATGGGGTACTTCCAAAGTTGAAATAGAGTGTTATTTGTTGTCATTCATTTAATTGTATAAAATATTGTCATTCGTTTATAATATTTTAAAAGTAGTGTAAATAATATATAACACATGACTTCTATTGTAGAACTGGAAACAACGCATAATCTGAACAAAAACCATGTACTCTACTAAAAACCATCTATTGAAATATAGGAGGAGCTTACTTCTCCCTCTCCAGCTGTCTTCAATTACCACTACATGACTTTCACACTCTTAACCTTGACTTACACAATAGCGAGTTTTGAGATTTTGCCTTTTGCTATCCATTTCCATTTACCAACAATATATCTTTAAGAAACCAGAAACTTAAAGTCTTTAAATAGGCAAAACTACACCGTTGCAATATAATAATATTCTGCCTTTGTCAAGGACGGAAAATATTGAAACAGAGATAGGGGACTGTTTCAATATACCCTTGAATGGATCATGTATATCGCCTATGGACAGTTTCAAAGTAAAAAAAAATTATGGCCAATTTAAATAAGAAAATAAAAGCAGTAGTATACCAAAGAGAGCTCTACTTATTGGTACTTGTTACCATACCATTATACTGTTTGTGCTAATTGCTAAGGCTTGGCATGTGCTAAAATTTGGCATAACTCTTTTTGGTACAAGTTCCTTAATATAATTGGTCACCTTCAAATCAACCATAACATAAACAATTTCAATTTATGATACTTATCTTGGCTTTGCTTTGGAGGTCCATTCCACTTCTGACCATCCTATCAGTGATAAACTACAATAATATAAGCCTTCAAAGATTCAACGAAAGTAGTCTCATTCCATCCACACGAAGAGACATTATCATGCAGATATTCTGTGCTAATTTAAACAAAGTTTAAATCTGCAAAATAAATGCACAGATTTTAAAGGTTTGCTTCATAGATAAGACAAATTGAGCACATTAAAAAAAATGCTTACAATACCTCTTTAAATGGATAAAAGAAGCCAATATAAATGGAAATAAATACAATACGGGGAAATAGGATGAATGCAGAAAACAGAAGACAAAAACCTACCATAATGTATTCAGCAAATTGTTTTTTGAATCATTCGAGGTTGATGTTGACCAATTCAGGGTGGAAGCCATACATACAACAGAAATTTTCTCAACGAATTACGGAGAACAAGAGAATATTGCATAGAAACCCCTGAGACATAAACAACCATAGTCAAATTATTAAATCGATCATAGCCCTCACAAGTCATTTATTAAATTGATCTTGGAGTCGCCGATAGCATTAGTCTTCCTGAAAAAGTAAGTAGCAGGTTATATTAATAAATGAGACAGAAACTATAAAACAGAAACTTGCAACTGAATGACCAGTATCTCTTCGTTACAAATATGCAATTGCACATTCAAAAACCATGAAAAAGGTTTGAGTTTAAACTACCTTTTGCTGGAGGAGATTTGTGTTGAATATAACAACTCCGACAATCCACATAAGATACCTATACAGGTAACTGAGACATTATGTTAGTCTTCCCAACACAAAACTAAATTAAAACACGGTGCTTCTGAAGAATAACTCGCATTTTATCCCCTTTGTAAAATGAAGTTTTAAAAAAACAAAATACACACAAATCACAAGAAAAAATCACAAATCATTTCCATGGCCATAAGTTATTTAAGAAATAATAAATTTATGAGTCATATCAGTGTACTAAAAAATGAAAGAAGTACACTGGAACTGGATTGTAATACTTCATATTTTGCATCAATTAACCATTACACAACAGACCGTAAACATTGAAAAATGGAAATCAACTTGATGTACATTCATATGCATTGGATTCTTCAGGAAAGCCCTTGTAAATGCCTTAAGATAAACAGTGATATAAGACATGAACATAACTTCACCAGGACACTAATTTTGTTAGAAGCATGGCAGAGGCAGACAAAAGGACTACAGAACAAAGTGAGGGAAAATTATAATCAATAAACGAAGAGCCGGTTATATAAAACTACATGCATTCAAAAGATCTCACACCTCAATACTACCTATATTTTTTGAACTATCAGGGAGCAAAAATATCACTGCAAAGTTGCCAAGTAGAAAATTAATTTGACTAAAATAAAACAGAGGTGTTCAAAATAAAATTTATTGTGGAATTTTGAGAAAATAAGGCAATCCACCAAAACGCTCACCATTCCAAGCCCCCGACATCTCCAGAACAGCAAATCTGAATAAAAAAAATTCAATCACAAGCAAATAAAATCAAATTACAACAAACAAAAACAATGAGTCAAAAAACAAGTGAAAATAATTTGCCTCAGATTATGTAATAGGCTGTCCAAGTTTGGCAAATTTATCCTGTGCCCTATATCAAACTTCAATATGCCCTCAGAATGGGATATGCATACTTGTACGAAAAAAAACTTCCTCATTAATTTAGAGAACATGACAAGATTTTAAAGCTGAGGTTCAGTCCACTCTGAACAACTAATTAGAGGTGCATTCCTCTTAAACATTATATCTATAGTTGTTTAAAAAATCACTTTATGATGATTGTTCTCAGAGCGAAGGGGGAAAAAAAGACAACCACTGACCTAAATATTGATAATCCAACTGGAATTCTAGCAGTGCACTCCTGAAAACATTGTCTTCATCAGCAGAAGACTTTATAAGCTTAATAGAAGCTTTGACAGAATTCAATCATCAAACACCTTGCATGCACAGTAAAAAACATCAAATCAGAGAAGAAACAATCTTTCACCTATGAAAACAGAAATAAAGCAACAAACAGAGGTTATGATGTTACTGTTTCCTACCACAGCACCTAGAAAAGATAAATACA
Organism: Cruciata laevipes; assembly: GCA_963678965.1. Classification (NCBI taxonomy): domain Eukaryota; kingdom Viridiplantae; phylum Streptophyta; class Magnoliopsida; order Gentianales; family Rubiaceae; genus Cruciata; species Cruciata laevipes. The sequence continues at coordinate 1,487,103 of OY787634.1, read as the reverse complement.
AAATCTCTGTATAGAGTAGCATAGTTACCCATGCATTCATTGATGAAAAAGATGCATGCAAAATTAAAGCAAAGCAGGCCTATAAAACCAAAAATGCACTCCATGTTGTTCTTTATAATCTCTTTTAACCTGAAAAAAAACAGCTCAAATTTAATGCTGGGAATATTAAATGGTACCTGGAAATTGGAAAGATGGGACTCTTGACATGGCATATTCATGAAGAAACCCTGCCCAGAAGTTGTTTGTTGTTGGCTGCATTTCACCTGCATATTCTCCATTATTCTGCCTCTGAAACAAAAACAGAGCTTTTGTTTTCATCTTTCACCTACATTGGTTACATCATAACCTCGTTAAAATCTTCTTTAAGAGCAAAAGAAAGTCTTAACAAATTTAAATGGACCAGAACTCATCCTTCCATAATGACCATTGAAATGCATGCAAACGAAAATCAAAACTGAGCTCAATCTGAAAATCTAGAACTAAACTGAAACACAGCTAACCTGAATGAACCTAACTTTGGCATATAATCGAACACCTTGTGTGCAGAAACATAAAACAAATCTTAATTAGAAAATCTGAAAAGAAAGCAACGGAGGCTAATCATGTCAGCAAAAACAAAGAGTTAGACGATGGAAAACGGGATGAATTTGTACCTGAGGTGCTGACTGCTGAGAAACGTGGGGTTGGTTACTTAACACTATTTCGTTCGTGTATATAATCATACCCAATCCGTCCAACCCGTTTATTTTAATTACTCATTAACCCATACCCATTTATATCCATTACCCATTTATACTCATACCCAAATGAGTTTCCTTTGAGCAGCAAGTTTGTACGTTGCATCCGCAAATAGCCCCGAATAAGCCTCATCAACTTCAGCAGCACGACTGCTTCAACTGAAAGCATGAATTTAGAACAAAAGCAGTCGATGAAAATCAAATATTTTTTAAAACATAAAAGATTGGACCATAAAAGCGTTAACATTAGATACTTCTATTACAGGTAAAGAAAATAAACAAATGAAGATGTACTACATACACAAGATAAACAAAGCTCAAGACAATTCAGAATGATTAGCTTGAAAATTTTCTGTGTAGACCACCACACTGATGAGGTTCTGTGCTGCAAATATTTAAAAACAAATATTTTCATTTTTATAACTAATTTACCGTAATCGATCTTTTCATTGTGTGCTGTATTTTGTATTTTGGATTTTGGATTTAGGTTCTTGCTGTTTTGACTTCCATCCTTTCTGCTCTGAATGGCCATATTATTGTCCATATGATGTACATGATCCCTTGAGCATACATACTGCTGTCTACATGCAATTATCACCCCATTATACAAAAACTGGGTGGTTTTCCTGGTTGATCTGGATGTATAGATAGGTGACATAGTGCATAATCATTAGTACTGGTTGATGATCCAATAAATGGTCATCGTACTAAATCTTTAGTACTGTATCCTTTGATTAACGTTCTCTAGCCATTCTAGAATATGATTAAATAATGAGGATATTATTCTGTCATTAATATTTCAGCTGTTTCATGCAGTGATAGCCTCATATCACCCCATTATGCAAATGGTCATGTGAATCCGAGCTCTGAGAAACTTTCTGGCATGAAAAACTGGGTTTCCCGGAACTACCCGGCTGATGCTTAGCTGCGTGGGAAATAGAGCAGCAGCAGAATATGTTGCGTGGTTGAACTTGAACCCAGTTCGGGTTCTGGTTCGATTGGTGCTGCAATTGGGTTTGAATATTTGAAGTGTCTGAGCTTGTCGATGAGCTTTGCCTCTCAGTTCAGCTGTGTTTCACTGCAGATTTCTCCGGCGAGGCGGGGACCACAGAGTACATGCAATAGCAGTGGCTGGGGCGGCCGCCGCAGATAAGAAGTAGAGAGCGTCCGAGAAGGTTAACCCTTTCTTCTATGTGATGGTGGCGTCTCTATATCTCAACGAAGCAATAGATCCCTATATGGACTGACAGATTGATTTTAAGTAACCCACTTTTCTCAGCACCTCAGGTACATATTCTCATCTCTGCCGCTTTTCCATCTAACCCTTTGTTTATGTTGACATGATTAGCCTCCGTTGGTTTCCTTTCAGATTTTCTAATTACAATTTGTTTTTATGTTCATGTATACAAGGTGTTCGATGATATGACAAAGTTAACTTCATTTCAGGTTAGCTCGGTTTCAGTTTAGTTCTGGATTTTCAGATTGAGCTCAGTTTTGATTTTCTTTTGCATGCATTTCAATGGTCTTTAAGGGAAGGATGATTCTGGTTTCTATTGCATATTTGAGCCAAGGAATTGAAGTTACACTGGTTTTAAGCAAACGTGGAACTTTCCGTGATTAATTCTTTAATCTGAACTTTGTTCGACATGCTTGTAAGGTGTTTGATTATTGGCTCGAGATAGAACTTAATCAAGGATTAAATCTATAAGGCTTCTGTAAGATTTCCATTTTTAAAACAAATGATTTTTGTATAATGGGAGAGTGAAAATGCTGTATAATGGGACTGATTGGTAATTCCTCCTGACTATTCTGTATTCTCTACATATTAATGCACTGCGTATTAATACCCCACTCTCAGTAATGTATATCATTACTGAAACTATGATTTTATACAAGGTACAGGTTACAAGGTACAAGTAATTTATACAAGGTTAGCTCTGAGTAATATGATGTATCTGGTTAGCTCCTTGTTATGCAGGTAATACAGGTAATACTCAGAATGGTGGATTTTGTATTGCAGATAGAGGTCTCATATCACCAAATAATGCACCTAAGTACATTGTATAACTTAGGTGGGTAATGGAATTAGGTGCTTGCATTTACAAAGACGCTTATATAACTGAACCAGTAATATGAAAATAAATTATCATGCATCCCATCAAACTACTTAATGACATCTGCATCTGTATCTGATTTGTTGGTCTTGCATTTGGCTAGAGCCTCTAATGCAGATTTAAAATTGTTGCCCTCTCCACCTCTAGACTCCTTCAATGTTTTTGTCAAGGAAGAAAAAGGGTTCTTCAGTACATATTGATTATTATGTGAATGTATTGGAAATTAAGCCATGGTCTCCATCACCGCTTTGCAATCTGTTCAATCTGTCTTGCTTCAATGTACCAATATCTGATGTGCACTAGCAACTTCAGCCCGGATTCTATAGTCTCCGAGAGCGGGACGACGACTCCGAATTTGGTGTGTATATAGGGCGGCGGTGGATCGCCTTGAAGAAGTTCATAAAGATGGCCAAAAACAGTTCGTGGTATGTAAGTGATTGTTTATTTATTTTTGCTTTTTTTTTCTGGGATTTGTTTGATTCTTTTGCTGAAATATTTGATTATGATGAGAAACTACTCTCATTTGTACAATCCGATTGATCGGTTTCTTGGTTAATCGCAATACAGCTAATCATCACAAATGGGACGGATTGAAGTTCAGAACACATGTACGCTATGTCTTTATACGGCGCATTCATATGGCGCATTCAACACATAAAAATGAACAACACTCACAACAACAAGAAGAATGAGAGCAGTAAAATTGAGAACTTTACATTCAGAAGCTCAAGAAGCTCATCCACATTCTACGAGGGAACAAGAAGATGGATCCCAGAAACAGAGGTCATTTTGCAGATTACACTTACAGAAGCATTAGATGGGAGAGGTTTGTACATCCCGATGTATTGTTGCCCATGCAACAGAAGGCTCGGTTGACCTACAGAACGAGAAGATAAAAAGCTTCATCGTCTCAAATATCCAACGAAATCTTAGCTCTCAACAAGACAGAGGAAAATGCACAGATAGAGCTGAGCAAGAACTTACTGCAAACCTGGTAGATTACTAATTTCTAAAGAAAGACCATGAGAAAACAAAGCTGCAAATGTTGGCAGAACCTATAAGAAATAACACAAAATCAATAAAACAAAGCCAAATCACCGAAAAACGGACAAGAATCATCAAAGCAGATAATTTACAGGTTACACTAACTCATAATCCTAGAACCCCTCAAAAATCAATCTTTACGCCCTATGAAACTGAATTTGATGACTTTAAGGTAATTATTTTACCTGGATAAACTTCTGGCCATCAGGGTGATACAGATACTTGAGTTCCTTATCATCCAGAGCATCCTTTCCACAAGCTCCAATTCCGAGGGCATAAATGGCAGCATCCCTTTCTGTATAACTGTAATCAACCTGCCAATGAACAACGGAAGAATCAAACCTCGTAAACCCCAAACTGCTCGTGTAATCAAAACCAAGAATCGGATATCAAACCTCGGGAAATTTGTGATCGATCACAAGCTGAGGATCGAAGTATGAACTCCCTGCCATTGATGACGATTCAAGAAACCGATGAGAAAAGCCGGTTCAATTATATGGGTTTCTCGGCTGGGGCTGGTGTTTTGGCCTGATCGAATCGGAGAAATTATCAGCAAATCCTTTCGGGGCGAATTCCGAGTTCCGTACAAAAGCTTGAAGAATGGGGTGTACATGTGTTATTTACTCTGCTCATATCAATTTCACGTTCTCCCCTGCCAGTTTCAAAGGTGTATGATAAACACATCGGACACCAAAGAAAATGGAATTCTTTGGAATGGCCACGTGTTGGCTCAAGATCCATGAAAATGGATGACGGTGATGTGGTGTTGAACAGTAAAATATAAATAAAATAACGACCAAAGATTTCACTGTACAAATGGGGATTCCCCCTTTATAGATAGAGTAGATATATATATGAGAAAGGGATCAATTTTATCATTTATTGTAAGTGAAAAATAATATTCCAAGCGAATATATGAAACGGAAATTGATAGCAAACCACGTGGACGTGATACACGTCTTTCGTCTCGTTTGACTTTTCAAAGTCATACTAAGACATATTTGACTTGCGTAAAATTTTTAACAAAATATGTTAATATAAATCTAATAATAACATATTACATGATAATAGTCTAACATATTAATTAATAAATATTAATGATAAAAAATGTTTTTATTTAACTTTCAAAAGTTAAAAAAGATGCTTTGTTTGGGACGCTGGCTGAGTATAATCTTGGTCTCTTGCATAAGATCTTGATCATTGGCTGTAATCTAATCCAATAATTAGTATTAGTTTTTTTAAAATTTTGTTTAAATGACCACAAATTCGTCTAGTATACAATAGAAAAACAAAAAATTTAGATGAAGTATAAGATAAAGGCCCTGTTTACCAGAGATTATCTGTAGATCAGTTCAGTAAATTTAATTTTTTTCAATTCAGTTTAATATATTTAAAATTATTTCAGTTCAGTTAACTAAATTTAGATTTACTTCAGTTCAGTTCAGTTCAGTGTATTTCTAAATATTTATTTTTTTATAAAATTTTGTAAACATTTTTTTTACTTAATTTTCTTTTGATTCCCAATGTTTTGTTTTGTTTAGTTCAGTTCGGTTCAGTGCAAATAATATGTCTCTAGAAGTTTATATTATTCGAATCAATTTTTATTTCGCAATACATTATTTTCGCTTATGTTCAAATTAAAATAGTTCAGTTTGGTTCAGTTCAGTTTGAATGAAATATACTCCTTGTTTATTATTTGTTTATTTCCTTGTACATTTTGTTTACTTTAGTTAAAATATGTTCAGTTTAGGGAAATTTTTTTTAGTTTAGTTCAATTCTGATGATTACAATATAATTTATTAATAGAATAATTATTTATTCAACGCTGAAAAAATAATGAACATACCAAAATTCAATGAAAGAATTATTTATTATTGCATACATAGGAGTTCAAGCAACAATTTCTAATTAGTTCAGTTTTGTTTGTTTCAGTTCAGTTCATTTCAGATAAATTCAGTTTAAATCAGTTCATATCCTCTGAAATATACTTTTATGATATACAACTCAATGACTAATATCATCTTTAATATATTATTATGATATACAACTCAATGACTCATATCCCCTGAAAAATACATGGCTATGATATTCAACTCAATTTATTTCTTTAATATACCATAACCTTTACTTTATATACTCCAATATAATTATTTGAATCGTGATTCATTTAAATCGACTCAACCAAATATAACATGCTTCATTATATGACTATTTTTTTAACTAGTTCAGTTCATTTTGTTTCAGTTCAGATAAATTCAGTTTAGATAAGTTCATATCATCTGAAATATAATTTTATGATATACAACTCAATGACTCATATCCTCTTTAATATAATAATATTATGATATACAACTCAATAACTCATATCCCCTAAAAAATACATAACTATGATATTCAACTCAATATATTTCTTTAATATACCATAACCTTTAATTTATATACTCCAATATAATCGACTCAACCAAATATAATATGCTTTATTATATGACTATGTTAAATTAGTTCAGTTCAGTTTGTTTAGTTCAGTTCAGATAAATTGAGTTCAGATTAGTTCATATTCTCTTTAATATAATATTATGATATACAACTCAATGACTCATATCCCATGAAAAATACATGGCTACGACATTCAATTCAATATATTTCTTTAATATACCATAACCTTTACATTTTATACTCAAATATAATTATTTGAATCGTGATTCATTTAAATCGACTCAACCAAATATAATATGTATATGATTAGTTTATTTTAGTTTATTTCAGATTAGTTCAATTCAATTCAGAACAATTCAGTTCAGTTTAGATAAGTTCATATCATCTGCACTATAATTTGATGATATTTAACTCAATTCAGTTCAGATTATATCAACTCAACGTGTTTTTATGTTTAAATTATATAAAAATGTATTTATATTTATACTTATTTCAGTTCAGTTCAGTTAAATATATTTAAAATTATTTCAGTTCAGTTCACTACCGTACAGAAAAACTAAGCTATAGCATACAGGGCCAAACTCGATAATCGATATCAAACAATTACTGTTGTCAATCACCACATACGACGATCACAGGCTACCGCATTTACCAAATCAAATTATCAATACATATATCCAGCTAGTACCTAGTCAAATCCTCTTTATTCTAATCAATTAGATCCAACAATCGATAATGATAGTAAGCTATTTCAAGGACAAATGGACGATCCTGATTATTCTAATCAAACAATGGAAAAACGGCCAATTATTCCCCTGCAAAAGTCCATCTTTATTTATTATCACATCTTGCCGCCGACTTCCGAACAATGTAACGGTACACAGCCACCTTCCTCCGGCGAGAGGCGGTGTTGTCAACCAGGAGCACCAACTTTCCGGCCTCCCTCGCCGTGAAGATTTTGCGAACCGCCGCCTCACCTGCCAGAATCCGGCGAGTTTTCTCCACCGCAATGGTGTATCTTCCCCCCTCCGCCTTGGGCACAAACTCCGCGCTATACCCAACCTCCCACCCTTCGACCATCAGGTCCCATGATATTGCGTCCCCACGCTCGATGCCGTCGATCTGAACACTGACCGATTCCCCGCCTTTCACGGCAAACTCCACCGCCGGTTCCGGCGCGCCACCGTGCGCGTCCTCCGGCCGGCTCAGGCCGCCGTACTGCTCCGGAACCTCCTCCGGCCGGATAAACTTGAAAAGAGTCTCGGCAGCGCTGCCTTCCTTGGACATGACAATCGTGCTCTTATTTCTCAGTTTCCTTAATGGGCTGAGCACGAAGAACACCATTCTGATGTACCATGGCGCATTTATTATAATCCTCCTACCGACCATTCCTGGGTAGTTATCCTTAAAGATGGACAGAATCTGGTCCGAGGCCGCCACTAGCTTCTCCCCGGGACTCCAGTGGCTGTCCTTAAGGTCTCCGACAATAGTAATGGAGTTCACGCCGCCAGGCTTGAAATGGATCTGCCGAATGCCCTTCTCCAGGAACTGCACCCTCCCGCGTACGAACTTCTTGACCTTCTCGTCGTCTCCGAAGATCCTCTCGTACGTCTCATTGTCATTTATAACGCCGGAAGAGCTGTAGCAGGCAGGCGCCCTTCCCTGTCGTAACCGCTAACGTAGGCAACTACGCCGTCCTGTTCCTTGTAACTCAAATCCTCGTCCAGGATGCTCTCCGTCTGAAACTCCTTTCTCCAGGCCAGGCACTTCATCAGCATCTGGTGCGATTCCGGCACCCGGTAGCCCTTGGCGCGGAGGAACTTCAGGAGGATACGTCAGCCTTCTCGTCGCCGCCGAGGATTGGGATCCCCCACATGGACATGGTGTCGGAATCCTGGGACTCTCTGGCGGCGGCGGCGAGCTTGTTTTTCAGGTCCTGCAGGGCTTCCTTCTCGGAGGGTTTGAGGTTCGGGACGTAGTAGGTGGCCGGGCCCTCCGGGGTGGATAATAAATAATAATGGCCATGAAGCTTCTTCCATCGTTCAATGGTGGAGATCTAAACTCTAGAGAAGGTTGCAGGGGAAAACAGAGATGTGCAAAACGTAGTCCAAGAGTCGTAGGCCACAAAATTCTGTTAAAAGTTTAAAGTTTCCATAAACCAAATGTGAGGGTATTTTTATCTTTTTCAACTATTTTGGATTACCGAGTTACAGATAAACACTAATAAGTAATTGGTAACATTTGATAGAAGTACCCTAAGTGGAACAAAATAAAAAGTATTAAGGCCCTGTTTACTAGAGCTTATTTCTTGATGTACGGAACTGAACTGAACTGAACTGAACTGAACTGAACTGAACTGAACTGAAAATTGATGTATTGAAAAATGGAATTAGCATGACTGAATTAACCTGAATTTCATCAAATTGCATTTTCACTGAACTGAACTGAACTGAACTGAACTGAACTGAACTGAACTGAATTGAATTGAACTGAACTGAACTGAATTGAATTGAACTGAACTGAACTGAACTGATCTACAGATAAGCTCTGGTAAACAGGGCCTAAGTGATAGAGAAGTAGAACCTATAAAATACATTTTTATACAAAAAATTAGGTTAAAATATAAATAATATTTTATTCAAAATACTTCTTTTATTGTCTTTTACAATATTTTTAGGTGATCCAAATTTCATAATCTATATTTCACAAACTTTACTAGCGATGACTGAAACTTTGACACCGACCAAAATCTCACAATCTCCACAGCCAGGGGCGGAGCCACCGGTAGGCGTAGGGTGGCTCCCGCCTCCCCTAAAATTTCTGGGTGAAGCCCAGTGACATTGCTGAACAGTAATTTTCGGCGTTTCCGCCTTGTCCAGAAAAGTTTCCGCCTCTGAACTCGTCGGAGGAGAAAGGCTCACCACATCTTTTCTTTGCCTAAATTTGATTCAAAACGAGGTTGGGAAATTAAATTAAAAATCAGTCAATAAACACCAAATCAATCCGGGAACGCAGAAAGCAGGCGGGCGACGGCAGAGCTAAATCCCAGATCCAAACCCCTTGGCCCTGCTCCCTTGGCCACACCGCGTCCTGGGCTTATATCGCCGCCGGTGCCGCACTGACACCTTGATTGCCGTTGCCCGTTTTCTGACTCTCGCTCCCAAAACAGAGGTAACAATATTTTGTTTAATTGGTTTTTAGTTTAGTCAAATTACTGTAATTAGTAATTTGGTTGTGTTTAGTTAATTGGTAATGAATTGGATTTTTTAGTTAGGTGATAACTTATATAAGTAATGTTGTAGATCAATTCAGATCAGTTCAATTTAGTTCAATGAAATGTAATTTGATGACTGATTTCATTTTCAAATACATTAATTTTCACTTCAGTTCAATTCAGTTCAGTTCATTGAATCAAGAAAAATAAACTCTAGCAAATAGGGCCTTAGAATTTTATTTTGTGTTATAATTTTAATCTAATTTGCTCGTGTTTTATGACTTAATAAATTTTATAAGAATTTTTATAGGCTATGGAAAAATTTAGTAAAATATTTCTTGATCGGGGTAAAGGGAAGAGATCTAGCGAAGCTAATTTGTTTCTAGTTCTACTTCTAGAGATTAGCTAGAGTATTAGAATAGTTTTTTAGTTAATTTTAAAAACACTATTCAATCATATTCGATTTATTGTATTAAATTTGTGTTCAATAATTTTCGACTTGAGGTTCTACTCAGTTTATTGGCAAAAAAATATTTTCCGCAAAGTACTATTCAGCCTCCCCAAATTTTTGGTGCTAGATCCGCCACTGTCCACAGCTATACATCGTACGTCAATTGTCACGTTATCACCATTACAGAGTGCAATCTCATTACACCACGCAAGAAAGCTTCTTCTTCCATTTATGGACAATAATGCCAAGGCAAATTCTCATTTGAGACCTGTCTCAAATGAGACCAAAGATTATATGAGGCTGCTATTGATTGAATTAATTTGTTGTTGGTGAGCTTTAAACACGACGATTTCCTTGATTGAATTTTTCGTTGGTGAAATTGACCAATGAAATGATCAAGAAAATTGACGGAAAGATCAAACAAATTGAACGAAAGATCAAATTAACTGAAAAATCAAGGCAAAATAAAAATACTCAAGGACATTGATTGAAAGATCAAACAATCTGACTAAAACATCAAACAGAAATAGTAAATGCTCATTCTGCTGCTCTTGGTCTCTACAAGGACATGTCTCACCCAAGACTTTCTCTAATGCCAAACGATTGAAACGAAGGAGTAATCTTCTTCCATATCAGCTTCATCCGGTGGTAGTGAAAGTGACTCACTTTAAGTGAGTAATCTACGCACGCACTCAAAGCTGCCAAAATTGGGGACAAAGCTACATGAAGAAGAGAATGTTGCATGCTCTGTTTTCAGTGGGAGCCGCTACAATGAGCCCCCAGGCTCAGTGAGCCTGTTTGAATAGTACCTTGGGTACTTTGCATTTTAGTCCTAGATTTTGGTTGTTATTTCATTCTTACCCTTTTGTTTAATCGGACAATTCTGATTCTGATTCTGTTTCACTGGAACTAGAATTTATTTCTGATTCCTGTATTTCTATGATGTAAACTTTTTCAGTTTCATCATATTTTTCTTCTATGGGTTCATATCCCATTTTATATGCGATTTCCAACAATTTTATTTTGTTATTATCTTGCCTATTAGGACATTCATTAGCGTAATGTCCTTCTATGTTGCAAACCCAACATCTACAATTTTTCTTTCCTTTTGGACAGAACTTTTGTTTTTCTGATCTTGTATCAGATTTTTTCCTAAAGAATTTTCCTGGTCGGAATTTCTTTTTCTTTTTAATAAACCTATATTTAGAAGATTTTTTCTTAGAAAAGAATTTTTTCTTCTTTTTGTATTCTGTTCTGCAGCCATATTCTACAGGATTTTCTCCTGATATTGCACAACAGTTTTTATTAAACCTTTTAAGTTTTTTCTGGGTTCTTATTAGTTCACAGAATTTTGACAGTTCATCTTTTACTATTCTTATAGCATATCCTAGGCTGTAGCTAGAAGTTCTTCTATTGAAAGTTTCAATTTTAAACCTTTCTAATGCTTTTTCTCCTACCAAAGGTATTTTTCTAAGATACTGAAGTATCATTTCTGGAAATTCAATTTGTTCTAGTTTGTAAAGATTCACTTCATAGTCACAATTGAATTCCTCTAAGTAACATATATCACAGAGTTGTAGTTCTGTTAAACGTTTCCTAGCTTTTTCTTGTACTAGTTGTTTTTCATGTATTTTATCACCAGTAAAATCAATTCCTAGGAACATGGTATATAATCCATCTAGAACTATATCTAGAATATTATATGGAATGTTGTTATTATCATCTGTCCAGATGGTGTTTTTTATGAACTCTTTTGCTATTCCTAGACTCTTATGTTCTATTAACAACAATATAGTTCTTGATTCTGTATAGGCATCAGGATTAGTTTGAATTACTAAACTTAATTCTGCTGCCCATTTATCAATGATTTCTTTCCTATTATTTTGACAGTCAATATTTAGGAAATTATCATCTGTTCCTTTTGAACTATTAACTTTGGATTTTGCACTTTCTGGAAAATACCATGGTTGATTAGCTCTTCTTCTTTTAGAGCCCATATATGAGCTTTCTCCTTCTTCTCTTTTAACATTTATGTTAAAGTTTTTAGGTACGTCATCTGAATCGTAATTGCTAATTACTTGTTCGCTTATTTCAGATTCACTAACTGATTCTTCATTATTTAAGACTTTTAAGTCTTCAATTCCAAACAATTGTTTTAGTTTGGGACTGTTTTCTATTTCTTGGTTTGCTAGTTCATCATTTTCTAATTCTAGCAACCTGAGAGCATGGTCAAGTAAATCGAAGTTTTCTTCGTTTACCTGTAATTCATCACCTTCTAGATGATCCCAAAAGATTTTTTCGATCTTTGGTATATAGTTGGTCATATTGGTTGTTTGTCATTTTTACCAAATGGCCAAGTTAATGCTTTAGGATTTCCAGAGGATCCTAATTCTGCATTTCCTACTCCGTAATTGGGGTAAGAATATTTTTCTAAGCCTATAGGCTTTGGTTTTTCTTCATTACCTAAAGGAGTTATTTTTAAATCTTTTTGTCCTAAGACTACCTTCTGGTTTTCTTGAATTACTGTTGTTAATTCAATGATAATTTTTGCTGCTGCAGCTTCTAACTTATTATCTTCTTGAGTTAGAATATTTAGAATTTCCTCTAATTTTGTTTTTAGAGAGTTTATCTCTTCTTTTATTTCTGTAAAACTCATTAGGACATTTCTTCAAGCTGAATTTTCATGTCCTCTATTCTTTTTGACATTCCCATCAAGAGATCTCTCTCGCTGGGTTCTTTAGAAATACTTCTTCTGGAGGGTTCTCCGATTATAAGTTTATTTCTTTCTACTTTTGATTTATATTTTTCTCCCATTATCTTTTTATCTTTAGCTATGTCAATAGCCCAAGAGTTATCTAATGGAGTTATTTCTGAAAACTGTTTTTCTTCTATAGTTCCTACTTGTGAAAATACATCTTCTAATTCAATGTATTCTTTCTTTTTATAGTCAATACTGTGATGACTATTTGATAAAGCATAAGCGACCAGATAGGTTAAGCTAAATACTTTATCTCCTTTATTCATTAAATTTTCTCTTTCAAATTTATGAACAAAGGATAATGTTTTGTCTAAATTTGCTGTATCTAGACTAATTCCAAATTTAGGATATACTGTAAACATGAATTTTTGGTAGGCTAAATTTCCTCTAGCCGCACCTAAAATGCAGTCTTGTCTATCATTTATTCTATTATCCATTAAAACCATTTTAATTGGAGAATTTATTCCTTCCTGAAATTCTGATTTCAATAAGATTTTAATGGCACCAAAGTGTACCATTGTGATAGTGGATCGAATCTTACTATCTATTTTTAATAAGTTCTCTTCAATCTCTTTTCGAGTGACTAAAGGTAAATATACTGCTCCTGTAGTATCTTTGATATCTACATGCATTTCTTTAGTTCCTACAAAATAGTAGATGCTATTTTTCCTCTTTAATTTCTCAAAAAGAGATATATTAAAAATATTTTCTTTTCTTAAATTAAGTCTTGAGGACCTAATTTTTGAAAGTAATTCTTGTTTTATCAAGAAACTTCCGTTGAATCCTTGATTAGATTCAAAGATTTGAACATTAGAAACATCTTGATTTTCATCAATTGTTTCTTCTATATCTTTTAAATGATTCATTTTAATGTTGAATCTTTTAAATAATTATTGTTATTTTAAACATGGCTCTGATACCAGGTTTTTGATGGTCGGTGCGGAATTTTAATTTTCTTTTAAACATTTTAAACATCCTTTATAGATGTTCATATAATGCACAAGAGTTTGATGTTTTTCACAAAATCTTGTTCCAAAACTATACCTAGATTGACTATAAGGGCCAACTCTACGGAATTTAGATAATTTCTTATCTTCTTTAGTTAATTCTCTGTCAAGAATAGATTTACAAATGTTTTTACTCATTTTGAGTTCTTTCTTATGCAGAATTTTGAGATTCTTTTATACATTTTATGCAGAATTTTGAGGTAGGCATAAATTGTATATAGATTTGGAGTTGATGTTTTTTACAAAACTTAGTTCCAAAGCTGTATCTGGATTGACTATTGTCATTATTCCTATGGAATTCAGATAAAGTTTTATCTTCTTTTGAAATTTCTCTGTTGAGAATAGATTTACAAATATTTTTGCTCATTCAAGCTTCGTTACTTTATTTAATGTAGTTTATGAATTAAATACTTTAGAACCCTAAGTAATTCATGCAAGCTCCTTATATCTTCCTTACTATATTATTAAGAGTGTATGGTTATCATGCTATCTGTTTATAACTTAACCAATCCTGCGAATCTTGTTTCCCTAAACGGCCACCTGCCTAAGCGGTACTCCCTATTCTATGGACTCCAGGTTTCATTATAACAGATAAGCATGCATACAACAATCAATAATAAGAAAGAAGATACAGATTATAGAAACTTACATGTAATTACAAGAGGGCCCTAAAGGGCTTTTTATTCACACATAGTAGATCCGGAGATCAGACAGAATCCTGGACGAGGTTCGTCTCCAGGGGATTACAGAGGTTGAAAGTAAATTACAATGAGGCGCAGAAGTGAGGGGCGCTCCTCTATTACAAGAAAAGAACTTCCTTTTATAGAGAAGGAAGGGTCTGTATTATTAAAGAGGGGTGCGTCATCCCTTACGTACAAACGCACTTACATTATTGCCTCTACTTAAAGTAGACGCACTACTGCATTATTGCACCCACTCAGAGCAGATGCATTATTATCCCACTACCTGCTGTCACTTGAAGTGGAGGGGTCCATAGGACTGTCGGCAGCCTTGATGGTGGAGATGTCATTATCTTCTTTAGTGGAAGATCCACTTTCTTCTGAGCATCTACCGCATAGATAATTGCTGCGGTAATTCTTCAACCTTTTACAAAGGTCTGGAATATGTTCTCCCAAAATAAATGGATTAACCAAAGTATTTTGGAATTTGACAAATTTGTCTTCATCGGCTTCGCTGATCTTCTTAGGTGACTTGCTGTATATCAAGATGGTGGCATCTTGATAATTGACAAATAGTCCATCATCTGAACTGAAACTGAAAAGTTTTTGAACAAAACCTTCAAATCTTTTTATTGCTAAGGGTAGCAAATCGCTAGCCTCAAGTTTGCACTCCATAGGCTGAGATGGATGATAATGATCTCCTTTGCAAATGCCAATCTGGACTAAATGCTGAGGATGATATACCAATAATCCTAATTGATTCCAGTATGGACCGGAACTATTAATTTTCAGGAAAACTTCTTGCCCTGGTTTGGTGCATTTCTTTCTGAAAGTCTTAATTGTATCAATAATAGCCTTAGGAAAATGGCTAATTTCTAATAAATTAGGACTTGGGTAAATGGTTTTTACCAAACCATATTGGAATGCCTCATAGACCTGTTCAGGATTAGCATTCTTGGTGAAGTTGTAGTAACTTAAGTTTTTGGAGTCTGTAGTGAAGAACTTTTCTTCCAAAAACTTTTCTTCATTGGCAGATCTTGCATATCGATAGCAGTATTCGAAGCCTGCTTCCGTAATTTCATCTGAGTAATCCACTTTCGTAGATTTTGCTATGTCTTCCCTTGGTTTGCTGGGAAGTCTTCCTAGCGAGGTTAATGACTTCTTTTTGGACAATAGAGCTGCGCTGAAGGTGTTAGGCTTCATCATCTCTCCATTGGTAATCAGCTCCAGAGGTGCTAGTAAAGATGACCCAGTATACAGGTTTGCTGAAGTTCTTGCTTCTTGGAAGGATTTGAACTTCTTGTGTGCAATGTTGGAGACTCCTTCAGTTGCTTTTTTGGCGAAGCTCCAATCTTCATAGATCCCAGCATTGGGGCCATTATAGACCACGTAATATGTTTTAGATCTTTTTGGGATTTGAATTCCCTCTTCGGATTTCTCCGATGCTAAAGGTGTAACTTTAGTCTGTGGGATTGGAATTCCCTGATTTGGTTTTAAACAAAAATCTACTGGACTGACCAGTTTAACGGAAGTTTGTACTTCCTTCTGGATTTTTGGCAAATCCACAGCCTTCAACGGATTTGTTGATTCTTTACCAACTGCCGTTTGCGTTGGAATAGTCTTGTCTTTCTCTTTTGAGGGAGAAGGTGATAAGATAACCTTTTTTACTTCATTTTCAGAAGCTTGCTCTTTTTCTTTACCCAATTTTATCAGGTTAAGATACTTGAGCTTGGCTCGGACCAGCCCCAGTTCCTGGACTAAAAGTCCTTCTTGCAGCTTTAGCTGCTCCATTTCATCCATGTTGGATGCTTCACAAAGAAACAAACATTAGAAACATTTGTATTATTCTTTATAATCTTGCTGAAATTCTCTGGTAAGAAAATCTGCAAAATAATTCTTGGCACCTGCAATATGAATAACATCAAAATCATATCTAGATAACCACATTTGCCATCTAACTAGACGACCTTGTTTATTATCTCCTTTTAGATTTATCTTTAAGAAATAAGTAAAATTCTTATTATCTGTTCTTACTAGAAATTTGCAAGGGGTTAGATAAACAGAGAATTTTTTAATTACTCTAATAACAGAAAGGTATTCTTTCTCGTTACTATGATAATTCTTTTCAGCAGCTTTAAAGCTTCCTGAAGTGTATCGGCAAATGTATTCTTTATCATTATTTTCAGCTTTAAGAATTCCTCCCCAGAATAAATCTGATGCATCAGTTTCTATGATCAGTTTATCCTCAGGTTGTGGGTGATAAAGCTTAGGAAAGTTTTTTAAACTTTTCTTTACTTTTACCATATAGTTGGTATCTGAATCTTTCCATTCCCATGGAATATCTTCCTTAAGCTTTGCTTGTAACGGTGCTCTGACCTGGGCAAGCTTAGGAATATAATCAGAAGCATAAGTGAGGATTCCTAAGAATCTCTGCAACTGTTTTTTGTTTTCAAGGATATCCGGGAACTTTTGAATATGTTCCAGGATATGATCTTGAGGTCGATGAGATCCTTCTTCAATTTCTAGTCCTAGAAAATTGATTTTAGTTTTAAAAAGCTGTGTTTTCTTCTTCGAGAGTATTATTCCCAGAGAAGCACATTTTTTAAGTACTGCTGCTACTTGCCACAGATGTTCTGTTTCATTATTACTGAAGACTAAAATGTCATCAATGTAAACGCAACAGAATTTTTCAAAGGTTCTAAATGCATTTTGCATATGTCTTTGAAATATGGCTGGAGCCTGTTTTAATCCAAAGGGCACCACATTCCATTGGTAATGACCTTGTGGACATGTAAAAGCAGTTAATAATTGCGATTCTTCATCTAGCAATACTTGCCAGAATCCTGATTTACAATCAAAACTACTGAATATTTTCTTTCCTCTTATTAGAGTTAATAATTCATCTTTATTAGGAAGGTTATGACTGTCTCCTATTGTAGCTGTGTTTATAGCTTTATAGTTGACAACCATTCTCTTTTTTCCTCTGCGTTTTTCAGCTTCATTTTCTACCAAGAAAGCTGGAGACATGTGAGGTGATTTGCTAGGTTTAATTACTTTTAATTCTAGTAATTCCTTAATTTGTTTTCCAAATTCTTCTCTATCCTTAGGACTATATTGCATTGGTTTAACCTTTACAATTGTCTTAGGATTGATTAGTTTTATGTTTGCTGTCATCCAATATTTTGATTTGTTAGGATCTATTGGATTTTCTGAACACACAGAATCTAAAAGTGTTTCTATTTTACAAAGTTTTGTATTTTGAAGCACAAAAAGTTGTTGTTCTTTAGTATACATATCCCCCCTCCTTAAAAGAGAAGCAATTTTATTAGGGCTAATATTTAGCGCCTCTGGTTTTGGTAATTTAGATTTCTTTTTCATGTATTCTAAATAACCTGGAACTCCTACTTTAAGAGCTTTTCTTATTTTTCCTATATGTACTGGATTATTGTTTAGAGTGAAAATTATCCTATCTGTATATTGGACAAATGGATGATACAACAGACAGAAATTATTCCCAATAATAAAATCTATTCCAGATTCTTGTTGATATACAGTTGGAATATGAAATATTTCACCTGCTATCATTATATTAAGATTTTTACAGACTTTAGAGAGTATAATATTGGATCCATTTCCAATTTTTACTCTTATTGGTCTTTCTACATTTACCCAATGTTCTTTGGGTATTACATTTTTGCTAGCAACACACATGCTTGCACCGGTGTCTACATAACAGTGTAACTCAATTTGTTTATATCCAGAAAATTTTAATTTTCCTTTTATATAAATTGAATTAGTGTTGGTTATATTATTCATTTCAAAGTTTGTGGATTGATTTATAGATTTTACAAATTATGCGGGTTGATTTGGAATTAGCACAAACCTTAGGGGTGGAAGTGATAATATCCATGGACCAATTAATTTCTGCCATGTGGGGAGGCTCCGTGAGCCTCCAGGCTCATTAAAGTTTTTCCCGTTTTCAGTAATATCAGAATTTTACGTTACTTATTGACGTTGTTTTCTAGAGTTTCTTCAATCAATTATACTTTTTCTTCTACCAAACACTTTGGATATAGCATAATTGTTATCAAAACAAGTTCTAAAGCATAAAATGTTTACAAACGTGAACTAATAAAAAAATAAGCTACAATAATATTCCCAATGTTTTTGCTCTTATTTTCTATAAATCATAATAAATGACAATAATACCCCTACATTTAGGTTAGTAGTTTTTTATGAGCTTAAAAATGAGAATATTTTTGTCATTTCACCCAATATTTTGGCTACAAGAGCAAAAACTTGGGCTACACTTATAAATAATGGTCCTATGTACACACATCCAATTTATGAGATTTTAATAAATTTATACCTTACAACTATATATGGTCTGCATTTAGAGAATCATGACTCTGTATATATGTTGTGATAAACAAATACAAATAATAATAACACATATAATAAAATTATAAATTTGCATGCATTATAGTATTACTGAATACTGATACTTCCTCCGTCTCACCCAAAACCGCACAGTGGACTTTTCACGGTCTTCAATGATCATGTTTGATCGTTAATATCTTTAGCTAAAAAAACACAAAATATATACAAATTTTCTTTTTGAAAAATAGACGTTATAATGAATCTAATAAAATCTCATATGATAGTTTTATTATTTATATATTAACATTTAATTACAGTCAAAGTTTTCTAAGTTTGACTCTAAAAAGTCAACTATGCAGTTTGAGGTGAGACAGAGGGGAGTAAATCTTTGCTCAACCTAATGATCTACAAAAATATAATCACGCCGAGAAGATGGCAGTAGTAGGTACTCAATGTTTTAAAAAAATAAAAAAAATTGTAAACTCAATGTCAATGGATGAACGGCTGACAGGTGCAGCAGAGGAGGCCCCTCTGTGTTTAGCCTTTTCTGCCACAACAGCAAAAGATAAGTACCGCAAACCTCTATTACCTAGGGATTCACAAAAGCTAAATCTACTTGAAGATTTTCAATTGTTTTGGATACCTCTAGATTCCTCCTACTGTTTTTGTCGATTTGGAATTTTAAGTTTTAATGGATTATCATGTTCTTTTATTTAGACTTTAACCCAGCAAACACTGAACAAAATTTCATCAAAAAAATATGTTTGATAAAAAATGCTAACCCTTGAGAGTTGACCAAGTGTGAAATGGTGCGTGGTAAATAAAGAGTGGAGGGAGGCAGAGGTCAGCATTCATTTATGCTACTCCGTACCGCACAATTGACTTTTCACGGTTTTCAATACACATGTTTAACTGCTAATATCTTGAACTCTTTATATTATAAAGATATGAAAATTTGATATTAATAAACTACATGTTATGACGATTTCAACAATATTAGATACGACAATTTTTTTATTTATCTATGCATTCAAAAATTAAGTTAAAATTTAGCATAGTTGACTGAAAAAAATTTCCTATGCAGAAACAGCTGGTTCAGAGGGAGAACGAGATTTTTTTTTTTTTAATTTCGTTTTACTTTTACCATGAAATAATTGATGAAGATCCGATTCTGGGTTGTACTTTGGTCGGAAAAATAAAAGTGATTGAAGAAATTGTTTACCTTTCAAAATATCGTAAGTACTCCTTAGCCGTGACATAGACGGGTCCGTATCTGAACTTGTCCGGATTCCGGTCACTAACCATTTCATGTTTCACTATCTCAGAATATCTGTAACTATAATACATGGCCACAGGAACAACATTTTCAACTAGCTAGCAACTTATTCATTTTCAACTTACTTGATTTCTATACTTAATACATGAAGTTGTTTGAGTTTTATATTTTGACGTAAACATTATTAGTGAAGCAAATGGAGTATCAGGCAACTATCCATCGAGAAGTTAGTTGTAACTTGTAATGTATCATTATTCTAGTGTTATTTTTATTCTTGTATTAGTTGTATGTTTATGTTGAAAGTATATTTTATTCTTGTGTTACCAATTTAAATACTCACTTTCTCACATAAGCGATCCTAGAATTATAAAAGTTGATTTCAACTAAATTCAAATTAATGCGTTTAATAACATATATTTTTAAAATAAAGTCAACCTAAAACAACATATTTATAAATAATAATATTTTTATATATTTTTTAACTTTGAAAAGTCAAACGTCAAACGTGGGACGGAAATACAAGCCAAATGTGAATTCTTCAAAATGTATCAGATTGCCCCAACTTTAAGAGGCCTGTATTGCGCAGTCCAGTACCATTACAGCCCAAATTAGAAAAAATAGCCCATAGTAGAACCCATATTCAAAAACCCTATAGAAATACCTCCCGCAACCTAAAACCCAAAACCACCATCGGTCGACCGCTTTCCGACAATTAACCGGCCGAGCTACACCATACTTCACAGATGGGGAAGAACAAGATTAGACCCGCCGGCGGCGACAACCAGCACTGTCCGGCGACCGTCTTCGTCGCCGGCTTGCCATATTCCCTGACGACCTCTCAGGCACTGCACATATTCCCTCCACACAGCTTTTGAACAATTTCCTTATGTATTAGTTTGTGTATTGTGTATAACCTAGCTCCATTTTTCGTGTCTTGTAGCTAGAAGAAGCGTTCAGTGAAATTGGACCGATAAGGCGGTGCTTTATGGTCACAAAGAAAGGTATAACTATAAGCTCAGCTCGTATTGAGTTCATGCTTCCTGTGGAGCAGTTTTGAGTGGATTTGATTCTGATGTTGTTACGTTTTTCTCCTTGTTTGAGCACAGGGTCTACTGAGCACCGAGGTATTGGCTTTGTTCAATTGTAAGTTTGTAACACTCATTAGGAAGACTTTAATGTGATTGAATATGTTGCATTTCGTAACAAATTTCTTCAAAATATTAGAAGTTGATCGTTTGATATGATATAGCTGTCATTTCATTGGTATTGTGGCTGTGATCATCATCTTTTGCTGTGTTTCCACGGGGTTTAGTTTTTTATGGGACATTTTTCATTGGTTTAGTGCTGCTGTTGAAGATGCTGAGCGTGCTATTGAGACAAAGAACGGGGCTATGGTTGGGGGACGGAAAGTTCAGGTTAAGCGGGCTATGCAGCGTGCTCCTATGGAACAACGCAGGAATAAAGGAAATACAGGTTTGTGTGATTCCTGTTGCTATGTTACTGCAATCAATGGTCACAATCTTAGCTCTGGGTTTTGATCCATTTCTGTTGTGTATTCTTATGCATAAATATACTCAGACAATGTTGCCGGGGCTGAAGATGAAACGGTCAAATTGTCTGCTGAGACTGTCAAGCAAGAGGGTCATGCAAACTCAGAATCAGCAGGTTTTCAGCTGCTGCAGCTACTTTTGTAAATTCTACATTCTTTTATTCCTTCTTGCTAAATTTGTTGTTGTCAGCAGTGAAGGAGAATAAAACTATAGAACCCATTCTGCAAACAAAAGCTCCCACAGACTCACCGTTGATAGGTTTTCCATCTATTTCCCCTATGCCACTGCATTTTTTTGTTCCGTAAATATATCACTCCTTCTTACTAGTTTTTTCACTGCGGCAGTGAAGGAAAAGAAAACAGTGAAACCCATTGAGGATAGTAAGGCTCCAGTAGACTCAAAACTATCAGGTATATAAGCTATGAATCTGACAGACTGACACCATAATTTTTTAATCCTTGTTACTAATTTTCTCACTGTCAGCAGTGAAGGAAAAACCCAATCAGGAAAAAAAGGCTCCACTAGACTCAAAACTATCAGGTAGTTGAGTTGTGCCTGTGCCTATCTTCTGACGCCATAACCTTTTTAGCTTAGCTCATTTTTTTTACTGTCAGCAGTGAAGGAAAATAAAGCATCTAAACCAATTAAGACAACTAATGCAGAGACGGGAGGTTCTACTGTCCCAGATAGCAGACCTGGTTCAGATAAGCAAAGGTACTTTAACACCACATTCTTTTCTTTTGTACTTTACGCATGGTTCTAAAAGTCTGGCGTGATCATATATACTACGGTTATAATCTCCGACCCAGAAGCTAATGCAAACATTAGAGAGTTATTTTAAATGGTCCATCATCCATGCTTAGCCTTTCTTCACCCTTCTTTTAGTTTTTTTTGCTACGAAACCTAGCTTGTCAACCATTTAGTTTTGAGATTTTTGTTTCTATTTTAGGATGTACAAAGTTGCCAAGTTTGCATTATTTGGATTTTCGGATCCATGTCGATTTTTTTGCCGGTTCTTACAATTTGTTTATACTTTTTCTTTTCTTTCAATCACTTGTTTCTTCATATATATAATCAGAACAGACATTTGAATGGGTTCTATGAAAATGACGAGCCATTCAACATTTCACATATATAGTATTTATTTTCTGAGCAATGTCATTTATTTTTGTCTGTTAATTAATAAATCAATCTCCTTTGTGTGAAACAGAGTTGCTAAGACAGTCATATTTGGGGGTCTTCTTAATGCTGAAATGGCAGAAGATGTTCATCAACGAGCCCGGGAGTGTGGTACCATATGCTCTGTTTCATACCCTCTTCCTAGAGATATGCTCGAGCAGCATGGTACTGTTTTCTCAGCTGTAGTTCTGTACTCCTTGTTTCATGAATAATCTCTGCTTGATCAACTGTCTCCCTTGCTTATAAAATGTTTATAACAGCCTGAAAGTTTGGAACACATACTTAATTCAGTTATTACCTGTTTGTATAAATCAAAATATGAATTTGTTGTTATCTTATGCTGACTGAACATTCATATATATGACATGGACATATATTTTGTTTTATGATGTTTCTTTTGCTTAATGGTAATCACAATAAGTATTTCTTTAGTAACAATAAATATCATTCTTCATGTGAAAATTTTGTAGGTCTAGCTAAAGATGGATGTCAAAGGGATGCTTCTTCTGTAGTTTATACAAGTGTGAAATCAGCTCGTATGGCTGTTGCCGCTTTACACCAAAAAGAGATACATGGTGGACATGTCTGGGCCCGTCAGCTTGGTGGAGAGGTATAATTGCTGTTAAAATCGAAGGGCTTGTAACAGCATAAAAGATGTTGAAGTGAATAGATATAGTATAAATTCTACATGAACTTGCATGGTATATGCTATTCTTTTTTCTTTATGGTGAATTCGGATTTAATTGTTTTTGCTATCATTGTGGCTGCTCAAGCAATCTGTGGTAAACTATCTAACCTGGGCTTATGCTTAAAGGTGTTTTAGCCCTGAATTGGGCCACATTTTAGCTAATAGTGCTTTTATGATAAAAGCGCTTGCATCATTTTTATTTTTTTTTGACATTCATACTTGTTCTCATTGTCTTTCATGGCTTTTGCCTGTTGCAAAATAATTATTCACTGCTTCTGCATGTAATATTTTCATCCTTCTAATTTCCTAAATTTCGTGTCGGGATCTAGGGCTCCAAAACCCAGAAGTGGAAGCTTATAGTGAGGAATCTCCCTTTCAAGGTTTTCCTTTTTTCTTTCATACTTTTTTTTCCCTTTTACAATTTGCTGTAATTATCTTTTCTTCGTTGTACTCCATTATTCTATTTAGCTAGGACTTCAATTACCTAACAAAATTATTTTGATGCTGAAGTAGTTGATCTTTATCCGCAGGCCACTGTGGCTGATATAAAAAGTATATTTTCAGCAGAGGCTTTTGTGTGGGACGTTGTTATCCCCAAAAATTCTGAGACAGGGTGTGTTTGAATTAAAATATATAATCCCATTCTGTTGTGCATAGTTATCCATTATCCATTTGTAAGCATCTCTGCTTGTGTCTGTTACAGGGGATCAAAGGGGTTCGCTTTTCTTAGATTCACGTCAAAGCCAGATGCGGAGAAGGTATGCATTTTCCAATTTATGATGTTATTTTTTGTGAAGAAAAATCTCTTCTACAAGTACTTAAGGGCCTGTTTATCACCACCTCTTAAATCAACCTATTGCATTTTTTATAATAAAGTTTTATCATTCCTGATACCTCTCTACATATTTAGAGCAACAATTCATTGAATCTTATTTTTGAAACCAGTTGTTAAAATAAGATGTTGTAAAACTGTAATACTGCTACAGACCCAAGCTTCTAGTCAGCTGTTTCAGTTGTGAAGAGAATCCAAAATGCTATTTTATAGTAAGAATGCAATAATTAGTACTCCATATAGACAAGGTAGAAGAAAGCACCTAACATTAACTACAGGCTTTAGTCAAACAGAGTTGTTAAGCCGTAAGTTCTCAGATTTGGAGATCCCAATTTTCTTTTGCAACCTTTTTACTGATGTATTTAAGTTTCATATGGAGTGTCTCCTTACATGCCTACTATTTCCTTAACAGGTCATCAAGGTGTTCAATGGCAAAGTTTTTGGTAAAAGACCAATTGCAGTTGATTGGGCTGTGTCTAAGAAGATTTATTCTGCTGATAAACCTCTTCCTGACTCTGAAGGTAATGCTTTCTTTTGGATAAAATTGGTAGTTAATCTACAACTGCTTATACAGGGATAAAATGTGGCCTTCATTGTCGCATCTTCCATCTGAAATGGAAGTTTTTTTATATCAGTTGATCTATTCAACTGTCTGGGTCATAGTATTTAGAGGGCTCTTTATGTACTTGTCAGCTTCTTAAATTAAAAAATCATCTCTTTTCAATATCAATTTCTTTTTGGTACCCAATTATCTTAAGGTAGAGTAGACCAGTAGACATTGTGGGTGGAGCGATTGTATTTTGACAGATGGTGCTATGTATAGCTGTTGACTTTGTCTTCATTAACTATTCTACTTCTAGCTTCAAATTTTGTTGCAACATGCACTTGCTGGCCTCAATAATATTTGCACTCTTTCAATCATTTATTTTAGGTTGAGAAACAGCTCTATCTTTCCCTATTTCTGATGTTAAGTATTACAGGGCAGAACAGCGATGGGAGTGATTTGGAAGATTTTGACATTGAATTAAAAGACAAATCCCAGCAGCAAGATGAGAATGATGATTCTGTGTCAGAAGAAGAGCCTGACCTAGCAGAAGAAGAGGATTTCAATTTTGAAAAAGAATTAGAAATTGCTAAAAAGGTTCTCAGTAATATAACCTCAACTTCTAATGTGGCTGATAGCTCTGAGGCTGATATTTCTAGCATGTCCGAGGAAAAGAACGAGGACGAGAAATCTACCAAAACCATTACTGTGAAATCCACTGATTCTATTAATGATCCAAGTGTGAAGCCAGGAACTGTCAAAGACAACTTACTTGAGAAAAACCCGTCTGAGAAAGAAGATGAGCTACGAAGAACAATATTTATTATCAACCTTCCTTTTGATATAAGCAAGGAAGAAGTAACACATTTTTTCTCAAAATTTGGTGAAGTAGAATCCTTCCTTCCAGTTCTTCACCGTATTACCAAGTAAGGAGTATAGATTATTTTGTAGTTAGTGATAAAAATGAAATATATATACTGTTTCTTAGTAGCAAATTTGGGATGTGATCGATATTGGCTCTTGCAGGCGACCAAGGGGAACTGGATTTGTCAAATTCAAATTAGCAGATTCTGCCAATGCAGCAGTTTTAGCAGCTAACACCGCTTCTGGTCGTCCGGGTATTCACATAAAAGGTAGACAATTGCAAATTTTAAAGGCTTTGAATGAGAAAGAAGCTCAACATAAGGTATTGGAGAAGACGGAAAAGGAAGAGACAGACCCACGGAATCTATACCTGGCTAAGGTTTGTTTGAATTCCACGAATTTCTGATAGTAGCGAAGTATTTCATGTAAACCAAAAAATTTAAATACTGTATCTCCTTTTGAAAACAGGAAGGACTTATCTTGGAGGGAACTTCAGCTGCCGAAGGTGTGTCAGCAAGTGATTTGCTTAAGCGGAAAATGTAAGTGTATATATGCAATTATTTGGAATCTCAGTTTATACTAGGCAATCATCATTCATGTTTCAAGTTAGTAGCTAAATAAACTAAACAAAATTTTCTGAGGAAAGATATACCTTGAAGTCTTGGACAGAAAATATGAGTTTACAGCTAAAGAACAAAATTCTCTTTCAGCAAATTCCAAGTAACTCTAACCTGTCTGGGAAATTACCTCATTCCTTATTTGCTTATATACCTTATTGGAGCTGAGATGACGGCGGGCACAATTTTTTACCTGAAGTTATTAGAGGTTTTGCGTACTGAAAGTTGCTCAATTCATAATGTATAAAAGTTTGAGGACTTAACTTCTTAGGTGTTGACAGAACACTCAGATGGTACTGAAACAAGTGAGTAAGCTTGCTATTGTACTCAACAGAATATAATGGTGTGTTTTATATCATCTTGTAGCAGTTTACTGAAATTAGCAATGCTAACCCTCCCATTGTACTAGGGATAATTATATTGTATTCCATACATCATCTAGTCAGTGTGTTCGACTATTAGATTGTGTTTCCCTCATCACGATGTTTGAAATAGTTCTTGTTCATGATAGGCAAATAAGGCTTTATGGTGCTCATTAATTGGCCAACAGTTATTCTTTAATGTTTTGATGCAATGAATTCTATTACAACGTACTGATGCCTGAAGAAACTCTATAGGGTGCAAGAGAAGAAGGAGACTAAATTACGATCTCCAAACTTCCATGTGTCAAGGACACGGCTTGCTATATATAACCTGCCGAAGTCGATGAATGAGAATGCATTGAAGCAACTATGCATACGTGCAGTTACATCTCGAGCTACTAAGCAAAAGCCTGATATTCGACAGGTAATACTAGTTGAGATTTCCTTCTATTTTTTGTGTTTGTATGTAAGCTTACTTTCATGATTTCTTCAGGTAGTAATTTTGAAGGATGTGAAGAAAGGCAATCCTGCCATTAAAAATGACTCCCGTGGAGTAGCTTATGTAGAGTTCTCTGAGCATCAACATGCCCTTGTAGCTTTGCGAGTTCTTAATAATAATCCTGGTTAGTCATTTCATTTTCATTTTCATATTATTATTATTATAATTTTGCAGGCTGCAAGCTATTTATCCGCAGGTCGTAGGCAATCTATATTGACATTTGGTGTTATAAATGCAGAAACTTTTAGTTCTGAACATCGCCCAATCGTGGAGTTTGCTATTGATAACATGCTGAAACTGAGGAATAGAAAAGACAAGCTTCAAGCCCAGCAACCAGGTGCCATCCGTGGTAATACGAATATGCAAGAGAATGATAAATCCAAGGCACCTCTTCGTCCTCGAAAAGAGAATCCCCAGCAACAGGGTGCCGTCCGTGGTAATATGAATATGCAAGAGAATGATAAATCCAAGGCACCTGTTCGTCCTAGAAAAGAAAATCCTAGAAAACGCAAGTTTGAACAAGATTCAAAAGAGGAACCTAAAGCAACAGCTGTTAGAATAGAGAGTGAAGTTGAAAAAGAAGAAGCTCCTTTGCATGGATCAGGAGCAGGAGGAGGAGGAGCTAACAAGAGACGAAGAAGCCATATTGCTGCTAAGAAGGAAAACAAGAAACTTCTGAAAGGCTCAGTTAATAAGCAGACTGGTGAATCACCAAAGCAGACAAAACCGGATCAACCTCCAGCCAAAGCCCGACATCAGGAGAGAAGACAGTTACCGACCCCAAAGAGAAAATTTCAAGAACCACCACAGCAGAAAAAGGAGCCTGTTGGATTCGAAAGCAGGAAAAAGGGCAGGAAAAACCACGATCCTCAGGGCCGAGATGTGGTTGATAAACTGGACACTCTCATCGAAAAGTACACGTCAAAATTCGCACGGAAGAGTTCAGATCAAACCGACCCTCAGAAGCAAGGTTCCAAGCAGCTCAGGAGATGGTTTCAGTCATGATGATCAGACACATCTGTTGAGGTAACTGTCTGAACCAAAGCTGTAGACCCCACTAAATACTATACCTACTCATTTAAGGTTAGACAGGGACATGGATGACTATGAACCCAGGTTCTGAAGGTTTCGTCGGTCGAACTAATCTTGTAATGCCAATTTTGTTTTGTGACATCCATCTTATCAGGCTGTCTTATCTGTTGTAGTAGATGTATTTGCTTATCCAATTGAATGATTTCGTTGAGTCATATAATTATACTAATGGATTCTTTTTGTCTTTCTCCACATGGAGTGTTTCTTCTCTTATTTTGATGGGTCTATATTCGTTTGATTTACGTAAGATGGATATGTTTGATTTCTTTGTAGTGTTCATTTCCAGCTGGAAAGATTTAGGAACTTATCCAGATTGTGTAATTAAAAAAGATGCTCGTTTGACATTTTTGTCCGGTCTCGAAGTCGTGTGAAATTGTCAAATGTTAAACGAGGTAGATGGATCATGGAACAAGTGTCTGAAAAAATGCACTGATAACCTGTAAATGGGTTTAGTTGAGCGAGCGACGAAAAGCTGGAAAGTGATGAGACTTGTGATATGCAACAACTTTGTTGGTTAATTTAGTGGCAAAAATGGAGTTTTGACACCATTTAAAATAGACGGTACGAGAAATAACATATTCAGTTTGCAATAACAGAAAACTCATGAGACGCACATCTGATCAGTTAAACCCATGAGGTAAAATACTAAGAAAATAAGGAAGATAAAATATTTTTAATTATAAAAAACACGATTGGTCTAAACTTATTTTCAACTGAAGTGAAAAAAGAATCATCATGATTAAATGAATCTGAATTTTATCAAATTATATTTTCACGATGAATTAAACTGAAGTGGACAAATTATCAAATTATATTTTCACGATGAATTAATCTGAAGTGAACAAATCTACAAAAAAAGGTTCAGGCAAACATGACTTTAGAAATCCGAAGTTGTCGGTATAAAAGTAACCTTTTTGTTTTAACTAGTTAAAAATCAAGTAAAACATAAGCCATTTCATATAAATCTTGATCAGTGATAGAATTACTATATTGAAATATAGTCACATTTATTTTCTTGAAATGGACTTACAATCCAATTAGTTACTATTGCTTATTAGCACACACTAGATGGAATGTGATGGTCTCTACGGTATAATCCCGTGAGCCACATTTATTTCATAGTTTGTCTTGAAGTTCTTGGAACGTAACGAATTTCCAACGATCGGGATTTGTTGCTTTGATGCCTGTTCGGTGATGCCAACGTAAGAATGTAAAATTACCTGACAATATTGCACAAACAAAAATCACGAGATATGCAATTCGATAAGGTGCCACTGCTTCCACGGGTCACCCTAACGTAGTGACCTTTTCAGATAACAAAACAAATTCATAGGAGCGTTTTTTGCACAAAGGAATGTCGGTACTTGCTGCCTTTTGAATCATTCACTGAAAAAACACAGTAAATGCCACCACCTCCTTTCTTAGCCCCAAAGTACAACCAAGGTCAAGCGTGCAACAACCATTTCATAGTAGCATTATAATCATCAAAATCTTTATACGCGTCAATTTGGGGTTGAGTCAAATTGAAATGTGTAATTTGATATAAACTTATCTAATTCCAGATCATATCAAATCAAATTAAGTTCGTCGGTATCAATTTGACTCGGAACATGATTTTACAGTCTGATTCAACAATCTTGATTTAGAAAGTTACTTTTAATCCATCAGAAAAGATCATGCTAGAATTTTGAAATTATTTTATTTACACCCCATTTAGACCTTACTAAAATAAAATTTGGGATCTGATTGGTCAGATAAAATTGTTTATGTAAAAATTAATGTTAAAAGAATGCAAATAGGCAAACTCACACGTTAGGGAGATGCACATTTGGCGTCCGAGCAAAGTAATTATGTTAACATGTGTGTTGTGTACAATTTCGTTTCTACGCAATAAATGTCAGAAGCATCAATAGGCCACATAGGTATTATCACTACTACGTAGATCTCATTTGACTTCATCGCCACTCCATAATTATTTATAGGCCACTTAATCAATACTAGCATGCACATGTGAGCTTAGCAAACCAAGCTCCTAGAGGAGATGGCCACCAGCAACATGCAAGGTGCATGGCTGGGGTGGAGGTCCTGGGTTCAATCCCAGGCTCCATCTTTGGGAGGCTAATATGCCATTTATTCCCACATAAAAACAATCAAAAAAAAAAAAAAATGTGAGCTTAGCAGTTAATCAATTCTTGTGTCTAGCTGATTCTTGATTCACCTTCAATGGAGATTTTGATGCCTCCCAACTAGATCTTACCCAAATCAGAATGGACTTGCCTTCCATTAGGAACAATAAGTCAATAACTTAACACACTTAACCCAAATCAGAATTTTGTTAACACACTTCATTTTCAACTTAACTGCACTCAATTAATCCAGTTAAATTATTTTACAAGATAAATGCAGCTTAGTACTATTTTCAGTTAAATTTTGATTCAACTAAGTTCAGTTTAAACTATGCGAAAATAACATTCACGAAATCATATGGGAAGAGGCGAATGTATCAAGACTGTTGCCCAATTTTTTTAAGAAATTAACTGAACTAAAGTAATTTAACTGGGTAAAGTATAATTATATGTACTAAATTTAACAACTAATTAGTTAAGTCGAATCCTATTCAATTATGATCTGATGTGACAAATGATGATCTCCTCACTTTTAATCCTGACATTTTACATATTAAGCATGATCATTCAGTGTATAATTGTTGATCTTCTCACTTTTATTTCTGATTTTTTAGTTTTGAAATTGATATTTTAATATTAAACATGATTATTCAGTGAAATCAATTGAGAATTTGTCTCGTTGAAATTAACTAAATTGATCGAATATGAATCGAACTGAAATGAAGATAAACCGGAGTACAATCATCAAACTTGTTGGGGAGGGAAACTTTCGTGAGCAAACTAACACAACATACTTACTTACTCAATCGTTGACCATTTTGTACGTACTCCTTTGATCTCTTAACCGCAACTAACATTTTGGCCTTACAAGCCGGTAGGTACGTATTAGGTCCATTATTGTATGATACAGAACCGATACATAATGCAAAAGGGACGTAGAATTTTGTAGCATTAGCAAGTTAAAGTGGTTCAATCTTACATTAATGAGCACTTGATCTAACGTGGTATTATTCATCCTTCTTTGTTAAAGTGAGGCCAATTAATCTCTGCAAAATGCTAATCATCAAATGCCAAATCGAAAGGTAAGCATTCCCTTTCTCTCCCTACCGACGCTCTCACGTAATGGCTCAATGGGGCACAGCAAATCATTTTTGTATCACGTCATTTTCCATAATAATTTGTGGCAAAAAGTGGGGATTTATCAATCATAATAAAGGTGGATGAATGATCTAAAACTTAATTTAGTATATTTTCGGGTTCGGTAATAGTAGTTTAGCATTAGATTGAAGAAGATAAGAATGTCATTTAGTACACCGTCATCATATTTTCATAGTTTTATCTGCATTTCGGTTCAATTCGGAACATTTTAATTTACATACAATATTATATTAAAAAATTCAATTACCCTTTGATTAATGTTTATTTTAGTATGGTGTGCATAGAATAATCTATTAATATCTTTAACTCGTATTTTAAACTCAAATCTTTGATATTTAGAGATTTTGCATATCATATCAAACAAGATCACATGCAGATGTGATAATATTTTTGCCCATTTTGAATTCAAAAAGTTTCGACAATTTTAACTAAGAAAAGATTGTCATATGCATATTAAAGTCACATGCATAATTTCAATAGATTTTAAAATATCATATAGGTACAATAATAAGATCAATAATGGAAATTTAGATTAGCTACTCCTGTCAACAAATAAAAAAGAATTTCATAATACAAGGTCCCAAATTTACATAAACAAGATGTGGCATTTGGATGAGTACGACTCACCATTTCTGTTACGGGACTGTGACAACGATCGATTTCAATAAACATTATCTTTTCCAAAAACTACCTGAATTTACTTTTGAAATTTTGAAGCTTGCACAACAAAAGGAGAAGTAGAAGAGACCACTTTCCTCAAATATCTCGATCTCCGTGCTTATTGCATTGTCCAGAATTCAAATCTGGTTAAATGTCCCATCCATTTTAATATTGATTCTCTGGGCAAAAAAGAATTCCTTAACTAGATAGAAAATCAAGTGTCAGTGAACTGGTTTATTCTAGTACAGTCCTGTCAGAGCACTCATCCTTCTTTTCTGAAACCTCATTTCTTCCGAAATCCATTTTGTCTGACTCAGAAGAATGGAATCGAGATGGCTTTCAATATGCATGTTCTTGATTCTGGCTTTTGAGTTCGCGCATTGCTCTGTTTCTTATGACAAGAAAGCCCTCGTCATCAATGGCCAGAGGAGGATCCTCTTCTCCGGCTCCATACATTATCCCAGAAGCGCTCCAGAAGTATGTTAATGTTATTACTTATCACAACGCTTCTTTTTCATCTTCGTAAAGTACTAGGTTTCTGAGATTTTAATGTTGAATTTGTGGATGATGTTGTGCAGATGTGGCCGGGGCTTATCCAGAAGGCGAAAGACGGCGGTCTGGACGCCATTGATACATATGTTTTCTGGAACGTCCACGAGCCTTCTCAAGGAAATGTACGTTGATTGATTTGCAACAACGTTGTACTGGTCTTGTACAGTTGTTCTGTACTGACGAATTTCAATTTTTTTCAGTACAATTTTCAGGGGAGGTACGATTTAGTTCGGTTCTTGAAGTTGGTACAACAAGCAGGATTGTACGCCCATCTGCGCATTGGCCCATATGTCTGCGCAGAATGGAATTTTGGGTACTTTCTTCTACCTTAAAAGCTGCTAAACGAATTTTATGGATTCTGTCTGATCTTAGTACATTTGTTTCCTCTGTTTCAGTGGTTTTCCTGTCTGGCTGAAGTATGTTCCAGGCATACAATTCAGAAACGATAATGGTCCTTTTAAGGTTTATCCTTTATCCACTTTATCAATAAATTTCGAGAAGTTTAAGATTTTGAGAGTTTTTAAAATAAGTTTGTGAAATTGTTGCAGATGGCAATGCAAGGATTTACACAGAAAATCGTGAGCATGATGAAAAGCGAGAGACTGTTTCAAACTCAAGGCGGGCCTATCATTCTTTCCCAGGTACCAATGAATTTTATTTACAGAGTTCTAAAACGTTGTTTTCTGCTTAAAGATCCTCGTAATGCCTGAAGTTGAACGTTGTTGTGTTGATACAGTTTACGATGTTGAATTGTTAATGATTTTGCAGATTGAGAACGAGTACGGCCCGGAAAGCAAGGCGTTCGGCCCTTCGGGCCGGGCTTACATGAATTGGGCCGCGAAAATGGCTGTTGGGCTCAACACCGGGGTCCCATGGGTCATGTGTAAGGAAGACGATGCTCCGGATCCCGTGGTCAGAATTCAGATATTATTAAACTCTTGTCTGAGATTTTGAAATTGGAAATGGTGTTTTTTGAATTTGAAAACCGAATTTTGATTTTTTTGTTGTTAGATTAATTCTTGCAATGGATTCTACTGCGATTACTTCACTCCGAACAAACCGTACAAACCGACGTTGTGGACCGAAGCTTGGACCGGTTGGTTCGAGGAATTCGGCGGCGCCAAACACCGCCGGCCGGTGGAGGATTTGGCCTTCGCCGTCGCCCGGTTCATTCAGAAAGGCGGCTCCTTCGTCAACTATTACATGGTCAGTTCTGTTCTATTTTTACAGGTTTTTAAGGTTTATAATTGGCATGTCTAAATCTGTTCAAACTTTGCCACAACTAGTTTTAGCTCTACATTTTGTGTAAGAAATTGACTGAAGGGATTGAATGTGCCGAAAATGGAATGCCACCAAAATGCAAAGTGCGACATATGTTAGGAAAAATAATGTAAATTGTTGCTGTCGTGTTAGAAATGGATACCTAGGAAGAAATTGAATCAATTTTGTGTTCTGGTAGAGTTAACAAATACAAACATTTGTACTTGAGTTTCTTTGTTCTATGCATTACCCTTGTGGAAACTGAAGTTTAAGAATGGGATGCCTGAATTTGGGACTTAAGGTTCTTGCATTTTCTTACAGTATCATGGGGGAACCAACTTTGGGAGATCAGCTGGAGGTCCATTCATCACTACCAGTTATGACTATGATGCTCCTATCGATGAATATGGTAAGCGAGCAAAACCCGAGCTCTTTCATAGTCCAAACAATGGTACCTTTGTCATGTTTTGCTGACTGTTTGTGTCGAAACTGAATAGGTTTGGTTCGGCAGCCAAAATACGACCACTTGAAGCAGCTTCATAATGCGATCAAGTTAAGCGAGCGCGCTTTGGTCAATGCTGATCCTGTTGCATCTTCTCTGGGAAACTATGAACAGGTCAGTAACTTAAATGAGTGAGCACTGAGCAGAAATGATTGTACAATTTTACGAGTTTTTTTTTTTTAACAGTGAAGTTACTGTCTTTTACTTCAGGCATATGTTTTTCGTTCTTCTTCGGGGTGTGCAGCTTTTCTCAGTAATTTCCATTCAAATTCGGCTGCGCGCGTGACATTCAATAACAGGCTGTATAACTTGCCACCATGGTCGATCAGCATTCTTCCTGATTGCAGAACTGATGTGTTTAATACTGCCAGGGTAAGTCAAAATGGTAAAAAAAAAAATTGTTTATTTTCTTAGTATTTTGGTTTTTTGATAATCCCCTTTGAACAAGGTTATTGATTATCTGTGTTTTTATGCTAATTTAGGTAGGAGTGAAAGAATCTACACCACATATGCTACCAACTAATGTGAAAATAAACTCGTGGCAAACATTCAGTGAGGATGTATCGTCCATCATTGATGATTCGTCGTTTACACATGTTGGTTTGTTGGAACAGTTGAATGTTACTAGAGATGCAAGTGATTATCTGTGGTATTCAACCAGGTAAGAAAGAAAATCATTAAACTGATGTCTTAACGATATTTTAGTCCTAAAATCTCACATGTGGTTAATTTTTCAGTGTTCAGATAAGTTCATCTGAATCTTTCCTGCGTGAAAGGCGCCATCCCGTCCTCACTGTGAAATCATCCGGTCACACACTGTATGTGTTCATTAACGGAGTTAAATCAGGTGCGATTCCTGAAAAAATTACCTATCAGGTTTTATTTTGGGAGCTTTGTCAAGTTTTGACAGTATTTTTTCATGAAAAATCTGCAGGATCGGTTTTCGGGAATGCGGGAAACAATGGAAAAGTGACTTTTACTGGAGGCGTAAATTTGCGTGCTGGCATAAACAGGATTTCGCTACTCAGTTCAGCAGTTGGATTACCGGTTAGTTTTCCCATGATCCCATCACAAAATGTTTGCTGTTTTGTAGTATATATGACATAAACTACGATCTTGCATGAAGTCAATATAAAATGCTGTATCATTTCCACTTTTTGATTTTCTTGCAACATTTTTGTTCCATTTTTTGGTACTCGAAGAACAATGGGCCACGTTTCGAGACTCATAACATAGGAGTAACTGGACCTGTTTCGCTGCAAGGGCTGGACAAGGGCACATTAGACCTTTCATCTCAGAGATGGTCATACAAGGTTCAACAAATCACTTCTCAGATCAATTTGTGCCTTTTTGGGCATTTTTAGCCGATTATTTATCGTTTCACAATGCTCATTGTCTGAAATTTGAATGTCTGCAGACTGGACTTAAAGGGGAAGCTATGAATCTGGCTTCTCTAAATTCAGTGTCACCTGTTAAATGGCTGGGAGTATCGTTGTTTGCAAACCAGCAGCAGCCCCTTACATGGCACAAGGTATTGCAATTAACTCGAGTTTCTTTTCCTAACTAAACATATTGCCTTACAAGCTAATTATACGCGTCGTGAAATCAACTTGTAAGCAAGTCCAAAAACACCTAATGAGCCTGATTTCGGTTTCTTCGAGTAGTTAGTAGCATTCATCGATACGTATAATA
Source organism: Cruciata laevipes (assembly GCA_963678965.1). Lineage (NCBI taxonomy): Eukaryota > Viridiplantae > Streptophyta > Magnoliopsida > Gentianales > Rubiaceae > Cruciata > Cruciata laevipes. The sequence continues at coordinate 1,450,829 of OY787634.1, read as the reverse complement.
TGAATTTTGCAGGCCTATTTCAATGCACCACAAGGGAATGATCCTTTGGCACTGGATCTTAACAGCATGGGAAAGGGTCAAATATGGGTCAATGGACAGAATTTAGGAAGATATTGGACAGATTGGGCCAAAGGTGCCTGTGGCCAATGCAGTTATGCAGGGACATACAGGGAATGGAAATGCCTTTCTGGATGTGGTCAGCCAACTCAAAGATGGTAATATTTCAAAAACTACCGCGTGATTTTATTTTTACTCGATTGTTGACCATTTGTTGTTGTTGATTTCGCGTCCCGAGTAATGAATTTGCATTTCCAGGTACCATGTTCCAAGATCTTGGTTAAAGCCAACTGGAAATTTGTTGATAGTTTTGGAGGAACTGGGTGGGGATGCATCAAGAATTAATCTGGTGAAAAGAGTTGTATTATAGGTGTTCATATGACAGGCAGTTGAAGAATGCAAATTAAAATTACCTTGGGTTTCATATTTCTCCCTAAAATTTGAAGGGGATAAGGGAAAAAGCTTAGCTAGATGGTAAATTATTGATACACCCTGTCTTTTTTTTTTCTTTTTTTTTATGTAAAAAGGGTTGGATTTGTTGCGATAAACATAGACAATCTTGTTACTCAAGAGTTGATTTGCATAAGTACCTTTTTTTAGAGGGAAAGTGTGAAGAAGGGACAATGACGATTCAGACTTGAGAGTAATTATATTGGATAGATTTGGATTCTTTACTTAGTTGGATAGATAAATCTATTTTTATATATGAGATTGCCCATACTAATGTATGTGCATGATAAATCTATTTTATATATTTTAGGGTCAAAAAATAAATATATGACTCAATAATATAAGAGTTAAAATTTGCAATGAGGCCCTAGCCTTTAGAGATTTTCGGTAAATCGGTCTTTATATGATAAATATATTAAATATATTTTAGATTTTAGTATACTGGAGTTTAGTTTAAAATTTAACTTTTTTATTATCAATTACGCCTATATAAGTAAAATTTTATATTAATCCAGTTTAATTTAGTTAAATTTGTCTAAATTTATTTTAGCTCAATTCAGTTTAATATATTTAACTTGTTCAATTTAATTAAATATATTTAAAAATGTTTGAGTTTGGTTCACTTATTCAAAAAAAAAAAATCAAGAAAACTTGGCCTCAAGATCAAGTTTTCAAATAAGAAGTACATATTCAATTATTATTTTAAATGGTTTAAGAAAAAATATAATGTTTTAACTTAAATATGAAGCATATTTCTAATGTTTATTTTAGTTTAAACCCTATTATTTGCGGAAGGGTAGCATTAAGAACAAATATTAATAATCTAATTAAGCTAGACGGACATATTAATTAGAATTATGATGAAATACTTTAGTTTCAATTAAAGACATTAAGTCTGATAATTTTAGAGTGTGCGGGTGCGGGGTAGAATTACGAACAAATATTAATAATCTAATTAAGCTATACGGACAATATTAATTAGAATTATGATGATGAAATACTTTAGTTTCAATGAAAGATATTGAGTCTGATAATTCTAGAATGGCAGTTGTGATTAATAGTCTTGGTGTACCTACATTAACGTTCTAGATTCCGTAAAATACGTAATCCTGCTAACTCATTCGAATATTCTATACAATATTTTCGTAAAATACGTGATCTTGCTCACCCATTCGAATATTCTATACAATATTTGGTGCGTCAATCTTACGCCAATCAATAAACACCCATAGTTTTATGATTTAAATTTGATATTCTATATAATATAGGGTGCGTCAATCTTACGCAAATTTTGAATTTGATATTCTATACAATATTTGGTGCGTCAATAGCCAATCAATAAACGCTCATAGTTTTATGATTTTGATTTTGATCTTGATCTTAACCTTTCGTTTGATGTATAACGTAAGGTTGACGTATGAATGACATATAAAATAAAATAACAGTATTTATCAATTAGCGTAAAATTGATGTGGGAAGTATCGGAAATGAAATTTGGTAAATGGTAAATGGACACGTGATGTGTGGTAAATGGTAATAACGTCTCCCATCTCACAACTTGCCCTCCATTCCTGGACGTAATTGGTAAAAAAATATTTTTTGCCATTTTAACGTCCAAATGACTCAAAAACACGACAATCAATCAATTGCAATTATCTTTTCAATTCATTCTCATTTAAAAAATTGTTTGACTTTACATTTTCACGTTTAAATTTAGTGAAGTTAAAGTAATTATTTTTTTACATTATTTGAGGTTGATGGCAATTTAGTGAGAGAGAATTCTTTCTCTTTTTGATAATTTCTTTTATATAAATTTCGTTGGGTGCATCGTCCTTCATTTCTCTTCAATACCCTCTTTCTCTTATGCTGGGTAGGTTGCTACCGTCCTCCGCCCCAACCCTCGTTCTGTCCTCACCCCTACTCCCCTTCATCCTAAACATGTAGCCTATAACCCTTCTCCTCATTTCATTGGGGTTGATTTTTATAACATTAGTCTAATTTGCGTTTTCTCTACTATAGATCACCAGATCTCCATCGAACTAAATTGACTCGAACTAAATTGTTTATTTTGAGCACAAAAGTATTAAGTTCTATCAGCTCATAATTAATTAAAATAATTGAAAAATATCTGATGTGAAGTACACTCGAAACCAAACATAATCCGACCCAAACCGACTTAACTTGGTCCGTTATCAACCCGATACGCCAGAAACCCGATATGATCCAAACGACTCAACACCCATTTAATTTGAATTATTTTGACCCGAATCCAAGTTAAACTTTTAACCCGAATCGACACCTCTAAGTATATTAGAAGAGGGTAATAAGGTTGCACGTAAAATAGTGTTTGGTTAATGTTAATGTTAATTTATAACAAAATTGTTTTTACCAAACATCCTCAATCATTCATTCATACAAATTAAACAACAATACTATATTGATTACCCCTATTATCATTCTTTTATATTATTATTATTTTCATTCTCACTCCCTTGTATCAACCAAAGTTACCAAATGCTCCTTATGAATATATTTTGTAAGTAGACGAATATGAATGATAATGACAATATAATTAGATGTATAAGTTCGTTGTTTGTTTAAGGGGAGGTATATATTTTAAATTATAAGGTAATGATACATATACTTGTTAGTATTAGGAATTGATCAATCACATTCTTGTTTCAACATGCAGAGACACACAAACTGAAGGGTGAAACTCAAAATACTCTGCAACTATGTTAGGGTTGAAAGCTCCAGTAGTTGAGTTGTATTTGAAGCGGCAAAAGAAGTATTCAGTCCCAACATTCTCCAATTTGGTGTAATTCTTGAAGCAGTGGACCGAACATTTCCCCTCAATCGTATCCGCGCTCTGAATGTCGCGGTGATCGGAGAGGAACAGCTCCTTGGAGCCGTGAAACTGCCTCCGACCTCCAATCGATTCCTCCGGCCGGTAATACCACCGGACGTGAACCTTGACGTTGTCGCCTTTGGCATCAACTTCGAGCTTCTCAATTTTTGCCACATAGGAGGGCTTATTATGCTCCACTGGCCTCATCAACACGCAATCGAGTTACGTATATACCCCACACTATCACAAATATGCTATTTTTCCTGTTTTTAACAAAAAAAAACTTGAAATAATTTGATGATATTGTGATTTTTTTCTTCTTTTTGTTTAAAACTAATTTGAATGCCAAATTTTATTTTATTGAGTCTAGTATATTGTGCAAATCTTCATTTAATTCCTTCTTATTCTTAAGGTAAGTGGTAGTTGTTAGAGATGATATATTGCTTGCATCATGGTATAGATACTTGGAGAATAATTAAGGATAAATTTTGAAAAATAAATGAAGTAATGAGATGTTATCATAACACAACAAATTCTCATTACTCTACATTAGTATGTTACATTTTTTCCTTTCAAAACTTATCATTAATTATTTCTAACAACTACCTGTTAATTATCTCTATCTCTAACATAGTAACATCTACCACTTGCCAATAAGAAGGAATCAAATCAAGATTTCCACAATATGCTAGGGTCAATAAAATAAAATTTGATTTTTTTTTTTTTGATAAAAAAACAAGATTTCCAAAAAACTATGTTTGTGGTAGTGTGGGGATAGAAACGTAACTCCCATCATCCATTTTCCATTGGATATAAGCAACAAAAGAGAAAGAAGAAAGACAAAACAGCCCCGAGAGCTAGTTTTGTCATTGTTTTGGGTCCATTTCTTCGACTACTGCTCTTCCAGAGAATTCTCAGTCGCCAGTAGCAACCATGCCGCCCAGTTCTCGCCGCTCCGGTAAGCAGAAGCAGCAGTCCATGGCGAAAGGCCGTTCCAACCGCCGCGCTATGGATTCGTACACCGTTGAATCTATCGACCTGGTTATCCGAGGTAAATTTACTGAACTTTTGGGGGAATTTTATTACAGCGGAATTAGAAATCAATTGATGTATTGATTTGTCTGTATTTGTGTTTTTTTGTTGTGGTTATGTACGAGCAGCCGGAGATTGCGTGTTGATGAGGCCGGTGGAGTCTAATAAGCCCTCCTATGTGGCAAAAATTGAGAAGATCGAAGCTGATGCCAAAGGCGGCAACGTCAAGGTTCACGTCCGGTGGTATTACCGGCCGGAGGAATCGATTGGAGGCCGGAGGCAGTTTCACGGCTCCAAGGAGCTGTTCCTCTCCGATCACCGCGACACTCAGAGCGCGGATACGATCGAGGGGAAATGTTCGGTTCACACCTTCAAAAACTACACCAAATTGGAGACTGTTGGGACCGAAGACTACTTTTGCCGCTTCGAGTACAACTCGAGCACTGGAGCCTTCAACCCTGACAGAGTTGCAGTGTATGTTTGAGTTTCACCCTTCAGTTTTGTGTGTCTGTGTGTTTATTTTGCTGTGATGCTGTATTCAACCGATTCTTGAAATTCAAGCTGTAGTGTACGATTTTGATAAGCATGTTTCTAGTTTGGAAATAAATTTTTTTGTTTGACTAGTTTTTGGTATCTTCAGCCATTGGCTTCTAAGTAAAGACATTTTCATCGATTTGAATAAAAAGTTCAATTAAAGTTTGAAACTTATGCTGTAGGTTTTGTTTTTCATTATTATAGAGCATCATATGTTAACTCTCTTTTGCCCTGGCAGGTATTGCAAATGTGAGATGCCGTACAATCCAGACGATCTCATGGTTCAGTGTGAGGAGTGTAGTGACTGGTAAGTTGATTCAGATCGTTTGTACGTCAGCTATCTATGGCTGATAGATAGTCTCTTTTGGTTTCCTGTTTCGACTTGGAAATTCTGCTAAATATCTTGCAAGATTATAAAGTTTTGTTCATTTTGGGTTGCATGTGTAGGATGTGCTTTTATTGGCTGTTTGATACTTATTTGGAATACTGTAGGTTAACACAGTAGTTTATAATTAGAACAGAATGAGCCATGTACAAATGCTATTCTAGAACCAGAGTATCTGCTGTGTGTTTTTTTTTTTGAGAATAGTGTATCTGTTGTGTTTTTTTTTTTTTTTGAGAATAGTGTATCTGTTGTGTTTTTCATTTAATTAAAAAAAAGGAGGAAACGTTTGAGCAACTTGGATCTCTTTTGCTTTTGTATACATGAACCTCAAAGAACAAATTTGATGTTAATATGACAGCTGCTTTAGTTAGCCGAGAGATATGCCAATACTGGATAAAGATGTCCTTTTCACTTACGATAACTGGATAATGACAGTTGCTGGAGTTACTTGTTTTATTGTTTTGTATCCTATCATGTACCTGGTCATTTTACACATCAATTAAGTCTTGATTGGAACCTTTTAGCTTGGTTTTATGGTTATTTGTAAACTTGCAGTTTTACTTCAGTTATAATTTGTTGTTAAAATGGACCTCTAGGTAATTTTCTTCCAGGACTTTGGATTTGGTCTCTATAAGTAAATTTTCTTGGAGTCCCTGAGAGAGTTGATAAATCTTGAACTTGTTTTAGTCGGAAGTAATATAATTCTCTTGTTTCCACCTTTTTCTTAGATTCTTTGAAGTTTCACAAAAAGATTTGCTGGTCAAAGCTTAAAATAATCATTCAATAGGGGACACACTTTAAGATCACTGATAAATGCTTTAAAATTAAAAGGCTTATTTGGGAAACACAGTTATTGCTATACGTTGAGAAGTTTATACATTATTTTCATACATTTAGATATATCCTGTAGTTCAGAAGTTTTAATGACATGATTGTCAATTTGTCATACACTTAGTTAACTAGATTGCTGAACACAGTTATTGTTATACAATTGGATCTGTCCTGGGATGAATGTTCTGAATCCTCTGTGTCTTTAGTTCTGTCCTCTACTAGTGTTCTGTTTCACTACTCTAGAGCACCTAGTGCACTATCAACTATTACTTTATTTTGATCCTTCGGAGTTTTCAAACCCATCTTATTTTGTAAGGTGTCTGGGCATCAATGTCTTTCTTTTTCGGTATCTGATTTACTTTTCACACTCTCTACTAGAGAAACACTGTGACTGCTGACTTTTGAGTTGATCAATAACCTGGATATGTTGCTCATGAGAGAGCTTTTTAGGCATTCACGACCATGGGACTTCACTAGAGACAAATTCTGCACTAATGTGTTTAAAGTTTAAACCTTTTGTCTGGATCAGATTATATGAACATATTATCTTAAGATTATCTTTCTGTGAATAGAAGAAAAGATTACTAACTGAAAATGGAGAATATTCTTGCCTATTTTCCTAAGCCATCCTTTTGATAGCCTTTTTCTGTAGGGTAGGAATGTTATCGTTCATGTGGCGTGCAAAGGTTTATCTAGTTAGAATCTGTACTCTGAGTATAGCAATGTCATTTATGACAGCAATCTCTTCGTTGGATTGTCATTGTCATGCTGGTTAGCAAACAAATAATGTACAGATGTTGGAGAAAACTGCAAACTCTTTGATGCTACATTGACATAGGGATTTAAGGGTTGTCATCATGGTATGAGGAATAATACACACAAGTTAGTGACGTTAGAAATTATTTTGCTTCTGTTGTATATGCACATATCAGTGCTCCTACTTTGAGTTTGAGCCCATATCAGTGCTCCTACTGGAAACTGCTTCACATATCACTTTGAATTTGAGTGCTGCTACTCTATTTGAACCTACTCACCATGCGCTGGAAATGCTTACAACTTGGGCTTCAGTGTTAATGGTCTATATTTTGCAAAGTATTCTATGAAGTTTTCTATGTAATTTGCAAAGGAAATTCAGTATAAAGCATATATGTTACAGGGATTTGCTATTTCAGTCAAGGGCTAAGGGCTGGTGTATTTGGTTGCCATTTTTCTGCATGATTAGAAATTGATTATTAGCTTTTGATTTCTTTGTAGTTTTAACTATCATTTTTTCCCCCAGGTATCACCCAGCTTGCATAGATCTGAATATAGAAGAAGCTAAAAAGATCGAGCACTTTTTCTGTGAAGGCTGTTTAGAGGATCAGAAAAAGTTGGGGGGACAGTTGGATGAAAAGGTACTCAAATAACTAACTGCAGAACATATATTGTATCCAAATTTCCCAAAATTGTGTTTTTGCTTGTTTTGTTTCGAAGTTGTGAACCTAAGTAATGTATCATAATACCAACAATAACTTTTGATTCAAAGATATGGAAGGGTGTTTTGGTCAATTCATAAAAAGTACGGACTACATGAGTGAATTAATGGACGCCATTTAGCATGATCCTTTTGATATGAGTATCTTATTCTAGCTCCATCTTTCATTATCCTCTGTGTGTTGAGTGCAATGAATGTGGTGAGATTTACTTTCCTTGTAGATAGTATGTACTATGTGGAATGTGGTAAAGGTCAATGTTGAAATCTTGGAATAGTAAGTGTGCTTGCACCATGTGTCTCTATTTAGGGAAAGAGGCTTATTTAGTGAAAGTGGTGAGGTTTGCTTAACTCTCTCATATACGAGTTTACCATAGTGTTGATATTGTTTTAATGTACATGATTTGATAAAGACCAAGAAGATCAATGTTAAGGTATCCCGAGCTTTGATAAACTTGACCAATTTCTATTGGCGGGGCCACATACAGTCATGGGATTATAGATGCCAATAAATGGTGTTAATTTTTGGATTGTTTTTTTTGATTTTACTCTTAATTTTTTCTCTTGGTGATTCAGGTGGATGCAAAAAGACGGAGGATGTGATATCTCATGTTGGCACTGGTTCATAGAGTTTCTCTTGTGTGGTATGAGTGTAACTCTATCAGAAGCAGAATCTTGAGGCTCTTATGTGTTGTAACTTGAACTCCGGAGAAGTGTGTGGCTATTTGTAATTATTGTAGCTGTGGATTCCATCCTGTTTAATGGCCCTCTTACTTCTTTAGTGATGCTTAGTGTGAAATGTGAACGGTCTTCGTAGCAATAATTAGGTAATTTAACAAGGAGTAAGCGGATCCAGCCTTTGGTTTGCAGTGACTTTGCTTGAAATAGAGCTTTGACTAATCAGGAATAGCAGTGACTTGTTTTTTTAGCTCTTTTGATATTTTTAGCATCCTTGAATTGTGCTCAAGTTAATCTGTTACAAAGTCACCATTTTCTAGGATAAAACATGAATGATGGAAGTTTATTTTTATTTTTCTTTTTTCCCCCCGGATCAAATGGGAGCATTTTTCAACATACATAGTGTGCACTTCTCATTTATGGCCGACACTTGTTAGTCTATTTGCCACAACTTTCTGCTGCCCTTGTATGGTGTAGGTTACATATGCCTGCCGTATTAGATACATTCTCACTTGGCTTAAACTAAAGCACAAACTCACTCAGAATATGCACACTCAATTTCATAAATTGCCGGGCATTAAGCTAGCTACATCAAAAAGCTAAAAAGCTGTTGAAATTGAGATTGATGTAGCTTGAACCGGCTGCTGAAGATCTATAAAATAGCAGGCAGCGGGAAACTGTCCTTTTAACTTGTTTTTGCTCTTTTCCACACAATAACCGTGCCACCAAAATCGGATGAAGCCAGCAAATTTTCTCCATGGTTCCATGCAATTCCTATTACCGGATAGCCATGACCCTGAAGGAAACAGGTAGCAAATGGGACCGTAAATTGGATATGAGCCCTCTGCCTAATATGTCATACACCATATACCTTAATTAACAGTATTGCTTAGAAAAGAATGTCAAATAGACCTGTAACTTGTTCACACAAGCGTGTCGCGGTCTCGTCAAGTCATAAAAGTAGACATTGCAATCTTCACTTCCAGCAACTAAAAAATGACCAACCAAACGTGAACCATAAACATCAGAAAAATTTAACACAGCCATATTTGCATGCTGTGTGTTCAAGAATTACAAATACCACTCACTAAAGGGTTCACCTCAGGAGGTTAATTAATTGATTATTACTGATAGTAAAGCAGAGAAGCCTCTAAAAACACACAAAAAAGTATATGCAGGATTCTCATAAATACATTGAAGCACTCAGTTGAAGAAACTAAGGCACAGAGGGAAAGAAAGTATACATTTGCAACATACCAATATATTCACCCTTTTCGAGCGAAAGCAGTGGACAAAAAGAGGCACGAACACTATGAAGTCTTGCTGCCAGTTTAAGTGAGCACCGCAGAGTTAAGTAACCTTTTAGCTCTGAAGAAACACTGCAAAGGAAATAGATTTTATGGAAGGCCAAGATAAATAAACGAAAAGAGTGCAACAATCAAGTTCAACCTGAAAAAGGACAAACTTCCATCTCCTGCAAAAGTCAGCAATACAGGACCTCTTGCAAGCAAAGAAAATGTTCTGTACTGCACTGTTGTAACTGGAGATTTGCGTTTGTTACTGCTTCGGTGACGGTGAGAACGAGATAGACCACCAGTTCGGGAATCCATGGTGACTGAGTATATACATCCCTGCAGCGGAAACATTCACACTCAGCTTACTGGAAGATTAACAAAGCTGATGACATTCTACATGGCAATTGCCTAACCTGAGAATCTCCACAAAAAATGAGCTGACCGGTGTGATCATGGTCCATAGCTGTAACCTCACTATCAAATAACGATTTGCTAACAGTTCTCCCGGTGCTGAAATTAAAAACCTGCAACCACAGTTATGACCAAAATACAATATCAATTGAAATACCACAGGCTGAAACTGAAATAGTCAGTGCACATGGATACATGAATGCAGGCATCAGTGTCAGATGCCAAAAGGCATAGTAACAATACACAACTTTTAAAGTGAACCAAAGGCCCCGATACATGACTTAAAAAGTGACTTAAGAGTTTGGAATTTCAACAGTATGAGTTCAGCATTATTACAGTGATCTCTTTATTTGCATTGCCTACAGAAAGAAAGTTGTTGTTCACCTGCATAAATGAAAATACAAAATAATATGTATCAATGACTGAATTGAGACATGATTAACAATAAGCTTTACAAGTCACAAAGAACATACTGAAAAATGTAAGGCTGTAAAAAGCAAAAAAGAGCTGAAACTCTATGGTCAGTAAAAGGTCACAATGCATACATAAACTAGAGTAGACCATGGTTCTCCTGAAAAACTGTTCAGAAATACATTTGACTTACAGGATGGAAGCGTATACAAAGCTGTGGAGAGACACTATAAATCACCCTCATGCAAAGGCCCTTGGAAATATCCCAAACCCGCACTGTTTTGTCCATTGAGGATGAGGCGATATAGTGGTTATTTGCAGAGAAGTCAAAATCTGGAAAACAATATGGCATGTGACAACTCAATAATGGAAACTTTCCAAGTGTCCTACTAAGTTCACACACACACACACACACACACATATCATGGAGCACGGACCAAGTAAAGGATAACAATTTAATCAATATTAATTCTCGGTTTCACTTGGATCAAACCAATAATTTATTTCAACTTTCAGGAAACATTTCTTGAAATATATCTAAGCCGACAGCAGAACAGCACAACAAACTGCCTTTATCCCATCGTGAGAGTTCAACTATACAAATTTCATATCTTCTTATTGTTTTCCATGTCGAAAAAACACGTCATTGGTACCATTTCTCCATAATCCACAATAACCAGTAATAGAAATAACCACATGTAAAGTCCCTCCAACAAAATTATAAAAGGAGATGTCAAATCAAAATTTTCATATATCATTAATTACACTGGCAGTTATAGAAGAAATAAAAATGCTACAAATTATATTTCCTGGGACAAAAATAACTTAAAGCAAGCATCAGAACCAGTTATTCCAACCTGTAACATCTTTCGAATGACCAATTAATTGCCTCAAAACTGAAGGTGGCGTAGCAACACTGCAGACAGTTAGGCTTCCATCAGAGGCTCCATATGCAAGTATATCAGAACTTGCGTGCCCAAATTTTATTACAGTAACTAAGTGGAAGAGAGTTAAAATAATTTAATCAAAAACTGGCACATATAGTCGGAAGGCAGAAAGGTGTAATGCACGAATAGAGGAGAGGACAAGGGTCTCCATCTTTAAAATATTTACCCATGGCCTTGCACTGGTCAAATATGCAATGCATACCAACAAAGGAATATGCAGGTTCAACCCTTTTACGCGGGAAGTCACTGTCACTCATATTTGAGCTGGTACGACTTGGTGGTTGGCTTCCATTTCGCGCATCCTACAAAGAGAGCACACATGCAATCTGTAAATATATTCATGTCACTGAATGAGTCAACTAACCCCAAACACCATAAAAATAAGGAGAAGAAGAAAAAGGAGAAGAGGAAGAAGAAGTGGAGAGGGTGATGTGGCACAAATAGCCTTAAAACTGCAGAAAGGGAATTACAAAGAGCAGACACGAAGCAGTATTTCTTCATTGGCGCACCAAGAATACAAAGCAGCAGTAACATTACCAATATCTGAATTCTGATAAATACTCTTCATAACATGATATTATATCCTCAGGCATGAATGTGGAGGTTTGTCAACTATCTCAAGAAAAATGAAATCCATTGCAACAAGGTAAAACTGCATAAACTTTAAGAGGCTTTTTTAAGAAAACCTTTTTCAAAATAAAACATCTTATAAAGCGAAGGAAATACATAAATCTCAAATAATATAAAAACTACAGAAAAGGAAGCTTAATCCATACCCTACTCATACTCCAGCTGTCCAATTCCGATAAATGTGAGAGAAGTCCAGAGGATGATACCCATCGGCCACTGATTCATCAACCAGTAAAGGATCGTGATGTCAGAATCAATATAAAATTATGTTGCAAATCTATTAATTAGATGCTCATTAACAAAGCAATTCTTTCAGTGAAAGACACAAAAGGATAGAATAAAGCTAGAAGCAGTCATTTAAACTCATGTTCCTGTGCATAAATCCTTACTACACAATGAAAATAACCGAGGCATTGTGCCTGCCATTGCTACATAGGCTTACAGATTATGCTAGAAAGTGCAGAGGGCTGAATATCGAATTCACTTATTCAAGAGGCAAGGTTCTTCTACTTCATGGCACAATGGAACACAGTAAAATTGGATACAATTTTACATAAATGAAACCTCAGCTACCTGTTTCCAGGAGTACTTGAAACACTTTGGTCAGCTAAAGTATCCCAATTCTTCGGCCTGTTAATGTAATTGCGGAAGGCAGTATAACCTTTTCCATTGCACCTCCAATCCTTCATCAGAAAACCAGAAAAAAATCAATCAACAGAAAGCACTAAAGAAATATTCATAAATCATCACCTGCAAATGTAGGTTATTGATTTACAAAAAAACTTAAAGGAACATTTGATCAAGAAATTAAAAACATCATTTAAGTTGACTCAACATTAGATCAAGAGGAGGAACCTATATTTCACATAGTAACCAGCATTCTTCAAAGACACTTTTCCACAATAGAGCAATCTGCAATTGACAACATCCTAAGTTTCCATTTCATCAAATCTATACACAGATCTACATAACTACTATGCAGACACTCAAAGTTCGAGAACTCAGTTTATGTGCCCTCAATTATACACCACGAATGCGTAGAATCAGACTAAGGTATTAATTTCTAAAAGAACATACAATTTAAATCTGCATACACCAGACTATTCGAAGTGATCACCATTATTGCATCGAGACTCTAGATTGAGCTCATTCAAAACACACAAGCTCGTCTATCATTACGCCGCGAAGTCAAAATGAGTAGGATATTGCCGGTACCTTACGGAGAAGCTCGCCGGATTGAGCTTTACGAAGGAGGAGAAGACGCCGGATTCCGATATAGTTAGGATCGGAGTCGGTCGGCGAAGGCTGAAGCACGCAGCTGAAGAATTCCGGATCAGTAAGAAGGTCTCTCTTCTCCTTCGGATCCACGGAAACGCCATCGGAGACTCTGCTCTCCTCCACAACCGTCGGTAGTTGTTCCATCATTTCCGGCGCGAATTTGCATGTGAATTTGCGAAGTAGACCAAAAAAGGCCGTTCTGAAATTGCCGCCGGTCGATCTTTATGCTCAACAGATACGACGCCGTTCGTAAAACAAGTTCACTGGGCCAGATATATTTCTGTCGGCAAATTTAATTGGGCTGAGTTTTTGAAAAGCCCAATCATATTATATACGCAAACTCAAAACCCGAAACGCCAAAAATTGTCAAATTAAACACCAAAGATTCTCGAGAGGGAAGAAGAAGAACCCAGAAAAGAAGAGGTACGTTTCTCTTTTTTTATCCGTTTTCCTTTTGCTGTTCGGATTTGTTATTGTTTGATTTGAGTTTCGGAAAATAGCATGTTTAGCGAACGTATGTATAAATTTGATTGCTCTCCAAGTATAAAGCTCTAGTTACATAAATTGACTTGCTCAGCTAATTTGCAGAGATGGATGATATTGCAATAAATTCTGAAGCTCCTGGAACGACGTCCCAGTTTAGCTCGGCGACGCGGATAATCTGTCGTGTGTAAGTCCTTGTTTTTAATTTTGCAAATTGGGCTGTTAATTTTAGGGCCTGGGATTTAAAAATATGATTTTTGATTTTTGTTGCAGATGTCAGAAGCAATTTTCTCAGTATACTTGCCCGCGATGCAACACGAGGTATTGCGCGCTCCCATGTTACAAGGTTAGTTAAGAGGCATTGTGCTGTATTGATTTTCGAAAAGAATCTTAACTGTAGGATAAGTTAGTTGAAATTTTAGATTTGTTTTTCATGTTTTTTTTTTTCTTACAGTCTCACAGCCTTAGATGCACTGAGTCATTTATGAAGGATAATGTCATGGGAGAATTGCAGCAGTTACAGTCTAATGATGAAAATAAACGGAAAATGCTTGATATACTTAAGCGAGTTCATGAAGAAGAGGTGACAGAGGATATGGATGAAAATGGTAACTCCTGTTCTGACTTTTTTTATTAACGATGTTATCTGTTTTCTTAAATTTCTTCAGAATTCCTAGTGTTGCAACTGTTATATAGCATTTTGTATGAGCTTGATGCGTGTACATTAAACAAATGTATACTACAGCTTTTTTTGCTGCTCATACAGACAGGATTAATATGCACGTATTTTTCTAGAAAGGGGATTAATATGCACGTAATTTTCTAGAAAGAGGATCTAACCTTACATTTATTCTTGATCAATCGCTTAGTTGATGCCTTAAGTTACCGATAGGCTTGAGACGTAATCTTTGTTGGAGTTTTTATGTGATTTAAAGAGCTTTGTTCTTTACATGTATTTAGCTTCATCCTTGGGTGTTACAGTAATGAAAAAATGAATCAATAGCTGTGCGGATCTTAGGATTTAACTGTATTTGCACTATCCTTATTCTGTCCCTGCCCTTTTCTCTAGATCCCACATATGCAGAAACTTGCATGATCCTGGCTTCCTTTCTTTTTGATTAGGTTTCTGCTGTTTATGAGTTGATTGTGTTTGATTTAGATTAAGTGTTTTTGGTTGCATTTGGGAAAGTCTTTTGAATATATGCTAGTTCTATATTTGCTTGAAATTGGTACGTTACATTACTTCAACAGTTATCCCTGAGAATGTGCTTACATTCTACATGCTGTAAAATAGCCTTTTAGCTGATATATCTGAATTTGTTCAGATTCAGAATCGGAAGCAGATTCAATTTTGTCAGAAGCAACCATTCAAAAGATTCTATCTGGTATGTTACTGACATGTATTACATACAGTATTTATGGTTGCTTTTGCTTAATACCACTAAACTAAATTACCAGTAAATTTTCACTGTCTATAGGAAGCCAACTGGATATCCAGGATCTCACCCCAGAGGAACAGAAGCATTTCCAAAGAGCTATAGCCTCAGGAGAGCTGAGCAAACTAATTCAGCCATGGGAACCTTGGTGGTTGAAACCTTCGGCTAAGAACATATCTCTCGGCCGAGATGGCAGCCAACTTGTTCAACCACTAGTCAGAGAAAACAATGTGGAAGAAGGCGATCAGGTTGACGATGTTCCAGCAGGATCTGAAACTCCTCTCCCTCCTTTAAAAAAACTCAGCGCTGCTGATCCTTCCCCTTTGCTACCATTTCACCTCATTGATATCATATACAGCTATTGCTTCACTCTTCGGCTCTACAATGGGGATTGGCTAACAAATGCCACAGGAGCCGCCCTGGTCTGTTTAACCATTTCTTCAGTTTTGGACCAAAATGGACATCCAGAGACTGTTATGCAAGCATTGACTTATTGTGTGGAGGAGTCATGTTCCCCGGCTTTCCGGCACATGGGCGGCTCCATATTTGCATTTCAACTCATGGATGATGTCAGCAATATACTTAATCTCGGCCGTGCAGCTTTGGTGTGCTTGTTGTGTGATCTGCAGAGGATGATTGAAGCTGCCAAGAGAGAGGTAAAGTCTGAGAAATTGACAAAGTCTAGAAAGATGGAAGTGAAGGATAAGCTGAAGCTAGCCGAGCGGAAAGTGCAGTTCCTCATGTGCTGGGTTAACGAGCAGCCCGAGCAAGTGTGGTCTTCTTTAGCTGCTCTCGTGCTGTCTGAGAAGAGCTCGGTTGTAGAACATTTCAGCAACAAAGGAAGAGCTAAGCTCGAAAAGGTGGGAAAAACCAAAGGCAAGCCTGTCATTCAAGAAATTAAATGAGCTGTTTACTTCTAAAACACTAATCTTAATCACTCAGTTCATTCTCTGTTGGTTAAGCTTATCATAACGATGTCGATTTTTAGTTCCATCCACCATTTTGGCTTGTATAACAGTTGAGAATGTAAATGAATCAGAGTTCATATTTTATCATCTCATTTCTTGGTTTTTGTCTTTTTGATCATTGAGAGCATTTTTAGCCTACTATACTTTAATAAGTTGACCTATAATTCGGAAAATATAGATATCTTGAAAACGAAATAAAGCAACTCCATAACGGAAAAAAAGTGCACAGAATCTGGAATGATAACTTTAGAAATCTCTTTAAAGAGTGACTTTTTGTTAGATGACATCTATATCGCATAAAATTGGCCCATAACCAAATTCTGTTTGACCTAACTGCTGGATGTAGTTCGTCCGTATGGGAATGCATAATCGGGAATGCATAATCGGGAATTCACCATAGCCACTCTTTATCACAGTGATCAATTTGTTCAGAATTCCTTTTCATGATTTTTTGTTTCTTCTCCTTCTGTAATTCTGCGACTGTTATGGGATAAAGGGAAAAGTGAGGAAGGGCATTTGAACCTTGAGCATTCCACTTGCATATTTGCATGGAGGATTGATATAATGATAATTGATAACATACAAATATAAAAAGTCGATAAAAAATAATTATTTCGAAAATTACTTTTTATCTTTGTATTCCATTAAGTAATGGTGCCTTTGTAAAAGCTAGTTTTTGCATATTTTCTTTCGTTTTCTTAATACTGACACCTTACTATTTGAATCGATCTTTTATAGAAGTTAAAATATGTGGAGAGAATTGACGGGAGTGAAAAGATTAATGGATGATTGGTGATGATATTTTCTCTACTATAGAGTGTACACACTTGACATTCTAAATTCCACATACACCAAAATGTGGAAATTTGCACTAATGTAAGGTATGGACTTTGGACCATACTGCTATTAGAATTTTATAAATTCCAAGGAGGCAATCATTTTTGACAATTGAAACTTGAAAGATGGAAGTTTAGAGATTCCAAGAAGACAATCATATTTGACAATTGAAACTTGAAAGATAAAAGTTTCTGCATTCATAATGGTTTTGACTCAATGATGCTTCTGCATTTCATCATATTCCTATTCTGCAACCTAGTCTAGGTAGTACAAACCCCAAACTAAGCCAAAATGCGAACTATTTCTATTGTTAACATCAAGATTTGGCAATTATAACATCTTCAACTGGGTGCCAAGCTCGGTTATGGAACCACATTGAGTCAGCTTCAACAGCGTATCCATCGTGATTGCGATGCCATCCATAGCGAGCGTGTGTTCGGTTCTTGATATCCAAAATGGCATGGCCAAAACTCGCCTCACGGAAAGCCGAGTATTTTGGCTGTGGTTCTGTCATCCTGTAAAACAAAAGGCCATACAATCAAACATTAATGTAAAGTAGACAGTTATTCTGAAGTATTGGCAAAACATTATAGCTTACTCGACAGCAAGGCCTTCAACATTTCCTCCATCACCAATGGTTATATACACTGGGGCAGACTGATCAGTAACAGGCTGGCAAAGGCCATTTACAATGTTGTATGCAATATTTGATACCCGATTCTGCGAAAGATGGAAAAATGTCTCAAGAAAAACACTTGAGATAGTGAAGAAATGATGAATGAAGTCAACCAGAAAGCATACCGATCTTTCATATGCGTGGACATGGCCAGAAAAGACAATGTCAACCTTGTACTTAACAAACCATTGCTCAAACATTACTCGCATAGATTCTCCTTCCATGAAGTGGTAATTGTAGCTGTTGTACCATGGGGAATGCACAAGAACAATCAACCATGGAGTTTCACTCCTGTTTACCTTCGGTAGTTCAGCCTCGAGCCAGGAGTATTGTGGAGTATATGTGCCTAACAAAGAACAAATAACAAAATACCATATCAATCACATTGAATAGAAATGTGCAATTTGGCTTTTTTAGGTATCAAAACAACAAAGAACTTCCGAATAGCTAAAACCAAGTTGATCTTTTTTAAACTCCTTTTAAGACGCTTTTTTTAATATTTGAAGGGATGAGCTTACCATAGGCAGCATATGAAGCCAAAACAATAATATATGCAGGACCTCTCTTGATTGAATACCACAAAGGAGAAGTGCTCTTGGATGCTTTATGCGCATTATAATATCGATGAGTATAAGGCTTAAATGGCTCAGCTTCCCCCTACCAAAACCAATTAACAATCTGTTAAAACTTATCTCAGAGGCTATCAAACATTTGCTTATACACAAACCATACTGCCTATAGGAAACAAACGCGACATATCGGTACATGTGACAAAAACAAAAACTAATATGTAGAGGTATTTGGATTCAAAAAGTGATTCCACTAATTCACAACAGTCTAACTAAAGATCTTAAGCAAGCTATAGATAAGCAGTTTCCGCAAACATAAAGCGAATGTGGGGAAATTTTACACTTACAATTTCAGGACTGAAATCCATTTCATGGTTTCCAGCAGTCCAAATCCAAGGCTGGTAAGCAACACTCCTCTCAACAAACCTAGCCCAGGAATCCCATCTCCTGTTGTCATTGTTAGGATAATGGTCTGCATACGACAAATCGCCAACAAACAGAACAGCCTGCCCTTTGGATGGATTGCCCTCATAATGAGCCAATGTACTATTGGAAGCAAAACTCTGTCCAAGATCCCCTAAAACCAAATTCCCATAAATCAGAAAATGACTACAGTTCAGCTCAGTTTGATTCAACATAGCTAAGTTTTGCTCTATTAGTACCATTTTTCACTTTGTCTAATTCTACTTCAGCTCAAATTAGTCAGGAAAAAACAGTGCTTTATTCATACCTATCAGGCCAAAAGTGTATGGAACATCAGGACCAACTTGAGGAGGGGTAAAAAACCAGAAAGTCCGAGCAGTGCGGCCGGCTCCAACTCTGTAGTAGTATTTTGTATTATACTGCTCCCAAAAAACAGATCAAAATCAACACTTTCTGCAAATTTTTCAGAGGAAAAACAAAACAAAATTGATAATTTACCTCCAAATTTTCAATAGTAGAGTGATGAATATATCCAGAGGTGTAATTGTAGAACTTATATCTCGTCACGATTCCGGTAACTCTGTACTTCTTACTGCTCTTCTCCTTCCAGTACACCACTTCATCGGAACCACGCGCTTCGGTGGTTACCCAGGACACAATCACTGCTCTCCCTTCGTGGTCTCCTTGAGTTATGTGAACCTTAATTGAAACAAAACGAACCAAAATGCAACATTTTAACTTCATGTATTTTTTAAAAAATAATTAAAACACGCACACACACACAGTAGCTCAAACTGGGGGACCTGCTGGGGAGCATTGTGGCCGGGAGGGTCGCCGAAGACGTCGGCGTCAAGCGGCATGTCGACGGCCTTCTCGGCGGGTCTAACGTAAGAGCTGGTGATTGTTGAGCGGACAAGAGGTGCATTGAGGATCAGGACGAGGACGGCGAGAAATGCCGAGGTCGGGGAGAATTTTGTTGTTGTTGGCACACCCATTTTGGCTGAGCTCGGTAATGATTTGAGGGTGGGAGTGTGGAGACGAGGCTCGAGGTTTATATATCGGTGAAAAGAGGCAAGTTTAATATTAATTATATTATTATTTGTACTCTCGCACTACCTGCCGCTGCAAATCTTTTGCTCATTTCAAGATTCCTTTAATTTTCAGAGGAAACAAATTACTGGTCAAGAGATGCTATTTTAGTATTTTACCCTTTGACAAAAAATATGGGATTAAAATTATATTTTCAAACTAGACAAATTCTCAAATAACACTTGTCTCAATTGATTTCACTAAATAATCATACTTAATATGTAAAATGTCAATTTTGAAAGTGAGAATATCATACATGAAAGTGAGAAGATCAACAATAGTATACTGAATGATCATGCTTAATATTTAAAGATCGGGATCAAAAGTGAGAAGATCAATATTTATCCATATTATTAATTGAGATTGGTTTCACATGATACTGCCATTCTCTTCAAAATATTGTGAATTATCTTGAAAATATGAATAACATATTGATATTTTCAAAAATAGTTTTAAATATATTTAATTTAACTGAAATGTTTTTGAAATTTATCATATATCATTGAAATTTATAGTAAAAAATTATTATTTAATAAAAAAGTTATTGAACTGAACTTTACTTAACTGAAATGTTTTTGAAATTTATCATATATCATTGAAATTTATAGTAAAAAATTATCATTTAATAAAAAAGTTATTGAACTGAACTTTACTTAACTGAAAAATATAAATATATAAATTTGAACGGGAAAAATATAAATATACTGAACTAATTATAAATATAAATATATTTAAATTAACCGAACAGAACTAATTAAAAATGTATATAGAAATAGAGGGGAACCAATGCCTTAAACCAATTACATGCCTGCCAAATATACTTTATAGAGAAAAACCATTCTCCAAATATATTTATTCTCTATTGCCATTCTCCTTCATTTTAATCAAGTCAATGCAAAAGATGTTTACGCAAGTGCATTTGGGGTGGGGATCAAATATAGTGGCTTGTTGGCTGATATAATATGAACATACTAGTAAAGACATAACCCTTTTTTCCTTGATTACTTTTTTGAATTCGATTAAGACAATACCCTTGAAAAGTTTGCGTGATTAGATTCTGCTACGCATATATGGACTATACACTGAACTTAAGTGGGAATATCAACTAAGGTGGAAATTTGCTGACCCCTAGTGTGGGGCATATTTACCTGTTTAAGTTAATCATAAGAACACAATCACCTTTGATTGGGAATATTCATAGAGTTGACGACTTATCAGAAAGTGAACTGTTATTATATAAGTTTAATCAAGGGCTTTGAATAACAATCTCCATTTACCATCCATGTTGTCCAAATCATGAAAAAGAAAAGCTCATTTGTTTATTATCACCACTTCTGCTGGTTTAAGAGTCTCAAAGGGCACAAAGGAAAGCATCAATTTCACTTCAAAACTCACATGAAATTAACCATAACTCATCTGTTTTTTTCTGCGACTCACATCTTACATTTTGGATTTTCGGTTTCTTAAGCTTATCAACTAACAAATGACCATTTCACAGGTCCAAAAATGAAAAGCGAGGAAAAGAAAAAGGGGAAAAAAAAGAGAGGAAAACTATCAACATTTGAAGCATCAAGATTTGGCGACTGCGACATCATCAACCGGGTGCCAAACACGGTTATGGAACCACATTGAGTCAGCTTCAACAGCATATCCATCCTGGTTGCGATGCCAGCCATAGCGAGCGTGTGTTCGGTTCTTGATGTCCAAAACTGCGTGGCCAAAACTCGCTTCGCGAAAAGCTGAGTAACTTGGCTGAGGCTGTGTCATGCTGTAAAAAAAGGTTAAAAAAGGTTCAGACAATCAAAATCCATGTAATCTTGAAAGTTCTTATGAAAGCCTCAACAGATGTTAAAACATGATCATAGCTTCTTACTTGGCGGCAAGGCCCTCGAGGTTTCCTCCATCACCAATGGTGATATACACTGGTGCAGACTGATCAGGTTTAGGTGTGCAAAGGCCATTTACAATGTCGTATGCAATATTTGACACCCGTTTCTGCGAAAAACATACAATGTTGTCAAACAAAACGCTTGAAATTAAGAGCCTTAACAAAACAATAACAACCTCGTTTCACTTACTGATCTTTCATACGCGTGGACATGGCCGGCAAAGACAATATCAACCTTGTACTTGACAAACCATGCCTCGTACATCACTCGCATGGACTCTCCTTCCATGAAATGGTAGTTATAGCTGTTGTACCACGGGGAATGCACGAGAACGAACAGCCAAGGGGTTTCACTTCTGTTTACTTTCGGTAACTCTGCCTCGAGCCATTTGTACTGTGGAGTATATTTACCTAACAAAGATCAAGTTATTACAAAGTTAAAAAACCATGAAAGAACTTCCTAAACACCAACTCAATTCGATGCAACAAACAAGACAAGTTTAGGTCATTTGTTTTACATTTGAGAGAAACTTACCATAGGCAGCATATGAGGCCAAAACAATGATGTATGCAGGACCTCTCTTGATTGAGTACCACAAAGGAGAAGTACTGTTTGATAACCTGTGTGGAGTTTTATACCGCGCCGTGAATGGCTTGAATGGCTTCTTTTCCCCCTGCCAAAACACATGATATAACCATTTTGTAAAAACTTCCATTTCACATCAAAACAAAAAAAAGTTGATGATTGGTATCAGATCATTCTTAGTATTAGTCATTAGCATAGTAGAAAAATAATCACAATTTTGACTATTTCAGTAACATATATGCAAAAAATAACTAGAATTCAGCAAACTGTTCTATAACTTACAATTTCAGGAGCATAATCAAGTTCATGGTTCCCAGCAGTCCAAATCCAAGGCTGGTAAGCAACACTCCTCTCAACAAACCTTGCCCAAGAATCCCATCTCCTGTTGTCGTGGTTCGGGTAAGTATCGGCGTATGACAGATCTCCAACAAACAGAACAGCCTGCCCTTTCGTTGGATTGTGCTCATAATGTGTCAGCGTACTGTTCGAGTCATAACTCTGTCCAAGATCACCTAAAACCAAATACAAACTAATCAGAAAATGGCCTCAAAATGATCTCCTCATATAAAAACACACACACAATCATTATATATATATATATACACACACACACACACATACCTATAAGGCCAAAAGTGTATGGAACATCAGGACCAGCTTGAGGAGGAGTATGAAACCAGAAAGTTCGAGTTGTGTTAGCAATCCCAACTTGGTAGTAGTATTTGGTATCAAACTGCCAAAAAACATAAACTCTTAGGATCGGAAACATAAACATCGTATACATTAAAACTATCATTTAGTAACAATTACAAAAGTAAGAGAATTTACCTCCAAATTTTTGATGGTACAATGATGAATATAGCCAGAAGTGTAATTGTAAAAGTTATACTTAGTCACTTTTCCTTGGGCCTTGAATTGTCTCCTCCCTATATCCGGCCAGTATATTACTTCACTTGAACCAATTTCCTCCATGGTAACCCAGGACACAATCACTGCTTTCCCTTCGTGATCTCCTTGAGTTATGTGAACCTAAGATGAACCATTAAACAACGTTATTTCAAACACACACACTTTTGATATAATCAAACTGACTGCGCATAATTATGTTTAACATAGTTGGGTTATTAAAATATAATCACATATACTATCAAAATTTATATAATCAAATTAAGGTTTACTTCAAAAAATTATAAGAGTTAATCTGGAACCGACAGATCATTACCTGTTGAGGGGCATTGTAGCCGGGAGGAACACGGAAAACGTCGGCATCAATAGGCATGTCCACCGCCTTCTCGACGGCTCTAACGTAAGAACTAGTGATTCCTGTTCCTGAACAAACATAGGCTGCATTCAAGAACAAGCCCAGAACAGCAAATGCATAGGCCAGATAAGAAGGCTTTGTTCTTCGTGGAAGGGCCATTTTGGCCAACGAAATGTGGGATACTGTTTGTTTGTAGTCTGTACAGTGGATGATTCGAGGAAATCGTGTCTGAAATACTTGGGTTTATGTAGGGATTAGAGCTAATTACGTACTGGATATGATATTCGAATCAAAATTAAGGAAAATGATTGTGAAGATCAATATTGTTTAAAGAGTTGACTCGAAATGGTTTGGAATCATGGAATCTTTACGAGATTATGCTGGGAAGTTTCGAAATTTTGTACTGATAAAACATTTGTCAAGAAGGAAACAAAAAGTCTCCTAAAATTATTTTGTTGAAGAACAGTGGAATATGCTATAGATTATGCCGGATTAAATCATTACCTAGTTTAAAAAACACTACTTGTATTTTCTTTTTGGTGAAGTAAAAATCGTTTACTAATTTTTATTTTAAAATTGAAATAATTATGAAATTGTTTTTTTTTGGCATAAATTTTTGAGTTAGAAATTGTTAGTAGGCGTAGTTTACATGAAATCAAACTTGATACGATAGCTGTATTATTAAGTCTATCATAATTAGCCGGAGTAGAGTCAAGTCAACGATGTGTGAGAACACAAACGAGAGCTAATTAATGAGTTACTACTAGGGAACGGCATTTGGATGCTACTTGGGCCCTGTTTTCGGTAAAGTATGGAAGTCAATGCTACCTTCAATTTTAAAAATATCAAAGAATTGAGAGTGAAAAATTGCAAAAATCATCTCCAACCTACGCATCAATGTAGGGGTCAATCATATGTGTCATATGATGTGGATTGAAGATGTCAATTAGAGCCTCTCCAATGCTACATTCACTTTTAAAAATATCAATTGACATGTAGGATTGAGAGTGAGAAATTGCAAAAATCATCTCCAACCCAGCCTTCAATATAGGGGTCAATCATATGTGTCATATGCAAGGAAGTCACGGCGCACTTTTAAGGCGCGGCGCTAGTATAAATTTAAAATAAATGAGAGTAACTCGTTTCTAACATTGAGATATAAGATAGTAGACCATAACTAGTTGGTCTTTCTATTTAATAAGGTTTAAGGCCCTGTTTGCTAGAGCTTATTTCCACCACGTATTGAACTGAACTGAATTGAACTGAATTGAACTGAACTGAACTGAACTGAATTGAACTGAACTGAACTGAACTGAAGTAAAAATGATGTATTGAAAAATGGAATCAGCATAACTGAATTAACCTGAATTTTATCAATTACATTTTCACTGAACTGAACTGAACTGAATTGAATGGAACTTAACTGAACTGAACTGAACTGAACTGATCTACAGATAAGCTCTGGTAAACAGGGCCTAAGTATGTTTTCAATTCGATAAAAATTTTAACTTTTTTAGTTCAAATATTTTAATTTATTTTGCAAAATTCACCAAAACAACGTCGTTTGGATGTTTTCGTTTAAAAGGCGCCAAAAGTCACGGCGAACAGTTGCGGCAATGGAAATTTTCCGCCATGACGACTAGTCGTCCATTTGGCGGGTCTCGGCGGACGCCATGACTTCCATGGTCATTTGATGTGGATTGAAGGTGTCAATTACACCCTCTATATATTGATGCTCACTTTGAAGCCTTCAATTTGACAACTTAACAAATATAGAGTTTTAATCACTACACCTTTCCATTTTTAAATTTGAAACATAAATGCAATATTTAATTTAATGATATCTTGTGACAATTTGATGGTTGCACCGGAGAATCAAACTTCAAAATGAAAGTTTTCAATTCTACATCATATTGACACCCAATAAAATTTTAAAATTTGGCACCTATTTTTACTCTTGACCCTCTCATCATTGGAGATGCTCTAATATTCGGAAAAAAAATCCATAAGCAAACAAGGATGATAGTGGGCATGGCACATTCAGAAAATTGTAACAATCCACCTGGGAGTATATTTTTTGTTGAATAAAACTAATATTTTTATAAATTCAGTAATATTTAAGCAAATTTTTATTTTATTTTTATATAACGCTTTATTAATAATTTAAAACTTTACCCTAATTATTTTAGGGTGGAATATGCTTTAATTCAATTCAATGGCGGAACCAGAGACAAATATTTGGGGTGTGAGGTGACTTGCTAAGGGCTATTTTTCAACCATCTAAAACCCTATATAGCTTGTATGCTGGATTTCGGGGAAGCAACTGCAGTCCCGCGCTCCCCAGTTACTCCTCCGCCATTGGTCATGGGAGCAAATGTGGAGTTGTGGGCAGTAAACTACTTCGTAGCTAATGCGCATAATGAAATATAGAGCACCATTCTCTCGATCTATTTTCCGTTGAAGAGATGTTTCCTTTTTTACTATTAATAAAATTAGTAGAAATGTAATATGTAATGAACATTGATAGATTTAGCACGAACTAATTGTAATTATTTCCTTTTCTAATTTATAATGGAAGTTTGTTCTTTTGTGTAAAGAAAAAATATTATGGGTACAGTAATTCGCTAGAGTGGACTATGCCCAAATTATGTTTTTTCATTCTATGGTTTGGGAAACCAATATATACCCTATCTACGGTGGTTTGACAAAAAAAAAAGAGTGGACTATGACGTTGTTTAGTGAAAATATCAACAACTGGAAATTGGGTAGCATTATAATTATAGTTTTGTATCTTCACCTTGTACACACTTTGTGGCGTAAGCGGTTATTCCTATGTAACAAAGGC
Organism: Cruciata laevipes; assembly: GCA_963678965.1. Lineage (NCBI taxonomy): Eukaryota > Viridiplantae > Streptophyta > Magnoliopsida > Gentianales > Rubiaceae > Cruciata > Cruciata laevipes. The sequence goes on along the minus strand of OY787634.1, from coordinate 1,424,510 downwards.
TGACAATATAGACCTAATTTGTATTGACTCAATTTAAATTGATCTAATATAAGAGATTAAACTAGTAAAATAAAACTATATTCATATAACATTTAATAAAATATAAAATTATATATTAAGTGAAATTTGATTGAATTGTGGAATCGGATTGACACGTAGATAAGACAGAGAACAATAACTAACTTATAATCCAAGTATATATTTTTTCAAGAAAGAAAAAAAAAGTCTAAATTTTCAGGCCAATAAAAGAGGCGCTTCTTCATCATATCAGTTTTGCGGCTTCTGCCATCATCAATTGTGTCATGGAGTTAAAGTGTGCATAAAATGGTCAACTAGATGAAATGGAGAAAGAGCCAGCATAACCGAATCTTATTTTAGTGTTAGATTTGTACGTTAACTATAAAATGGTCAACTATAAGTGGCACCATGTTCATGTACCAGAGGGAGTGCATATCGACCACAACTCATTCCTACCTAGCCAGTTCCACATGGCATGTGGAAAAGTAGATCAAAAAGTAGAAAAGTAGATAACGAAGTAGAAAATGAATAGATTGAGAAAGGTTCAGTTGAGCTTCTTCCGGAAAGTTCTAAGAAATGAATGTAAACTTTTTTTTGCAGCTCCCACTTATAAGTTTTTGAATTATGACAGAAGTAAAAAATTAAGAATGACAAAACATTGTGAGAGTAAGAGATTTTATCGATGCCCTGCCTCATTTTTATTAATTGTCATCCTTCTTATACCAAAATGGTTAAAATTATGGTTTACCATGCATTCCATCAATAGATGTAGAAAATACTACTCCCTCCATCCAACCAAAACTTCTTACTTTTCTTTTTGGTCCGTCCCAACCAAAACTTTTTACTTTCATTATTTCATCTTTTGGCAAAAAAACAACTACAAAAGACAAATATACCTTTAATGAATTCTTACAAACAACCATATCAATAAGTGATATTCTATTTATACCCCTTAAAACTCCACTTATAAGATATAAAATGTATTTTTCTTAAAATCCGATCTGAAATCAACTAAGAAGTTTTGATTGGGACGGAGGGAGTACTTCTTAGACAAATTCCAGTTGGGGAGTGAGAGAGGTGGGTGAATCAGAACTCAGAAGTGGGTCAGTAAAAGGATGAGGTGGGATGAGGTGGGAGAGCCATGTGAAGGAGAGGAAATGGTGGGGTCCGTGTGAAGTTCTTCACTTGGGTGAATTGGTTTTTGGGCCGCCTGTAATGCGAACCATTTTTTTGTACAAATAGGGGACACATGTCACCCTATTATTGAGTTACGTGTCTTCCTTTTATTTTTTTTTGCAAAATCTAAAATAGCCGTTGGTTTTTTTAAAAATTAATCAAAATCAAAATAGTCGTCGGTGCGTGTCGGAAGTTTAGGTGGTGGTATTTTATTCGTGTTGGACAAATATGTATGGTAAGGACTAACGATTTATTCATGTTGTACAAATATGTAAGTAGTGAGTATGGTTTGCATTCCGTTTTAGAGTATGACTAGAATTACATGAAGGAAATCATTTTGGAACTCATAAATGTTACTCCAAGTAAGTCAAGAAAAAAATCAAGGCTTACATTTATATTTTACATTTCAATAGAAAATTTTGAGAGCCCGCTCCTCAATCAGTTCTTCAACACGTGTTTTGAATTTATTAAGGGTGGTCATTATGTTGATAGCAATGAGAACAATGTGGCCATTGCACTAGGTCGTACCATTTGTAATGACTTTGGTTAATTATTAATATATTGTTTATTATCAAAAAAAAACTTATAGAACTACCCCGAGTTTATGAAGGGATTTTTTTAACACAACCCAGGCCTCTCACATCATATTAAATCATATATGTGCTAGAATGAAATTTCCACTATTTTATACTTACATGATATATTTCACGTAAGTAATTTACTTTCTTGCTTGTGAAATCTCGAGTCATTTATGTGTATATCCTCCCTATAGCCACAAGCAATAGTAGATGTACCCTCTAGCAACCCACCACTCACCCTTTCCCTCTTAACCACCAAATCTTTATTTCGTCTTTCATCAAATTTCTCAACTATAAGTGAATGCGAATGTTGCCTCCAATTATGAATGTTCTTTCTATAATGAGAGATACAATCCACCTTCCCCAATAGAATTGCCTCACTAATCAAAAATTCTATAGTAGAAAACCTCACCGCCTCCGAAATATGGTAACATAGGGATTGGAAACCCTCATGTTTACCTTTTTCGAGCTCATGCATAGCCTCCAAAAATGGTGATGTGTCTACCCTATCAACTAGAACGGCATATGGAGTATAACTTTTGTTAAAGTGGGCTTTGGTTGAGATGTCTATCTCTCCTCTCAAAACATACAAATCCACCTCCTTGGTTGTTTTATCCGGCAAAACATTACACTTTCCATTTGTGGAAGCATCAAGATATCCTACCACATATATGTTCTCCTTTTCCAATAATAGCGAGGTTTTCAAATCTTTGCCATAAAATTTACCAACCAATTTTACGATCAACTACCTCTTGTAATCTTCGTCATCCCTCCTCTTGGAATAGATCTCTATCATGCACATAGGTAAAAGGTTTCCCTTTAAATAATGCACCACCCCGGCTAACTATTTTCCGGATTTCTACTATAAATTTAATGTACTTCGTGGCTCTTTCATGGAGGAAATTATTTCCAGAATCCCAATCCTCCCATACTTTTCCCCATGATTCATATCCTTTAAAATCCCCTATATCATACTCAACAATGTCTTCAATTTTATCCACCTCCACCTTTCTACAAAATAACCGAATTTATAGGATTAGTAGATGTATATATAAGATGTATATACAAAATAACCGAATTTATAGAAATAGCGGGTCTTTCCACGCGTTGCGTGGAAGGCTTGTTCAGTAGATTTGACATGAAACTTTGAATTTAGTAGGAATGAACTTCTTCTATTATGTATCGGGAAATATGCAAATTGTCAAAATGCATATAATTTAACTTCGTGGAGCCTAGTCTTACCCAAATTGTGGATCCCAAATTTCGAGCTCATGCATAGCCTCCAAAAATGGTGATGTGCCTACCCTATCAACTAGAACGGCATATGGAGTATAACTTTTGTTAAAATGGGCTTTGGTTGAGATGTTTTTCCCTCCTCTCAAAACATACAAATCTACTTTCTTGGTTGTTTTATCTGGCAAAACATTCCACTCTCCATTTGAGGAAGAATCAAAATATCCTACCACATAAATGTTCTCCTTTTCCAATAATAGTGAGGTTTTCAAATCTTTGCCATAAAGTTACCAACCAACTTCACTATCAAATACCTCTTGTAATCTTCGTCATCCCTCCTCTCGGAATAGAGTTCTCTATCGTGCACATAGGTAAAAGGTTTCCCTTTAAACAAAGCACCACCCAGCTAACTATTTTCCGGATTTCTAGTATAAATTCTATGTACTTTGTGGCTCTTTCATTTAGGAAGTTTTTTCCAGAATCTCAATCCTCTCTTACTTTCCCCCATGTTTCATATCCTCTAAAATCTCCTATATCATACTCAACAACATCTTCAATTTTATCCACATCCACGGATTTTTCCAAATAACCGAATTTAGAGAGATTAGATATAAAATAAAAACACAATTTCTTAAACCATTGGTCGAATGTTAGGATGAATATTGGCTCAGATGGATCATATATCAAAAGTAAATAAGGCCGAAATAAAATTTCTTAAACTCTGGATGAATATTGGGCTGAATTTGGGATCAGATGGGTTATATATCACGAGTAAATGAGATCAAAAGACGGAAAATATACATACCGGTTCTAACAAATGAATGTAAACTCTCTTTTTTCCAGCTCTTACTCATAAGTTTTTGAATTATGACAAAAGTAAAAAAGTAAACATGACAAAATGTGAGAATGAGAAGTTGTTATTATAGTGAGAGGTTTTTTGCCGCACCCACCCCTTTTTTATTAGTTTTCATGATTTTTAAACCAAAATTGTTAAAGTTATGACATTCCATGCAATCCATCAACAAATGTAGAAAATACTACTCCTTAGAGCAATACCAATGGAGAAGTGAGAGAGGTGGGTGAGTCATAAGTGAGTTAGAAAAGAGGTTAATGGGGGAGCCATGTGAAGGAAAGAAAATGGTAGGGTCCATGTGAGTTGGCCCATCTTTGGTCCAAATAGGGGACACATGTCACATTCTTATTGGGCCACGTGTTTTTTTTTTGCAAAATTTGAAAATTGATGTTTAAAAAAAAACAAATTAGATCAAAAGAGTCGTTGGGGCTCGAATTTTTGTTTAAAAAGAGATGATACCATCAGTTATCTTCTTAGTAGACGTTTACTTCTTTATGGGTATCATGGCAAAATATCGCAATAAGGAATGATCAATTGTGTGTGCTCACTACTTTAAAAAAAATGTGTGTGCTCACTATAAGGATGGTCGTTCTAAAGCACCAACTTTTATATACCTCACATGTGGACTAGAGAGTGTAAAGTACTAGACAATGCTGATTTGGATGCTAGAGCTTATGAGATTCTTGACTGATATCAAACTAATAATCATTATGATAGATTATATTAAATCTGCAACTAAATTTACAATTCCAAACCTACGATATATCTCAAATCTATGTCGATTGAAATTTTTGTCATTTTCACCCATTTATAATATTAATATATAAGTGTATTAATATAGGGAAAACTCCCATTAAGGGCGTAGTAAGAATCTAAATTCCTACTTAGAGCATAAAACTTTCATAATTCTTACTAAGAGCATGGAATTATATTTATTATTTTTAAAATAGTTAAATGACTACTTTAACTTTTAATTGTTCTTGCAATCATTATTTAGTAGTTAAGCTCTATAATTTTTAATTATATAACATCATTCACTAAAGGTCAATTTAGTTGAACTAAACTAAACTAAATATATTTAAACTAAATTGAACTAAGTTGGCTAGAAAGAAGTGAAATGAATAATAATTATGGTTCATTAATTTCAGTATAAACGAGTCAATTTGTGGTTGGATTGATTTGAAATAAAATAAATTGAATTAAACTACACTGAACTGAACTGAACTAAATTGAACTTAACTAAGCTAGATTGAATTGATTTGAATTGAACTGAACAAAAATAAACGTAAAATGAATAATACTGTGATTTTCTATTAAAGGTAGAATAGTCAATTAAACATTAAGAGAGATAAATTTTTTTTTTGGAGAATTTGATATTTAATGCTAATCACATCCATCACTACATTATTTCCTTTTTAAAACTCAGAGCATCCACAATGGTGTTCTTAAAACCACTTTTTATAATAAGGAACTCTCCTTAAAAAAATGTCCATTGTGGAGTTTTAGGCCCTGTTTGCTAGAGCTTATTTCTTGCTGCACTGAATTGAACTGAAGTGAAAATTGATGTATTGAAAAATGGAATCAACATGACTGTATTAACCTGAATTGCATAAAATTACATTTTCACTGAATTGAACTGAACTGAATTGATCTATAGACAAGCTCTGGTAAACGGGGCCTTAGAGCATCCACAATGGAGGTCCTTAAAAGCATTTTTCTTAATAAGGACCACTCCTTATTGAGAAATGACCATTGTGGAGTTCTTAAGATCACTCCTTAATAAGGAACCACTCCTTATTTATGGAGTGGTTACCTCTTTTTGTGTGCTAGATATACCAATAAAAAGAAGAAATCACTCATCCATTGTCTTCCAAATTTAAATAAAAAGTGCTCCTTATAATTCTTACCATTGTTGATGTTGCTTCTTATTTAGTTTTTATTAAAAATAATGATGTGACACTAAAGAAGTGCTCCTTAACATATTACCATTGTGGATGGTCTTAGTAATCACTCCTTATTAAGAGCATCCACGATGGTTCGGAAATAAGGAGCACTCCTTAAGTACCAAATAATCAATATTGATAAAACCCAAATAAGAAGCACCTCTTAACAATGGAATGATATTTGAAGGAGCACTTTTTCTTCTTAAAATCTATTTAATTTAAAATTAGAAAAATAATTAATGTGAAATGTCCTAATTCTATTGGATAGTAAATTGTGTAAAAAGAGGCAACCACTCCTTAAATAAGGAGCAAGTCCTTATTAAGGAGTGGTCCTTAAATCTCAACAATAGACATTGATTATTAAGGAGTGCTCCTTATTAAGAAAATTATGTTTAAGGAGCACCATTGTGGATGCTCTAAGGAACCACTCTTTACTTAGGGAGTGGTTGCCTCTTTTATTGTGCTTGACCAACCAATAAGAGAATTTTTTTTCATATTTATTATTTAAATAAATTACAATTTAATGGTAAGAAGTGCTTCTTAATGTATATTACCATTGTTAATGGCTGGTTCTTACCTAATTTTTACCAAAATTGATGACGTGTCGCTTAAGGAGCACTTCTTAATTCAAAACCATTGTGGATGCTCTCAAACTCCCCTTCCTTCTCTCTCATTTTCAATGCAAGAAAATCAAAAACCATAAAAAATGTTTTTTTTTTAAGTTGAACCACCAAAGTGGGAGGATATTTATTAGGCTCCTCAAACCTTATAATCTCCTCAATGGGAGGCAATTTGACAGATTACAGAATAAGTTAAAAAACCTAAACTGTATCTAAAGCACGGTAACACGCTATTCCTACATCTAAAAAGTGCGATAGAATACATCTTGTCAACATAAAGTCTAAAGCCCAAGGGCATCTAAATAGCTAGCAGGTAAAGCATCAATAACTTGCACCAACCGGAAACCAGTCAGCCAAATCTACCAGTCTAGATCCTATCACAGAATTGCCAAGAGTAAGTTGACTAAACTACTCTGACTTGGATTTCTCCTTTACTGTTCAGAATAGAGACTCGAAGCCGAGGGGATTTTCCATCTGTCCGGCTAGTCCAGTTTCAGGGGAAAACATCAGTTAGGCAAAGAATACTCGATAAACTAGTCCAGCTAATTATACAAAAAGACTCATTTAAAGCACAATTTCATCTGACAGAAATAAATAAAAGAAAAGAGCCAAAATCTCACGAAAACCCGGATAGGCAGCAGGCAGTATCAACAGTCGGGCGGTGTTGAAGTGTCGCGTGAATAACACGCGCTACCACTGAGCGCGTTGACCGATTCGTGGTCCGTGTATCGTCGGCGAGGCGCCTTGGCGCGTTTATACACCGACTTGTTCACACCACCGGCGGCGCATGGGGCGCGTACAACTTCAGTGTCAGCATCCGGGCAAATCCAGACTGTTGTTCTTTCCTTTTTGTGACCTCCTAGTATTTCCGATCAAATAAACCTTCTTACCGACGTGTGTTGTGGCGGATCGAGGGCAGTGATGAGGTGTCCGACTCTAGGCGAGCTTGCTTCCTTGTTGGACTACTGTCGATGGTTTGGTGGCGACTGTCGAACGGTCTATCCTCCTTCAGTCGAGAAAAAACCTGATGAGGTTCGATACCTCAAGGGGATATGACCTTTGATTTGTGGTCTGTCAACCTATTGAACCTTTTGATTAGTGATTCACCTACCTTGAAGAAACATCTTCTATTGAATTAATGATTGTATTGAATAATCAATTACATAGAATATGTCCTCTTTATATAGACATATATGAGAATAACAATCTAATTAAGAAAAGGAAATAGCTTACAACTATTACTATAATTAACTAGCTTAATTAGAATAGGAAAAGGAATAATAATATAGCTAAATAAGGAATGGAGTCCCATCATTCCCGCGCCCCTGAAAGAAGGCTTGTCCTCAAGCCTGGAAATTGCTTCAATGCGCCATGGAATCAACCATTCACGAAATTGGGTAGTGTAAATTTCCCATGGAATCAACCATTCTCGATAGCAAACATCCTTATGCAATCCAAACGACGAACTTCTTGGGATGGTAGTTGGAATTGGATTCGTATGGCGGATTGTGCCAAATCCAACGAGACTTGCGAATGTGTGTGAAAAATTGGTCACACACTGAACAACTATTGAAGGACATGCTACCGATAAAATGGATTGCTCATCAACACATGAAACTCGAGCCCGTGTTGGTGGGTCAATAGATTCGGTGAGTTGATCAAACAAACCAATCTCTCGCTGTTGAAAGTCAGCATCTACATCAGACAAATATGACTCTTGCTGTTCAATGCATGATTGTGGTGGTGGCGGTGGAACCGGTGAAAGCGGTCTAACTTGCTCAAGACCATCCAATCGGACAAAAACCGGCGATGATTGTGGTGGTAGAGGTGGATGTTGTAGGGACACCGATGATTGTGGTGGCGGAGACGGTGGTGTCGGAACTGCTGGATTGGAATACCGTTGTTGGAAAAGCGCCATCAATTTGTCAAATTTTTGGTCAAGAGCATCCAAACGGGCAGTTGTACGATCGAGATGTGCCGCTATACGAACCATGTGTTCTTCATCTTCAGCCAACTCGGTCAGCGACATGATACGGTAGAAGAAGAAAAAAAAAATTTATCGAATTTTTCAATCTGGCTGTGATACCAAATGATGAGGTTCGATACCTCAAGGGGATATGACCTTTGATTTGTGGTCTGTCAACCTATTGAACCTTTTGATTAGTGATTCACCTACCTTGAAGAAACATCTTCTATTGAATTAATGATTGTATTGAATAATCAATTACATAGAATATGTCCTCTTTATATAGACATATATGAGAATAACAATCTAATTAAGAAAAGGAAATAGCTTACAACTATTACTATAATTAACTAGCTTAATTAGAATAGGAAAAGGAATAATAATATAGTTAAATAAGGAATGGAGTCCCATCAAAACCCCATTGTAAACGCCGATCTGGAGACGGTGGCTTCGAGGACGTCGGCGTCGGCAGATTGACCATAGTTTGGCGGAGGAGCTGGATGGAGGCTCAGGCGGGGGGAAGGGATAGGGTGGCTGGGGACAGAAAAAGGGTGGAAGGGATGGCCGGGCGGCGGCGAGAAGCGCCGACGGGCACCGGGCACCCCTCCGATTTGATTTTGGATCTGGTCTAGGGAGTCGCGCTTGAGAGCGTTTCAGAGGAGAGAGGAAATGGGGAAAAATCATAAAAAATGTATATTTTAAGACAACTTGCAACGATTATAATCATTTTCAAATTCAACGTTCCAACCAAATCCAATTGGATATTAAACGTGTGAAAATCCAAATAAAAGCAGTTGATCAGTTGGAAAGGGTTATGAACCAGAATTAGCGCAGAGGCAGTTTGGTCATTTGATCTTACTCTTAGGAAAGTTCCCTTTCCCTTCTAAGTAGATAGTATAAGGTCATGTTTGCTTGAGCTTATTTCTTGATGAACTGAATTGGATTGAATTGAACTGAAGTGAAAATTAATGAATTGAAAAAGAATCAGCATGGTTGAATTAACCTAAATTTCATTGAATTACATTTTCACTTAACTAATGACGATGAGATTCGTTGATCGCATGTCTGGTGAGGTTTTACTACTGAGACTCCCTCTGGGTAGGATGACCCATGACTTCATGAACGGGATGTTCGTTATAGTTGACTGCAAACTGTGTGGGCGTAATGCTTTGTGGGATAGGATAAACTCTGCCTATGATCATAAACAATGTGCGTTTTCATAAACTGAAGGTAAAATTGTTATTGACCTTGTTGAACTAAACAGTCTTGGGAGGTTACCTCCTCGTCCTACTGAGCAACATCTATCAAAATAACTGAATGAGTACTTTAACCGTCTTTTCCCGTTGTTGGAGGAGCAGGGAGTAGCCCATGAGACGATACAGAAGTACCGGGAAAGAAGAGATGATGCCATCAGTTACCTTCTTAGTATCAACCGGGAAGACGTTGAATATTTTTAGGGTATGAGGGCGAAGTATCGAAATAAGGAAGGATCTCTTGTGTGTGCTTAGTACAAGGATGGTCGCTCTAACACATCAACTCTTATGTACCTCGCATGTGGACTAAAGATTGAAAAGTACTAGATTATTCTGATTTGGATGCTGGAACTGATGGAGCTGATGGGATTCTTGACTTATATCAAATTAATCTTAGTGTATGTTTTGGCAAATGAACTTGAGTTTGGTCTTATTTGGCCAGTAATTTTTGGTTGATTTGACTAAATCATGTAGCTAACTATTTTATTGGATGTTTAATTATTTAAATACTGTGTCATTAGTAGTTGCTCAAGGATTAGTATTAGAAAACCAAAAGATATGATTATATCTCAATATTGTTTTTGGAGAGACTTTTCAGAAGGTTTTTAGCGATTCATCATTCTGCATTTTTAAATCTGTTTAACTAAGGTTTTCAGTAGAAACAAAAATTGTAAACTTTAAAAAGGAGAATTTCCCATATAAAAACGTCAATAAAACCTTAGTCCTTGTGTGGTTCATTGGTTTTGGTTTGGGTTTTGGTTTTGGTTTGTTTGTTTCGTACAAGATTTTGCACCGAAACCAAGTTTTGAAAAGGTTTTTGAATTTTTATTTTAAATTATTTTATTTCATCATTTGTATAAAATTATGACAAATATAAAATAAACTAATTATATTTTTTAAAATAAGATAAATTTACTTAGGATAAGATTTTTTTATAAATAAAATAATAAAATAAGTTTTTTTATAAATTATTTTATTACATAGGTGATAAATAGAAGTGTGATTGAAAGTTGATTAATTCATTTTGAAATATTATAAACATTACAAACTGATAAAACTAAATATGTTATGAGTAATTCTCATGTGAGGCAGTGAGGCAAGACAAATAAGGAAAATTTCATTGTTGCCACCTCATCATAACTCACTACCATCTCATCAAATCTCGACGCCACCTCATCAACTTTCAATGCAAGTTCATCAAACATGTTACCCTATCAAAACCTTTGTGTCGGTTCATCAAACTTCACAAAAAAAAGTGTTTACTTGGTCCTGCCTCTTGGGTGAGACTGACTCACCTAAGAATTTGTCATATGTTATAGTCAATTTTGATCATTTATTATTTAATATTTTTTTTAAAATTTAAACTATATAGCATTTGAATTTGTTGGGGCAAATTTTTTATCCAAATTTTTTATAATGATTATGATCCAACCTGATATAAAATTACTATACAAAATATTTTCCGACCTAATCCAATATATCAAATTTTTTATCAAGAAAATATTATAAATGACTAAGTAAATTAAATGTCATGTCAAATTTTAATCCAAAACAAGAATTATAAAAATAATAAATTTAAAATCAAAACCCAAAACCTCCAACCACACAAGCTTTTACTCAAAACCCAATTCTAAAAACAGGTTTTGCTCGAAAATCAAAAACCAAAACTAAAACGAAAAACCAAGCGAACCACAGAGCCTTACACTTTCAGTTCGATTTTTCATTGATTTCTCAATGATCAATCTTCATACTTCATAGTGCCTTGGTGAATCATGGACCATTTATTTTGTCAACTTGAAAATATTATAATCATTTCCAAGTTCAATGTTCCAATCAAATCCAACCTAATATTATGAATTTTAAAGGTGTAAAAATCCTAATAGAAACTGACAAACTGTTTGGTGAACTTGAGGCGTGGTCACGGGTCACGGGCCTTGAACAAAGCCCAGTTGAGGACACAGGCCTGGCCCTATTAGAGGTGTATCGGCCCTATTAGAAGACGTTGATGATAAACCACCACTCGAAGCCTAGACCTCCGAAGTCCGAACAACCAATAAAACCAGAGAACCGTTGTTTTCCGAGCAAATTTCATGTTCAAACGACGCCGTTCACAAAGCGGACAGTAAATTTCGATTTCAAAAAGAAAACCATCATCCGGTAAGACTAATTCGATCTTGAATCTTTTCGTTGGTGCTCATGTTGATTATTTGTATTCAATACGATTATTAGGAATTGGGGATTGGGGATTGGGCTAAATTAGGGCTTTTCTCTTTTAATTGTCAGCTAAGGCAAACCTCGTCAATCTCCTGTGTATGTAGTGATATATTCCAAGTTGGTTATTAGAAATTGGGATGATCTACCAAGTTTAAATTAGGATTTTTCGTTTTAGTTCATGTTTTTTTAAGAAAACATGTTTTAGTTCATGTTGTTAATGCCCAAATTGTCATCTAAAGGCTAAATTGTCAGTTTCCAAGTTGTTGATTATTGATTGGTATTCTGAACGGTTATTAGGGTAAAGGCTATTATCCAATTCACTATTGGATTTGGTTTTGTACATGTACTTTGCATATAATTATATATATATAGAGACATGGCTACCTCATTCGTACGCGTTTATCATTATCTGTACAGGGCTTTTCTAATCCGGCAGATATACTCAGATTCATTTAGGGCTTTTCCAGTTTTTTCTTGAAATCAGATTTGCTAGAAATTCTCCTCTGGTATTTGTCAAAGCTTGACTAGCAATGTTGAAATTTACTGCAGAACCTGAGAGCACAATGCATGTTGCAAAGAAACCTAAGATAGACACAAACCAAGAAATGTTAGCTTCAGGGAGCAAAACTGTTGGGGAAGAAGAAGCTAAAGTGCGAGAACTGTACGTAAGGCCGAAGAATTACGTAAGGAAGATATACACTGATCGCATGTCTGGTGATGATTTACTACTGGGACCCCCTTCGGATCGGAAGATCCATGAATTCATGGATGGGATGTTCCTTACAGTTGACTGCAAACTGTTTGGGCGTAATGTTTTGTGGGATATGATAACCTGTGGCTTGAATAATAAACCATATGAGGGTTCATATGAGGGTTCAGAAACTGAAGGTGAAGAAGTTATTGACCTTATTGAACTGAACAGTCTTATATGTTTACCTAGTCCTCCTGACCAGATGCTATCAAAATACCTGAACAAGTACTTTGATCTTCTGTTCCCGTTGTTGGAGAATCAGTTGGTAGCCCCTGAGACGATACAGAAATACCGGGAGAGAAGAGATGATGCCATCAGTTTCCTTCTTGGTATCAACGGGAAAGACGTTGACTATTTTATGGGTGTTATGGCAATATGTCACAATAAGGAAGGATCTGTTGTGTGTGCTCACTACAAGGATGGCCGCTCTAAAGCACCAATTCTTATCTACCTTGCATGTGGACTAAAGATTAAAAAGTACTAGATTATGCTGATTTGGATGTTGGAGCTGATGAAGCTGATTTGGATGTTGGAGCTGATGAAGCTGATGGGATTCTTGACTGATATGAGATATCAAATTAATCTTAGTGTATGTTTTTTGGCAAATGAACTTGAGTATGATGACTAGAATTACATGAAGGAAATCATAATATATCTTATATTTTATCACTTTTTCACTATCATATGGAACGACACTCGTTAAACTCACATTATAAGAGCATATAATTTGCAAAATAAAGTCACATTTCTTTAAATTATTAATTCAAAATTAATTTTGGATACCACTCTCCAATAAGGCACATTATCAAATCCATAATACTACTCTCCAATTTATAAAGCACTAAATGCTACAACAAAATTATGCACTACGCTCTCGATCTTCTCACAAAGATAATTTGATGAAATTTATGTTAATTCAGCCGTATTAATTTATGAGCTCAGGAGAACCGGGCTGTAACTGCCAATGTTGAAATGTTTTGCTGCAGGTGAGAGCATGATGAATGTCTTCGGGGAGACTAGTGGTGAAATGGAAGACATAACAGGAAGTAAAAAAGTTGTAGGTGATCAGACAGCTTATCTTGTGTGTGCTCACTACAAGGATGGTCGCTCTAACGCACCAACTTTTATGTACCTCGTATGTGGACTAAAGATTGAAAAGTACTAGACAATGCTGATTTGGATGCTGGAGCTAGTGAAGTTGATGGGATTCTTGACTGATATCAGATTAATCTTAATGTATGTTTTGGCAAATGAACTTGAGTTTGGTCTTATTTGGCCAATAATTTTTGGTTGATTTGACTAAATTTTGTAGCTAACTATTTTTTTGGATGTTTAATTACTTAAATACTGTTTCATTAGTAGTTGCTCAATGATTAGTATTAGAAAACCAAAAGAAATGATTATATCTCAATATTGTTTTTGGAGAGACTTTTCAGAAGGTTTTTTAAATCGTTTGTTTAACCAAGGTCTACAGTAGAAACAAAAATTGCAAACTTTAAAAGGAAAATTTCCCATATAAAAACGTTGAATAAAACCTTACACTTTCAGTTCGATTTTTCATTGATTTCTCAATGATCAATTACTTCATGGTGCCTTGGTGGATCATGGACCATTTATTTTGTCAACTTGCAAAGATTATAATCATTTCCAAGTTCAACGTTCCAACCAAATCCAATCGGATATTATATTTTCAAAAAAATAAAATCGGATATTATGAATTTTATATCAAATTAACTGAGGTGTAGAAATACTAATAGAAACTGTTGATCACGGGTCTCGGGCCTTGAATAAGCCCAGTTGAGGACACGGGCCTGGCCCCATCAGAGGTTCGGCCCGTTTCCAGTCGATCATGATGGTAGGCGTTGATGATGATAAACCACCACTCGAAGCCTAGACCTCAGAAGTCCGAACAACCAAGAAAACCAGAGAGCCGTTGTTTCCTGGGCAAATTTCATGTTCAAACGACGCCGTTCGGAAAGCGGATAGTATTCCATCTCATAAGTTTGCCCTAGAATTTCGATTTTTCAAAAAAGAATGTCATCATCCGGTAAGACTAATTCGATCTTGAATCTTTTCGCTGGTGTTCATGTTGATTATTTGTATTCAATACGATTATTAGGAATTGGGGTTTGGGTTTGGTTTAAATTAGGGCTTTTCTCTCTTAATTGTCAGCTTAGGCAAACCTCGTCAATCTCCTGTGTATTGTAGTGATATATTCCAAGTTATTAGAAACTGGGATGATCTACCAAGTTTAAATTAGGACTCTTCGTTTTAGTTCATGTTTTTTTAAGAAAACATGTTTTAGTTCATGTTGTTAATGCCCAAATTGTCTGTCTAAGGCTAAATTGTCAGTTTCCAAATTGTTGATTAGGGTAAAGGCTATTATCCAATTCACTATTGGATTTGGTTTTGTACATGTACTTTGCATATAATTATATATAGAGATACATGGCTACCTAATTATATATTGCTTTTCGGATCCGCCTCAGATTTGCTAGAAATTCTCTTCTGGTAATTGATAATCTAAGCAACTTTGTCAAAGCTTAACTAGCAATGTTGAAATGTATTGCAGAACCTGAGAGCGCAATGCATGTTGCAAAGAAACTTAAAATAGACACAAGCCAAGAAATGTTAGCTTCAGGGAGCAAAACTGTTGGTGAAGAAGAAGTTAAAGTGCGAGAACTGTACGTAAGGCCAAAGGATTACGTAAGGAAGATATACACTGATCGCATGTCTGGTGATGTTTTACTACTGGGACCCCCTCCGGATCGGAAGATCCATGATTACATGGATGGGATGTTCCTTATTGTTGACAGCAGACTGTTTGAGCGTAATGTTTTGTGGAGTATGATATACTCTGGCATGGATGCTGAACCATATGAGGGTGCAGAAACTGAAGATAAAGTAGTTATTGACCTTATTGAAATGAACAGCGTTGGGTGTTTACCTCCTCCTACTGACCAGATGCTGTCAAAATACCTGAACAAGTACTTTGATCTTCTGTTCCCGGTGTTGGAGAATCAGTTGGTAGCCCCTGAGACGATACAGAAATACCGGGAGAGAAGAGATGATGCCATCAGTTACCTTCTTAGTATCAACCGGGAAGGCGCTGACTATTTTATGGGTAGCAAGGCAAAATATCGCAATAGGGAAGGATCTGTTGTGTGTGCTCACTACAAGAATGGTCGCTCTAAAGCACCAATTCTTATCTACCTCGCATGTGGACTAGAGATTAAAAAGTACTAGAGAATGCTGATTTGGATGCTGGAGCTGATGGGATTCCTGACTGATATCAAATTAATCTAATGTATGTTTTGGTGCTGGTATTTATCCGTTTAGGACTAATCAGTGTGTATGTCGGAATTGTAAGTGGTGGTATTTATTCATGTTGGACAAATATGTATTGTAAGGACTAAGGATTTATTCGTTGGACAAGTATGTATTGTAAGGAGTATGGTTTGCATTCCATTTTAGAGTATGATGACTAGAATTACATGAAGGAAATCATAGTATATCTTATATTTTATCACTTTTTCACTACCATATGTAACGACACTTGTTAAACTCATATTATTAGAGCATATAATTTGCAAAATAAACTCACATTTCTTTAAATTATTAACTCAAAAAGTAACTACTAAAAGTCAAAGCAAACTCAAAATTAATTTTGGATACCACTCTCCAATAAGGTACATATCGAATCCATAATACTACTCTCCAATTTATAAAGCACTAAATGCTACAACAAAATTATGAACTACGCTCTCGATTATTTTCTCACAAAACATGCATAAACATCAAAGCTATAGTGCTTCAGAATTCATTAGACC
The DNA here is from genome assembly GCA_963678965.1 of Cruciata laevipes. Lineage (NCBI taxonomy): Eukaryota > Viridiplantae > Streptophyta > Magnoliopsida > Gentianales > Rubiaceae > Cruciata > Cruciata laevipes. Next base: position 1,408,075 of record OY787634.1, on the reverse strand, counting down.
CCAGTTCCTTCATGTATAACGCAAGAACATAAGTGACTTAGCCCGCAGGGAATGTTCTCTTCCTTTGAGAGTCTCCAGACGCGGTTCTACGTCCACTAGATGTATGTATGTGAATAAGATCCAGCCACAGCCTAACTAATAAAGCCGGGAGTGAGTTAAAAATCCCGTTGATGAACCAGTTTAGGATAGTTACCCAGAACGTATTGAAGCTTACCTTATTAGAGAGCGTAGCGGTAAGAAAGAAAAGAGTGGAAGGATTCTAGCCAAGACGGAGATGCAAGCTTTCTTTCTGTTTCTGCTATTGGATGTCATAGGTTAGCTCGCGGAGCGGCATACCGGAAAAAACCTTCATAAGATAAGAAGAGTTATATATACTCTTACAAGTGAACTGGACAACTAAGCTGGTCAGATTGACGAATTCGTTCCAATGACTCTGCTTTATAGACCTAGAGGAGTGGCTACCTATCCTCTGTGAATGAGAACCATTAAGAGTGATATTCGTGTGCCTGATGAAATAGCTAGAGTTGATGATATAACTCTAACAACGTGCTAAGACTGGTTTTTCTCTTCCGTCTGTGGGATTTTAAACAAAATAAATCCTACTGATTGTTCACGATGGTCTGTCCAAGGAACATTGCATTGCGGCCTACTTGTTCGCTCGGGAGGTATTCAGGTAAGGTATCAAATGGGCTACATCAAACTCGCATGCCCAGTAACCCATGTGTGGTATTTAAAATGTCTTCCTAGTTATATTGCTTTTAATCCCTTAAAGAATTAAAAGGCCTAGTCTACTGCGATGTGTGATTTGATCGAAATGCTGATTTTACAGATTCCGAATGTAGCTGCCCTTCTGCTGCCGCGGGTAGGCCATCATATGTGTGTGGTGCGGCTCTAGTCTGGGAAATTATGCCGGCTTAGTAAGTCTGAAGCTTAGGTGTGATGAGCTACCTGGACATTCTATCTAATCTCGTAGTGGACAGGCTGCTTCGAAAGAGTCTTGCTTGCGGTTCGTGACCTAAGCGACCACGGATTTAAATATAGCTAAAGGTATGCCCAATATAAAAATGATTTTTCCGCTTTGATCAAGTCGGGGTACTAAAAACTAGTTTTGGTGCCTCTCTCTTCTTCTCTAACGGCTTAAGTTATCCACTCAAGTAGCCCGCGGGATATGGTTATTAGTTTGAATCACTTTGTCTTGTCACTATAGGTAGGAATCGACGACAGCATATTCTAAATCAACATCTAAATAGGAACCCCCATCGAGAAAGCAAGGACGCCCAAATGCTTTCTTTGGAAGAATTCTTTTATTTACTTTTTTAGTAAGTAGGGATGATGTATGGAACTTAGTTCCTCTCTTGGTAATCTTAGACTCCGAGCTCTTATAACTTAAAAAGAGTATAGCTAACCACTTTCAATCAAGTAAACATTCTATAATCAAAGAATGGGTGGAATGATCTACAAAGGAGTGAAGCCGCTCGACTGTAAGGAGAGGAGCGAAAAGGCGGAAGGCTCTGAAAGAGGTTTCCAATGACTAGCTCGAGTTCTGTTCAAGCTTTGATTCATGTTTGCCTAGTTCTTGGGCTAATAAGGCAATGTCTATTGTTGCCAGCGATTATGATTTCGGTTACGACGACAAGGCTCTCTTTGAGAAGACCTACTGCTACTCCGCATACGCTTGGTGTGCCTTCTCCTCTTACGGAGGTTGAAACCACTTTCGACGGGTATCAGAATCGGAACAGACCAATTACCAGAAAAAGAAAACTTTTTCAACAGCCTTTTCGGCTAGGACTTTTTGTTCGTTTGTAATACGGGACAACTTTTTGTCTATGAGCTGACTGCTTTCTTCCCGGACTCGGATATGAAGAAGCCTGAGTTCCATCGGGTTCACTCATTGCCTCAGCCCTTCAAGGTGTACAGCCACCATACCTGACTGCTTTGATCGAAGCTTAAACAGGGCCAGTGCTATCAGAGTGCTTTACTTCAACTCGACGGTTATGCCACGCACGATGAAGAAGTTAGGAAAAACATCGCATGATCTGGTGCCCACTGATGTTGTGGTGAGTCATTTTTTTGTAGTCGATTCGAATGCATCGTATAATGCGCTCTTTGGCCGATGAGCGGAGAGATCAACAAGAGAATCCGAGAGTGAACTGGGCAGATGTTGTTTATGAAGCCGAGGTTGATGATGATAGAGACGTGATAGAGCTTAATGAATTGGCCACTGCCCCCGGCAAAATTAGATGATATTGGTCTACAGTGAAGGACCCTACGATGGGAGTGAATTTAGGCTTGGGTAAAGAGCATCAGCAAGATCTGTCCTTGTCAGCGTGAGGTTCTCATAAAGCAAAACCCGAGGATTTTTGTCAACCAGAACACCATATCTATCCTTTCAAGAACTCACAAGTTAATCTCAGTTCCTGGGAGACAAAAAGCTCATCATGAGCTGCTTTAGTAGTATTGAATAAGTATACTAGCCTAGGTGAGGCAAAACACATCCTTGACCAATTTCTTGCTCAAGAACTCATGTTCAGTACACACCAGGGACTAATGTTTCTTGGTCTCTAAAGCATCGACCAAATGAAATACTTTGAAAAAAGGTTTCAATCCCTGAAAACACAATTGCAAACAGTACGCACAAGAACCACAAAAGAATCAAGAAACATATTTCATATATAATAATACATTCAGTTTTTAGGTGAACAAGGCTTTGCAATAAACGGGAAACATAATATGATCATTTCAGCATTAAACCACCCATGTAATACTCAAATTAAATAAAAATGTAAAATCTCTGATAATTGTATATACCATTGGAGCAAAAGTAATCCAATCTCTGATTTTCCTTTTAATTTTTATATTATAATCCCAGACTCTCAAGACCAGAGACTAATGCAAAAAAACTGAAAAATGCATAAAATATACATAGAATTCATGAACCAACTATACCACAAGAAATAAACAGTGCTTATCTATTTTTTGTAGCAGAAAAAGTTGTTTTTTGATGCTAGACCATAACTATACTCAAGGCATTATACCCTAATTATAACGATGAGTCTTATACCATCCCCCATAGTTAAAGCGAATCAGAAGATAAAATTTCAATATGTCAAATTACCACAACATAAACAACCAAATTTAAGCTCAACGTGGAGCTACCAATGACAGTTAACCTCATTTGATTGATGATGAACGGCGAAAAATCAACACCACACCGGTAGTGAAGCATTTAAGCTTCCGGTTGTTTAGAAAGAACTTGATTTTCTTTGCTGAAGTCGTCATTTTCTCTACTTAACATCCCAGAATTTTTCTGCAAAACAACACACAATCAGATCGTAGTACCGTAAGGCTAAAACAAGAAAGAAAATTGCAAAGACTATAAAAGTAAAGACAGTGTTTTATAAACATGACATTTAGAGACCTCTTTTCTGATACGAGACTAGACAAACAGTATACGCAGAGCAAAAGTACCAGGCTGACAAAAACCCGTGGCTTACATATTCGAGCCTCGAGTATAAATATATAATGAAGGCCTAATATTGCACAGCCAGAATTTGGCTGTTTTGTGGCATAAGAAGAATTGAAAAGCAGGATTTGGCTGCCCTGTAGCATAAGAAGCATTTCGAAGCAGAACCTTACATTAACACTCAGCAAAGGTTCCAAACACATTCATGTAGCTTTAGGGCCCCTAAAAATGAAATAGCCTCAGAATTGAAAATCACCAAAGGGGAGAAAGCTATGACAGAAAATGAAAAAGATTACCAAATGCAGGACACGCTTGTTAAAAGGTCAAACCTGGTTGGAGGCCAAGAAAAATGCCACTCTAAAAAAATATTCATGATATGCAACTCTAACCTGGTTGTACACTTGTAATAGATCGTCTCGGGAGTGTTTTGGGTGCGAGCGTTCTGAAACATCCTCTTCACATCTGTAATGAACATGTCAAGAATCACATAGTAGTAGTGCACCTTGGACTCAACCCTCTTTGACAGAGTCTGCAAATCCATTGGATCCATGATTACGTCATAATAGTCCGGTACATCTAGCGCATTAGCGGGCCAGCCATCGGGATGATATATCGTGCATTAGCTTGACAAGATAGCGCGTCATCGTCTTCTGATTCATAACAACATCACAACCTCAGCAGAAGCAGTAATCAATCTTGTATTCAGAATTACCATATTGATCAGGTTTCCAACCCGCTTCCCTCAGGCCAGGTATATCCTCAACTTTAATAGACCTAGTCGGTATACCATCAACTTCAAAATATGGAAAACAATATGGCATGTGGCAACTCAATAATGGAAACTTTCCAAGTGTCCTACTAAGTTCACATAGGTACAATTGTTCAAAATATTTCCTATTAGCACTGCACTTAATTTTTTTTGTAAGCAAACATTAGAGAAAAGTATACTTGAAATAATCATCCCTAGTTCCCAACCAATATTATTAGGCTCCACACATAAAAAGTCTTCAATTTACTTAGCCAATGCCAATCTTATGAAATCACACACACAACACACAGGCGCGCACACTCACTCACTCACTCACTCACAAACACACACATCATGTAGCACAGACCAAGTAAAGGATAACAATTTATTCAATATTAATTCTCGGTTTCACTTGGATTAAACCAATAATTTATTTCAACTTTCAGGAAATATTTATTGAATTATATCTATGCCGACAGCAGAGCAGCACAACAAACCACCTTTATCCCATCGTGTGAGTTCAACTATACAAATTTCATATCTTCTTATTGTTTTCCATGTTGACAAAAAACGTCATTGGTAACATTTCTCCATAATCCACAATAACCAGTAATAGAAATATTCACATGTAAAGTCCCTCCAACAAAACTATAAAGGCAAATTCTCATTTGAGACAGGTCTCAAATGAGACCAAAGATTATATGAGACTGCTATTGATTGAATTTGTCGTTGGTGAGCTTTAAACCTGCCGATTTCCTTGATTGGATTTGTCGTTGGTGAAATTGACCAAGAAAATGATCAAGAAAATTGACCGAAAGATCAAGCAAATTGAACGAAAGATCAAATTAACTGAAAAATCAAGGCAAAACAAAAATACTCAAGAACATTGATTGAAAGATCAAACAAACTGACTAAAAGATCAAGCAGAAACAGTAAATGCTCATTCCCCTGCTCTTGGTCTCACCCAAGACTTTCTCAATTATAAAAGGAGATGTCAAATCAAAACTTTCATATATCATTAATTACACTGGCAGTTATATAGAAGAAATAAAAATACCACAAAATTCATTTCCTGGGACAAAAGTAACTTAAAGCAAGCATCAGAACCAGTTATTCCAACCTGTAACACCTTATTAATGACCGATTCATTGCCTCAAAACTGAAGGTGGCGTAGCAACACTGCAGACAGTTAGGCTTCCATCAGTGGTTCCATATGCAAGTATATCAGAACTTGCGTGCCCAAATTTTGTTACAGTAACTAAGTGGAAGAGAGTTATAATTTAATCAAAAACTGGCACATATAGTCGGAAGGCAGAAAGGGGTAATGGACGAATAGAGGAGAGAACAAGGGTCTCCATCTTTAAAATATTAACCCATAGCCTTGCACTGGTCAAATATGCAATGCATACCAGCAAAGGAATATGCAGGTTCAACCCTTTTACGCGGGAAGTCACTATCACTCATATTTGAGCTGGTACGACTTGGTGGTTGGCTACCATTTCGCGCATCCTACAAAGAGAGCACACATGCAATCTGTAAATAATTTCATGTCACTGAATGAGTCAACTAACCACAAACACCATAAAAATAAGGAGAAGAAGAAAAAGGAGAAGATTAAGAAGAAGTGGAGAGGGTGATGGGCACAAATAGCCTTAAAAATGCAGAATGGGAATTACAAAGAGCAGACACGAAGCAGCATTTCTTCATTTGGCGCACCAATATCTGAATTCTGATAGATACTCTTCATAACATGATATTATAACCCCAGGCATGAATGTGGAGGTTTGTCAACTATCTCAAGAAAAATGAAATCCATTGCAACAAGGTAAAACTGCATAAGCTTTCATAGGCTTTTTTAAGAAAACCTTTTTCAAAATAAAACATCTCATAAAGTTAAGGAAATTCATAAATCTCAAATCATATAAAAACTACAGAAAAGGAAGCATAACACATACCCTACTCATACTCCAGCTGTCCAATTCTGATAAATGTGACTGAGATCTACATAACTACTATGCAGGCACTCAAAGCTCGAGAACTTGCCCACAATTATACACCACGAATGCGTAGAATCAGACTAATTAGGTACTAATTTCTAAGAAAAACACCAGACTATTTGAAGTGATATCCATTATTGCATCGAGACTCTAGAATGAGCTCATTCAAAACACACAAGCTCGTCTATCATTACGCCGCGAAGTCAAAATGAGTAGGATATTGCCGGTACCTTACGGATAAGCTCTCCAGATTGAGCTTTGCGAAGGAGGAGATAATGTCGGATTCCGATATAGTTAGGATCGGAGTCAGCCTGCGAAGGCTGAAGCACGCAGCTGAAGAATTCCGGATCAGTAAGAAGGTTTCTCTTCTCCTTCGGATCCACGTCAATGCCATTGGAGACTTTGCTCTCCTCCATAACCGTCGGTAATTGTTGTTGGTGTTTTTGTGAAACACACTATTTAAGTATATTCTGAGCTCGGGATGTTAGAACAAGCTCGGTGGTGCGGGTGCACACTTGGGATTCTTGACTGATATCAGATTAATCTTAATGTATGTTTTGGCAAATGAACTTGAGTTTGGTCTTATTTGGCCAATAATTTTTGGTTGATTTGACTAAATTTTGTAGCTAACTATTTTTTTGGATGTTTAATTACTTAAATACTGTTTCATTAGTAGTTGCTCAATGATTAGTATTAGAAAACCAAAAGAAATGATTATATCTCAATATTGTTTTTGGAGAGACTTTTCAGAAGGTTTTTTAAATCGTTTGTTTAACCAAGGTCTTCAGTAGAAACAAAAATTGCAAACTTTAAAAGGAAAATTTCCCATATAAAAACGTTGAATAAAACCTTACACTTTCAGTTCGATTTTTCATTGATTTCTCAATGATCAATTACTTCATGGTGCCTTGGTGGATCATGGACCATTTATTTTGTCAACTTGCAAAGATTATAATCATTTCCAAGTTCAACGTTCCAACCAAATCCAATCGGATATTATATTTTTCAAAAAAATAAAATCCGATATTATGAATTTTATATCAAATTAACTGAGGTGTAGAAATACTAATAGAAACTGTTGATCACGGGTCTCGGGCCTTGAATAAGCCCAGTTGAGGACACGGGCCTGGCCCCATCAGAGGTTCGGCCCGTTTCCAGTCGATCATGATGGTAGGCGTTGATGATGATAAACCACCACTCGAAGCCTAGACCTCAGAAGTCCGAACAACCAATAAAACCAGAGAGCCGTTGTTTCCCGAGCAAATTTCATGTTCAAACGACGCCGTTCGGAAAGCGGATAGTATTCCATCTCATAAGTTTGCCCTAGAATTTCGATTTTTCAAAAAAGAATGTCATCATCCGGTAAGACTAATTCGATCTTGAATCTTTTCGCTGGTGTTCATGTTGATTATTTGTATTCAATACGATTATTAGGAATTGGGGTTTGGGTTTGGTTTAAATTAGGGCTTTTCTCTCTTAATTGTCAGCTTAGGCAAACCTCGTCAATCTCCTGTGTATTGTAGTGATATATTCCAAGTTATTAGAAACTGGGATGATCTACCAAGTTTAAATTAGGACTCTTCGTTTTAGTTCATGTTTTTTTAAGAAAACATGTTTTAGTTCATGTTGTTAATGCCCAAATTGTCTGTCTAAGGCTAAATTGTCAGTTTCCAAATTGTTGATTAGGGTAAAGGCTATTATCCAATTCACTATTGGATTTGGTTTTGTACATGTACTTTGCATATAATTATATATAGAGATACATGGCTACCTAATTATATATTGCTTTTCGGATCCGCCTCAGATTTGCTAGAAATTCTCTTCTGGTAATTGATAATCTAAGCAACTTTGTCAAAGCTTAACTAGCAATGTTGAAATGTATTGCAGAACCTGAGAGCGCAATGCATGTTGCAAAGAAACCTAAGCTAGACACAAGCCAAGAAATGTTAGCTTCAGGGAGCAAAACTGTTGGTGAAGAAGAAGTTAAAGTGCGAGAACTGTACGTAAGGCCAAAGGATTACGTAAGGAAGATATACACTGATCGCATGTCTGGTGATGTTTTACTACTGGGACCCCCTCCGGATCGGAAGATCCATGATTACATGGATGGGATGTTCCTTATTGTTGACAGCAGACTGTTTGAGCGTAATGTTTTGTGGAGTATGATATACTCTGGCATGGATGCTGAACCATATGAGGGTGCAGAAACTGAAGATAAAGTAGTTATTGACCTTATTGAAATGAACAGCGTTGGGTGTTTACCTCCTCCTACTGACCAGATGCTGTCAAAATACCTGAACAAGTACTTTGATCTTCTGTTCCCGGTGTTGGAGAATCAGTTGGTAGCCCCTGAGACGATACAGAAATACCGGGAGAGAAGAGATGATGCCATCAGTTTCCTTCTTGGTATCAATGGGAAAGACGTTGACTATTTTATGGGTATTAAGGCAATATTTCGCAATAGGGAAGGATCTGTTGTGTGTGCTCACTACAAGGATGGTCGCTCTAAAGCACCAATTCTTATCTACCTTGCATGTGGACTAAAGATTAAAAAGTACTAGAAAATGCTGATTTGGATGGTTTGGATGCTGGAGCTGATGGGATTCCTGACTGATATCAAATTAATCTTATGTATGTTTTGGTGTATCCGTTTAGGGCTAATCAGTGTGTATGTCGGAATTGTAGGTGGTGGTATTTTATTCGTGTTGGACAAATATGTATTGTAAGGACCAATGATTTACTGGTGTTGGACAAATATGTATTGTAAGGACTAAAGATTTATCGTTAGGAGTATGGTTTGCATTCCATTTCAGAGTATGATGACTAGAATTACCTGAAGGAAATCATAATATATCTTATATTTTATCACTTTTTCACTACCATATGGAACGACACTCGTTAAACTCACATTATTAGAGCATATAATTTGCAAAATAAACTCACATATCTTTAAATTATTAACTCAAAACGTAACTACTAAAAGTCAAAGCAAATTAAAAATTAATTTTGGATACCACTCTCCAATAAGGTACATATCAAATCCATTGTACTACTCTCCAATTTATAAAGCACTAAATGCTACAACAAAATTATGAACTACGCTCTCGATCTTCTCACAAAACATGCAGAAACATCAAAGCTGTAGTGCTTCAGAATTCACCAGCCCTAATTTTCTAACGCTAAATTGTCAATTTTCGGTATATTGTAGCAATATATTCTCGGTGTAGTGTAGCAATTCGTCGAAGTTGTTGTCTTTCTCATAGCCCAATTTTTAGGCGGTTGATATTCATTTGATTTTAGATTGATGTTGATTATGTATAGTAATTGATGTTGTGCATGTATGATGTATTTGTTGAATTTCACATTATAGTATACACTTTTCCGTTTATTATCCGATTCACTATTGGATTGAGTTTTGTTTATTATCCGATTCGCTATTGGATTGGGTTTTATTTATTATCCCATTCACTACAGAATTGGGTTTCGTATAATCATATCATTATATATAGAGAGACAGACAGGGCTACCTCATTTGTACGCTTTATCATTATCTGGCAGATATAGTTTCAATTAGGGCTTTTGAAGTTTTTTCTTGAAATCAGATTTGCTTCCTGGCCTAGAAATTCTCTTTTGGTACTAAGCAAGTTTGTCAAAGCTTAACTACCAATGTTGAAATGTATTGCAGAACCTGAGAGCACAATGGAGGTCCACAGGGATACTAACGTTGCAAAGAAACCTAAGCTAGACATAAGCCAAGAAATAACAGCTTCAGGGAGCAAAACTGTTGGTGAAGAAGAAGTTAAAGTGCGAGAACTGTACGTAAGGCCGGATTACGTAAGGAAGATATACACTGATCGCATGTCTGGTGATGTTTTACTACTGGGACCCCCTCCGGATCGGAAGATCCATGACTTCATGGATGGGATGTTCCTTATTGTTGATTGCAGACTGTTTGGGCGTAATGTTTTGTGGGATATGATAAACTCTGCCTTGGATAATGAACCATATGAGGGTTCAGAAACTGAAGGTGAAGAAGTTATTGACCTTATTGAAATGAACAGCGTTGGGTGTTTACCTCCTCCTCCTGACCAGATGCTATCAAAATACCTGAACAAGTACTTTGATCTTCTGTTCCCGTTGTTGGAGAATCAGTTGGTAGCCCCTGAGACGATACAGAAATACCGGGAGAGAAGAGATGATGCCATCAGTTACCTTCTTGGTATCAACGGGAAAGACGTTGACTATTTTATGGGTATTAAGGCAATATTTCGCAATAGGGAAGGATCTATTGTGTGTGCTCACTACAAGGATGGTCGCTCTAAAGCACCAATTCTTATCTACCTTGCATGTGGACTAAAGATTAAAAAGTACTAGACGATGCTGGGTTATCAGTTATCATGCACAGGTGTTGGAGTTGTAAGTTGCAGGCTTGTAGCACATTAGTCATGAATCTTGATTAGGTTTGTTAATTGTTTTTGTCGCAGTTTGATATTTTAGGCCTCTTTCATAACGTGCTGAGTATTTTTTTGATGAATCTTGATTAGGTTCGTTAATTGTTTTAGTCGCAATTTGATATCTTAGCCTCTTTCATAACGTGCTGAGTGTTTTTTGATGAAACTTGTCTGTGCATTTACTGAATAATTATGGGTTCATTCATACCCCCGTTTTGTAAAAGCAACCAACTACCGAGAAAGTACACAATTTTGACACTAAGCATAGCTTATTGTGAAACTATGGACCTATATATTTTAATAATTCCGATTTATACATCAAGTAACAAAATGAAATTTTAATTTATACATTCTGAGCTGCATAGGGTATCACAGTGTAATAACGGGATTTTCACCCCACTCTAAACAGCAACAGCATGATGAGGACCTTGGTCATACGTTATCCAAATACTTAACTAATTTTTATCATTGTGAGAAAATATATATACTATATATTCTTAGGTGACACAATTTAAGTTGTATATATCTTGACACTAAATATTTGTGTCACATTTGAAAAAGGTAGTATGGCCCTGTTGCTAGAGCTTTTATATAGATTAGTTAGTTCATTTAAATATATTTAAATTTATTTCAGTTCAGTTCAGTAAATTTAAATTTATTTCAGTTCAGATAAATATATTTAAACTTATTTCAGTTCAATTCAGTTCAGTTCAGTATAGCAAGAAATAAGCTCTAACAAACATGCTTATATCACGTGCATAATGTTAACAAGTTAGAGTGATTACAAGTAAAAGTGTAAATTTATAACGGTAAGTTAGTTAACCAATCGGTAAAAGTAAATCGGTGTAAGCTAAAACGTTAAAATTGCGGAAAATCAAAAAGTTACCTTGGGGGTGGACTACCTCCCTTACGTGTCACCTTGTGCATGAGGGCGAGTGCAATAAATTTAATTATGTTAAAATAATTTCCTACGCGCGTAAAATAAATTTTATTTAATGTAAATGTAAATCGATTTTTTAACCACTCGATAACCGCCATGAGATTCCATTGAAATAACTAATCTTACGTTGGTAATTGTAGTAATAATTGTAGTGATAATTAATTATCACGTATTCATCATACGCGAATTAATCATTATTTACTTGGTAAATGTACTAACATATATTAATTACACCATAATTAATTTGCGATATATCGTTTTTACTGGTTTGTTTAAATGTATTGGTCTCATTTGATAATACACGCTATAAAAAATAAAAATATTAATTATATAATTTAAACATTTTATTATATATTATTTACCTTTTCAAACCAGATTGTACTCTAATTTTTGAAAAGTAAAAGTACTTATCGTATTTTAATAAATTACAGCGCGTAAACTCACGTAGTTTATTGTGAGATTAAAATTGGTAAATAATAATTTGTCCGAAAATAGAAATGGATTAATGAAAAGCAAACACGTAAGGGAGGTAGCTTACCCGAGGTTGATTTTTAAGCCTCCAAAAATTGCATGTAATTGTAAACACAGTTATTTCGTGTCAACATCACTCGTTAAAACGCACATTTTCGGGGGAATTTGTAAAACTAAACGACACATCTTGAAATTTGTTCGAAACAAGATAAGCATGATCCGTGAATTTCACGCTTCTTAAATCACGATTAGTGTTTTGTTAAAAATAGATAAAGCGTTTATTTAGTACTTCTGCTTTATCCACCGAATTTCCTTTTTGATGACTCAACGTACGAATTTAGTACTGAATTTGTCACTACTCTCACTCACGAGCAATTTAATGGGCACATAGAATCGGAGCATTTCGATTCTTCCAGATTTTGATTTTTCTTGCGAAAATCAACCTGAATTTCCACGAATGGGAAACTATTTGGCCACCCCGCAAACTCGCGACGGTGATCGACACGCTCCACCGCCAGCGGCGGCACAGCAGCAGCAGCAGCCAGTGGCGCTGCCTTTACCGCCTCAGCAGGAGCCAGAAAAATTCACTTGCGAAATCTGCATCGAGCCCACTGAGCGCGCGGCACAAACTTTCCGGCCGAAGAATGCCAACTGTGCCGCCCACCGTTTCTGCAACGACTGCATGATCAAGTACATCGGAGCCAAGCTAGACGACCACATCCCCAAAATACCCTGCCCTGCTCCGACCTGCCCCGAGTTCCTCGACCCGGACGAGTATCGGGTCCTTGTAGACCCGCCGCTGTTCGTGCGGTGGTGCGACGCGCTCTGCGAGCTAGCGCTGGTGGGGGTGGAGCAGTGCTACTGTCCGAACCAGAGCTGCTCGGCGCTTGTGGTGAACGAGTGCGGCGGCGCCGTGAAGAAGGCGGCGTGCCCCGGCTGCAAGAAGGCGTTTTGCTTCCAGTGCAAGCTTCCGTGGCACGCCGGATTCCGGTGCGAGGAGAGCGGAGAGTTGAGGGATCGAAACGACCGCGCTTTTGGGATTCTTGCAGAGCAGAGGAAATGGAAGAGGTGCCCTCAGTGTCATCACTTTGTTGAGCTCATTGAAGGCTGCCAAATTATCAGATGCAGGTATATTGCTTGATTTTTTTTTTCTATTTCTAGTTTTACAATTGTTGAGTGTATAGAATTCGTGTCAATTCTGGCTGAAAATAATCGGGATGTGTCATAAACATACTTGATGTGTGTTATTACTTGTTACATTGTGCTCATCAGAATTGTGTTGTTTTAGGTTTTATATGATGATCATATTGTCTTGTCAATGTTACCATTGATGTCTGTCTGAGATTTAAAAAGAAGAAGATAGTATTGACTCAGTCAATGAACAGAAATAGATGATATGATCTCAAGAAAGGGAAAATATTAAATAGCTTATAATATTGATTCAATTGGCATCAACATAATAGGAATATGTCATCTATCAAAGAGGATAGGTTGAGAAATTCAGATGTGACGGAAGGTGTCTTGAAGCATGAGAACCAGTTTAGATTCTTGTTACCCCTAAACCAGCTGAAAAGGTAATTCAAAGGAAAATAAAGGAAGACAATGTGAGGAAAGAGACTTTAATTGGTTTGTGTTGAAAGATATGAGCTTTGGGATGTCAGGTGATTTTTTATCAGTTGGGGTTGGTTTATCTTCTCCCTGTTTAAACTATCTGAAATCGTGTGCCTGCTTATAAATGTCGTGTTTGACATCCTGATAGGATGACTAGAACGTAATGTCGGAAAGGACCCATAGGAAGTGATATTGTGTTACTAGAACGTAATGTTGGATGCACACCTAGTTGTTGTGATATTCGAACATGTTCTACTACTTTTGCTGCCGTTGTGGAACGAAGGATGTGAATGTCTGAGGACCATTATTGATCGTATGTCTCTGTTTGATTGTTCATCTCACAATTGCTTGCCTTCTTGTACTAATATTATACATTAATATATATATGCCACTTTTCTAACATTTTCCTAACTTTAATTGCTTCAGTCATGTGAAATTCGCACAGTTTTTTTCATTTCAAAGGCTAGCTCGTAGTCGCTTCATACTATAACCTGCAATCTCTCTCACATCATCACACACAATCTTGTAGCATAAGCGTGTGTGAATTAAATTTCCCTGACTTCTGAATCGTGTTTATAGGAGGGGAAGAGGAAGAATTTGATCTGATTTTGATTTGTTTGATATGGTATGTGTAGATGCTGTGCTTCATTTTGCTACAAGTGTGGAAGACTGGTTCATCAACATTGGTGTAATTGCGATGGGTTCAATACGTGCTGCGCTTATTGCTTTCATCTTGTCATGGTTCTGTGCTTCTTTTGCTTCATCTATGTTGTGTACTTTAGATTGCTGTAAATTATGCTACTTAGATTTCTCACGGAAAGAACACAGATATCTGTTTAATATTAGAGAATTAATATTAGATTACCAGATACTTACCTTGTTACCCGTACATAGTGAAATATGGTACTTTTGTGCTAACACTGGAGATTTTACACTTGAACTACTCTTACTTCATAACCCGAATTTGGTCAGTTTCCTTTTTCATGATCCTAGTGTAGAAGTAGAAAGTTAAGCGTGCGAGTTACATTTCCTTGGTTGCTGAATCGTGTTACTAATCAAAAGGTTAGGAAAAGGACTTGATCTGATTTTGCTTTATTGATGTGGTATGTGTAGATGCCTCTCCTACTTCTGCTACAAGTGTGGAGGACTGGTCGATCGCCATCGGCCACGGTGTAATTGCAATGACACCCCTATTGGGGCCTGCCGTTGTTGCGTTTTAATTGTCATGGTTGTGTCTTCATGGTGCATCATCTATCCCGGGATCTTTCTCCTGGCTAAGTATTCCCCTTAAAAGTAAAAAAAATCACATAGATGTAACTCTATGCTGGAATTAGGCGTTGAAGAGTTTGTATATTTGGTTGAATGTGGTTCTCGAATTTGATCAGTTTCTTCTCTTGATTGCTGAATTGTGTTGATCAGAAGGGGGTAGTAAACGGATTTGATCTGATTTTGCTTTGTTGAAATGGTGCATGTGTAGATGCAATGCCTCATTTTGCTACAAGTGCGGAAGACTGCGTGATCGGCATTGGTGCAACTGTGATGGCAGCTATACTGTGTTCTGCCGTTTTATCCTTTTCATTCTCTCTGTCTTGTTCACCATCGTCACTGCGACAGCTCTCGTGATAAAGTTTTGCGGAAAAACGCATTGATGTGTTACTCTAACATAGAGTAGGTAAGTCTGATTGCGGTGTTTTTGTGCTACAACTCTGAAAAATGAATGGGATGGACTTGTGGAATTCTTATGCCATTTGCAACATTGCGGAATGTATTTCTCTATGTGACCATCTCACCATATTCTTCATACATCTCAATATCTTTCTTGCTTTGCTTTTCTTTTATTTTTGGAAAGAGTCAGTCCATTTGGTATTCTGCTTTTAAAGTGTTTTATTTTATTTTTTTAAAGTTAAAACCACATAAGTGGTAGGAGTCTTTAATAGATTTTAAAGTGTTTTATTGCTAAACTGTTAAACTGATATACTGATAAGATCAAAAGAGGGGGACTTGACTTGTGATCATGAACTTGCAAATTTCTACGTCTATCAATGTTTTAAAACCCATTAGTGATACATATTAGTGTAGTGTTTTTATTCGGATGAGAAATTTGTATCATATTTAGAAAAATATAAATGTCACGTGTATATAGTCTTTAAAAAGCATTTATTAGTAATAATGAAAGAGAAAATTTGAAATAGTAATTTGATAATACAACAATTAAAGGTAATTTGTTACAGGGGTCCCTATGTTATAACTTATAAGTCAAAACATGACAAAGAAAACATTTCGGGAAATTTGTTAGGAAACGCGCTTCTTGAAATCACAATTGTGTTCCGATCAAATTATCAAAATGGATAAAGCGTTAAATTATTACAAATCCAGGGTCCACCTAATTTCCTTTTGATTGACTCAACGTTCGAATTTAGTGCCTATCTTATCACCGCTCTCACTCACTAGCAATAGCAATTGCTTGGAATGGCAATCCAATGTGCACATATAATCGGAGCTTTCCGATTCTTCAAATCCATATTTTGCTCTGCATTTTCAAAAAAATGGAAAACTATTTGGCCACGGGGCAAACTCAGACTCGCGACGGCGATCAACACGCGCCACCGCCAGCGGCGGAGCATCAGCTAGAGGCGCTGCCTTTGCCGGCTCAACAGCAGCCAGAAATCTTCACCTGCGAAATCTGCATCGAGCCCTCTGAACGCACGGCACAAACTTTCCGGCCGAAAAACGCCACATGCGCTGCGCACCGGTTCGGTAACGACTGCATGATCAAGTACATCGGAGCCAAGCTAGACGACAGAATCCCCAAAATTCCCTGCCCTGCTCCGACCTGCCCCGAGTTTCTCGACCCGCTCGAGTACCGGGTCCTGGTGGGCCCGCCGTTGTTCGTGCGGTGGTGCGACGCGCTCTGCGAGGTGGCGCTGGTGGGGAAGGAGCAGTGCTACACTGCTACTGCCCGAACCGGAGCTGCTCGGCGCTTGTGGTGAACGAGTGCGGCGGCGCCGTGAAGAAGGCGGCGTGCCCCGGCTGCAAGAGAAAGTTTTGCTTCCAGTGCAAGCTCCCGTGGCACGCCGGATTCCGGTGCGAGGAGAGCAGCCAGTTGATGGATCAAAACGACCGCGCTTTTGGTGTTCTTGCAGAGCAGAGGAGGTGGAGGAGGTGCCCTCAGTGCCACCGCTTCGTTGAGCTCATTCAAGGCTGCACTATTATCAAATGCAGGTATATTGCTTGGCCTCAATTGTTTTCTAGTTTTACAATTATCCCTGTCAATTCTGGTTGAAGAAAACAGGCATTTGTGAAAACTTGCTGTGCTAGGTTGTATTTGTGATTATGAATGAGGAAGATGAAGTTGACTAAGTCAATGAAAAGAAATGCTCATAGAATTTGATCCAAAGAAACAGCAAAGAGTTTGAACTCATCACAGCTAATGAAATTGATTCTATTTCCATTTACATGATAGGAATATTT
The DNA here is from genome assembly GCA_963678965.1 of Cruciata laevipes. Lineage (NCBI taxonomy): Eukaryota > Viridiplantae > Streptophyta > Magnoliopsida > Gentianales > Rubiaceae > Cruciata > Cruciata laevipes. The sequence continues at coordinate 1,390,923 of OY787634.1, read as the reverse complement.
TTGCCTATTAAGAAGAATTCTCCGAAAAACCTGAAATAGAGATGATCATAGAAAATGTTAAATATTTGATAGGATCCATTACGGGAACGTAGAATGGTTGAGAAACTTAAGTGTGATGGAAGATGACTTGAAGCAGGGGAACTAGTTCGGATTCTAGTTATCCTGAGACCATCTAGGAAATGCAATTTGAAGGAAAATAAAGGATGAAAGTTCCACCATTCTACCAAACAACTAAATCCTATCGTGTTCAAGTTTTAATTTAAAACAGCAAATTAAAACTAAGTGCGGAAATTAAAGAACACACGATATGATCACCCAGTTCAGTGCATCGCACCTACGTCTGGGGGGCCGTAGCCCGTGTAAAGATCCTTCACTAGTTGCAATAAATGTTTCCTAATCTATTACAATCTAATGGCTACTCTAGCAAGCCTATCACACAACCTTTTCTTTCAGATAGTTGCTTCTATGATTACCTTCTTTTCCACGAAGGTGCGGCAAGATCTCTTCCACCCGAGCTTTAACACACGTCCCTAGTGTTTGTGGTTGTTGAAAACCGTGGACGACGACGCTGCTCTGGCCTGGCCTAAGGTAAACCCCGAAGGGGATTTTTTTCTCTCGTAAGATCGGCAAATCAGGCTCTCAGCTAATTGTCCCATTTATAGCTCAATGCCGTGTGAATTAAGTCATCTCCACGGCTGTAGAATTCCATTCCAATTAAAACACGTTTAAAACAGAAACTCTTTGGAATAAGGAATTCAGAAAATCTTCAATTCCTAAAATAATGCAGAAAATCCTTTTCCAATTAAATCTCTGCAATATCCCATGAATAAATCTGAATTGAAGATGGATTTGGACTGTATTATCTCGAAACAAATATATCCATTCCATATTAAACGCGCACAATATTCCCTTTCCTCTTTAAAAAAACTGCGCTGAACTTCTGGAATTTTTCTATCTTTTTCTGCCAGACGAAGTCATGTTGCAACATGACATTCCACAAAGCAGCCAACAAAATCTGGACTTACAATCTCCCCCTTTGGCAATTTGTGGACACAATGGATGGCTCAACCCAAACTCAGAACTTCTAAAATATTCAACGAGCAAAACTTCCTCCCGAGTTGAAACTAACCATACCACAACATCCAATCAAAATAATTCCATGGTGGCAGAAAAAGTAATACAGTCATCCATATATATCTCCCCCTGGGTCCATGAATTAGCCAAAGGCCTGCAAAAGAACTTCCCCCAAGGTCATTCAAAAATCCCGTGTTGCAACATCAACAGCTTTCAATCGTTCATCCAGAATACCAGCATGTTGCAACATCAATAAACTGCACCTCTGTCACTCTAGTAGATTATGATGTCGTAAAAACCAAATCCTCATTCAGATCATAAGTGACCGACTCCCCCTGACTTTGACATTAAAATCCTCTCTGTTTTTCATCTAAAATTTAAATTCGAAGAAAGTTCCAGTTTGCAAAGAAAGAAGTTCACTGAATCACCTATCAGGCTTTGGTGTAAAACAATCCATCATCCCATTAATACAGAATCAACTCCCCCTGTCTTCAACATCTCTGAGTTCTTAAGATCATTCATAGCTCGAACTCCTCAGATCAAACCATAAATACAAAAAGCTAGCAAACCACACAAATTCTAGCTTGATCTAAAGTAGTCCATTACTCAAATGTACTCAGAATACGACGGGAAGCACCAATGCACAGAGATTTGAGCAAGAATCCAAAGACAATCACAACCCGCAACAATCAAATCAAACCCTTCTCCAAATAAGCTACTACTATGCACATACAACCAATATTATGATCAAAATCCAGTGAGCAAAGTAGAAAGAGCTGAATACCTTGTAAAACAATGATTAGGGTTAAGCTCTTGAAATCCTTGTTGCTGGAATTTTCTATCTTCTGTCAAAACCATAATCCATGTTGCAACATGAATTTTCCACAGATCGGACAGATTTTTGGTTGATTCTCGGATTCTTGGCAGCCACACAAACTCTCTCAAAGCAGCGTCCTCTTCAATTTAACATTGACTCCAGATCCAGCTTGCTTGCTTCACATACTCCAGAATGACGTTGCAACATGAGTTGCGCAAGTTGGTCTTCATCAATTTCGGCCATTGTTGGTAGAAAGGATCTCACTCTCCCTTTTAAAGGAGTCACGTAGTGACCATCTCTGATACCAATTGAAAGTTCCACCATTCTACCAAACAACTAAATCCTATCGTGTTCAAGTTTTAATTTAAAACAGCAAATTAAAACTAAGTGCGGAAATTAAAGAACACACGATATGATCACCCAGTTCAGTGCATCGCACCTACGTCTGGGGGGCCGTAGCCCGTGTAAAGATCCTTCACTAGTTGCAATAAATGTTTCCTAATCTATTACAATCTAATGGCTACTCTAGCAAGCCTATCACACAACCTTTTCTTTCAGATAGTTGCTTCTATGATTACCTTCTTTTCCACGAAGGTGCGGCAAGATCTCTTCCACCCGAGCTTTAACACACGTCCCTAGTGTTTGTGGTTGTTGAAAACCGTGGACGACGACGCTGCTCTGGCCTGGCCTAAGGTAAACCCCGAAGGGGATTTTTTTCTCTCGTAAGATCGGCAAATCAGGCTCTCAGCTAATTGTCCCATTTATAGCTCAATGCCGTGTGAATTAAGTCATCTCCACGGCTGTAGAATTCCATTCCAATTAAAACACGTTTAAAACAGAAACTCTTTGGAATAAGGAATTCAGAAAATCTCCAATTCCTAAAATAATGCAGAAAATCCTTTTCCAATTAAATCTCTGCAATATCCCATGAATAAATCTGAATTGAAGATGGATTTGGACTGTATTATCTCGAAACAAATATATCCATTCCATATTAAACGCGCACAATATTCCCTTTCCTCTTTAAAAAAACTGCGCTGAACTTCTGGAATTTTTCTATCTTTTTCTTTCTGCCAGACGAAGTCATGTTGCAACATGACATTCCACAAAGCAGCCAACAAAATCTGGAGTTACAAAGGAAGACAATGAGGAAGAAGACTTCAATTTGTTTGAGTTAAGGCGTTTTCTGATCAATTGGGGATGTTTATCTTACCCATGGATGGAGGATTAGTGTTTGTATCTCTTTATGTGTCTGTCATCATCACACTGTTACTACTTACTGTGATTTGCGAGTCGCATATCCTCTGAATAAACTTGTGTTTTCTTCCTCTTCCTAACTTAAAACAAATCTGAAATTCACCGATTTCTTTTCTTTTCAAATACTACTCCATTGCTTATATCTTTCTACTAGACTGAGAGTGAGTGTTGGGTAGTCATTTCATAATTTTTAGACACTTTTATCCATCTCTTCATCTCTCTCGTGACCTTACTCTAGAAATTGCTGCATAAGTGTGAGAGTTATATTTCTTTTATTTCTGAATCGATCGTGTTAATCTGGAAGTAGGAAAGGGATTTAATTTGATCCTGATTTTTTTCCGGATATGGTATATATTGATGCCTTGCCTCATTTTGCTACGAGTGTGGAAGACTAGTTCAAGATCATCACCTTATTGCTTTCATGTTTTCATGGCTTTTGTTTCTTTTGTTTCATCTATATTATATATTTCAGAATTCAGTTAGCTAGTTACATGCACCTGCTTTTGTCACTTAAACTCTACTCTTTCTTCGTCACTCGGATTTGTCTGTTTCTTGTGCTAACATTTCCTTGATTGCTGAATCGTGTTAAATCCAAAAGGATTTGATCTGAATTTGCCTTTTGAAATGGTGTGTATGTGTAGATGCCATGCCTCATTTTGCTACAACTGCGGAAGACTGCGTAAACGGTGTGAGTGCAAGTTCTATGGTATCTTCGCGTGGCGCTACTGCGATTGGTTTTTTTACTTTTGTATAACTATCATTTTGTTCATTTTTTTTGGTCTCCTGATCAAGGAATAAGTTGAGTAAGGAGTTGAAGAGTTTATATAATTTTCTCTTAAACTCAAGTGACTATGATAAGCTCGGTTGGTAATCTTGGTTATCAGCCCAGTTCTGTTGGATGTGTGGAATTCTACTGCCATCTTCGTAGCAAAATGTAATAATTTCATTTGACTCGCTAATTTCTTCATATTTTTCTTTTCTGAACATCTCAATGTTTTGTTCGTGAATCATGATTTGCTTTGTTTCAAATTTCAATCCGTTAACATCCACCATTTAAAATAAAGTCTTTCATTAGTTTTTTTCTTTCATTCATTCACCCTAACCATAGGAGATATGAAAGCTTGCATTTAAAGTTTGTCGGGGCTAGCAAACTCCAAGTTGTGTTTTATTGTATAAAGTTCTGAAATAACTAGTGATGGTGAAAAATATAAGTGTAGGATCAAATTTTGTTTTAATACCGTATAAGAGCAAGTCCAACACGATCTCTATAATTGAAATTATAGTCACCAACCGATTTGTCATCTCAATCTCTATTATAGAAAAATGATAAATGAGAAGATTTCATACTTTATATATGTAAAAGGAGAGAGTAAATTTGGAGAACAAAATTTATGGAAATTGAATGAAAATTCCTATTTTTAACAACATTTCATTATCTCCAAAATCTCTAAAATAGGAAAACTGCTGGATTGGAAGAAAAAATTAATAACAAATACTACTTTTTTCTACACTTTAGGAATAGATTTAGAAAAACTATTGGACTTGGCTCTAAAGTAAACCCAATACAAATAGTAATTATGTATAGTGATATTTATAATCCCGTAAGGACTATAATTCCTAATTTTAATACAATGGGTACATGAAAACGGAGCTTTTCCTCCGATTCTTCAAATTTTATTTGTATGCGTTTGCAAAAATCAAGCTGAATTTCCACGAATGGGTAACTATCTGGCCACCCCACAACCTGACGATGGTGATCGCCACGCGCCACCGCCAGCGGCGCAACAGCATCCTCTGCCACCGCCAGCGGCACAACAGCATCCTCTGCCACCGCCAGCGGCGCAGCAGCTGCCTCTGCCACTGCCACTGCCGGAGGTTTGTGAAAGCTTCACCTGCGAAATCTGCATTGAGCCCATCGAAGACGCGGCGCAAAATTTCCGGCCGAAGAACGCCAACTGCGCCGCCCACCGTTTCTGCAACGACTGCATGATCAAGTACATCGGAGCAAAGCTAGACGACAACATCCCCAAAATACCCTGCCCCGCTCCGACCTGCCCCGAGTTCCTCGACCCGCTCGAGCACCGGGCCCTGTTGGGCCAGCCGCTGTTCGTGCGGTGGTGCGACGCGCTCTGCGAGCTGGCGCTGGTGGGGACGGAGCAGTGCTACTGCCCTAACCGTAACTGCTCGGCGCTTGTAGTGAACGAGTGCGGCGGCGGCGCCACCGTGAAGAAGGCGGCGTGCCCCGGCTGCAAGAGGGCGTTTTGCTTCCAGTGCAAGCTTCCGTGGCACGCCGGTTTCCGGTGCGGCGAGTTGACGGATCAAAACGACCGCGCTTTTGGGGCTCTCGCGGAGCGGAGGAGGTGGAGGAGGTGCCCTCAGTGTGACCGCTTCGTTGAGCTCGTTCGAGGCTGCAGAATGATCAAATGCAGGTGAAACTGATTTTATTTTATTTTTTTTAAAATTTTTTGAAATCAATTTGTTGATAATTGGTATAATTGTTATTAAGGATTTTCATCATATGTATGCAGATGCGGTGCCTCATTTTGCTACACCTGCGGAGGACGGCCCCCTGGCCGGTGTGCTTGTAATGTACATGTCCGCAACCAGCGGTGGGTCGAGTTGTTGTGGGTTTTTGGTGTATTTATTATCTGCTGCGTCATCGCTTTCCCTCTCGTGAACAAGTTTTGCTCAGGAGAAAACAGTAGTCGTTGCAGCAGTTTTTTGCCTAAATAACCTTATTTTTCATTAATGGAGTGATTATTTGTTTAATGTAATTGTTGGTTTGTAAATTCCTAGGCAACTGAATTAACGTCATGATGATGATCGAATAACAACAATTTAATGTCATGCATGAGTCATATGACATAAAAGGTTTGGGAGTGAACCTGTAAGTGGTAAAGAGGTTCCAATCCCATAATATGGTTTTCTTTGCCACTGGATCCAAACATGACTTCAAAGACTCAAATTGATGGATTATGGGTTTGTTTTTGTCTTAAATTGACGGATTATGGGGTGGGATTTTGTCTTCTCATTAAAACATAACTTCCAAGTCTCAAATTGATGGACATGGGTTGGCTTTAATAAGCTCTACACTAAACATTAACTGATAGTGGGAGTTTGTTTTCGTCATTTGTTTTAACTGATCTCGTACAATCTCGGACAAGCAAAATAACATAGTTCATTAGTTCCTCAATGGAAGCAAAAAAGTTGTAGATTCCAACTCAACGTTAGATTACCAAAATACCAGCATAGAGAATCTCATTGGGTGTCTGCCTCTAACCTTAGTTCCTCGGATTACAACAGAGCCAAACATGCCAGTTCTACAAAGATGGGGTCAGTACACTATGATTCAATCCAGCTTGCTCTGAGCTTCTCTTGCTCGATGTCTCAGCTCCGCCCTTTTCCATCTCACCATCAAGTAGCACAATTGAAAAAGGGTGTTCACCTGTAAAAAACAAAGAAAAAAATCGTATATAACCACATTAGTCATAATATCTAATCACCATATATGCCATTGATATTGCTCCGACAGTGATATATGGAGCATACACTTACCAAAATCACAATGGCTATAACCAAAAGAGGCCCGGACCATAGTACTGAGAGGAAGACCCCATGAGGATCAAAGTAATTCTGGGATGAAAAGCTTGTCCAGTTGGCAGCTAAGACAGCATTCAGCTGTTCAGCCAGATACACTCCTATCACTGCACAAGCAACACTTAGTCATACTTTCCCAGCAAAGAATTCAAAGGAGATGATTAAACTTCAGAACAAATACTGCAGGATAAATCTACATTCCTTGCCAAAAAAACGTGCGCAATTTTCAAGCCCTATATTTGCAGGTAATGGAAGATGAATAATATAACAATGAAAGGACGTCACTGGGAGAAGAGGAGAAAGATTCATTTGATTCAAGTGTCTATTCTTCACTAACGGTATTATAAAGGTCCTCATATACTTAATGAAGAACCTGGATTTCCATTGTGTTCTTTCAGTATAGCTCAACTACATGATCTTCACCATCACATGAGACTCGATAGATTTGCAAGAATGCATCACCTTTAAGCATTTAAAAAACCATAAAATATGTGCAAGCTCTAAAACAGTGCCCCTTACAACAACCAAATCTTCTTTTCTCCAAACCAAAACTAACAAAAAATTAAACCAGGTCTATTATGCTGCCAACAATTAGGAATACAATAGCACCAGAGTTCGTTCTTTGACTATTTTCAGACGGTAAGCAGCCACAGAAAATCCATACATCATAGCCGAACAATTTCTCACACCAAATTCAATACCAAACACAGTTATCACAGATAATGCTGATCAGTCATCAGGATAGTAAGAGAACTTACGTGAGAAGAGGAACAAACACATCTGGAAATTAATATTCCTCCTCGAAAGTATGGTCACCAATAGCAAAAGCACATGAAAGGCGAGTAAACCCATCAACCAAGGCTCCTTCCAGTCAATGGCGTGAAAGAATCCCATGAAGTTGTTATACGCAGGCGTCAAGCCAGAACGCAGCTCAGCACTGAGCTTCTCAACCAGATCAGCCATTTGATCCACATGCGCATTCAGTGCAGATGTTATCTCTTCCATTTTCGTTCCGAATTGAAATGCGAATCAGAGATCGACAATTCAGAATTCCTACCGATGATAACAAGGACAATTTCAGAATCAACATTGAGCATACAACGAAAAGTTTAATTCAATTCGGTTTCAGTAAATCCAAACCCTATCAATTTCAATTTCGGCCCCAAATTAATCAAAACAGTTTCGCGAAAAGTTACCTGTGCAGAGAAAAGTTCCCCTCGGAGAATTACAGTTTCGCTGATCTCGCTGCTTCAAAAATGGAAGGAATCGGCCCAGCGATTTAGGGCTTAGATCTTGTTAAACAGAATTTTGCTCAGTTTGAGATGGAGGAGATTTACAGTGAGTGAGACTAACGGCGTTATCATACTTACGGCAGAAAAATACCTCAAGCTTCACATTATTTCAAAATTCTATTTTTAATTATTATTTAAGCCCTTATTTAACACTTTCTTATTTATTTATGTGATTTTGAGATGAGCAAAATATTTAATGTTTATTATTAGGACTAATGAAAATTATTAATAAGTGATTGGAATAGGAAAGTGCTTTTGGAATTCGTCTATAGGACAAATTCTCTGCGGAAACCGGTGTCAAATAGTCTCACTGATTATGGTTAATGTATAAAAGATCACTTTTGAAAGTGGGAAAATTAAATATGAAAGTGATCGGTAATAATATATTGAATGATCATAGTTAATGTGTAAATGGTCGGGTTTGAAAGTGAAAAATCAATATTTGTGTTTGGTCTCAATACCGATATCAATTCTTCAAAATTTTAGTTTATAAAGCACATGTTATTTTAAATGGAGTTGTGCATTATAGTAGAGATTTTTTATTAGTAAATGAAATCGTACTTTTTAGACTTGTAATAGCTCGTCAACAAAGAAATCAACAAGTCGAACTTTTATACATTAACGATAATAAGGTCGTCAAGTGAGTCACTTTGAATAAATCAGACCAACTACTTTCCTCGTTAAGACTATTCAAATGTTGAATTGATTTGACCATCTCGATGATTGTTCATATGATAACCGTTATCACTTATCACATATATGATGGGAGAAGACGTACACTTTTATCTTATTTATTATAAACAATAAACTACTCATTAATGAATCATAGATTAGAACAATATATACTTTTTAAATATATAGTATCTCCTTGGCAAAGTTTTTTAAAAAATGAAATAGGGATGGAGGAGTAATTAAGTTAATTACTCTATATTATCAGCAAAAATAATTGGTAACATAGTTGTAGTACCTTTAAAACGTAGCATTATCCAACTATAAACCGTCCACATTCGATGTCCCAATTTTTGGGGAATATTTTTCATCACAATAATTAATGCTTGTTTAAATTTAGAATAAATAAATAAATTTAAAATACAATTCGTATATGGTATCCCGAGTTATGGTCGAGTACGCATAAAATAAGGGATTAATAAAAAAACATTGCGGAATAGTTTTGCTAAAGCGAAAACCGAAAGGGAAAGCAACGCCTTCCCCACTACAAATAAAAAATCAGCACGTGGCAACACAGGATTGGATTCTCGGTCAACTCTACTCCAAAGCAACCTCGGAATGGGACTGGTTTTATTTTCAAAAGCTCATATCCAGAGGCCCCTATAAATACGAGCGATCAAACCCCAACAATTTCTCAACTCACAAACCTCTCAAAGATGGCTTCTCGCTATTTTCTCCCCATTGTTCTTATAATTGCGACGTCGTTTGCCTTCGCCTGTGCATTTGCCGGCGAGGATGCCGCCGCCGGTGATCCTTTCATCCGCCAGGTGGTCGGCGACGATCAAGTGCAGAACGGCGATCATCACTTCTGGCTGTTTAAGAAGCGGTTCGGGAAGTCGTACGCCTCGCAGGAGGAGCACGATTACCGGTTCTCGGTTTTCCAGGCCAATATGCGCCGAGCCATGCGCCACCAGGTTCTCGATCCCACCGCCGTCCACGGTGTCACTCGGTTCTCCGATTTGACTCCGGCTGAGTTCCGCCGCGACTTCCTTGGCCTGAACAGGCGCCTCCGCCTGCCGGCCGATGCTAACAAAGCTCCCGTCCTCCCCACCGACGGCCTTCCCAAGGACTTTGACTGGAGAGAACACGGCGCTGTCACTCCCGTGAAGAATCAGGTAAAATATACTACTACCACTATTCCGGCATGTCTGTTTGATCAAATAAAATTAAATAGTATTATGTTCATATTTTGTATTTTGTAACACTTTATAATGAGATTGAGGTAGGAACAGGACAATAGTTTTTGAAGTATAATTTTTAAAAATAAAATTTGTTTTATTTGTAGTATTCCAAGTGTTTTGGAACTCAATTTCAGACTTTTCAGTAGTTATTGTTACTGTGCTGTATATTTTGGTGACTGTTCTGATGGAAATTTCTTTATGATCATTAAATTTAGGGCTCGTGTGGATCTTGCTGGTCATTCAGTACTACCGGAGCTCTGGAAGGTGCCAATTTCCTAGCAACAGGGAAGCTTGAGAGTCTCAGTGAGCAGCAGCTCGTAGATTGCGATCATGAGGTAAAAATCAAGCACAATCTTAATTTTCATACTTACAATTCACATGGTCAAATATGGTTAATTTTACCTGCAAATATTTCATTGATATACTAGTAATGATTATAGTTATAATGATATTTTGGAGTCTCTATATAGGAATATCTAAACATATCTGATTTGTATATCTTATGTTCTTCTGTGGTTTCAGTGTGATCCGGAAGAAAAAGGTTCCTGTGATTCTGGTTGCAATGGCGGTCTGATGAACAGTGCATTCGAGTACACGCTCAAGGCAGGTGGACTCATGCGCGAAGCTGACTATCCCTACTCAGGTTCAGACAACAACAAGTGCAAGTTTGACAAGCACAAGATTGCAGCAAAGGTTTCCAACTTCAGCGTCGTGTCCCTCGATGAGGACCAAATCGCGGCCAACCTGGTCAAGAACGGTCCTCTTGCGATTGCCATAAACGCCGTCTACATGCAGACATACGCAGGTGGAGTATCGTGCCCTTACGTGTGCTCCAAGCGGTTGGATCACGGAGTCTTGCTGGTCGGGTATGGAGATTCGGGATATGCTCCCATCAGGATGAAGGAGAAGCCTTACTGGATCATCAAGAACTCGTGGGGCGAGCATTGGGGAGAGAAGGGCTATTACAAGATTTGCAAGGGCCGTAATGTGTGTGGAGTTGATTCCATGGTGTCGACTGTTGCTGCTGTTCATTCTACCTCGGATGATTAAACGCGTGGATGATCCGAACTCTGCTCTGTTGTGTTGTACATAAGGACGCTGTTTTAAGCTATAGAGTGACAGCATTTGAAGTGTCCATACTGTGTAATTGGCACACTTGATTGTTGGATGATACAATCCGGAATTGGTTGTAATTTATTGTTTTTACCTTACTAATCAACTGGCATATTGATGCTTCTCAAATGTTTACCTTCTCTCTTCTGATGTTTATCTTGGTACTAATCATTTTCCATTTTTTTCGAAAATCCAGTTTTCTATATTGGCTCGTTAAGTATCATCTACACAGACTACACATGGGAACATAAAGATTGCTACCATACAATCATTTGAATAGAATTACGTATTGGTTTCTTACTGGTGAATAGTTGATCTTACTCCATTATCATTTATTGAATTTGATTATCATTTCGTTTTCGTAAAAAGGAGAATAAAGAAAAGTGAATTTGTTTTACCCAACACTCTTCACAAACTTGATTCCCCTCTATGAAAACCTCGAAGAGCATAACTCATTGCACAGTGCACACGAGAGAATGTTCAATTGTTAAGGTATCAGATGCTAACCGATCAAAAACCACAACATCGCATCATAAAAATGGTCAAGCTCTCAATAAATGAAAAGAATATACAAAGCATATCCTCTATAAGAATAATTTAACCAGTATATCAATAATACAGAGCAGCCTTATTTTTATTACAAGAAAAGGCGCATCACGCTAAATAAAATAAATAAATAAATACTATTGTAGTTCATGCTGGTTTTTATGAATGAACACTTGTACATGGGATAGAGCTGCAGCTACCTCACTAAAGGTAGCAATCTGCATGCTTAAAGAAGGCAGATTATTCGAACACCCAAGAGAAAGCTGCAAACTGGGCTAAAACTCAGCAGAATTTCAACTCTCTTAGACCAAATGAAAGAATCCAGTACAAGTCAAAACTCTTTCTTGTACCCAATCATACTTATTGGAGATTTATTCTACAAGCAAACCTGAATCATTCGTCGTCCTCCAGGACCAAAGTTGCAAACGAGTATGGAGCAAATTTGTACCCATCTCCACCGTAAAACTTATTTTGGAACTCCACCCAGTGAAGTCGAAGTGCATGGAGGAAGGCACTGAGTGTCTCCATAACTAGCAACACTCCAACTGTTGCGAAAACGAACACTACAACTCCGATGATGAGAATGAAAACATTATTATACCTGCAGTACACATAGTTACCCACAAAATTAGTCTTTTTTGTCTATCTAGGCCAAAAAGAAGGGAGAATTTCAAGTGAAGTCGGGGTATTAATGCGCAGGGCCTTATAAAGAGGGTGGAATCGAGGACTCACCCCCAAGCAAGAAGAAGAACCTTCTCATAGAACACGCTGGACAACTCAGAATGAGCAAGACTGCGAAAATGTCAACACATTAGACAAACTAAACTGATAGAAACACTAAGCCAACTATCAACTTGTATCAAGGCAAGTGAAGATGCATTTGGTTCCATACATGTGAATAGAAAAACGGGACTAAGATGTTACCTGAGAGCCCACAAACGAAGATAAGAAGCAGTGTTTGAAACTGCTCCAAGCACAAACTCTATGGTATGTATAAGCTGATGCACAAACACTTCACTGAACTCAAATCCTTCATGACCATGGGGATCATGGGTTTCCTCCCGAAACAACTCTTCTGTATCTTCGAGGGCAGCATAAGAGCTGCCTTGGTGCCTCTGAAGAGAAAAAAAGATTCCACAACAGCATAAATATACACATCATACACCAAATCTAAGAGCATATAGATGTTGAACGACGAAAACATTAAAATGCACATACTTCATGCTGCTTCTTTAAAATGAAGGGCTTTGGAATCAGCATCCACGGCACGGCAATAAGAGCAAGGAATAATAATACAAGCTGCATAAGCAAAAACAATTAATTATTAAATAAAATACCCCCACTTTCAGCTAACAAAAGGCAATAGGTGCAATTTTCTGCAGACCTGAGTTGTCTTCTGCCCAGGGAAAAGCTGGTTTTCACCAAGGTCATCGGTTGGGCTAAGGAACATGTATATCATTACATGATATAGATCAGCTTTGGAGCCAATCCACCATTTTATAATGATAAGAATAGAGAGGTAGCCAAAGAGGCCATTTAAGAATATTATCTGAGGAACAAACTGACACCTGAAATTGGAGTATAAATTCAAAATCAGAAATATTTACTGGTGTCTATACAAGTCTAGGTAAGAACATTTTTTTGTTTGCAAATGAGATCATTAAAAACATCAGTAAACTCATGAAACCTACCAAACATCAACACTGCTGCGAAAGAATCTGGCATTGCAGTAGCTCAGTAAGACACCAAGGTTCATTTGGGCCACTCCAAGAAGTATAGACATTTTCATCTTTAACGAGTTAAGAAATGGTAATTCACTCCGGGAACCATGCCATGCAGGATCCACACCGAAAGGGTAAGTATCACGGACCTTGATCAGCCCAATGGTTGTAGCTTCACTGGAGAGAATAAAATAGAGTATTCAAACAATTAAAGAGTATGAAAATGTACAGCCTTGAACAATCAGGTACGAAGACCAAACACATACCTGCAAGAAGCATCACGGCATGCATATGCCGAGGGACTAAACAATGCAAATGGTATAGAGAAAAATTCATTGTAAATAAACCCTGTGTAGATTGAGAAAATTGCCATCATCAGAATAACATATCTCCCGCCGAAAGTCATTTCCAAAATGTCTCCGAGTTTCTACAAGACAAATTTGGAGGCAAGGTCAGTCCTTTGATCTATTGTGAACTATCAAGGTCAAAAAGGAAAGAGAAACAATTTAAGGAGTTACAATAATATACAAATCTTAAGAGAAACAATTAAGGTATGGTCAATGTTGAGTACCGAAGCAATGAGCACACGATACAGTGAGCTCAAGCATTAACAGGTGAATCTTAGAGAAAGTCTTAATAGAACCAGTAAGAATATAGTATCTTGCAAGTTGTTGAAAGTGGTCGATTTGAAAAATGAAGCAATATTTTTTTTAAAATCTACTAATCTAGAATTGGCTGGCTGCCTTAACATGATACTCTATTTTCAATCACAAAGATGTATCAAGGGACCATCTCTAATCACAAGAAAGGATGATAGTCATAATTAGATCTTGACTAAAAAGCTGGAAAAAATATGAAGATATAAGGTCAATAAAGATTGATAAATTTTTTCTTTAGCCTAGCACAAACAGAATTACCTGACTGGAGTATTTCTTTTCCCTAAATATCAGAAACAATGTCGAAAGCAGCAGGCATATGCCATGGCCCCAGTCACCAAACATGACAGCAAAAAGAAATGGGAAAGTAACAATTGTAAATAAACCAGGGTTTGCTTCTTGATATCTGGCCACACTGCAATAAGATAAACCAAATCACGGAATCATGTCAGTTTGAACATCCAGTTGATTGGTTACTTCAGAAAGAAGCATGACAGAAAGACTAAATAAGATGCATGAACAAAATTAACAAATCTTATAGGGAAATGAAACAAAAGTCAGTAACAACTAAAAAACATTCACAGTTTATAATTTCAAAGTTCCTTAAAAGAAATCCTTACAAGAAGAAGCAGACTTAGTATGAATTAGATGAACAGTTTATTGAGGAGAATAAAGAAATAAAACCACTGATTTCAATAGATATTCATATATAATAATAATCTACATCAGGTTTCCCTTTAAGATTTTTAATTCTCTCATAGTCAAGAATATTCTGCTTGCCATAGTTAGTGACTCAGAAGCAACTACAATGTATTATAATCTTTGAAGGCCAAATGATTATTATTCTTTCCAGTAACAAAAACTTTTCTCACATTCCAAGGAACAGCATAAAGTTGACTTACCCATAGGCATCAACGATCTCCTGAAATGCAGTAGTAAATTTATTTGTCTGAAAATAAGTAGGAGGTGCATCTCGAGTAGGCAAAACCCGGAAAATTGGACCAACTTGTGAGTTGGAGTCACGAGTGGCACGCTGTATTGCATCCTGGATCTGCAAACATCATAAGTTAACATCTTAAATGTCTTTCAGCACTGGTAGAGTACCAAATACTTTCCATGTCATGAGTAGCATATGATAATTCTAAGAAGATTCCAACTGCCAAAGGACAATAACAGTGCAAACATTGTGACAACAAACTACCTGCTTTGTAGCAAAAATGGGACTCCAACCTTCTGCTACAAGACACTTCTTAGTCACATCAAAGCTGAGCATGTTGAGGGTATGGTAAATGGATTTCTCCCTCCTCACCTGTAATGATTACAGGAAGCCAAAATTATATTGTCAAGCAATGTAAGCCTGATTAAGGATGAATCTATGAAGAATAATTCATCTTTTTAAACAAAACAAAAAATACTGAAGAGAGCGTACCAAAAGGTTCCATTGCTCAAAATTTTCTCCAATAGATTGCAATAAATTTCCACGCTGCAGCAATCCAACATCAATTGTTGTTTTGAGCTCTGAAAGTCTTGCTGAGACCTAAAAGTAGAAGCGCAAGGAAGATAATTATTCCAACTCTATCACGAGATACCATTACTTTCTAAACGAAGTGGAAATACAATAATCTCCATGCCAAGTGAAAAGAGAGAAGCAATGGAGTGAAAAATGAAGGCATCAACATGAAGGGAAAAGACTTCATTCAACATGAATGGATTAACTGCCAACACAAACACAGCAAAGCAGTGTCTTCTACAACTACAAGCCTGGAAAGAGCAACATAAGCAGGCAAGCATATTGATAAAATTGGACACAAAGGCAAGGTCTATACAACTTTCAGTCAATTGTGTACAAGCAGAAGAAGTCTTTATAATGTCTACCTCCGTGATTGCCTGTGCCTGTTTAGAAGGGTCATCCGAGAAAGGGTACCGATTTGCCCCAAAAGCTTCACAGATTTTGTTGATCTTAAACTTGGCCTTCTCTCCAGAAAAGAACACGACGAATACATTTTTCTCAACCTACAGAATCATAGCCAGCAATGTAAGATTTAAGAAACTCCAAATAAAGTATCAACTATCAACAGTCAGACCCAAAAGAATTATAAATCAAGTGTTATTTTGAACAGATGCCATTGGCCCAACTTATGCTTATACTACCTACAGGAACGCAATAGATGATTTGAGCAAAATCAAACAAGGGGGAAGGGAATATTAATGCCATCAACTTAAGCTTATACCTATCTGTTTAAAAGGTGATTATTAGATATGCTGGTAAGTAAAATCATATCTTATTTCCCCATCTTCTATGTTATCTTAAGTGCCATTACTCAGTAATAATCTTCCCTTACAACTAGGGAGAAACAAAAGCTTAATAAGTAAACTCAGATACAAACATACCTTCTCTCCTGAAACAGGGTCGGTAACAGGTTCCTGGACTACAGCCTGCCTCAGAAAGACATTACCCCTGGTAGCACGGAATATAATCCTTTCAAAGGCCATGGATTTTGCTCTGGGAACAAGTCCAGCAACAAACCCCAATTTAACCTGTTTGGACGGGTCTACTGCAGTTTCCTAGACAAAGCAACGGAAAAAGACCCGTGTTAAATGAACAAAATATGTGATGTGAAAACATGAACTTATAGTAGTCACACTTTACCTGGTCCAACAACAAAGGAGTTTCTAAGGATTCTTCAGCACTCTGACTTGATGCATGTTCATGAGCACTTCTCTGAGCTGAGTGAAAGAACTCATCAGCCTGAAAACAAATTTAAAAGCACATTATAAGACACATGGAACAGGACAATTCTATGGGTCTGTGATCAGAGTAACAAGTGAGGAAGGACAGCATTTAATAATGAACTCCCCTTCCAACCAAACCAATAAGCGTGGGGTAAGTATCCAAAATATACAAGCACAGACATATTTTAAGTCATAAACAAAAGCTTAGTAGCTTAATATTGATCTTTCCAGGAAAGCTATCAAGCAAAGCCACAATCTAATGAAGTTTCTTAGAGGTCAGTCTTTCTGAACATAAGAAAATATAATATTCATATGCAATCATGGGTTATAATGCAACTCTAAATAAATTGAATTTACGAAAAATATCAGTAAATGAATGAACTCTGTTCCAAATAAATAGGATAATTTTAAAATCGCCAATGATGACCAAAAGTAAAAGTCAATACCATTCTTGCACCAGACTATTACATTCTTCTGCTGGCTAAAAGCTGTATCTTGCACTGATGTTTACAAAGAAAGAAGGGAGGAATGACAATATATACCTTCTGCAATACGAGTTTATATTCAGCTAGCTCATTGTAGGAGCGCATTAACTTTTCAGAGTTGGAGTTCATCTCTACTAGCTCAGCCTCAAGTTCTCCAAACTTTATCTGGTGTATGGGGAAAGAATAAAGTAAATACTTGCTCTAAATTTTAAGAGCTTCAGCAACATAATTATAACCAGTACCTCGAGACCATCCAGACTGACATCTGCTTCTTCCGTAGGCCTTGCAGGAAGCACCAGACCTGCCTTCGCTATTTGATCCTTAAAAAGGCGCAATTTGCGAGCCATCTCCCCACATCTTTTTATCTGTATGGCACAGTAAAATTGAAAGGTGCACAGCTTCAAGTGTAAGCATAAATTTCCATCTTTAATACTACATATCCCCAATCTTCATTAATGGTGATCATATTTCTGAACTACTAAATGCACACCATCATATTATGCGTTGGGAACATATTTACCTGAGCAGCATATGTGCGCTGGAAAGGACTCTTGTCAAGATTCAGCTGCAAAACACATTCATATTCAAAGCCATTAGTTAGAGCAAATGAAACAGATATCAGAAATAAACATCATCATATATAGTATTCTCGAACACTAATCATACAAACTAAGAAGCGCAATATACTGCTAAATCCTAACAACAAACGATTAGGCATGATTTTAAAACTTAAAGAGTCCAAATTTAGCAGTAAACTCTACAGATCCTCATCCGATCAAATGCATATTGAACTAGGCCCAAGTTCTCGGCTTGCAACTCAAAAACAGCACAAAGGCCAGATGATCATCGATTTCAGGCTGAGTATTACGTCAGCGATGATCATCTCAATCCTGCTGAAATAACTAGCTAAACGAACAATGACGAAAGCAAAACAAGCTAGAGTGAATTGCGCAGGAAGAATATAGAATTACTGACGTCTTTAAATTGGACGAGGCCGAGCTCGCCGAGATAATCAACGGTGAGGTGAGCGGCCTCGATGGGGATGATGAGTTGGACCAGCTGCATCGGCTCGGACCTCATCAGATCCATCGACGGGCAACATCCCCCTCGCTGCTCTGCCGCCATAAGCCTGTCGGATTCCGCGGCTCCGGCGAATTTACAGTGTCACTGGAAGGCTACGGATGATGGTGATGATGATGATTTGCTGCTGCGTCGTGGTGGCAGCAGATGTAATCATGCGTGTGTGGATTAAGCCTTGCCGTGAAACTACCGAGTTAGTATTTGTTTACCGCCTTACTTACGGTCGTTCTATGACCATTGATCCTTCCGTGGGCCCCCCTGATTTCTTTCAGTATTTGAAATGGTCCCTTATCTTTTCTCGGTTTTCGTTTTAAGGCCTTGAATTTATGGGTTTTTACACAAACACAAGTACACAATACATCGATTTCACGTTAATATTTGTCCAGTTGGCTGATAAATAAAATCCTGTTTGTTTAACTTGTTTTGTCCTAGTTGGAGTCTCCCAGTTATAAAATTCCAGGGTGATTATGGTTAGTAATTTTTTATTCTTATCTGTAAAAGGGAAAAATTAAATTATTCCGTCGCCAAAGGTTTTAATTGCAGTCTATAGATCAATTATAATTATATATTACCATATTCAGTTCGTTACCTAAACTATTTTTTAAAAAAAAACCAAAACTATGATTTTGGGTGCTTAACACGTCAAGTTTATAATTAATCCTAATCTCTTATTTATAATATCATCTCATATATGTGGACTTTGCTTAAGGAGATTTTAAATAGGTCACTGTCCTAACAAAGGTTTGTGAATAATCAAAGCTTCGTGAAAACAATTGGCCTACTTTATATTCTCATTGATTTGTACAAATAGTTTTACGCCCTTCAGTATTTGAGAAAAATTATGAGATTAACGTGTAGGTAAATAGCAATACACAACTTTCCGATAAGTTAAAGCATCCATTGAGAACTGAAAAGTAGCAAATTTACAAGTGCAGTACTAGAAGATAAAAGTTCGATTTTGTCTTAGGATAAAATGGCCAGAGAAAATCCAAAATCAGAAGGCTCCTCCTCATATTCTCTTGACATTTTCTCCATGGACAGCCACAAATCCTTCACTTGCAAGAGTGCCTAAAGCCAGTCGCAGCTGGAATAGAAAAAGGAAATCAAAATTAGCAAAGTATTGTATTCACATGAAACTCGAGAACCAGTAAAGTATTGTCACGGGTATGTAGACTTACATCACCAAGATGAACTTCAGCTCCAGACATCTGTTTCCTTAACTCTTCTAGTAACTAATTACAGATATACGTATCCGTTAGTGATAAAGAATGTATGAAAAGGATAAATGAACTGAGCGAATTTCTGAAGATTTTATACCTCCATCATACGTGTTGAAGCTCCACCGATTTGCAACTTCTCCATGATTATGTTGCGGATGCTTGATACTATATTCTCCCTTTTCATTCTCTCACTTGCAGAAACCCCAGTTGTGATCAGATCCATGTCAATAGTTCCTGCCATTATAGGGATATAATATTCAGAACCTAAATTAAAGGGATGAATTTTTGTTGTAGAAATGAACAACCATACCCGTAGCATGGTCGGTTGCTGACTGCTGCATTGCAACTTCCAGTAGCCTAAAAGCCTCAATAACATCTGGCTTTTCGACCTTTGAGCACAAAAAATAAATTTGGTAAATAAATAGCACTTTTCAACATACAGATAGATTTGTTAGCCCAAAGAGATACTAACCCACTCAGAGAAACGAATCCGGGCTAGGGCCTCACTTAAGCGTAACAAGCTCTCAATTTGCCTTGGTGTTGCTGTTATTACCTGGAGAAGCAAATGCAAATAGTTTCAAGTAATCAACAACTGTTTTGTGGCCCTCCAAAGAATCATTGCAGTCAATTTTGTAACAGAACTAGTTTCTATGTAATAAAGCTTAGTAGGTCACAAATACTTTTCATCTGCAATTTACCCTAGATCATGTAAATTTGAGATCTAGTTTCTTCTTATATCATAGGTAGCATCAAGGACAGGAATTTCATAGCATCTCAGAATAAATTTTCTGATGCAAACCTTTTTACTACTGCCAGGGAAATTGCCTCTTTTTCTCATCTCAACATAGCCTCTAACCAACTCATCAGCAGCTTCATCAGATAGTTGCGGATGTATGTGGTTCCGTGCATAGCTTATGTAAGCAGTTAATGTCGGAAGATCTATGGCCTCTGTGTAGGATTCCTAGAAGCAAAGCAAAGCAGTTTAACAAATGGAACCTCTGAAAACCATGTCTAGCCAAAAAAGGAAAGATATCTTACATCGGGGTTTTCAAAATGGAGTGCTACAATGTGCTTTGCAAGACGCCTGTCGGTCACTTCATCAGCCTTATCAAGTAGCAAGTAAATCAAATCAAACCTGTGGGGAAAAGGTGCCATATTAGAGAGCGGGTAGATAAAAAATATGGTGGTTTTCAATCGGTTCAGTTTTTTTATGAGTATATCCAAGCTCTTAATCTATAATGTAGCATTCACTGTGAATGAGAATGTTACCTGGATAGTAGGGTGGGAGGTAGATGTATATTATCTATCACAGATAAGCGTGGATTGTAACGTGAACCAATTGGATTTGCGCAGGCCAAAACTGAAGTTCGAGCATTAAGTGAAGCAATAATTCCAGCCTTTGCTATTGAAACAGTTTGTTGCTCCATAACCTACAAAAGTGGAGTGAGGTAAACTCATTTTATGAGATAAATATACTTATATGTGCAACTTTCTTAACAAGATAAATAGAGATGATGTGTATTCACCTCGTGTAACATGCTCCTAGCATTGTCTGACATCTTGTCAAATTCATCAATGCAGCAAATCCCTCTATCACTCAGAACCAGGGCTCCACTTTCCAGAACCTTATAGGTCATTAAAGAAATATAATGAGTTTTGCACAAAGATGTAGTACTTCCAATATGATTACTAACATGGATGAGAATCATACCGTTTCACCAGTCTCGGGATCTTTGGCAACGTAGGCAGTCAGTCCAACAGCAGAGCTTCCTCGACCACTTGTATAGATTCCACGAGGAGACAGTTTGTGAATGTATTGAAGCAGCTGAGATTTACTGGTTCCAGGGTCACCAACAAGAAGAATGTTGATGTCACCACGGAAGTTTGCCCCAGTTGCCAACTTTAGAGCATTCCCACCAAAAAGCTACAAAATGTAGTAGTTTAGCAGTCAAAAAACGAGCCACTTGCATCATTAAACTGAATCCATCTTGCAATTAAACTGAATATTCAATCAAGAAACCTGGCAAAGAAGACCCTTCTTGACATCTTCCAGCTCCCATATATTTGGTGCCAACGATCTTGTTAACCTTTCATATATATCAGGCTGCCGAGAGAGTTCCTTCAATTTCTCTACCTGTATTTCAAACAAGAATATTATAAGCTAGTCATGCACATATTTCTTATAAGAGATTACAAATGGCTAACTACCTTATCTTCATATTCTGGAGTGTCTTCATCTCTATTGCTACTCTTTTTTTCGGTGTCCATTGGATCATCTGGTTGCATTCTTGACTTGTCCGTCTTCTTCAAATGAAGGCAATCAATGTATGTCTGTTGCAAATTTAATTTCAACAATTGTCAGGAAGCTTAAATTTATACCCAAAGCTTTCAGACAAGTCAAAACTAATTCATTTAGAGGGAGTTAAAGAGGTAAAGAGCTTGCCTTAAATAATGACTTCACCGTTCTCTGAGTTGGACCAACCCTGACAGTCATCGCCCTATAAATTCCAGTAACCTGATACGAATGAGAAGTTAGGATCAAAATCAGAAACCTATGAAAGTAGATAACTTTGTAAAATCTTACCTCGACCCTGTCACCAGGCTTCCCAGTATCCACCAATTTATCATGCATCAACAAGCTCACTGTGTGAGGTGTCCCTCCCTCTGGTATCTCATCTGGCGTCTCCTGAAGCCTCACAATCTGTTTATCAGCAAACCTAATTTTGAAGCACAGCGAGTTGATGGATAATTAGAGTAGATCAATAAAACGAGGACATTACAAAGTCTACATGGTTCAAGCAAAGCACCCTTTCAATAAGTCTTAGGGTGTTTCAATTTATTTTTTAGAAAGCTATTTCAGTTGTGCAGCAATAACACAGTACTGTTAGCTGTAAGAACACGTGACCTATTACATTCTCGTATAAAGTTCATTGATCTTATGCCTAGAATTCTGTGAGTGAATAAGACATGGCAACACAGTGATTTCAAAAGATCACGTGACAGCAACAACAGTTTAAGGTTCTCTCTCTGAGCTACAAATACTAATCTTAAGGCCCACATAATGCTCCCAAGATTTAGCTCAGGTAAAGGTAGATTGAACAATGATAGTTGCCAAAGTCTACTCTGAGAGGAGAAAGCGAAGGATTTGCTGATAGAGAGAAAACCAAAACTAAAGAAATTGCATGCTTGGATTATTTTGAAAGTGTAGGTGACTTTTAGGAAAATCAGCATGGTCAGATAAGAATTCACATGTCTTGCAATATAAATGATAGTACAAATAATCTACTTTCAAGCCTTGGCATTTGGTAAGCAAAAAAATATTCAGAAATGCCTGGAACATGTACATGTAGATCCTATAAGCAGACTATAAGCAGAGCATCTAAAAGCAGATGGATGACATGTCAAAATTAAAAATCAACAAAGCAACTGTAAAAATCATAGAATCATGTTGATATTGTAATTTCTCCCAATAGCTATATGGCCAAGGAGTAAAATAACTGTAACGTAACCAAAGCAACTGATCCAAAATCTACAGTATTAGCTTGATAAAACAAGAAATTGGAAGAAGCTATCAATAAGGACAAACTAGCAACCACCAAACTCACAACTCAACTACATATCAAGTAAAATGTACTCTGTTAATGCATTCATTACCTGCACCTATTGTGAACCAGGGTCATGGCGTTGCGAGCAAGACATTCTTGCTTCCCACAAACCAGAGGCTCACTAATCCTTCCTGTCAACACCCAAAAGGTTCAGCAGATGTCAGTGAGAACTCAAAATCAACTAGGAAGAATATCACCAGGAAAATAACTTGAGCGATTAACTCAATTATGTTACCTCTATCAACAATAACAGGATCGGAGAAGTAGCCACATACAAGACATCTGAAAATGGCTTCTCTGATCTCGGGTATGATAGAACTACAGCGAATGATCATCCCCTTCAGTGACACCATCTTCTCAATATCTAACCAGCCAGAAAAACATTTGAGCACATTACGGAATAGCTTCAGTAAATGAAATTCTTGGAAATGAAAAGTAACTAAACTAACCAGATGGATTGAGATTTCGCATAGAAGTGGATGTCTTCAAGTTGAAAATCCTTGTTTGTATGTGCTTCTCAAACAAAGGTTGGATTCTACTAACCATGTCCATCAAAACGATGTCAAAAATGGCGAGAACTTCTAATGGATACCTAACCATCTTGGCATATAGGTCGTTATCCTGAGTAAACACGTCTTGTGCATCAACTTCAAGGGACTCCCCTTCGATTTCAATCACGTGGTTAATAGCCCTCATATATTTCCCCTCCATGTCTGCAGGATTCTCACGGAAATGCCTCAGAAACCTCAATATCGCTGCATTCACATCTTGCACGCTTATGTTTGTGCCCCACACGTACATGGGCGGAGTGTCATCGGCATCATCGCCGTCACCAGCTTCCGACGAGGGCGGGGCCTCGTCAGCGGAGGAAGGCGTGACGGGAATACCAGATGGAGTGGCGGAGGCCTCTCTTTCCCTGCCCCGACCCAGATTAGTGCTGGACGGAGTAGGCGTAGCTTCGGGAGTGGCGAAACGAGAGCTCCGACGACTCGGCGGCGGCGGAGGCGTATCGTACGAAGCGGAGGAATTGCGGCCGCGTTTCCGGCGATTACTATCGCCGGGAGAAGAAGACAACGTGTTTGGAATTGGACTCGAAAGCGTCCCATCGGGCGACGACGGGCCTGCGAATCGTATAAACCCGAAATGAATTTGAATAATCGCACAAATTAACCAGACTGGTAAACTAGGGTTGGGAGAAATCGGAGAAACTTACCGCCGTTGGTGTTGCGTACCGGAGACGAATCGGAAGCCATCGCAAGGCGCGGTGCTGCGGCGGAGAAACGTGGTGGTTAACGCCTTGGCGGTGTGTATGGTTTGGCGACGGTGGAAACTGAGGTTTTAGTTGGACTGCACAGGGTTTTGGCGGGAAGAGGTTGGTCTTTTTAGCGCCAAAATGATACAGACGTAACAGACCTGTACCCGTGGACTGATGGGCTTTGTAACAATGATACGGATGGACTTTTGGTTGTTTTGGGTTAGACTTCAAGTGAAGAAATGTGAAAGTGGGTGTTTTCTTGACCTTTCGTGATGTTCTAAATTGGGCTCTATTATTTGTATTTATCTTCATATTTTCTTTAGTTTAACGTTTATTTAATTCAGTTCAGTTCAGTTCAGTTCAGTGTAAACATTATATTTGCTGATTTTTTTTCTAACTACATTAATATTCATTCCAGTCCAGAAAAACCAAACCTTAAAATAATGTAATAGGTGCAAAAGGTGACATAGTAATGGTTTTGATTTTTGAAAATGTTACCAATTATCTCGAATCATTTAACTATTTGGTCATTTTGTAAGAAATAAACTCTTAATATCTAAAATTTTATATTTAAATAAAATTAAAAGTATTCACTGGTTAACATCTTACATTAGTTAAAAGTGAGGAAAGTGTCGATGTACCCTGAGTTCTTTACTAAGAGTTAATGTACCCTGGGTTTTTTAAAAGTGCTCAAATACCTTGGATTGACATTGTCATTGTAAATTGTATCTCTAAATGTTCTAATTTGTACATATATGCTTATTTTCAAGTCACCTAATATTTCAAAAAAAAAATCACCTAATAGATAAAATTATACATTTGAATTGTCAGAGAAACAAGTGAAGATGTTAGCCGACTAGCCAACTTCATATCATGTATTGTTAATCAATTCATATACCACTTTAATTGGAACGGAAGGATCTTCTAGTGGAATAACAGGTACAACTTAAAAGATATACAACTAATAGTAATTAGCCATAATTTATACAGGGATCAGACTTTTCTTTATTCTTAATAAAGTTGGTTTTCACCTTCCAAAAAAGGGGCTTGATTTAAAATAGACAAAAATGGGAAAGTCTCAAAGTCATCTGGAAGGGGCACACACACTAAGCAAGTGTTTGCGTTCTGGTTGCGACGAAACGGAGCAGAACCAAAAGCTTTACCTATGCATATGGGTTTTTGGCGCATTGTACTGAGCTTCTTTACTTCTTTAAGAACTTGGGGGATATATTCCATGCGGTTGTGTCAATCACACTATTCTTTTAATGTGGCTTTTGTGCCAAACGTCTCTTTAGTAGAAAAGGTTAAACATATGGCGAAGTTGGTGCGTTCCTCTCTTCCAATTATAATGATCAAACTATGCATAAGAATATGTTGGGGAGATGCTTTCTCCAATTCACATCATTTCATGTTTTCAACTTTTTGATAGTCCGAATTCAATTATGTATTATCTATTCATGGTGTCGTGTAGTTTAAAAGAATATCGTTTAGAGTTTTCTTGCAAACGAATGAACTAATAATATTGACGGGTAATCTTGAGGAAAAGTGTCTTGGATCGATTTTCGCATGTTAAATAAACCAGCATCCATGAGTTCGGATCCATGTATGATGTATTCAAAATTTCTATACTGATCAAATATCAAACAAAAACCTTGGATCATCTAGAACTTTGGTTGAACATAATATGATTGATAAATAATTAAATTTCAAAAGTTCAATAAACTTGTATTTCATAGAAGTAAATAATTAATTAATCAAACGCGTTGTGATATAGAAAATTCACTTTTAGGCATGAATTAGAGAAAATCCGAGAATGATCAAAACACTTTTGTTTTATATTATGCCTAGCTAGCTTACTACTAGTAGTTCCTAAGAAATAACGCTATAGTTGGACTAGTACTATCGATCCCGGATGCGATTTAAGGTTTGGAATATTGAAATAGTTGTGTAACAGGCACGGAACCACCAAAAGGACCCGGAGACGGAGAGGACGCTACATTGGGATTATTTGCATTTAGCTGAAAACCGCCACCATCGCCGGCGCCAACGGTCTCGCCGGAGCCATGATCGTACAGAACCCCTTTGAACACGTGTCCGGCGATGCTCACCGTCGTCTGATACGCAAACTGATCCACCACATTGTCCATGGAACTCACTCGCACACATCGGAACACCGCCGGAATACTCACTTCCGCCGGCAAACTCAGATTCCCTCCTGCGCTCAAAACCAACATTTTCACAATATACATTTCATTGCACAAAATGGTATATTGGACAATAAAAGTAAGGTAGTGTACCGATTGAGGAGTGGTCTCTGGATCTCTTGCGCCTGGGTTCATCGGTGGTCGGAGAAAGATTCAGGCGGCGTCTGTTGGTCGGAACCCAAGTGCTCCGAACGTGAGTCAGGCACTGAAAACCTCTGATATTGCAACAAGTTCTGCATCTGGAGTACGCGCAGTCCCTCTTGGACTGGTTGCCGCACTCTTGGCACCTCAGTGCTGATGGCGATGACGATGATGCCGATCCTACTCCTGTTCTTCCCAACATCGATAATTGTTCATCACTGTGTGAGTGTGTGTTTTTTTTTGCAGAGTGCAGCTTGGAAATTTATAAAGAAAAAAGAAGAGGGAAATGAAAAGAGGTACTATATGTGCTTTGTTTACGTACATGTACTACAGTGGATTTGATTCCCATCTCCCAATATTTAAGATGGAAAAAAAGAACCACCCTCTTCCCAATATTGTTTTATCATACAAAAATGACAAAAGTTCCTCCCCACGAATGTGTCGTGGATTCCTTCATGTTTTTATGCGTGAATTTATTATGAGTGGAATAAATGAGAAACAATTGAGCATAATAACAATTTTGGTAGAAATGCATAGTCTCTGAATATTCTAACACTTGCTACTCCAATTTTGTTTTGAAAAGTTGTGAAAACAGAGCACTGTAATTGAGTACTTAATCCGGGGGATTATTAAGAAAAATGAAGGTTTGAGAAGGTGGAACACGTTTAACAATATAGTCAGGAATCAGGATCAGGATGGAGTGTAGAGTTTGGAGTTAGAGACACAGAGTGACAGTATGTGACGCCTTTCGCCTCAACTCAGTCCAATCACCGGAAAACCCGCTGCTTTCTTTTTTGCGATACGATACGACCCCTCTGCTCCATCTTCTTTTAAGACACAAATAGGAATTAAGCCTACTCCAAAGTATTAAAAATTTAAAATAAATCGCCAGAAGAATCTGGGATTCTGAGAACCCCAACCATGAAACCACTGGATAAGGCTGTTGGCGGTGTTGAGTCTGAGTCTGAGGCTAATTAATGATTAAATTTCCATTTAATAGTGTGGATTGGGCCAACTGATGATTAGCTTAAAAACCAAATGACCCGGATTGGTTTTGATTGGGCCTTTATAAGTGGACCAAGAGTTAGAGCCCATTGAAGGGTTGTGATTGTTCTGGATAGCAGAGCCAATATCGACGGAAAAAGCGTTTTCAGAGGTGGCAAAGAGGCGAACTGACGTTTGATAGCTTTGAAGAAAATTTCTTTACGATAGCCAGCTGTATATACAATATAATGCCCTGTCTTAAACTTGCACTCTGGTTTGATTAACCGGTTTTAAATTCACATTTGAGATTATTCTGTTCAAGCACTTGTTCAAATCAAGTGAAGTTGTTATAGACATCTGATAGAGAGAAGCTTCACAGTAAAAATGGCTGCTCACAAATTCACAATTCATTCTCCTTCACCAGGACTGATCTGTTCAGCCTCAGGCACTTAATAACAGCCAGAATTGTATATACAAACAATGTTATCATGCACATATGAGCACAAGTTAGTTATATTAGTAAACTAAAGAAGAATGCTTCAGAAAACCAAGATAGTGGTAAGCAGAGGAAGGTAAGTTGAAATCATTTTCTGACTGTTCTTAAGAAATCATTAACAGTCCAAAAATGAGCTTATATCATATCCATTATTATATATACCATCACATGAAATCTTAAACTTAAACTATTGCCACACTTTCTTAACAACCTTTCTAAAGCTCAACCTTTCTTAACTGACTGTTCACGACACACTAGTTCAAAAATGTATTACCTACCTTTGGAAACTTTTCAGCACACAAGTTTGGTTATAAACTATGCAGTCAAAAGGCTTCATACAATAAACAAAACTACCACAACCAGCTAAAACATAAAGAAAACAATGCATAAAAACAATACTAGAATGAGGCCAAGAACTAACTACACAATCACACAGCTTAGTGTCAACAATGTAACAATGGAGCACAAACATGCAATAAATGAGATCAAGTCACACTTCAAAGATTAGAATCATCAATTATTAACCAAATGGGATGGAAAAAACTTCATAACCTAAAACCATCCGATTAAACCCCAAATTCAGTGATCCAGAAACATTCAACCGATAATCATACTTACACCACATTAAATCCAGATCAGAAAGAAAGAAACATAGCCCTAGATGCCCTAACTAATTACAGATCCCTTTCGCAGAAACAGAAAAGATTGAAACACGGAGAAGGGAAATTAGCGATTTTACTAGAGATAACTGTGCTGCGCACCACCAAGGCCGTCCTTCCCGTACACACAGCGCTTACCGTAACGGCACGGCATCTTCTTGCCTCCCTTCTTCGGCTTCATGACCACCTTCTTCCCAGACTTCTTGGCCCGCTCCCTCCCAAACTTGTTCGACGAATTGTACGGAAACAGCGAATCTCCGTATTCGTACTCATCATCATAGGAATCATGCGGTTCTTCGTACTCCTCGTCGTAGCCACCGACACCGCCGTCATAATCAGACCGCCGGCCGTTAAAAGCGTCAACAGCGGCGTCAATTTGAGCAATCATGGCAGAGTAATCAACGTCACCATCGCCGTCCAGTTGATTGACTTTGGCCGGGACGGGGACGGGAAGGGACTCCTCCATGAAAACATCTGAAGAAGGAGATCCAACATCCAGTGAGGCCCCCTCCACTTGGATCTCATCAGAGACTGAGTCTTCCGCTTCTGCCTCTGCTTCAGATAGCGCCGCCTCCTCGTCGGCGGCGACGGAGAGATCGTCATCGGAGGCTTCCGACGAGGAGGGGTCGATGATCTCCCAGACGGAGAGATCGTCGTCGACGAAATCGTACTCGGCGATCAGATCGGCGAAGACTAGAGAATTGGTGTCAGCCATTTTTGGTGCTTCTTGCTTGTTCTGTACGCTGCGAAAGGGTTTGGGAAAGTGTAATTGAAAGAGATAAAGTTGAACCCAATTTCTGCAACTTAATAGAAAGTTTGGTGTGGGGAGGACGGAAATTAACTATGGTATTTACACGTGTGACCATCTGATTGGGCCCGGTACGTGGAGCGTTAGGAAGCCTCTCGTTAGGCGGAAACTTAAGCTGGAATTTCGCATCAAAAATGTATGGACTCTGAAATGGACTTATCAACAACGAAAGATTCCTTTTAATTTGGGCCGGATATTCGCCCACATGCTGGTTATGTGGTCATTGTGGTGTCAGGTGTGTTAGAGCATCTCCAAAGCATAGAGGCTCACCCATATTTATAGGACTCATTTGACGAATTTTTATTGGGCGTCTCTATGATATGGATAAAGAGACATTGAAAATGAAATTTTGTTCTCCAATGCAAGTATCATGAATCAATCTTCATCATGATATATTTGAACAAAATGAATTGATTTTAATGCATTAAATGGGCTATACATGGTAAATTAATTATTGAAAGCCTCAATATGAGCCTCTATTTTGAGAGGGTCTAATTGAGGGTGTCAATAATTAATGTTGACACATAGGATTAAAGGTTTCAAAAAATGGTTGCATTGGAGATTGTTTTTCAAGTTGAGAGCCTCTAAAATAACATGGCTAATGAAGTTTACCTATTTGATGCTTGCATTGGAGATGCTCTTAGGTTCAGTAATTGAAATTGAAGTCAAATTCATACTACAAAAACAAGTCTTTGTTCTTTTTCCTCCTTTCTCACTTTTTTTTTTCCTTTTTGGAAACCTAATTTTTCTACTTGCTATATTTGATGAAAACTTTTCTGACTTTCGCCCATGAACTTTTATCACTTTTTTCGTATTTACTTTATTTATTTTACTTTCCAAAAAAACAATTCATTAGTTTACCATTTAATTAGAATTTTAGGATTAATACAAACTCTTATGCCGCTGGTAGTAGATAGGAAACATTCATATCTAAAGACTAATTTGCAGATAAAACAACTAACGATTGTATACAATATTACATGTTTCTAATCATACAATTAAACAAGTTTCTAATCATACAATTAAACAATGACACTACTTCTTCTGTTCTTCATCCCTTGTAAAATAACCTCATCATTCAGAAATTTTGAGAATACAATTATTGTAACCTTGAAAATTTGGTATATACTAAAACTTCGTGGTGTTTTTCTATGTACTTGTAGATCAAGTTCATCATTTAGGCAAGAAAAATAAAGGCTACAGCTCACTGTCAAGTAATGCTATTGTGCATTGCCTTGGAGAAATTGGACGGTCTCCTCAACTCTGGATTGAATGCCTTTCAGATATTCAACAAGAACCCGCTGCTGGTATGAACCGCCTTCCTGATTGGGTACAGAAATTGGTTAACAAAGAAGGGGGAGGAAGAACTTAAAGAACAAAATATTTACTGAAATGGTGTCATTTATATACCGTCCGAATCAATGTCCTCTCGATGCGTTTCTTGATGACAGCATCAACTTTCTCAGGTGGAATGTCCCCTTTACCAACAGTCATACCATCGATCAATATCTTATTCCATTCTTCCTGTGGAGCTGCATTGGAATTAGGAAACAACTAAAATTTATCATCCCCGGATACATATCCAACGTTGAACAAAGATGATTTGTTAACAGTGCAAATTGGGTAAAATGGAAAATCAGTGAACTGTGAAATAGGTTTAGCAAACAGCAAACTATCCAGTAGAAACAAAAGGGAGGATGGGAAGTCACTAAGATTAAAAAGATGTCTGATATATTCAGATAGTTTAGCAAAGGGCTTGCTTTTGTTTAACTGTTGTCACGGAGAAATGAGGACAATACAATTGAACTCAAATGATTACTTAATCATATTCATGTAGCTTCAAAATGAAAATGTGTGTTTCATCAGAAAGTTGTTAACGTAACCCAATCTCATTACACGCATGAAGTAAAGACACCACTAATTACCTGCAATAATGGTCTCCAGAAGTTGCTCATCTCTTAACACTTCATTCCCTGGGAATGAACAAAAGCACTTCTATAGTAAGTTGCTTTTTCGCATGGAAGAAATAAAAGAAAGCCAGGAGAATGGCTAGGCTACATCTATTAACTACATGTCTACAGTCCTAAGGTCCCAACTACTACCAGAGCAATGGAAAATGAAAGAATTTCAAGTTAGTTCATAACCAGAAAGAGTACCCAGTAACTAGAGAAATACCAGCTAACAGCAAGAGAAATGTCAACTGCCTAACATAATGTTAATGTGAATGTGACACCCCGGTAGCATGTGGATGAACTCATAAATAAACGTGTTTCTTAACTGTATCAAATAGCATCTAAACTTTCAAAGCACGACTTTTACCTTTTTTGGAATAGCTTCTCTTTGATAGACTTCGAGAAGCATAGAATTGTAGAACCTTTTGTAACATAGCCTCAAGCCCAGGCTTATCTCCATCTTCTTTGGCCTGTACACAGTAGAGAATAAAATTACTTACGTCCCCAAGGAGTGAGAAGGAAGTATCATGGATAAAACTCCTTTAAGAACTTATGCTACAAAAGCTAGTTGTATCACTGAGAACTTTCTGGACCAACAAATAAAAGTTCAAGCATTATTCAATCTAAATGACAAAACAAGGACATTTTTCTCTTCCAGCACTCTGATAGAGAAACTTCAGGAATTTTAAAAGCTTATGAGATGCATTTTAATGTGGTCAAACATAATACCACAATAAGAGGCTGCATTTATAAACTTAATGGAGGTTATGTATCAGTTTCTATTTAATGTAATTACATCAAACCAAGGCTCCAAGTAATAGCTACAAAAATACACGTGAAATATGTACTAATGCAATTCAACTATGTGTCTATGTCAAAACAGTTTACATGTGCAGTGAGAAGCATTAACATTTTTATCTTGCTTACAAATTCGAATATATCCTGTGAAAGCAAAAAATCAATACCATGTCAAGCAACACCTATCTTATCACTGTTTATAATTATCCACTTTTAGCAGCCTGATACAGGATCAAAATCTTTGCAATCCTTACTTGTCGTAACTGTGCTGAAACTTCTGATAGAAATCCTTCATCCAACTGTCCTTCTTGCTCTCTTTGATTTAATTCCTGATATGGTCATTCAAGAAGCTGCAATTTAGCCTCAAGTATGAGTCCAACATTCTTCGTATAAGCACCATATGAAGATACCACTCCTATATATGTAACTGTTTTGTGAAATTCCTTTTAAAGAATAAAATGCGTAGTCCATATCAGAAAACAAGTTTGTCCATGTGTGCAGAAACAATGTGAGTCAATGGAGATCCATGAACGTTTCAGAAAGGCATTTAAATATACACTAAACAAGATGAACTTGCTTGGTTCATAGAATGAGTACATGCCTTTTTCATGATATTTAGAGCTTCGGGGTCTCTAGGAGGCCAACATATTTCCTCTGCTCCATCAACTACAGGCTTCAAAATTTCTTTGAGCACATCAGTGGCTGATTCAATCTTTTCCTGCAGAAGGTAAAAATGAAAACACTCAAACCATACACCCCAGGCTGGACAGAAACTAAACACAATGAACACAATTAGCAAAAAGCACATTGGTCTTGTGGACAATACGGTCAACCACGCTCATCACCAATGCTGCCAATTCTTCATAGTCTTTCTGCAGGACATGGATCACGCAACACATTTAGACTTTTAGACATACAAATGCATGAGTCCTAATCACCATAAAAAATAAAAATAAATCATAGAACCATGCTTTATCATCATCTGATTTGCACGTATCTGTCCGTGCTGCAAGTCTTATCCAAAATCCTTCATTGAAAGCAAGAATATTCTCTGCAACAAGTTGTGGGAGCTGCAAACGAAGATATGCATAACAAATAGTCAAATACCATAAATACACCAAAATTGCAGCAATTTTGAAGGAAACTGCATAATCATTTCACATTTACAGTACAACTGATTACATACTTCCTTGTCATTTGCGTCTCTCAGCAAATCAATAAGCCTGTCAATTTCTAGAGTCTTCTTAAATGATTCCTCGGCATCTCCGCTGACTGCGAAGGTCACAATCATCCTGCTCGTCACAAACGTAGAGTAATCAATTAGCATTCCACCACAAAATCACAATAATTGAAAACAAAACAAAAAATGAAAAATTCAGAACTTCAAGCAAAACACCTCAGTTTCCTCCCGGATAAATTCATCGGCGAACAGTTAACAGCTAGCTTTAAAGCGTCGCATTGCCGGAGAAATCTACACTGCTCGTTGTGTGCAGGAGAATGAAAGGCGCGTGAGAATACCGGCGTGACAGAAAATGCCGCCATACTTGAAAGGTTTTCTCTTCTTCTTCCCTTCAGAATTTGGATTGGGAAGAGGAATTGGGTGACTGGTAGTGACCAGTGAGTCCCGAACGCGGTAAAAGTTTTCGCGGTGGTGGGCTATTCGGAATTGCAAGCTTTGGGCCCACTACTTTATCTGAAACGGGTGAAGAACAGTGGGCTCGATTGGAAGGCTTTCGGGCCAATTGTAGCTACTTGAAGCAACAGAATTTTTTATTTTTTTTGAAGTATGAAGCAACAGATTTGGTTTGTAGATAGAGGTGAAGAAATGTTAGTCCATTATATTTTTGAACACTAGTAGTCCATATAAATTTGAGTGATTTTTATTTGAGATCAACATAATAAAAAAACCGCAATGCCATCAAAAACACACAACCGTTTGATGATTAACGGTGACTTTAACAAAGTGATGAGATAAATAGGTTTTTATTAGTTTATTGACTTCAAATAAAATTATAAAAGATAAGTGACCTAAAATCAAAATGATTAAAAGTATAGTGATCCCAAATAGATCACTGTATAAATTTTAAAGCGTTAAGAATCAACACTAGTTTACAAAAGTTGGAAATGGAGTTTATTATGTGGGAAGCAACTCAAGCAAGTCACTTTATAAAAATGCACGACATTTCATTGTGATCTTTCAAATCTCTTCACGGAGCTTTTATATTTTCTATGCGATATGCTAATATACAGGACAACATATATTCATTTTGAGAAGGCTCGATCTCTCTTATTTTGGACCTGATGTATTTAATGAGCACAACCATTCATCTGAATTATTCGCATATCACATAAATATTATGATAGATATACTATTATGAGCATGTTCACCTCCACTTGCCACAAACACCAACTCTCATCACAAAAATGCTTCGAGTTTCACATCTGTGAATATAGTACCGTATGAATACAACTAAGTGTAGTGGTGTCTACTCCATTACACTTATCATTCACAAGAGCGATAACAACCTTAACTTTTCAAGTCATTTCATTACCATAGATCAAATTTTGTAAAAACTTCAAAACTTCAAATACCATATATTGATTTTTGAGTAATGATAAATAAATTTTTTTACATTGATTGAACTGTTTACTTATTTAAAATTTCCATAAAGCTTAAAATTCATGAATTTATGCATATTAAACACCCCTAATGAAACATTTTAAAATTTTAATGCGTATGAAGAGTCGTTGTATTGAACTTAATCAAAGATTATCAAAAAAAAAAAAAAAAAACCTAATCAAAGACAACCTACGCATGGCTTCAAGTTTCTAGTACATTTGAATGGCCACGAATCTTTTACCAAAAGTTTAGAGATGAGGACATACATAGTTCAGGGATATGTATAAATCGATTGGAATGGACAATACTGCACCACTTATTAACGTTATTTATTCGATCTCTTATCCTGTTCAGAGTTATGGATGAATACTGCCCACAACCTGTAAATCTCAATAGATATTTAAATATTTGGATTCTGCAAGATCACCCAAATCTCTTCGTGAAAAAAATCCTCAAAAAGCATTGTTTGTTTTCTCGTGCTTTGTGATCCCGCCAACATAACTTTCCATGAAGTTCTATCAATTCCATTCCATCTACTTGCAAGAGAGACGTTTGATTCATAAATGATCTTTGCAATTGGAGTGATAGTGAATATAACAGTAAAATTAATTAAAAGTTGAGATAGTTTTTGTGAGACATGTTATTGTGGAGACCAAGGGACAAGGGATTGAAAATTTACCGTTTATGCTTAATTTTTTAGTCAGTTTAATTGATATTTCAGTCAATTCCCTTGAATATTCTTGTTTTGCCTTAATTTATCTTTCAGTTCATTTGATCTTTCATTCAATTTTCTTGATCTTTCAATAAATTTCCTTGATCATTCCTAATCCTTGGTACATTACTGTTATTCCGTACAAATTCATACCGAAATTCAGTCTTGAGTCAGTCCATATGAGCAGGCTGAGCTCTAACGGCACCAACATCCTAAAATCTAAAAGCGACGGCGGGGGATAATGGTCCCTTTAAGTACTTGGTCTCTGTAGAGACAGATATCAAATAAGAATTTGTCTTAAAGTTTTTTTTTTTTTTTTTGGAAAAGAAAATCTTATATCATCTCAAGGTGTTGGAAAACATCCAACACCTTCCCATATCCGCATCCCAGGTTACATCTTCTAAATCACTAGACCTAGTAAAGCTAGATACCATATCCACATCTGTATTCTCCGTTCTTGGTATCTAGCAGGGCCAGGGTATTCCAATACGTGCAATGTCTCATCGAATATCATCAATAACTTCCTCACAACTCAGTGGACTCACAACCTCGCTTTTAAATTAGCAAAATTATAATATTTAATATGCAAAAAATTATAATGTTTAATACTTAAAAAAAATAGAATTTATATTAAGCTGATCAATATTTATTAGTTGAAACAATCCGGTTCAATTGAACAAAGGCTGAACATGTTGAGGAGAAATCATAAACACCTGCGTTGACAGGGACCATATTAATAAACGTTATTTGAATCTCTTGATTGAGTGCTATACTTGCTCTAAACATGTTTTTATACACTAAACCATCCCAAATATCCTGTCACATGGCCCCACGCACATTGCATTACGAGGTCTCCCGGTTCACAAAATAAACCGGGGGAAATTACGTCACACGTGACATCACCCGGATTAAAATAATGGGATTAGAATAATACTAGTACTTGTTGTTCATTTTAATATTACCTTCGTTTTGGTTGTACACTCGTACGGGGCTCAGATTTCCATTACCGGAAGAATCCATTAGGACTATTTTATGCAGACCAGATGCATGCTTATTATTGGAGGGATTTCTCGCAGTTTTGTAGCTTTGTTTTTGGATTATTTGATTCACATTTGGATCTTGAAAAAAGTTTGACTAAATGGAAAAAGTGCGTTAAAAGTTTTAAGAAGCTGGTAGAAGTTTATTTCAACCATGTTAATTTTATCCTTTGGTAATGGATTCATTTAAATACTGTCCCAGCCTCTTGATCTCTCAATTTGATGAGTTAAAGGGATATTTGGTAAAAAACTGTTTGAACTCTAGCTGATTGGAGCAAATTAGGTGTTTGACCAACTCAAAAGGGTCCTAACACATAAACACAATCATTTAGTCAAATCAGCTAATACAATCAATTAATTAAATCAGCGCAATCAGCTATCACTAAACACTAAAGGTTTAAATTACTTTAATTTATCTTTAAGGTTTGATTAATTTATGGTGGTTTAACAAATGAAAGAAAGGTGATGGAAAATTCAAGCCAGGTGATTATTGCTCTGAATTTCTCAAGTGTTGTGTGGAGAAATAATACTTAATTCATAATGATTACTAGCCTGATAGTAGTATTTATATGATACTAAAATACCAGTAATTGATTAAAGAATTGTCATCATTTAGTAAGTACTCATATGTAGAGTATATTGACATGACATGTCGGTTAACTAAATTCAACCTTAAGTGCATTAAACAATTAACATGACATAGTACTAACCTCTAGTTGAGATATTTTCCTCAAACAATAATACTACCTCTAGTTTTGTTCATCATAGTTTATGTTGCAAGTTTGACCATAGATTTGAAGCAGTATATGAGTAATAATATTCATGTATGATATAGTTTTGGATTCTCCTTAACACATATTTTCTAAAAATAAAAAATTAAATCTACTTAATATATGTATATAAAGTTATTGATGGTCAAGCTTGCCGTCAAATAGTGTTTTTGGTCAACTGTGCCATTTAAACAAAACCAGAAAGAGTAATCTTCATTTGAAATAGAATATTCAACCATACAAACTCAGTTGATAAATCTAATTTTCTCCTCAAAGTATGCTTTAAAAAAAAAAAAAAACAAATTACAGAGTACCGTCCATAGGCCTATTGCCATGAGCGCATACAAGGAAAATAAAAGGAAACACATCAGGCATAACGCCTTTACAACCATAAAACTAGTACTCCCTCCGTCCCAGCCGAAACTGCACATTTTTTAGTCAACTTTGCCTGATCATGTTTGACCGTAAATTGCAATTGGCATATGTGCTATAATAGTATCATATGGGATATGGTTAGATTCACAATGCGCTCTATTTTTTAGCTATAAAATTTTTAGACCATAATAATGTATAAAAATAAAGTTATTCACGGTCAAACATGCTCTGAAAAAATTGACCAAAAAGTGTGCAGTTATGGCTGGGATGGAGTGATACTACTTACTACTTGGGGTTTGGAGAAGGGAATAGACGGAAACTTGATGTATTCTCCCTCGTATTCCAGTTCTTAAGAGACTCTGAATCGTGATGATATAGTATTGGCCTATTAACAGATGGAACCGGAAGCAAGTCAACATTATGGAACTAAAACCTAGTTGTTGCTTTGAGAGTACCCCAACAAGTTATCAGATTTGCTTAACGTGGAGATGCATAAAGTGAGCCTTAAATTAGTATGCATCCCAACCCGATTCATGAAGAAGTTTCACCGATCGTATAAGGTTAGTGGTAATCCATTCATTGTCTTTCTCATTTAGTACCAAGTGTTATCATGTAAGAGTAAAAATGTGAGTTTTCTTATACTAGTATACTCTATCATTCATATAATGTAGGTATATAAAGCTTGGAATGCAAAAATTTAAATCTAGGTCGAGATAGACACATGAAAATGTCCGCAAGTTGATGAATAATAGGCACATGAAAAACCTTGAATTTCCCAAAAGACTCAATTTTATGAACAAAATGGTGATCAATAATGGACCTCATAAGTGAAACATGGTTTTGTGCACGGTAGGTACGAGAGACTACATACAAAAATCCGGAAGAAGATTTTTCACTTAGCCAAGTTCAATAGCAGTATTAGTCATAACATGTTATCCTGACTCTAAACTAAAATAAGACACCGTAGGTTGCTATTTAACACTCTTTAAAACGTTTTCACCAACGAAAATGACATATGGTATGCGTCTCCACGACCAAACTAGGATCAACGTAAGAATAACAAGAACTGCAATCGACCTAAGATTCGCGTGAAAACTATTGACCTAGTAATGTTCATTAGTACGAGCTTTGTAAAACTAATTGTTTTATTTACAACATAAGGCAAGTTAGCACATATAAGTACAACATAAGACAAGTCAAAAGAGTTATTAGTAGAACTAAGCAATTGAGAATGCATCTCAAAGAAAATCAGCATTAAACCCATATTTGTCAACTCGATAAAATTTTTTTGTAAAAAATGTCCCAAGTGTATAATCTATCTCGCCCACTTATTAGAAAACACTACTATCATCATAACTTGAGTTTTAGGACCATAACCCCCACTTCAAACAAAGCATGAGCTAGTAGAACATAATATCGTTTGATACCTTGTCCAAATATGGATCCCTATTATCAGATGTGCTCTTCACTTCATTTCCGGACCGACACGGTTTATAGGTAGGTAGGCACAATATTAAGTGAAATGGACAAAAAAGAAAAAGAGAAAAAAAGCCCCATTTTAATATTCATGCAAAGATACCATATCTAGCAATAAAAGCCCCCCTCCCCCATCTCCCACCATGACAAAAATAACTCAACACATCCAATCCCATTTCTCCAATTCCATTTCCAAAACTGAGAGTGAAAGCCATTATTCCAAAAAACCTTTCTATCCAACTTGTGAGAAACCAAAGCGATCGCTATCAAGCTAGAGGACAAACAAAGTCTAGAGCTTTCTTATACTCTGCCCAGAAAGAGATTTTCTTTTATGACTCCTGCTGAGAGAGATCTTAGCTGTTAGTACCCATATTTGCCCATCAATTCTCGTCCCATCCTCTCTTTACACACGCATATCTTCCCATATATAAATACAAGGCTTTCACTCAATAGTTGACAAAGGGGAAAAAAATCACTCTCCATAGATGAAGATTCAGTGCGACGTTTGCGATGTGGAAGAGGCCACTGTTTTCTGCTCCGCCGATGAAGCGGCGCTCTGCGAAGCCTGCGATCGCCGGGTTCATCACGCCAACAAGCTTGCCAGCAAGCATCTCCGTTTCTCACTTTCACGGCCTGCTTCCAAAGAATCATCCCCTCTCTGCGATATTTGCCAGGTAAATTGTTCATTCTCATGTTTTACTATTTTAATAAATTTTGGAACTTTTTGATTGATTTTTGAGTGTTTGTTGGCAATGCAGGAAAAACGCGCGTTGCTGTTTTGTCAGCAAGATAGAGCGCTTCTCTGCAAGGAATGCGATGGCCCCGTTCACAGCGCCAACAAGCACACACAGAAGCATACAAGGTTCCTTCTCACCGGAGTGAAGCTCTCGACTTCTTCAACTCCGTTCCAGGCAACCTCGTCTTCCTCGTCCTCCGCCGTGTCGAACAACACAGGGATTTCCGCGAACAGCAGTGCTGCTGATCAGGTCAATCTGAGGGCCAATGCGGAATCGACGTTGAGCTATTTTCCGGCGGAAGTGGAGAGTTCTTTGCCGGATTACATGACTGGTACTTTGCCAGGATGGCATGATGAGTTTCTCGAGCCTTCGTGCTCGCAATATCCGTACGGTTTCTCCAGCTTCGACCAGAGCATGCCGGAGTTCGCCGGAAGCTATGGCTACTTTTCGCCGTGATATTTCAAACCAGGTGGGTTTAATGGCTAGCCGAGATGACTTTTCACGGTTCCGTAAGTGGACCGTATATGCACACTAATTAATTTGGCGGTCAACAGAAAATGGGTCTTGGCGTTTTTTTTTTTTTTTTTTTTTTGTTCATTTTTACGTTTTCTGGGGGTGTAAATATTGGTTTTGAAAATGTGGAATCGGCGTCGTTCTCCGTCTGCTGTCTGTTTTCAGTTGTTGAAGAACGTAATAATCAGCAGCGTTTTCAACTGGAAATTGTCTGGCGAGTACACTCTGGAAAAAGTGCAATTTAGTTTATTATCTCTTTTTCATAAGCCACTAGCCACATGGACCATAACTTCATGTTTGTCGAGCGAAGGACACAAACAATTGGAATTTTGAGCTCTGTAGGGTTTCATGTCTTCCGTTTTACAATAGTGTCCAAATCAATAGATTCACATTTGTTTCTGTTCAAGGCAAGCTGGACTTCAAACTGTGATCATTCATGGCTTGGAAAGAATTATATGTTTAGCCTCAATCTCAAACACAGATCACTTGCAAGTTTACCTTGAACTCGAGCTGTTTCGAGGAATAACTTCATGGCAAATTTTCATGTAAGATTTTGGTTCATCTAGTTTGTGATTACAAACATATAAACCACAGAGCAGTAATCGGCTATATCAGAACCAGTTTGACGAACTGATGATTTTAACACACTGGAAAAATGCATCGATTTATAATAAGTCTTCTGTACATTGAAATTCTGAGTTCAGATTACAGACAACAGCTTAGAATCCTGCTGAAGAAACTGCATTTCCATCATTCCTCTATCCCTTTTCCCTTTTCATTTTTTTCCCAACAGAAAAACACAAAAAAAAATAGCAGTTGAGAAGTTTTCTTTAATGGGCACTATTATTTTACAGTCCCATCCCATGGGAAGGTTTTTCAAAGACAACAACAGGCGTTGCCACTGGAAAGAGTTACATACAATTCAACTAATGAAAGAATGGGACCCGCCACTCCTAGAATAATTAGCAGGTGAAGAAGGTTGAGTAACCTGGAGGACAAAGAAGATGATTAAATAATTGCTTACCAAAACTGAATCTGAATGCCACACTAGTTAGTAAAGCATCTATAGCCGAGTAAATGATGGCTTACCTTTCAGTGAATTACAAAGTTAATTAGGTGAAGGCAAAAATCCTATCAGCGATCTTCGATCGACAAATTGGGCATTCAGAACATGCCAGGGAACAAGATTTACATACTGCAAAAGATTAAGCTGGGATGAGTAAACCATTTTGATAGCTAGAAACAACGATACTCAAAGTTTAGAAGTAACTTACAGCAAAAATGACGGCAAGGTAGAAGCATAGCTGCTGCATTTGACTCGAAACATATTTTACAGACATGGGAATTCGCATCTCCATTACCCGTGTACCTGAGTTCTTTTTCCTTCATCTCTTGCATTCGAGCCTGTAACAAGTATACTGGGTAAAAATATTATCCATAAACCTTTAACTGCAGCTGATTCAGATTGGACTTGCTAATTTAAACAGAAAAACGGGTTCAAAAAATGTTACCACTAACACACTATGTCATTTACCTTAAGGCGTGCTACAAGAGGTTCTTCGTGGTGATTGTCAGAAGAGCGAGTGGTTAATTCTCGAGGTGGTCCTTTTGGAATTGGATCTTTAGAAACGTGATTGTCTGTGTTGGCACCATTTGGGAGTGCTCCAGTGTCACCGTGACTATTATTATTCCTCACTTCTTTAGTAGCACCCCCATCCTTCTTCAACTGAGCCACAAGAACCCACATATTAGCTAAATCATTTTCGAGAGCTGCCTCCCTTTTCTTCGCCTCTTCAACTCTTTTCCTATATTCATCTTCTACAGCTTGTTTTTCAGCCAAGGCAGCCTCAAGAGCCGCTTCCCGCTGTTTCCTGGCCTGCAACTCCATTTTAAGATCCTCTTGATCAAGGTTCCATGCATCAAAGTCATCGTGGAACAATCCTGAACCTTCATTCACCCGCCCAGAAACACGCCCTCTCCGTCCAGGCCTATTACCATCACTGTTTTTGCGGTTAGCTATGCTTCTAGAATTCAATAACTCTCGAGATGCCAATAATTCCTTCTCTAATTTAGCATTCAGGACTGAAAGCTTTGTGACTTCTCCAGCTAAATTTTTTAATTCAACCGCAGCAGCAGAGGCCAATTCCTTCGCATAAGAAGCTTCTTCTGACAATTTCTGGTTCTGCACCCGCAAACCGCTATGCTCCTCCAGAAAATGAACATGTTCCAGCTTCAGTTTTTCATTTTCAATTTCCTGTGACAAAAGAACACTTACAAATCATGACCAGGGCCATCTAACTGCTTTCATGGAAAAACTAGAACATCACATATGGTATCACTTTGGTAAATAAAATAGTCTCGTCCCTCGTGAAGCTATGAGGATTGCGTTTTAAAAGAAAAATAGGAGAGTGATTTCTGACCGAAGATGAATTACACAGAGTAAGACTCCAGAAATAACTTAAACCCTGGATTTATTCCCTTTACATTGAAGCAACTTAAATTTAGAGATTAAGTAAATCACCTGAAGCTGAACTTTTCTCCTCAAATCATCAACATACTCATGTGATGTATGCTGTTCAGGATATGGAACAGAAGAGGGTGATAAGTTGTCACCAGCGGCTGACGCTAGTTGCTCTTCCAGTCTAGCAACCTTCTCTGTTAGTTCTTCGTTTTCAGCACACTGACATAACAATTAACAATGACAAACATCATGTGCCTATATAATTGATTCTACAGAATTGAGGAGTATAGAATGTAGACATGTAGTACTATATACTTTTAATTATGATCGTAGTAATAAAATTCTTGATCCATCACAGTTCTTACCTTGCTCTGCAACTGTTCCTGTAGAATACGATTGTCTGCTGTTTTGATCTGCACAAGGGTCACAATGTTAACAACCCAATAAAGAGCATTGTTGACTTAATTAGTTTGGTGAAAGAATGAACAAAGTGAATTTTCAAACAATCTGACTGCAAATTTGTTGGACAAGAAATTGTTATGAAAAGATGGACACGGAAATCCAATGTCACTAACCTCAAGCTCAAATCCTGTTTCACTACATTGAGTCATTAATTTTGTCAATGTCTGTGCAGCAAACCAATGAGAAAAATGTTAGCAGTAATTGAGGGAAGGAGCCTTGGATGTTTGAAGAACAAGAAAGAAAAATAACCTGCTGCATCTCAACAAGAGATGCACTGGAAATTGATGCTTCGCCACTCTCCACTATTCGCTGTTCCAATACCCTCATTTGCTTTCGTTTTTCCAGTATTTCATGTTCCAACTTCTGAATCTGCTCAATGAATAAGGGAAACA
The DNA here is from genome assembly GCA_963678965.1 of Cruciata laevipes. Classification (NCBI taxonomy): domain Eukaryota; kingdom Viridiplantae; phylum Streptophyta; class Magnoliopsida; order Gentianales; family Rubiaceae; genus Cruciata; species Cruciata laevipes. Next base: position 1,346,965 of record OY787634.1, on the reverse strand, counting down.
GATTTTGTTATGGCACAAACATAATCATGAAAGGGCATTATAACCAGGGAAAATCCATTGATTTTATGAATCCCTAACTATAGCATGTACGTCCTTTTAAGATTTAACAGAACACATAAATTCAAAGGAATATGAGCCTAACTTAACCTGATCTTTTGAACTCTCTGGATCATTTACAGACATTTCAACCAACCGCTTCAAAGTGCTAGTACCGAAAGCAATCTCGCCGGCAAGCATCTTAACTTGTTCAGCAAGAAGGTCCATCTGATCTTCCATTGTCATCCCATTCTAGAATACAAAAATTGAAAAATCACCATATATTATTAATTGCCTGATGAGCTTTAAATTACTTACCCCAAATCAGAGATATGCAACCAATAATAATTTTAAAAATAGCAGGGAAAGAGTAGCTACAGATTGCAGTTACTCTGTAGTCATTCTTGTTAAAGTTATTTAAGTAATTACGGCCACAGATGACTTATCTAAAGCTGCCAAACCTACTTTCATCTAGTAATTAGCCTAATAGATTGCAGTAGACCTGTCTCCTAGACAGAAACAGCATGATAGTAAAATAACACACAATATGAGCTGTTTTTTAAATTCTAGAAAAATAGTCACAACTTCACCCACATGGTTTGAATCAGTTATGGTACTGCCAGCTTGAGAGATATCGTCATTCCACTTGCTGGATGACAAGGAATCCTTCTGAGTGACTCCATCTATGAGCAAAGAATCATTCTGACAGGACATGTGGATAAAAAGAAACAGAACAGGTTAACATACTAGAGGCAGCTGTTTAACTTACTAAAAACCAACAAGCTGGTTGAAACTTTGTTAACATTTTTTTCACAGGATAATATCATAATATATAAAAAACTAAGCCCCCATTCCACAGCTATGTAACATATAGTATTGTTTAAGTGCCTAAATGAGACACTCCATGCTGTTTGAAACATATGCTATTATTAGCATATTGCAATAGTAGATAATAACTTAGATGTGAAATTTTATCAACACATCGCAACTAGATCACGTAGGCTGTATTAATTTTGCCTTAAAGAAGTAAATGAAGAAAGAAACCTACATCATCATCACAGACAGACTGAGTCCTCTGATGGCTGGGTACCTCACTCAAATATCCAGGAATTGTGTGTTTTGAAGAAACGAGTATTAACTTTGTTAGTCTCTGAATTCTGCTCATGAGAGCAGATTTTGCTTCTTCTTCTTCCTCCAACCTTGACTGCATTTTAACTTGTCCTTCTTCCAACTATTTAAAAAAAAACAAAGATAGGAAAGCAAGAAAGAGTAAGAAACTAGCCTTACAATAGATATATGATTACTACTCTTGTCTTTGTCTAGCTAGAAGTCAACCTTTTGTTTTAAAGTTAAAATCTCTTCATGACTAACACCAACAAGCATGCCGCTCCTTAGCTGATCAAGTTCTTCTTTTAGGACTGATATTTCTTTCTGATACTTCTTAATCAAGGATTTCTCATCAATGATCTGATGGAAAGAAGAAAGACAGAGAGCTATCAGTAGCCATTAGAATAGAAGCTTCCAATAGAACTGCAGTGGATGTAAGTGATAGCAAACCTTATTTCGTGACGCAAAAATTTCGACACATTTCGCCCTACTGGCAAACTTCAAAGTATTATGAGTTTCCTCCATGTTACTTGATGCAGGTGTAACCGTGCATATAAGCTGTTTTTAGAGAAAGATCAAGACCAGCATTGAGAAATCAAGTTGAGAAACTACTGAGCAACATGGTTTCCCATTTCAGATTTAGGTGCCGACAGGAATTACCCAAATGTGCATACAGTGATACAGAAATGAAATACAATTTGAAAATACAATTAAATGTAGTTAAATTAATGAAACAAAATGAATACAAAAAGCTGATCATACTTACAGAAACATGTCCATGCCCACTCAAAGATGATTGCAGTAAGCGTGTAAGTTTAGAATCTCTGTATGGCACATGAGAAGCTTTACCCTCACTTAGTTTTCCAATTACCTAAAAGCACATCAAGCAACTTAGGATCTTGACTAGAGAAAAGTGGGGATAGAAAACAAAACAAAGAGAAGTGTAGTGTAGTGCCAAATTCGCAAATTAAGAGGAGACAACTTTATTAGAACTCACAGTTCCAAGAGTAAGAAGACTTTTATTAATATATGATCCTTCCTTTCGCCTCAGTCCGGTAGTTTCAGTTTTTGAGCTCTCCGAACCAGCTAAATCAATTAAATTCTGAATTGCAAAAGTACAAAAAGGAAAGAGTTATACACTACTGCATGACAAAGTGACTTAATTCATTATGGCATAAGAATAGGAGCATACAAGTTGTGAAAATATGACTCCATCGTACTCATCCCCATGTGCACTACTCTCAACCATCTGCGAAAAGCATGACAAATACCAGTATGAGATTTTTGTGAAGAGCACATATCCAGGATTACAATAGTTGGAAAACAAGAAAGTCATACTATCAGACATGTTTACAAGAACAATAGAATTCCTAACACAGCTTCTAAGACTAGGTAGGTAATGCATTCAGGATTGACTGTTAAAAAAAATCAAATCAGGACAATTTTTATTTTGTACTAAACTCCGGCAGACCAAATAACCTAGTTGCCATTTCATCCTAGCTCTACCAGGAGAGCCATAATAATTTTGTACAAAATTCCTCCCTTCCCAACCATATTTGGAAACCCATTTTCCCTTTATGTTAAATTTTCATATTTCAACCAAGCCGTATACAATTGTGATGCGTCTCATTATAGTTTTTGAAACTCCTGGTATTTTAAAACTAGCCAAAGATCTAGCAATAATTCAAACTGTGGTAAGTATTATTTTGCTAACGGAATGCAGGTTACTAACCAATGTAAATATTGTGTGACTGCGGCTGCTGAATAGATTAAAGTTGTTAGAACCAACATGCCGATGCTCTGAAATTGAGGAGAAATGAAGAAAATCAGTAAGAAGAAATCTAATTGGCATAATCAGCATTAGCTCCACAACAGGAAGATGTCAACTAAGTCGAGTACCTTCCCCTGCTGCAATAAAAGAGAGAGCATGTCCAGGAGATAAAACCACTTCTTCCTTTATACCTTCAACATATGTTCCCTGTTCATGGAGAGCCAGTGTTTCAATTAAAACCCAACAAGAACACAGAATATTTATAAAAAGGAACAAATTTTACTTAGGTGCAAAAGTACAAAACCTGTGCATCTTCTCTAACCCGTAAATTTTGACCAGTAGGGTCCAGTAAGTCATTTATAACCTAAATTAAGAGGCGCAGAGAAAATTGCAAATCAGAGAGCTGCAAAAACTCAACCAAGGAATTTTAAAGATGAATTCAGAGAAAGTAATTAAAAGATGACTACCTAAAACAGCATACTCTAAAATTAACAAGAAAGTGCAGTATGCAAAATTACCTCATTATAGATTTCAAGATATGATACCCGAAGCAAGAATTCACGACCTGGGGTCTGTAAAGTACAATTGCATGAGTCAAACTGGCCCAGGGAAATCAGGGGAAAAAAATCCATGAAGGATTTGGAACAAGAGGAAAGCAAATAGCCAATAACCAAACAAAACTTCGTATGATTAGTAGACAATATGGAGAACAGTACAGTAATTTTGAAGGGAAGGGGAACTGCAAATTCAAATTATGAAGGTTTTGCTTACATCTTGAATGATGCTGAATACGTCTTTTATTGCCAATGGTATAATACCAGGACAATTTTGATCGCCCTGTAATGAAAAGAATGTCAACTCAAAGGATCAACAAGAAGATGTAGATTGTGTAGCGAAGAACTATCACAAAGCAGATACATAATTTAGATTTTACAATAAGCAAAAGCAAAACAAAGCATCAATCCAAAAAAGTTTTACTAGGATATGCCACATAGAAAAATGCATGCTAGCACAACAAATTGAAACTTATTATCTATATAGAGTAGCATTATTTCTACATAAGCACTAAAATGGCAATACTCAATCAACTTTAGTCTTGACACTTACAGCAAACAAAAGTCTTTGGTATAAAAACTTACTTACATGCATAGTATGTGTCTTTCCACTACTTGTAACACCATAAGCAAATACAGTTCCTGCAATTTGAAATTGTTAAGGTGATACCTCAATTGGATCACAATGCCAGGCGTATGTCCATTAACCGTTAGTACTACCATATGAAAATAAAGTGCAGCAAAATCATTCCAATACAGTTGTTAAAGGTCTGCTTTTCAACAAAACAATCCTAGCTCAACTGTCTTAGAGTAAAACTGTACAATGGTATGCTTTGCCCAGTATATCCTTCCTAACAAAAATGGCCTAGTCTTCTTAAGTAAATGCTTCATTAGCTTACCATTTACCCCCTCCATAGCAGCCTTAACCACAGGTCGAGCAGCTACTTCATAGACCTCCTGTGTATTTGTATTCGATTGGAAAACTCTATCTGTTGTAAGGGAAATTTTAAGTTTAGAAATAAGAACCAGTAGCTATTTACAGAAACTACTCATCACTGGTACTTTTCCAGTTAAGTTCAATGTCATTTAAATTATGGATCAGTGGCCAGAATCTAACCAAACGCATAAGCTGTTGCTGGATTGTACTCATTCCTAACATATTTGTCACCGTCAGGATACCAAGTAATCTCATCTCCCCTCTGATATTCCCGATCACTGCAAGGAGAAATTCAACAATCACAATTCACAATCACATTGTCCCCAAATCAACCCTAGCCGCAAAATAGGTCAACAATTATTAACTCAAGTGCCAAAATATCTAAATCTGTAAAATTAGATCTCAGAATTCCTACCTCAAAGGCCGAAACCGAATCGTGACGGAAATACTATCTCCCCCCGATCTCGACGCCTCGAACGGCTCCGAAATAAGCTCATCTGCGGAAGGAAAATCCACCGGCGAGCGGTTATTACTGTAGGCTCGCGAGAACCCCGAATCGCTCCGGCTCCCGCTAGGCGTCATGGATCTGGAGCCGAATCCGTTAGCGGAGCCGTGAAACGACGCCGCGGAGGAGGAGCAGGAGCGTGGTATGATCTTACCGTTCACCAGAGACGACGTGGACGACGAGGAGGAGTACGGACTCGACTGCTTCCGGTGCTGAAACGGTGAGCTGCTTCGTCCCCTAGAAGACGACGCCGCCATTCGCCACCGACCGCGGCAGTTATAAATTCAGCCCACTGCGTGTGTGCGTGAGAGAGAAACGGATGTGTGGGAGAGTAAAGTGACGAACGTGTCAGACGTCACATGGTGTGAACACAAAAGCGAAGAAGAACATTGTTCCGAGATTTCAAAATTGGTTGTCACGCCTTTTAATTAACCAGAATGCAGGTCGCCAGGGTGAGCAAGAAGATTCGGGAAAAATCTCCACTCCACTGTGTGTGAGTGTGTGAGAGATAAAGTGAGCTCTTCTGTTTCCTTCTTCTCTAAGACAAAATGAGTTGCAGAGTAGCCATAGAGAGAAAAATGGTAGCGACGGGTGAGTCCCCTGGCGTGAGGTGTGAGAACGATTGGGTCTTTCTTTTGCTTTTTTTAGTTTTGAATTTTAAATCTTTTTTTAGTTTTAATTTGAGGGTAGCGGTGACGTGGCGGTGGCCCCCGGGTTTTTTAATTTTTTTCCACTGCGCGTATTTGAAAAACTTATGGGTAAAATGAGCGGGAATGACTCGGGCGTGAAGGGCATGTCGGGAATTTTGCAGTAATCACAGCCCACGATGTTGGGTTATTCACCTAACCAGGGATTTATTACATTAATACTAGTCTTAAGTAGGTCACTAGCTATTTCTATTTTTAAATTCTGAATTAATTTTGGATCCATTATTCAATTAAACTGGATTTCTGTTTTTGATTGGAAAGTGATGTTTTGTGAGGTCTTTATTCACACATCTTTGTTATTTCACTCTCCATCAGCCTTCATTAATTATCTAATAGCTTGACAAACACAAATGTTTCAATTTTCGAATTCAAATTTATTAAAATTGCAGGTGTCGAAATCAGAATGTGGTGGTATGTTTGGGGAAATGCGGTGCATTTTGTTAATTTTTGAATTTAATAAGCACACACGAGAGTGACATTCATATTTGAGTAATAAACTCTCGATATTAATCAAGAGCGAAAGAAATATCAAAATTGCATCTTGTGGTATTGCTTGCTTATTAAAAGGTTTTAAGAACTACTTAATGTTTCACAATAACGGCTACATGAATTAGTATAAGTGGAGGGAATAAAAAAAGAGTGAGAGGTGTATAAAAGAAGTGTTTTAAATATTTGTGTGTTGTATTTGTGTTATTTTAATTTGACATTTATGTGTTACATTGTAGTTATATAATTCAGAAGTTTGGTGTTCGTTTCCTCGTTGTTATTGTGGTAACGATGACCATCTTTCAATAAAGAATCCTCAATCTTAACCTCATAATATAAGACATGCTTTTTATATGTTATTATCACGTATGTTATTGTTATTATTAAGTCTTATATATATATATATATTAAAAAATCACTTTTATTCTTTTTGTGTTTAATGAGAAATGTAAGATTATTCTAAAGATGAATGCAACATTGGTGTAGAATTATATTATATAATAATAATAAATATGGACAATGTTAAGAAAATAAAATTAAAATAATCGGTGATATAATATACACAAAATTTTAAATTTAATTGATTTTGCTCTAATTTTATGAAGATAAATTACAATTATAAAACAATATCAACCTAAAATCAAAATTATATTAACCGCACTTAACCAATACTTGCCTATAAATAGACCACCATAATATAATTTTTCTATTTAGTTAAATTTTAGTTAAGTTCTATAAAATGGTATTATGAATTTAACATTTCTTATTATTAATTTAAATCAAGCTTAGTTTGATTAAATTTAGCATAAAACCAGCTTGATAAAATACGACTTTACTGTTGTTCCTCCTCCCATCAGTAGCAATATAATCTTAAATTACCAGATTATCCCTTAAGGAGATTAAGCGGTTTAACCCAAGTGGTAAATGAGGAATATGAGCGGTTAAGGTGAATATGGGGTACACCATGAAGAAAGTAGATTTTGTGACACGCCATGTTGGATGGGTGGACAGTACAAGCTGCCGGTTTTTCGGAATTTTATTAAACATTAGAAAAAAAAAAACAACAGCAAGCAAAGAACCAGAAAAATAGGAGCGGGTCCAAAACTAACGATATTATTCATTGCCGTACGATCATCGGTGTAGTCTTTGCTGGTTCTGGCCATGTCATCCGAACCGCCTGGAATTTTTCGTCCGCAGCCACTTTAGAATCACGCAAGGGCGGCCGGACAATTCTAGTTGAATTATTGACGAAATGATTCTGATTTTTGTCTTTCCTCCCATTTGGTTAACACTTAACAACACAACTGCATCAATAATTTTGATATTTTGTATCTTGAGTATTAAAATTGACATAATTTCTTTACATTTTTATTGTGTAAGTCAACTCTATATAATTAATTTGCAGGTTAAAATGAAACTTAAAACAGAGGAAAAACTACAATTCCATTAACTAAACCTTTCAATCGTGTTTTATAATAACTCACGCGTAATTCTAATAAACGAGTCAAAACATAATTCTTTTAAAAAAGAACATGCCTCTTAAACCAATTTTGCCGCAAAATTTAAATATTTTTATTTTGTTTTGTGTTCATGTTATTTGCGTAGTGTATTTATAATACCATAAAATCCGAATATGGAGTATAAATTGGCAAAATATCGGATTATGTAATGTTGAATATATGACATGGATCAAATCGTCACTATCCTAATTAGATCGGATAATCAAACCCTATAGTATGCGATGTTCCAACATCGAACTTATATTACTCATTGAATTTAATGTTCGCACCTAATGTGTTATTGACCAACTTTATTAGGGTTAGTTTATTCATTAGTGTAGCATATACATAGGGGTCGTTTGGTATGCGTACGATACGCGGTAATAAACCAAAACGTCGCAAATATAAATTTCGTCGGAATTTCAATTTCCCACAGAACGAGGGAATTTTGTTACCTCCAATCCCCTAGGTAGAAAACAAATACGCGTTTGTTTTGTACAATTTTACCAATTTATCCCATTATTGATTGCATATATGAAAAAATTGATGTGTGCCATATGTTATAGCTACCATGAACATTAAGAAAAACAACTTCATATGTGAGTAGAATAATATTGGCATGTGCTCTGATATATAACTTCATTAGAACATATATGTATGTTGATCCTATTACTATTTCAAAAGAAGATGGCTCCTAATCCAGTTGATTTCTTCTTCCGTCTCCCCGAAGACTATAAATATACCTATGTTCAGGGTATGTTACTTTCAGATGAATAGGGAGGAGATGATTTATTAAATTTTTATATGTTTATTTTTGTTTTTAGATTTCTAGTATATTTGGCGATGTATGCTCAAGATTTCGAGTGGAATATGTTATTTTCAATTTATTTTCGATTTATTTTAAGACAATAATAAATTATTTTTAAAGATTCAAGTGAGATATTGTTTGAAAATTTACTATAAGTGATATTTTGGTTGAGTTAATTTGAATTTATTTTTGAAAAAATTCAAATACAAAATCCTTAGATTTTAAAGAATTACGTGAAGTCAACCAAACAACGGGTAGTAAATAAAATCCTAGTAATAACAAAATCCGCATGTGCAACCAAACAAGTTTTTCAAATTCTGAGGATTTTTTCAAGGAATTAAATTCTGGGTACTTACAAAATCCCACATGAACCAAACGACCTCATAATGTAGAGAAGAGATGAGCAATCTAAAATTTGTTCTACCTCCTTTATCTGAAATATACTTTCTAAGTTTTTATCATAAATGTAGCCAAATTGAAGAAAGACATAAATTTCATAACTTTTTTTCCCACCGCTTCACTTTTTCATTAAATATGTTTGCTTTCTTTTCTTAAATCCAAAAACTTCAATCCTTGTTTGCTAAATCTTGTTGCACTGAAATGAAGTGAAAATTAATGTATTGAAATTTGGAATCAGCATAACTAAATTAACATGAATTTCATGAAATTACATTTTTAATGAACTGGACTGAACTGAATTGAACTAAAACTGATCTACAAATAAGCTCCGGCAAACATACCTAATATATTTTGTTCAAAAAAAAAAAAAACATACCTAATATATTAAAAAGTGAGTGGGACTGTGGTCTGGGTGTATTGCTTGTGTTGGTGCCTGTAGTATTTGCTTAGATTTCACTTTGCCTCATTTTAAGTTTCAAAAAGACTAGTAATAAAAATATCCAAATACTCCGGGGTATCACGTGCAAGTTATATCCTGAAGCCTTTTTATGATGCGAGTTATTTTGTGGTCACCGATTACCTGTAATAAGATCCCGGTGGTGGCCCTACACAACCCACAACTAATTTCAATCGCAAAATCTACAACCTTATTTATGTGATATTCACTTGCTATGGATCTGAGCTGGGCTGAGAAACAATCTGTTTTGGTCTCTTGGGGTTTTTAGCCCGGATATGGGGCTTTCATCATTCATTTTGGGTGTTGCTATTTCACGCTCTGTATTTTACTAATACACGCACTGTATTTTGACTATTATTCAGTTATATTTAAAAATAATATGATGTTGAAAAATCAAGAAATGTATTTAGACTGTGTTTAATTTTCCGCAACTATAGCATAATTTTAGTTTGAAAAACATAACAAAAATAAATATTTTAGGTCGTATTTACACTATTTCAGGGCGTGTATAAGCAAAATATAGGGCGTGGTATAACAATTCTGTTCATTTTAGGTCCCAATAATTTCTTGGGCAAACTTTATAAAAGTGAATAACTATTTTTCTGATAACCAAGTTAATAATAATAATTAAAATAAATATTTAAGTTTGATGAATATTTGTAATGTTTTAAATAAATATTTTAAATAAATATTTAAGTTAAAAATAATATTAAAATAAATATTTTAAATAAATATTTGTAATGTTTGATGAATATTTAAGTTTTAATAAGGAATTCAACTCGACCATAATATGTTTCTATATGTATTTGTAGTTAACAAATCTATTCTCATATAAAATATAAATAATATAAAAAAATAATATTGTTAAATTTTATCAAATGAAAATCAAATTTATTCGTAAGATATTAAAATAATTAAATCATGAAATAAAATATAAACCACCTGTTATATGTCAAAGCCTCAAAGGTTAAAGTTTAAAGGTTTCTTGCCAATAAATGAATAATGCACGATTCTTCAAAAAAAATAAAATTAATGGATGAGATGGAGAAAAGAAAAATGATGGAAAAAAAGCGCCAAATGCACAAATTCACATAGTAGTGAATTAAAATCAGCCATTAAAATCGCATCCGCACCCTGGTTATGAATATTATCCATTCAGAAAAAAATGGCGGTCGCACTTAGCTCTTCTTCTTCCTTCCAATTTCTCCATCGGCAAATCTCAAATCCCAAACAGAGTGAGTTTTTCCTTTTATGAACCTCGCACTTCAATTACACAAACGTTGTTCAGTACTAATTTGATCTATTGCAAAATTTTGTTTTACAATTCAGGACATAACAATAGTTCGAAAAAGCTTAGATTACCATTTCCAATACGATCCAGAAGTATTTTCTTTGACACTGGGAAAAAATCAAAAGGAGAAATGGCTAGTTCCAGTTATATGGGCAGTAAAGATGATTCTTGCGTTGGTGCTGGAGATGAGGAATCGCTTTATCTTGGGATGGATTTTGGTACCTCTGGAGCACGTTATGCTGTCATTGATAAAGATGGGAATATAATTGCTGAGGGAAAGAGAGAATACCCTTTACTCCTTGTAAGCTCTAACGGCTCTTGTATCTGTTTTCGTAGACTTTTATCTTATTTTTTATACTTACAAATCTTAAATTCTGTTCTTTTTGGCGTTGTTTGTGTTAATCTATTCTTGAATTTACTTTGCTGTCTTGATGTTTACAACTGATTTTTTTTACTTTGTTTCGTGTGTGCTAGTATGTGCCGTGTAAGTGTGTAATTTTATATATTTGATCCCTCTATCTTTACTTGTATGGGTGAAAAGAAAATGAGAGAGGTGATTTAATATGTGGCATAGCTATTTAAGAAGTTGGAACATCACACACATTTCTATACGAGTATACGACCCTGAGAAGTGTTGCTTAATTGTTTTCTAGAAAGAGTGAGGAAACAATTGATTGGGTACGGTCTTGGAAAGCTACTCTCTTTTCACTGCTTGAAGATGTTCCTGCCAGCCTTCGATCACGTATTACATCCATTTCTATTGATGGAACCTCTGCCACAACTATGATCATAGATAGGTAGATATTATGCTTTCTTTAGCTCTCATTTCACTGTCCTCTTCTACCTTTGGTTTATTAATCTAGATTTTGTAACTGACTGTGACTTCAGTGAAACTGGAGAACCTTTATCAAGGCCATTTCTATATAATGAGAGCTGTGGTGATGCACTGCCATATGTGAAGTCCATTGCTCCCGTTAACCACACAGTGTGTTCGGGATCTTCCACTCTATGCAAGCTTGTATTCTGGTGGATGAATTCTTCTGATTCGAACAAGAAATCCGCAGTATTGATGCATCAGGCAGATTGGTTACTTTGGCTTCTTCATGGAAAGCTGGGAGTTTCTGATTACAATAATGCATTGAAGGTACTCAATTTGATGATTTGTAGCTCATGTTGTTTGTTTAATTTTGTTTTAAGTATATCTGTTTTATTAATCGTGAAAATCTCGGCATTTTTTTCATCACGTGGCACAGGTAGGATATGATCCTGAAACTGAGTCCTACCCCGCTTGGCTAACTGCTCAACCTTACTCTTTCGTATTGCCTTCAGTTCAAGCCCCTGGTACTCCGATTGACTCTATGAAAGAGGTGATCAGGAAGAATCTCGGTAAGCTTTCCATATTCATGGCATGATTCTTTGATCTGTTATTGTCAAGTTTGAGCCTCAAATTAAGTAAGGCTTACATTTTCAAGTATAGTGTACTCCTGTTTTCCTGTTTGAACTGAAGTTGCCGCGTTGCTGTTCTCTTTAGACTATATTTTTACTCTTACAAATTACGGAAATTAATATCATTTCACTGTAATTGTATAGGTGGTGTGTCTGCGGGGAATTAAAGGGAAGGAAATTCTAATTAGGCTTTCCTTTGTCAAATAAACAGGATTTCCAGAGAATTGTGTCATCTGCACAGGAACAACTGATAGCATAGCTGCATTTCTGGCGGCACGTGCTAATCAGCCCGGAAAAGCTGTAAGTTTGTTTGAATTTATCCAGTCAATTTTGCACATTGCTTCACAAGCACACTACGAAGCACGTTGATGTGATCTGCTTATCTTACTGCAACTTTCATCTTAGCTCAGCTGTCAATAAACTTCAATATATATACTTGATTAGGTCACATCTTTGGGTTCAACTCTCGCAATTAAACTTCTGAGCACCACAAGGATAGAGGATGCGAGATTCGGAGTGTATAGTCATCGTCTTGACGATAAGTGGCTCGTTGGAGGTGCATCGAATACTGGTGGGGCTGTCCTCAGGCAAATTTTCACCGATGAGCAATTGGAGAAACTAAGTGAACAGATTAATCCTATGGAAGCATCACCTCTTGACTACTATCCCCTTCAATCAGTTGGTGAAAGATTTCCAGTAGCAGACCCCAAAATGGAACCAAGGTATGCTAAACATCTCCTCTTCTGCTGTGATCAAAACATCATTACACACACACACACACTTGATAACATGTGTCGTGCCTCGCCTTATTTTGCAGGTTACATCCACGTCCAGAAAATGATGCAGAGTACTTGCATGGCATTCTAGAATCGATAGCTCGAATTGAGGTAAACTAATTTTCCACAGCCAATTCATTTCATTTTCTTGATTCCATTTTCATCATCGAATCAAGATCAATTTTTTATTATTTTTTGCATTGCTGATTATGATAACTTAAGGTGTCCTAATGACATTGCCTCAGGCAAAGGGATACCAATTGCTGAAGGACCTTGGGTCAACTCCAGTTGAGGAAGTGTTGACTGCAGGTGGAGGATCAAAGAATGTGAAATGGATACAAATTCGAGAGAGGGTTCTGGGGCTGCCCGTTTCTAGGGCACCCTACACTGAAGCTGCATATGGGGCAGCCCTATTAGCCATGAAGGAGTCCACCTTTTGTGCTCCCTCTAGTAGCAGCCACGTTGATGTACTGGCAAAATTGCAGGAATAAAGCAAACAAATGTTTGGTTGTTCTTTGGTGGGCAATGTTCGAAATGACAGAAGTGATTAGGCCGTAGGCGTCATTCACTTCATCATCCATATCCAATTTAGAATATTTTTTCCAGTGCCTTAATTTATAATTATTGCAGTACGAGCTTAAAGCTCCTGTTTATGAATTCGAGTTTAAAGTAACTATTGTTTTAATTGTTGGTTAAACAAGCTGGTTTATTTCTTAAAAAAACAAACAAGCTGATTTATTTGTACTTCTTTTACCAAAACTTTCATTGGTATTAGAAATGTAATTTGAAAAATTGGTACATACAGTATTAGGAAAAAAAAATGGTGATGGGCTATTTCATACAGTAATCTTTTAAGAGTTCGTTTTCACATGATTATAGCTAATGTGCACAATAATTTCTATCTTGGTATTCAGAAGGTCTATGAACTCGAAACGACAACATATAGCATGATTTGATTAGAGAATGCATTATGATTTTTAATTGGACATATTTTCTCATGCATTACTAATCTCAGTATCATATTCCAAATGCTGGCAAAAGAGTATGAAAATTTGGAATAAGAGAGTAACTAGCACGGATTTAAAACATATCATTAGCAAAAAAAAAAAAAAGGACTTGACAACTTATAAAAAAATTTATTTTTTATTTTTTTAGATAAACCACCATTGGTGGGAGGATTATATTGTCTTGCTCATGCCGTAAATAACTAAAAAATAAAGATACAAGACCATTACCAGCTATCAACCCTAAAGTAAGAGAAAATAGGGGTGAGATCACCACCCAAGGCAAGGACATGTTGCCCGAAGGCTGTGTGTCCGAAGACATATTCCTAGGCTTTCACCTGGAAGCAAGGAGTTGCCCGAAGGCTGTGATGCCCGAAGACTTACAGCCAAAAGGGAATACATCGTAAAATCTATGGTCGAAAAAAACTATCTGACAAGCGTATCACCTTAACTCGCATTCTAAACTACCTAATCGAAATCTACCAGTCTAAACAAGACCAGAAGCCCATGGGGTTTACCCTCCCGCCAAGTAAGGGTTAGGAGGGACGTAACAAACAAATGGGCAAGGATACTCCCCAAATCTATCAGAATAGCTCCACAAAAAGACCAATTCCAAATCATATTCCCTACACTAATACATAAACAATTAGATCACGCCCAGATATTATCATTTCCTTTCCGGTTAGTTTCGTGGTAAAAGAAACACCCCAGTCCGTTCAGACTCTATCAACACAAACCCTCGCTTACTCATCATCTCAGGGTGTAGAGAATTCAAGCAGGCAAATGAGAGGTTGAGTGCGCAAAAACCATCTAACACGTATGAAAATGATAAACATCTCCACCGGTCTAAAGATCTGAAGCAAAATCGCCAAAAAGTGAGTTAACAAACTACTTATGACGGATTTCTCCTAATTGCTCATATCAGATCTTAAGGCAAAAACAGTTTAAATAAAACCATAATTGGCAGATAGTTTTAATCTAATTGCATCAAAATAAAAGGCAGCTAGACTAAAAATAAAAGACGGAATTAATAATAAAAGGAAAAAGAAATCAACCCTCACTGGCAGAGACGACAGAGCTCGGCACCGGATTTCGGCGCGGCGGCGCGTGTACCGCACGCGCGGACGCCATTTTGTGGGAGTCGCGTGACCTCCACGCGCGGCATATGAAAACGCCCATAGACAGGTGGCGCGTCGCCATGGCGTTGAGCCTGTCCAGTGGAGCATGACGGAGGCGGTGGCGTGTGGCGTCTCGGCTTACACCCCTCGCGTCCTGGCGGCGTAGCTCTGTCGACTCCTCTCCTAAATTTTTCGGCGTGGTTCCAAGAAGCGCCGGCGCGGAGCTCCATGCTCCAGATCTGCATGTCTTGTTGCTGTGTCGGACTCGTCAGGAGACTTCGGGGCCGCCGGGCTGGGCCGGGGTCTGCTCGGAGTCGCCGCTGTGACGTCGGGACCTGCGGGATCGGGCATGGGCTCGCCGGGACTGGACCGGGTACAGTCGGGGTCGCCGGACTTGGCCGAGGTCTGGGACGCCGGGATCTGGACCGGGCTGCAGTCGGGGTCGCCGGGCTGGGCCTGAATCTGGTCCAACGTTGTAGCTTGTCGGAGTCAGCAAAAGGATCGCAGGCGAGAAATGGAGGGAAGGGGTGGTGGAAACTATACTAGGTAGGGGGAGGGGAGATCACCACCGACCGGCAAGGACGCCCGGTCGGAGCCTCCCCGACGCGGGGGGGAATTTTCAGGAAGTTTTTTGGGCAGAGCGTTTTGATGTAAAATGCGATACAACTTATAAAAATTCATACTAGTACACTTTAGACTAAGGCCCTGTTTACTAGAGCTTATTTCTTGATGGTACTGAACTGAACTGAACTGAACTGAATTGAACTGAACTGAACTGAAGTAAAATTGATGTATTGAAAAATGGAATCAGCATGACTGAATTAACCTGAATTTCATCAAATTGCATTTCACTGAACTGAACTGAACTGAAGTAAAATTGATGTATTGAAAAATGGAATCAGCATGACTGAATTAACCTGAATTTCATCAAATTGCATTTCACTGAACTGAACTGAACTGAACTACATATAAGCTCTGGTAAACAGGGCCTAAATATTATATGTTTAAGTTTAATAATTGAACGTGTAAACTTTAGACTAAATATAATATTTTTTTTCTTTGAAAAAGATTAAATATAATATTTATTGTTTTATAATTGAACGTGTAATAGAAAAAATATTCAATGTAAAATTTATGATTTTTTTATAATGTTAATAAATATATAAGACCAATTCTTGGGTGAGGCAGCCTCTCCCAAGAGGCAGGACCAAGACCCTGTTTACTAGAGCTTATTTCTTGATGGTACTGAATTGAATTGAACTGAAATGAACTGAATTAAACTGAACTGAACTGAACTGAAGTAAAATTGATGTATTGAAAAATGGAATCAGCATGACTGAATTAATCTGAATTTAATCAAATTACATTTCACTAAACTGAACTGAACTGAACTGAATTGAACTGAACTGAACTGAGCTGAACTGAACTGAGCTGAACTGAACTGAATTGAACTGAACTGAACTGATCTACAGATAAGCTCTGGCAAACAGGGCCCAAGTAAACACTCTTTTTGGTGAGTTTTGATAAATTGACACAAAGCTTTTGATAAGGTGACATGTTTATGAACTGATACCGAGGTTTGATGAGGTGACGTCGAGATTTGATGAGATAGTAGCAATGAAATTTTTCCTTATTTGGCCTTGTAATTACTCAATATATAATTGAAATTTAAAGTTACTGCTCAGGCCTTGTTTGCCAGAGCTTATCTGTAGATCAGTTCAGTTCAGTTCAGTGAAAATGTAATTTGATGAATTTCCGGTTAATTCAGTCATGCTGATTCCATTTTTCAATACATTACTTTTTACTTCAGTTTAGTTTAGTTCAGTTCAATTCAATTCAGTTCAGTTTACAAAAAATAAGCTCTAGTAAACAGGGCGTTAAGCTAAAACTTGTGGAGACTTTCATGAAAGATAAAAAAATTGTGAAGCACACCAATTTTTCTATTTACGGAAATAAAATATTGTTAAAAAAAACAAAATATTCCGGGCACCCGGGTTCTCGCTCACTGCCGATCTGCGCCTCCGACTTTAACAAATATCTGCTGTACAGGGCCCGAGCCATTAATCCTATTTAGGGCCTCAAAAAAATTTCTTTCCGTTAGGTAAGTAAGATTTGAGAATATTAACCCTCCAATGTAATTATGCATGGAAAGCAGAATAATCTCATTAAAGAGGTTACATTTTTGGGGGGAAATTACTATGTATGTGATGCATATTTAGGGGAAATTACTATGTATGTGATGCATATTTAGGGGAAGATAATGGCCCCGTTTGGTGACGAGAGTTTTGAGTAGCGTTTAGCTTTTTGGGTTAAATATGGACAGTTGACTGGTCAATCAACTCTTCTTAGTGTTTGGTGACCTCTCGTTTCTGAAACGCTAGAAAAAGCAGCGTTTACAAAGAATTAATTAAAACAATATTACAAAATGGCCTCGTTTGGCTATCAGCGTTTAGCTGTTAGCTGTTAGCGGATTTTATTAGCGGTTAGCTGTTAGCGGATTCTATTAGCTGTTTTGACTAGCGGTTTGACTAGCGTTTTGTAAATGAGTGTTTGGCAAGTAACAATTAGCTGATAGCTGTTTCATTACGTTAAATGACAGAAGTAGACATTACTACAATTTATTATTAATTATTTTTTGTCGTGTGTTAATTGTTCATCGAAAATTATAATCACTTATGTATATTTCATGATGTTTATTATTTGACTTATTATTCATTATTAATATATTTACATTTATTTAAAAATTTATTTTTAGAATTAAAATAATTTAGTATATATTTTGTAATACTACAAAAATAGATTAAAAATAATGTGAAAAATCTGATTTGTACGTACGCAAATATGCTTACGTTAAATTTACTGAACAGTTGAATTGTAAAATTGTGTATGTATAAATTATTTAAGGAATTTGATTAATTATAGAAAAAGAAATTTGTGAGGAATAAGGATAAAAAAGATATTTTGTAATATTTCTTTGATTAACTTTTTACAAACGCTGCTCTTTCTAGCGTTTCAGAAATCAGAGGTTTCACCAAAAAAGCTAATCAGAAAACTCTCCTCACCAAACACTAGAAAGAGCTGTTTGACAAGTCAACTATCCATATTTAATCCAAAAAGCTAAACGCTCTTCAAAACTCTCGTCACCAAACGGGGCCAATATCTTTTTTATCCTTACTCTTACAAAATTTCCTTTAAAAAAAATCAAATTACTAAACCAAATTTTAATCATGTTAGCGTGCGTACAAATTCATATAATATTAATCAAATTTTAATAGTACAATTCATATATTCATATGCGTGCGTACACAAGAATTGATTAACAACAAACGTTTATTTTCCTAGCCAGTTTATTTACCTCAACGATGAAGTATGAAAGTAAGAATTTTTGGTTAGGAAGGAAGGAGTATATATTATTATTAATTTAAATTTCATTCTCACTTTTCTTAATCATGTTAATTTGCATATAAATTTAAGAATAAAATATCATTATTATATTCTCATCTACAATTCAAATTTATTATGTATATTTTAGTATAAACTGCAATATTATTTATTCTAATAAAATGTATATTAGGCCACAATTTTATTTTTGCACAGGCCTCCAAAATCTCGGGGCCGGCCCTGCTGCTGTAGACAATTGATGGTTTGTTCTGCTTTGTAGATAATGTCAAAAGTGGTAATCTGATGGTTAACAATGATTTTATTGAAAGTGTTGTGCATTTCTAGGCTTAAGACATCTTCTGTATTCCCTGATTTTGTAGGAATTGCTAACATTTGAACTTGATTTTTCTGGTTAAATTCAATTCCTTAGGCAATTTGTAGTTATAGTGAAAATTTGTAAGCAATTTGTAGTATTGTGAAGATCAATTCAATAAACTTATTTAATCGATCATGTACGAATACAAAACTTGAGGCATGAACTAAAAAAGACTATTCTATGTGCAGCTTTTGAACCCGTGCCACGTCTTCTTTGGTAATAATCCTAGAATTTCTTTTATAACCAACCCTTGGTCCTTCCTCGTGCATGATCGACTTCTCATCTTCTGAGTGCTGTAAACCTAATATATGCCCAACCTCATGGATCACCAACACTTCTAATAACTCAAGATGGGAGGTATATTGTGCTTCTTCCAAATAATCCGCATTTATACAGATTTTTCCTGTAACACGATGCGAATGGGCCAACTGTAACCTAGGAAAAGGACGTCCGCATGGTGGACATGGTGGATGACTATCATACAAGCCGATTCGAAGATTAGCTGTTGGATAATGATCTACCTCAACAAAACGAATAGGTACTATTTTGGACCATTTCTTGAAAGCAAACTCAAAAGCCAATTTTAACTTTTGGGACACTAACCCTTGATCTGTATGTAAATATGCATAGGTTATAATCCGTGTTGGCTGATTCCATTTCTTCAACTTCATTCTTAGAACGAAAGTGACTACTCTCTGTAAAACGGGAACAGAATAACACGTCATTATTATAAGGCTTTAATAAAACACATCACATATCATAATCAAAAAATGATACAATAAGAGGTCGCATTTGCGGAATATCCTCATACTCATTTTTTTTTATTTGCACTATGGGTATCATACTACTTATGTAAAATTATGTAAACCTTTTAAAATTATGTCTTAAAACATTAGTTTATTTAAATATTGTTGTTTCGGTGGTTTCTCAGGTGATGTTTGTAGTATCTACTACAAGTATATTCAGGTTAATAATAGTCTAATTAACTTTTATGCATGATTTATATTGATAGACCTTTTATTATCATTTAGTGCAAAATTCATATCTAGACATCTTTGATTCCAATATGATAATTCTAGAATTTCAAAAAGGGAAAAAAAACTGATAAACCTACCAGGAAGAAAATAATCGCTTTTTAAATTTGAACTTGGATTTAGGATCTAGGAATCCACCAAAAGAAGTTTTTTGAGCCTAGGCATTATAATATAATATATCATTATAATGTAAAGATATAAAACAAATATATTTGAAATGTCCATGCAATTCAAAAAATAACATGGATGGATTATCTTGGTAATCTAAGAGAAAGAATTCGAGAAAATGGAAAGACTAAATTGTTTCCTATGGCCCTAACATTAGTTAAATGGCCAATTTTTGGCCGGGTAACTTAAAAAGTAAGTCTAATTCATAGCTACAGGTCTCAACATATATTTTTGAGCATTTTATGACCCCAAGTCATCTCGGTTATGACAACCAAATTCCGTTTAGGGTAATTATTAAAATTAAATTCTAATTCTAATTCTAATAGCCCTTCTCCTCCTTAACGTCATCTTCTCATGTCGCCGGAACGTAGGATCTGGCGACCCGCCGGACTTTAGTCTCTGCCATTCTTCCACCCGCCCATGCTATCGGATTAAATCGAATAGCAGGAGCCCAGATCGTCGGACTAAACCCATCAAATTTCAATCTCCAACGGTCTGAGAATTTGAATTATGAACAAAGCCATGACGATCTGGGAATCAAATTTCTGAGCATCTCAGTCTCAGAAATCCGGCGGAAGGAAAACGGAGAAACAACATGAGGAAAACCTAAATGCGTTGGTTTCTTACAACTGTTATATATTTTGTCTCTTCTTTTCTTCCCATAATTATTATATTTAATAATGAGGAATGACTAAACTGGATGGTTTAATTTAATGATGCAGATGGATAAGGCCTCCATTAAAAGACATTAATAATCTTCCTAAGGAGAATATGGTTCTTATCTGGATCAAAGAACCAAAAGAAAGAGGATGATAAGAAAACGTAATAAGAAAGTCCAAGCAACATTCATGAAAAACGTAAGAACTATAAGGTCTAAGGTTGGAACAGTGCAGAAAATCACAATTTCAACTTCAGTTTTTCCCAAAGAAGAAACCCAAAAGCCTTGCAGAAGAGATGATATGACAACTGTGGCCACTCGGGTTGTGTTAACGAGCTATTGAGTTCATTGTAATTTGTTTTTTCAATTTTGAATTTAAATCTTTAGTCTTCAGGACCATATTTTGCATGAAATATGTTGCATGAAATAGATCTCCAGCCAAAATCGGAAAAAAAAACAATAGTAGAAGCACAGAGAATTCAATATAGTAGACTTACCCAAAAGTGTCTCCACGGTGAACGCTTCACGTCCGTCGGTGATGTCCAAAGCTTCACGTCCGGCAACCTCGGTGATGTCGAAACCTTCACCTCCGATGACATATTGAGATCGAGAAGAGAGGGAAGAGGAGGGGAAGATGAATGTTTTGTGTCTTGATGAATTTGAAAATTCACCTTTCATTTATAGGTTTATATATAAACAATTTGGAAATCACAAAAAATAAAAGGTTGATCTTGGATTGGGTGAAAGGTTGGAAAACCAAAGGGAGCATTTTAATCAGTAGGCAACTCTAGGTTATGGTTAACATAGCGCGCGTACCTCTCTTTGCATTTCTCAACACTGAGCGCAGGGTGTGACGATTGAAAGTTTATGTCACATCAAATTTAGTGGATTTTTTTTGTAATTTTTAATAATAATGGTCATTTAGGAATTTGATCATTGTAATGTTTTTCGATTGATTACTCACGTACTCCCTCCGTTTTTACCACTTTAGCACTCAAACTAACTTTCAACTATTCATTTTATTTTTTATGAGCTTAAAAAATTGTCCATGCTAACTTTAATAAATAACAAAATATATACTACAATATTATACTAATCAACAAGATGCTAAATATAATTTAAATTTATTATATCTATATAATAATAATGTCTAGAATTTTATTTATTTCTCATTTTACTTTTTGTTGGTACTATTCAGAGTGACAAAGTTGAAGAAACAGATGGAGTATAAATTAGGGGTGTAAATGAACTGAACCGTTCGTGAACAACTCGCGAACAACTCGGTCAAAGTTCGTTTTCGAACTCGGTTTGACCAGTTCGAACTCGAACTCGAGCTCGTTCGTTTATATACGAGCTCGAACTCGAGCTCATAAGAGCCAGCTCGATAGGCTCGTCGAGCAGCTCGAATAGAATTTTATATAGAATTATTATATATATTAATTAAATTTTATTCATTAATGCTTTTACGAGCTCGAACTAGCTCGAGTTCGAGTTCGAACTCGATTTTTTATCGAGCTCACGAGTCGAGCTCGAACTTTCTAAAAGTCAAACGAATCGAGCTCGAACTAAAATATATCAACTCGTACGAGCTCGAACTCGATCACGAACATGCAATACGATCTCGAACTCGAACTCGAACATAGTTCTGTTCGAGCTCGACTCGACTCGTTTACAGCCCTAGTATAAATTTAACTTTTGAATTTATCATGTAAACATAAAAGAGAAGAAAATGTTATCTGCATATAATATGCTTCCAAGCGCAATTGAGAAATGGAGGTGCATCAATCGGATCAAAAAGTTGCCGCGCCGAATCCCAGGTGACAGCCGCAATGATTATTCATCTATTTTTTAGGTATTCATAACCTACGGCTACTCCGAATTATCCACACCCCCAGGAATATGTCATAACCAGACCCAAACAGTACTTACTTAACCATTCAGTTTTCTCTCCACTGATCTCTACCAAAACAGAAGAATTTGTGATGATATAAAAAAGCATGTTTGTTCTATGTAAAACCAATGTTGGATTTGAACTGACTGAATTGTTCCTTGCTAGTTGATTTACTCAATAAAATATTCGTTCCAGTAAATGGATATATTGCAAATCATTGCTTTTAGACATTTTATCAATTATTAAATGGATATTTTTAATAAAACATTTAGGTTTGCATGTGATAGTGTAACTAAATTACAACGCTTGCATTCTTAATTAAAAAGGGAAAACAGCAATTACAAAACAAGTGATGATATTAAGTGATTATAAAAATTTCGGTTTGTCCACCCAAAAAATTTCAGAGTGCATGGCAAAGTGCCTCGGAAGGAAAGCCATTCTGCCGGCGGCCTGGTATTATGGTTGTGACAGATTTACTAGAAAGCATAAAGTAGAAAAGGAGAGCGCAGAAAGTTGTAGTACTCATTGCCCTTTAGAACAAGTTTTCCCTATTTATTTTTCCATTTTCTCAAGTTCTTTTTCTAAGATTACCTCAATTATCCATAGGTTTCTACACTTTTTTTTGCTGCAAAGATTTATACACTTGTTTTGTGTGTTTTGTGTTGCACTGTTACTTTTGTGTCTTCAAATATATATTTTTATATCTTTATAT
Source organism: Cruciata laevipes (assembly GCA_963678965.1). NCBI lineage: Eukaryota > Viridiplantae > Streptophyta > Magnoliopsida > Gentianales > Rubiaceae > Cruciata > Cruciata laevipes. The sequence continues at coordinate 1,323,844 of OY787634.1, read as the reverse complement.
TATAATTCTCATGGTTTGTATTTATTTTTAGAAAAATAATAATTTGAGTTCAAGTTACTTCAACAGCTTTTGATTAGAATTTTTTTTTTTGAAATGTCTTGTACCACACACTCTTGAAAACTTCATGGATTAGTGATGTACTGCTACAGTGTGCTTGATTTAATTGTGCACGAACAACTACAAAAATGTCGAGCAACATTCCAAATTAAATGGATCTAATGTGTAGATTTAATTAGGGACAAAATTAAACAGCCGCGGGTGAGAATAATTGTTAGGTAATTTGTTACAATTTATTTGATTATATGTTATTTGAATCATGTTTCTTTAGTTCTTAAGTCTTGTTTGCAGAATTTATCTGTTTTTCAGTTCAGTTTAGTTCATTTCAATTCAGTAAAACGTAATTTGATGAAATTCAGGTTAATTCAGTCATGCTGATTCTATTTTTCAACACATTAATTTTTACTTCGATTCAGTTCAGTATAGAAAGAAATAAGCTCTACCAAACATGGTCTTAATGTTGTTAAGATATTAAATCTAGTTTAGGCCGTTCCAGCTACTCTTAGAGAAATAGTCATTTTATCATCTAATAATGAGTAGGTTATATTTTAATCAGAGAAATAGTCAGTTTATAACTGGTTGGTTCATGCAATTTGATTAACTGTGATGAGGATCGAAAATAAATCATATGTTAATGTGAATGTTAATGTGAATTTCCCTATTGTCGGATTCATTTAACTTGAATTAAGTGTTTACTTGCCATTAAATTTTCTTTTAAATTTTATTTGTTTCTTTGAATTCATTGTTATTCATAGTTTAGTTTAATTAGTTTCGTAGTAAATAAATAAAAACTCTCTCAAGATAAAGGTGGTTACTAACCATTAGTTAATCGTAAAACTAAACCACACCCTGTATTTTACTAAACCACACCCTAATACATATATAATACGTATATAATAATTAATATTTCTTTATTTTAACAAATAAAAACTTTGACTTTCATTTTTATTTTTAAAACCAAATCATTCGCCGGTCGCCGGTCGCCGGTCGCCGATCGTGGGAACAAACAAGGTCAGATCAAAACATAAATAAGCCAAGGATCCCGCGCTCATCAGGAAATAAATGTAAGTTCTTTCCCAAATTCACCTGCTGCAATTCCCTTCAATGCAAATACTGCATGTGCAAATACTGTGTATGTAATGTGCGGCAACTTATTTTTAACATCGCTAGTGAAAGTCCCGTAGAGTACATTTGCTAGTGAAAGTTCCTCCGTGAATCGCTAGCGAAAGTCCTGTAGAATACATTCGCTAGTGAAAGTTCCTCCATGAATCGCTAGCGAAAGTCCCGTGGAGTACATTCGCTAGTGAAAGTCCTCTGATGAATCACAAGCAAAAGTCTCATGGAGTACATTCGCTAGTGAATCTCGGTTTGTGAATCGCTAGCGAAAGACTTGTAGAGTAGATTCATTAGTGAATGTCCGTCCGTGAATTGGTGGCGAAAGTCTTGTGGAATAGTTTCGCCAGTGAATGTCTGACCTTGAAACCAAAGTTCGCTAGTGGGTTATTCGCTAGTGAAAGTCCCATTGCGCAAAACCAAAGTTCTTGTTCTACCGTGGTTGTTGGACCGCGGCGATACTAATTTTCAACAAATCGCATTGTACGGTTGCGGTTGCTTCGCCTACGGATTATCTGTCAGACTATACATCATTTCATCGGAAAACCTCATTATTATAATTGGTAATTTTGGTAATTTGCGAATTTAATAATAATTAAACTTTAATCCAAAAGTATTAGTTATGAAATTAGTTTTAGAAGTTACAGAAATAAGGTTATTTAAAAAAAAAATCAATGTTTCCCTATAAATTTGTGGCTTCCTATAAAATGGCCCAAAATATTAAAAGTTAAGTTGGGTTCAGATTAACATGCGGGTTCATTTACTATTTTTGAGACCTTTTAAATTAGAAAATAACTTAAGTGATATTGAACATGTAATCCATTTGTACCATTTTTGTTCGTTCCCCGATGACTGTTCAGTAAATTGGTCAACGGTGTTGCTGAAAATTTTAAATGTTTTTTCAGGGTCCCCTTTGTAATTATTTACAAGCACTTGATTCGCAAATATTAATACTAGTTTTTAAACTGTAATTTTTGTAACTCCTCGTGGCTACAGTACTCCTCAAAAACTTCACCCTCCTACTTCTCTTGAACTCCGGCGATGTTAATTTCTTTGTCGAAATTGAAATTAATTTCAAATAAGGGATGTTTCCATTAATTTCTTTGTCGAAAAACTACAAGTACAGAGTATATTCAGTCCATAACATTTTGCTAAGGAATCATTAGATTGTTGAAGCTGAATTCTTCATCAGCCTGACTGATGATGAGGTTAAAAGTGTAATAAATTAGTAATCTATTCGAGATTAGGTAGATAAAATTTTGAAAAATATTATATGGTCCACCTGAAAAAAGAAAGGACAGATTGAAACTAAGAATCATGGAAATTAATATCCACCAACTTTATTTAAAAACCTAACATATTAATTTGGATATACAAATATTAAACTGTAATATTTATCTTACATTTAGGAAAAGCAATATTTCTACGTTATTTGGTAATTACGGCATATTACTATTAAAATTTTATTTCAAAATTGTTACTAAAAAAATTAAATATATTTTATTGACTAATAATGGTAATCAAATGAGGCGCAGAGCGCCAGAGTACTCACCAAATTGTGTGTGTGGAATAATAAAAAGATATTTATATGGTAATCTATAAATTGGCTATTTGTAATTGACATATTTTGTACCATATTTCACTGTAATAATATTATACCATATACCACGTTGTTTGATAATCAACTCTATAATTGACGAGGAAGCTTATCACCGACCCAGACCTCCTATTACCCGCCACCTCCTTTTGTGCCTCCAAGTTCCGATGATTCTCGATGATTAACTTTGGTTGGTCGATCTTCTCCAGAGCACATGTGTAATTTCGACTGAATTCTGGAAATTCCGGCATTAGTTCGACGATCCTAAACGATACAAATATCAATGTTGAGGGATATCGGATATCGGTCAATGAGGGATGCTACTACGGGATCAAAGTGTTTCGGGATATAGTCAATGATCCTGAAGCTGGTTTGATGTATACACGCTTATTTTAATGCTTGCAATTGCTTCCGCGGACAATCGATTTTTTCAGATTTCAACAAATTCATCTGAACTTGCCATCTAAATCAAAATTTCATGAAACCCATATTACAACTATAATGTTACAGAAGTATCAACCTCTATTTACTATTTCAACAAATTCATCTGAACTTGCCATCTAGATCAAAATTTCATGAAACCCATATTACAACTATAATGTTACAGAAGTATCAACCTCTATTTACTATTTCTTGATGTTTATATCGTTTAAATGAGGTTTAGTATAATTAGGTTTTGTGTTTTGTTAATCGGATGCCGCCGAAGGATGGACAGATCGCCTGCTGTATCCGTCCAACTTCAATGACCTAGATTGGCTGGTAAAGAAAACTATTCTTGCAAGTGAATGTCCGTCCGTGAATTGCTGGCGAAAGTCTCATGGAATAGTTTCGCCAGCGAATGTCTGACCTTGAAACCAAAGTTCGCTAGTGGGTTATTCACTAGCGAAAGTCCCATTGCTTAAAACCAAAGTTCTTGTTCTACGGTGGTTGTTGGACCGCGGCGATATATACTATTTTTCAACAAATCGCCGAAAAATGGACAGACGACGGAAGAATGGTTTGTACGGTTGCGGTTGCAGTTGCAGTTGCTTCGCCTACGGATTATCTGTCAGACTATACATCATTTCATCGGAAAACCTCATTATTATACAAACCAATCCTCCCAAAAGGACCTGTAATTTTGGTAATCGGTCGTTCGCCGGCGAAACGAAACCCCTTTAGGGTCCCGTCTATTTAGTATTTACCTCCCCGAAGATAGCTTTCCGGGTGTTTCGGCTTGGTCGAAACATGGTATTGTATAGTGTTTTTAAAGAATCAGCCCAGTAAGAAAAGTAACGGGCCTATCAGCTCACAGTCCATCTGATTAATGGATAAGACTCGCTAGGGTTTAAGAAGGAAGATGAGATGTATAAATATAGCCAGCCACTTGGCCTCCAAAACCCCTAGAAACACAATCTGTAAATCTAGATCTTAGCGAGAGAGAAACAATGGCTATGATCACGGGATACGAAGATGCGTTGTCCGGGGAGATGCTTGTTTATACCGGTTTCAGTGGCTTGACCGAGGACGGTGAGGACTACTCACGACCCTTCAGGCTGATTCGGAACGGAATGCTGCTTCAACTTCAAGTCAGGATCCTTGATGTAAGGAAGATGCTCAGAAACCATGGGGCTTCGGAAGAAGAAATTCAGATGTCTGAGCATCATCGTCCTGACCTTGCTTATGTCTACGGTTATGATGAGTTTAGTCTTACCGAGAAGGGGCTTAGAGGATACATGCATCGATTTACCAACAAAGTGGTCCCAGCTTTGGGTTTGGAGCAGGATTCGGTGGATTATATCAAGGAAAACCTCAAGGCAATCATCGATTACTTTGTTGCAAAGCTGAAAGCAGGACACCTTCGATTTTTCAAGAACAGGACTCGAGTGGGTCCAAAAGATGGTGCAGCAATTGCGTTTGGGGATTTTTCCAATCCTCAGAGACCAATCTTTACGTATCCGGCTTTTGGACTCAAAGCTAAAACCTGTGGTTAGTAATACCATGCTTTTCTTCTTATACTAAGATTTGTTCTTTTTTAAGTTTTGCATGCCAAATTCTCCTCCTAGCTGCTCTGCTCATTATATGGTAATAGACTAATAGTAATGAATTGATGCAAGTTGCTTTTTTTTTTTACCATATCTGACGATGAATGAAATGTTGTTGGCCATTTTCTTACTGCAGCACACGGATATATTCCTTGGAAGCCATCCCACTTGCGCAACCCTGAGTTGGATGTTTCTAGAAACATAAGGTATGGTTCTTTCCTGTATGTATGATACTTAACTCAATTTATTGTTGTATGGTGTGGTGTGGTTATATTATTGCCGTATTGTCATTTCAAACCAATAACAACCAACATCTTTGTGCTGTTTATGCGTTCGAATGTCAGTTATCAGTTTTAACTACTCTCTTCAAATTAAAGATGACCTTCTACTTCCACTCTTGTTATCTTGTTTGTGCATTTTGAAATTGGACTAGTACTCTATGACTTGCATGTTACGAGCATTATACCCTCATCAATATCGTCTCTTCATAACCTACAGCATTCTTATTGTCTCCTGAATATTTTTTATGACCAGCATTCTGAATGTTCTCTGGAATATTGATTATGACCGACTGCAAATTTACTTTTTTTTTTCTCTACAGGACACAGGCGTAGATGCTCTGATGGGGAAGATGGGGGTTCCATGGGTGCTTACTCTGTTTCTTGTTGACCACAACCAAATTCGCCTATGTCTTTTGCTGGGTTATGGTAAATTATTGTTGTAACTTGTAACATTCATGTGGTGTCTAAGAAATGTCATCTTAGTTTTGCGTATCACACATGATGACTTTTTATTGTTGCGTATCACACATGAGTCATTCATGTGTGTTGAAGATTGTACTCTTATGTATGATTAGGTTTAAGGAGGAAACTCAACTCTCTCATATGTATTATGGCCTTTATGTGGAAGGCTTTATTATTTTGTATTATGGAACCAATGACAGCCTTTATATGCTGTTTATGTAAACTAGTTCTTTTGACTCTCTCTTCAAATAAAAGGTTAAGGTCTTGGTCTGGTTAACTTATTAGTGTATGCATTCTGAAATTAAACTAGTAATGTATGACTGTTGCCAAAGCATCATGATTGTGTACTCGTAATATGAATGGAACAAGTCTCTTGCATATTGTTAAATGTGGTATGAGAACTGAGAAGAGTCGTTATTCTGTATAAACTTATATTGTGCGTTGATTGCATTTGACTTTTGGTCAAAGTCAAAATTAGGAGGGATCAAATAAAACATGTTTGACTTTTGGCTATCCTGCTGACTAGCATTAAAATTAGGGAGGGAAACCAAAGGGAACTTCTATGTAGGGTGTTCAAAACAGGGTACCCGGACTTTCGGGTACCCGCACATCCGGGTACCCACCCGACCCGGAAAAACAAGGTACCCGGAAAAACAAGGTACCCGCCGACCCGTTTTATATAATATATTACTATTTTTTAGTGATTTCATCCTAACAAATCGGTTTAATTAACCCACGTACTATATTTTAAATTTAGAAAACTTGAGATGTTTTTTTCAAACATGAAAAATGAGTGTACGAAAAAATGTGTAAAAGAAAAATACTAAAAGTATGAAACTAAGCATAACATTTTCACAAATATTTTAATTCACTTCAAGAATTCAATATAAATATCTATTTGTACGAAAAAAAAATCAAACAAATTATAATTTGAAGGTTTACTTGAAGAGAGTAAATATTATATATGAACTAGACTATCCATGAAAAATCAATCGTAAGACAATTAAATTTAATTACTCTCGATATTGCCTAAAAGTAATGTATAATCTTAAATATCTATTATAATTGAGAAAATAAACAAGACACTTGTATTGAGTTGATAAGTTCAAGAGGGTAAATTCATTTCCTATGCCCAAAATTACAAGTGTAAATGATATTTAACATTAATATTTAATAAATAAACATATATAATACCGGGTTTTCGGGTACCCGGAAAAAGCATTTGTGTGACCCGGACCCGGAAAATAGTATAATACTCGGGTCGGGTACCCGTCCCGGAAAAATAAGAAATTACCCGGTTAATTTATGCCGGGTCGGCGGGTCAACGGGCCGGGTAGTGCGGGTCGGGTATTTTTGAACACCCATAACTGCAGGACCATATTTCACTTGATCAGAAGCATTTTCCCCCAATTAGTTTTGCCCGATTCAAATGTACATTGACGCACTAAGATATCAGATATTGCATTTTGAATTGGGCAAAACCAATTGGGAAAAAATACGTCTGATCAAGTTTCATATGGTCCTGCAGTAGTAATTTGGTCCTGCAAATAGTAACCCCCAAACCAACCAAATCCTGCGCGGAAAGGGAAAACCAAATCCGTTCCGGAAAAGGATAATTAGACGGTTTGGGGAAATGAGATGCAGTATAAAACTATAAATAGAGGCAGGCAGGCAGTGGAGTAGAAAGGCAATCCAGGAGAAAGAAAGAAAGTGGTCAAGAAACAATGGAGGCGGCTGTGACGGGTTACGAAGATGCCTTGTCCGGCCAAACGCTTGTGTATACCGGCTTCGACATCTTGACCGAATATAACGAGTCCCTCCCACGATTCTTCAGGCTAATTCGCAACGGAATGCTTCTTCAACTCCAAGCCAGGTACATTGATTACCGGCAGATGATGAGATTCAACAGGTTTCCCCAATCCGAAATCGACGCGTGTGAGGAGCCTGATGAGATTCCCGACCTGCCTTTTATCTACGGTTACGACGAGCTTCCTCTGTACACCGAGAACCAGCTGAGAAGATACATGGGGAGATTCACCGACAAGGTGATCCCACGTTTGAACTTGGAGCAGGAATCGGTGGATTACATCAGGGAAAACCTTAACGAGATCATCGAATACCTTGTTGAAAAGCTGGCGAACGGACATCTTAGGCTTTATAGGGACAGGAGTCCGGTTGGTCCGGAGGATGGTGCGGCGATTGTGTTTGGGGACTTTACCAAGCCTCATAGGCCAATCTTTACTTATCCGGCTTTTGGGCTCAAGGCCAGAACCTGGGCTAAAGGCTACATTCCTTGGAAACCGTGCCATCTGCGCCAACCGGTGGTGCAAGTGGATGTGGTGGAACCGATCATCATCCACCACAGGAAACCCAAACAAAAACACCAGAGGAAGCTAAATCACAAGGGGAAGGCTAAATCCAAAGGCTGAAATCACTTCTAACCAAGTTTCAAGTGCCAAAAATAAAGGCCATTTTGATGTTTGTGCTGATGAAACTGATCAAAGAGAACTATACAATCCTTCATTTCAGGAGTCCAGGCTGATGAAGAATTCGGCTTCAACAATCTAATGATTCCTTAGCAAAATGTTAAGGACTAAATATACTCTGTACTTGTAGTTTTTTGACAAAGAAATTAATGGAAACATCCATTTTTCGTTCATCTGTTTCATTCATCTGTTTATATATACAATCAATTCTAACGGAAACATCTATCCCTTCTGACTGCTATATAACCACGAAGACATGGCCATACTGACTGCTATAAACTCGATCATTTTTATACTTAGATTATCGGCATGGCCATACTCTTCCGAATTCAAATCAAGCAATGCTTCTTCCGTAGATGTTCCCATTTTGCTTACTTGAACAATGTCTCATTTCATAAACGGTTGAGCCTAGCTGAGCAAGAATTCGGTTATGATCATCCACCAAGAGATCCAAAAATCCCCTGCAATTAAGAAATGTAAATTAATCTAACTTCTTCACTTCAGTAAAAACGTTTAATACTAATACATATCGCAACATAATTTTTTTTGTAAATTTGCAATACATATCGATTCATATAGCAAGATTTCAATAATCAGAATTTTTTCGTTTCTCTCTCCTAGCGCCGCTAGGGTTTAAGTGAGAATCGCACCTTTTCGCCGTTTGGACTTCCTCCGGCGCCATTTTTCTGCATTTTTTCAACGCTTCCACAGCGCCGTTGTCACTATTGTTCGCTATGGCATTCAGCATGGCCGAGATCGAGAAGCTTTGTGCAGGCCTAACCCTAACGGAGAAGGAAAAGGCAAGCATCACGGGTGTAGCAGACGAGGAGAGTTTTCAGACTGCTCTCGTCGGGAGTATCCTGGCGCCTCGCCGTATTTCGCGTACGGATGATGTGGATCTGTTTCGTGGCCTATGGGGAATTCGAGGAAATCTGAACAGTAAGACTCTTTGTGAAAATACCTTTCTCTTTCAATTTGATAATGATGTGGATAAAGGTAGGGTTTTGGATACCCAACCTTGGCTTTTTGATAAATATCTCCTTGTGCTTCGGGAGCCTTCTTCTGGAATGGATCCGGCTATGATGGAATTTAACACCACTCCATTTTGGGTACTGATTCACGGTGTTCCTTCGTTGTATCGTTCTCCTGCAACGGCTGAACGCATTGGTAATGCCGTTGGAAAATTCTTGGCGGTGGATAGGGATGTAGATGGTTCAACTATTGGCCAATTCTTACGTATTTTGTGTGATATTGATATTACACAACCTCTTTTGCGGTGTCAATTGGAAAAGTTTGGGGATCAAGAACTGTGGGTGGCTTTTCAGTTCGAGAAGTTGCCGGAGGTTTTTTTTAATTCTGTGGGGTGATCGGGCATATGCACAAGGATTGTGACAAACGTGTTCTTGTGCCTGCCGTCGATCGTATAAAAATACACTATAGTGGTTGGATGAGGGCTCCCTTCAATTCTTCTCCTTTCGCGGAGGAAACAAGGAAGCCGTCGGGCTCTTAGCGCCGGGAGAGATCTAATAGCAGTGCCCCTTGGAGGAGACCGCCTGGGTCGCCCCAGCGCCAACGTGAAGGGAAAGCGCCTCAGGCCGAAGGGGGACGGGGTGCTGCAGCTCCAAGAGTCGGGAAATCTGGGATAATGGCGCCGGATGAAGTACAAAATGTCCCGGTTCATACCGTGGGATCTGTTTCTCCTCCGGTGGTTATTGTTGAAGGGAATAATACTCAACAGCAACTCCCTATCCCCACCCAGGAGCAGCTGATTCCCGTGCCTAGGGTTTTTTCAACACTTAATGCAAATTTGGGTGTTACCTCAGTCAAGGAGGGCTCGGCAGCACCGTTACTTGTTCATGAACTGGATTTTTCACACCCCCTTTGCTAGCAATGATCTGGATGTTATGGAGCAGGTTATGGAGGATGTCCCAACTCTTCACGCTACTCCTGCTGAGCAAGTAGCAGTGCACGGGAATGTTTCAGGTTCTACGTTGATTGCATCCGATGTTGATCAGGTTACTGATGAGCCTCTTGATCCCTTTCTGGTTGCTGTTCTAGTTGTTTTCAAGGCTCAGTGGAGCGAGGGCGAGAATAGAAAGAGAGGCCGGGGGCGAGGGGCTCGTGGCAGAAATGCAGGACTAGGACGTGGAGCTGGTGGATCTTCTGGTGCTGTTTCTTCAAGTGCAGTCTCGGGGAAACGGAAGCACCTTCATGATGAAGTTCCCATGCTGTTGAATGAGGATTTCTCTCTTATTAGCTACAAGAAGACAAAGACAGGAGGTGAGGCTTCTTCTGACGGCCTTGGTTCGGGTACAACTTCAGCAACTCTGGCGGCGACTGGCGATGATGTCCAGTCCTGCCACAATCTATGAGTCTTTTAAGTTGGAACTGTCGCGGGCTGGGTCGTGCCCGGGCAGTTCAGGAGCTGCGCACCTTGGTGTGCATGAAGTCACCGTCTATTATTTTTTTGTGTGAAACAAAGTCTTCTACTTCTTTTATTGACAATTTAAAGTCACAGTTGAATTATTTTGGAGTTTCAGTAGCTTCTCAGGGTCAGTCTGGTGGCCTTGCTTTGTTATGGAAAAAACAGGTTTATGTTGAATTGAAATCTTTTTCTTCTCGCTATATTGATGTTCATGCTACTCTATTTGGTAATACTATCCGGGTTACTGGAGTTTATGGGCAGCCTAGTGTCTCCCTACGCCGTCGTGCTCGGGAGTCTTTTAAGTTGTTGGCTCCGGATGCTCAGAGCCTAGATATCCCTTGGATTTGTTTGGGTGATTTCAATGAGGTTCTTTCGCAAAATGAGTTTCAAGGTGCTCACCTTAGGGCAGAGTGGCAGATCACAGCATTCAGGGATGCCCTTGATCATTGTGGTCTTTTTGATATGGGTTGTTCGGGACCGCAGTTTACTTGGCATCGTCTCATCCGAGACCCGAATACGTAGCGTGGAGGACATGGTTGAGCACCAAAGTGTGCATTTTAGGGCATCCCTGAATGCACACTTCGGGACCGCAGTTTTCGGGACCGCATTATATCTTGATCATTGCTGACTAAAATGCACAGATTCTTGCTCCGAAATCCGACCTATATTTTGAATTTAATGAGAAATTTAACAAAAAAAAAAAGATAAAGATAAAATTGTTTGTTAGTACTTATATTTGAAATCTACTATATACTAAAGGGAGAATATCTCAAAATGGGCCTGTTTAGGTACGGTATCCGGTCACCTTGTCTCTTCTTCATATTTCCAGTAAATTCCATTCGTCATACCAATCGCTCCAGCTTGATACTAAGTCTGGCGGCAGCTTCATATTTATCCTTCTTCGATATCCTTATTGCTGCGTTTGTAGTTCTTCACTCAGAAACCTGGCTTTTCCTTCCTGCCGCTATATATATTTTTGTATTTGTGATCTCCGGCTTGTCGGAACGGGCATACATCCTCATCGCCTTTGGTTAAAAGGTTCGTCCCTTTCTAATCTCAATTCATTACGATGATTTCTCACCTTGGGCGCTTTCGGTTCATTCCATTGTGTGGTTTCATCTATTCGACTCGGAAAGCCTTTATTTTTTCCTTCTACTTTCGTATCAATTATCATCTAGGTGATTGTAAATTATTTAATATCTGGAGGATCCAAAAATGCTCTGTCGTTGTAGTTTTTCTGCCATTTATTCAATAAATTGTTGGTGGGATTTGCAGCAACATTTGAAGGTTGAAATTCTGTCCAAATTAGAAGAGAGTGATTTAGTTAAATCCAAATTAGTGTGCACATAAGGGAACTTTATGATATCCACCATCTGTACTCCTAAGCTGTCAACGTCCACCAGCTGTCTCTTTCCAACAGCCTTTCAATTTTCTGCACACAACATGTTCGATAAAATGCTTCACCTGATTTCCCCTTAACTACTGCTCTTCTTTCCTATGTCCTGCTTTTTATAATCATTCTTAATGCATTTTATGAAAATATTACATTAATATGTACAAGATCCATTGTCTTTTACATGAAATGGATTGGACAAATGTCTACATATTTTGAATCAAATTCATTTGAAACAATGTGTAACCATCCGAACAATTTTTCTGTTTCCAGTTTCAACAGGTGTCCTCTGCTCCAGCTGCTGTGTAACCTGACTTTTCTGTCCCCAAACTCTTTTGCCGTGGTTCATTTTGTCCCCTTTGCGTTCGGTCTGCGTTCATTCGTTCCTGTGAGTTTTCTCCATTCGCTTTTTTCCAAGTCTACATGTTGTCCAACCATCATAGTTTCCGCAACCATCTACAAGTAAGGAAACACTAGCCAAACTGTCCAGTTGTTCCAGTTTCACAAAGGTACGTCTTGCAGTTACAATTCAGGTACGTATCACTTTCACACTTGTGCATTCCTTTACAAGCTCTCTGTACCTCTCATTCCTTTATTCAAGTAAGCTAGACATCTCTGCTCATTTTGTATTCCAATAATGCCTCGCTCTGTGCACGATAAGAATTCCCAACCACATAATCTTACAACTGCTACTACACCATCAAAAAGAAAATATGCTTCTGTTGATGATCGCAGAAAAATAAAAAACACTCACTGCAAGCAAAAAACCCAATCAAATACCTCAGAACCTGACCCTTTAAGTTCTATAGTGAACACACCAGATGTATTGCCTAATGTACCAAACTGCAAATTTCCTGGTGCAAAACGCTTCTACTTGGAGCCACCTACATTTTGCTGCTCACTTGGAGAAATAAAATTATTCCAATCTGAAATGCCTACTGAATTAGTTGAATTATATGTCAGTACAAATGAGGAAGCGACACACTTTCGTAATTGTATTCGTAGCTATAATAATATGTTTGCATTTACATCCATGGGTGTAGAATGTAATGAATCTTTAGCCAAAAGAAATGCTGGTGTATACACATTCACAGTACATGGTAACATTACACATTTTATTAAACCAGTAAAACCATCAGATGGAAAAAAACCCAGGAATGTGCAGTTATATTACTACGATACAGAACATGAACTCAAAAATAGGCTTGCAATCAGTTCTAAATTTAATGAAATTCTTTTATTAAAATTGACTGATATCTTGCAGGCAAATCCATATGCTGTTTTTTTCCGAAACCTTCCTCTTACTAACATAGATGAGTATAAAATACTTTTACAATCAGACCCTTTGTTTGATCAACGTGTGTTTAATAAGCCAACTGCATCACAAGTTGCTGGAATATTGTTAGAAACAAATGGGGATAATCAGAACCTGAGTCGGCACATTCAAGTTTAGTCTAAAGATAATAAAACCCAGAATATTAAACATTATTTTGGTTGTTATGATCCTATGCAGTATCCCCTTATATACCCAAATGGTGAACCTGGTTGGCATAGAGCTGTTGCTAGAGTTAGCCGAAAAGGGAAATTGATACAATCTAGAATATCTGGTGCCAGTACAAGTAATGATATTCAAAATTACATAGATGTTGATCAATATCTCGAATCTGAACTCAGTAATACTAATGACAGAAGGAAAACCCCCGAAAGAATCACAGTATCATGTTGTGAGTATTACTGTTATAAACTCCAAATTAGGGATCATGACAGATCATTTCTGTTACATACTGGCAGGCTGTTCCAACAATATGTTGTGGATATGTATATTAAAATCGAAACCTCAAGACTAGATTTTTTTAAACAGGAAGATATGCAAAATCGCTTACGAAACGATGTTTACAGTGGCTTGCTTGATGGTGTTACACAAGGTTGTCACACAGGTGCTCATGTTGGAAAGCGTGTAATTTTACCCACTTTTTCCTTTAAAAACAAGAAAATGATGTGGTTATGCATGTCGGTCACCGGGCAAAAACAAGAACCCACGTACGTACCTTCCTTGATTTGATTATGACTTGTGAGGTCTTTAATAGTGTCCCCTGTTTTTATTATTTTAAATATAATGAAATTTTCTCTTTGACAAAATTGCAAACGAAATCGAACTACCTTGGACATATGGCTCTGCAATAAATGGATATGAATGAAACTACTATGAAAGGACCATGCTTTGAGTGCAGTGATGATGACTTGACTTGTTTACTCATTTCGTAGTGATTATTTAAATCATCTCCCTTTGTTTAGGCTTTTTAAACCACCAGCAATGGATGATAAATTATTGCAATTCCTTTTTCGGCAAACTAGTAAAAGAGAGAGAAATTTGATACTATGGAAGTTGGAAGTTGGAACTTGGAACTGATCACATGTTCCATGATTTATGTGCACGCTTCTTTTTACATAAAATTTCGCATTTTATACTTACGTTATAAACACACGGCGAAAAATGCTACAGTTGCATGGTTTATTTTCATGAATCATAATTGACAGATTCTCAATTAAGACATGTATTAATTGTTCTCACCAAATCAGTTTAAAAGTGAGAAAATCAGACATAAAATATTAATACACTGAATAATCATGCTTAATGCGTAAAAGATCAGATTAAAAAGTGAGATCTAGGAGAGTTTCTCATCATAAACTCATTTTAAAATTTTAGTAGTATAAGAATATCAATCATTTCTATTGTTAAAAGTTTTTATGGTGTGACTATGAAAATAATTCACAATAATATGCTTCAACTGGAAGTGGCTTATAAATTTTAATGGAGATGATCTCGTTACGTATCATGAAATAAATGCTTTTCTAGCTATAGATGTAGTCTTAAGGTGGGTTTTTTCTTACTAGTTCATGCGATATCTGCAACTAAGTTTATTTGATCAGATCTAGATGTATGCAAATTCACACTTGTGCTTGCTGTTTTATACACTAGTTTGCAATGGTGCTCATCAAAGCTCAGGGTATTGATGACAAAAACACATTTATTAAGAAGAAAATTGGAAAGCAGACAAGTGATACAATGCCAAACCTAATTAAGAAAAGCTTCATCAAATTTCAAATTTCAAGTTTCAACAATAAAGGAACTACCATCCATAGAATAATACGTACACTGAGCGCATCATGCTCACGTACGGGAAAGCAAAGTTCATAAAAGCTAAGGGAAGAAGAGCATCAGTCACATCTTGAGCCTTTTCCTTGTTGCTCTCCAGCTTCATCTTGAAATCATCATCATTCCAATCATCCCACTCTGCCATGCATTATTCACAATTTTAGTCATAAATATATACAGATTGAACAATCAAAAGAAGTTATAATTAATCAGAATCAGGGAGATAATATAAATTTGTTTTTAAGAAACCAAAACAGTACTCCTCTCTTTCCTAATTATTTCTTGCATGCAATCATTTCCTTCTACGTGCATGCATTACAGATAAAATTAAAGCATATCCATCTACTAGAATTGACCAAGTATTGTTAACATAATAGATAGACTAACCTTCAAACGGGGTGAGCATGTGGTGGCCTGGGATAAGAGCCCTGACCTACTCGAATTTCCTGGAGCATATCGTAAAGATGCTCCTTTGAATGTTCCCAACTCTCTTCATCTTCACCATCACTATCCCATGTCCATTTCATATTCCCCATAGCAAGTTTCAGAGAGTTTTCAAGAAACAGTTTACAAAGTTTATTCCAAATTTTTACGAGAGCAGTCATTTCAATTGGCACCCTTGATGATCCATTTTGCCAATTTTGTTTGATAAAATTATAGAACCTAACCAACCTAACCCCTTCACCAAAATGAATAATAAAAGGCGTAAAAGCCATGTCGTGAACTCCTTCTTTCTTCATATCAGCAAGAGTGTTGATTGACTTTTCAAGATGATAAAAACCAGATTCCCAAACAAACTTTGGATTTTCAGAATAATTAATCCCATACCAAGTTTCAGTAAAACCCTCATTACCCTTATCAACAGTTTTAGCATTTCCATTAACTAGACCCCTAAGCCTCAAATTAGCATTTTTCAAAATAAACCATTTACGAGGATCCTTGTAGTCTGAGGATAATAAGGGATTTGTTAAACAATATCCGTACAAATAAAGATTGTACCTACGGGCTAGCAAAGTAATGGTTCTCTTTGAACCTATCACAACTATAAACATAAATTTTGGATTATCATTTCTGTTACATGTAAAATAAACCCATTCCTTATTAGGACTAAAGTTATTTTGTATTTTATAACCATTCCTTGAAATAACTTTCTCAATTTTATCAAAAAAATTAACAATATCAGCTTCATCATGGCCGGACAAATCCAAACTCGTCGCATCTTGAATATCAAGCAAATTAGCCACCCTATTTTAGAACAAGAAAACACATCAAACTATTAAGTATAGTTTTAGAAATCTACAAAAGAAAAAAAATACAACAGAAAAAAAAAATGTGTTAGCCATAAATATCATCTTCATACATATATATATATATATATATATATATATATATTGTGAGATCGTACGTGGTTATTAAATATTAATAAATATTAAAAGATGGCAGAAATTAAAGAAAAGCATGTGGTAAAATTATGAGCTAGAAAATATCAGAAAGTTGGTAAAATTATTGAATTTAGCATTGAAGATGAATAATCAATCAACAAGCTTCAATTCAAATTCATGTCAATTATCACTAACATTCTACAAATCAAGAAAAAATACTTACTCAATTTTAGTGGCTCCATCATCCCTCCTTTTAGATGATTCTCCCACATCTTTCTTATGAATGTGTTGCCTCTTGTGCCCCATCCCCATAACCTCTCCATCTCCTTCCTCCTCTTCAACAATTGGTTCTTTCCCCCTAGAACTCCAACCCACCCTATGATCTCTATCATTCATACTTTTCTTGAAACAATTGCCCATTATGCAAATAAAAGGAGAGAAAAATAGAATAGATTGTGAATGTTTTGTGAGAATTGTGAGAGAAATTGTAAGGAAAATGGAGAATGAGAGAGTTGTTGAGGAGAAGGAAAGAGTCATTGATATAGAAGGAGAAAGGTGAGCAGAGAAATGAAAATGATTAGTAAAAGACAAGAAAAAATGGTGGTGATTCAATAAATTCAGACAGAGTGAAAAGTACACTCTTTTCACTGCTCGAAGATGTTGTTGTATAATCAGTGTTTAAGTAAAATGTGTTTTCTTAATCGTGAAAATAACTGCATTTTGTTCACCAATTATGCATCACAGAGAATTGTGTCATCTGCACAGGAACAAAACTGATGGCATAGCTGCACGTGTGTACTTGATAATAGTTCGAAAAAGCTTAGATTACCATATCCATTATGATCCAGAAGTATTTTCTTGACACTGGGAAAAAATCAAAAAGAGAAATGGCTAGTTCCAGTCATATGGGCAGTAAAGATGATTCCTACGTTGGTGCTGGAGATGAGGAATCGCTTTATCTCGGGATGGATTTTGGTACCTCTGGGGCATGTTAAGCTGTCATTGATTGAATATAATTGCTGAGGGAAAGAGAGAATACCATTTACTCCTCGTAAGCTCTAATGCTTTTATTTACTTTGCTGTCTTGATGTCTACAATTGAGTTTTTACTTCGTATAGTATGTGCTGTGTAAGTGTGTTATATATATTAGATCTCTCTGTCTTTACTTGTATGGGTGAAAATAAAGTAATGGTAAGGGCTATGTCGGAATATAACCAACAATATATACATATTTGTCTTTTTAGGCATGCATGTAATGTACTTTTTTTCCCACATTTATGACTTATGAGCATTACAATATTTTTATGCATGCATGTGAATTGTGATCACTTTCAACATTGATGAGCATTTGATGAACCACCAATGCATTATTGTCCTTTTCATAGTTGATCATATATCAAGTTATTCTTGTATCATCTGTAATATTATTGTTCTGAAACTTCCAGCCAGAAAAGCCATACTAATCAGCCAGAATTAGTATGTAATTTACGAAAATCACAATGTTTGCAATTATATGGTTATAATACACTTTTAACAATAAAAAATGCACAATTTAAAGATTTAGTATGCACATTAACAAAATGCATAATGTTTGCAATTATATGGTTAATTAAAATACACTTGAACTAATTAAAAAATGCACAATTTAAAGAACTATGTAACATTACATAAATAGACTAAATAGTAAATAGCAACAATTAGCCATTACTTTGGTCCACTTAAGGATTTTTGGTACCAACTTGGAAAAATACAGTTTTCTAGTCCTTACATTCTAAATGTGAGGATTTGTTGCCCCCATTAAGTTATTCACAAAACTGTGTGGTCAACCGTCGTTAGTCAACCATATGAGTTAAGGGTAAAATTGTCTTTTCTTTCACTTTATTTTTTTTGAAAAATATGATTTATCCTAAAAAATAAAAATCAGCCCAATTTACGAATGACTTTTTAGCCGTTTCATGGAAAAGACGGTTTTGGGTTAATTTTTAAATTTTAAGGAAAGGACACTTTTCAAAATTAAAAAATAGGTAAAGACAATTTTACCTTGTCACATTAACTTTTCTATTGATTAATAAAAATAATATTACTATATAGGAAAAAATAGATACGATAGGGAAACTACTTTAAGAGCAAGTCCAACAGCTTCTCTACGAGATTCTCCAAGATATAGTACTACATCCTCATATTCCCTATCTTTTTTTGCTTCAACTCCAACAGTTTCCCTAGTGTGGGGGTTAGAATTTAATGCATGTGCATTAAATTTCAGTATTTTATCTCTTTATTTCTGTTTTTCACTATTTAAATATATTTTGAAATCTTAATATTTTAAATTTCGTATGATGAAAAAAATGAAAACTATATATTATTAAAATACACATTACAACGAACATAACAAGATCTCACATGATAATATTCAAATTTATATATGCATGCGAACATAGTCATGTATGATCTTGTTGCGTTCGTTATAATATGAAAATTAAGAATATATTATTTTTATAATTTTTTGTTGTATATAACTAAAGATATTTACATTTGAAATGTATATTTAATTTGTTAAAAAATAAAGACAAACACATGAATAGGAAAATAATCAGTCATAAATGCAAAAGCATTAAATTTTACTTCCCCAAATATTTTTTCTCTCTCTACAGATTTGGGGAAGCAACATGGAGATTTCTTCAAAATCCCCAAGTTGGGGAATGGGTTGGGGAAGCTGTTGGAGCAAAAAAAGTCTCATATTCCCCAAATTTAATGAAATCCCCCAAGTTGGGGAAGCTGTTGGACTTGCTCTAAGACACCACAATTTTGGTAGAGTTATTTTAAGTAGAAGAAAATTGGTAGAGTTGTATTTGACTTTGGAAACTATTTATGTCAAAAAAAGACTTTGGAAACTATTTTTGTGGATCCTTGTAATTAGGCAAAAACTATTATAATTGCTTATATACACAAGTCTGATTAAAAACCTAGCCCTCCCTAAGAGCAAGTCCAACAGGTTCTCTAAATTTTTTTCTAAAGTAGAGATAAAAATGTAAGATTTGCTATAGAATTTTGCTTCCAATCCAACAGATTTTCTATTTTAGAGATTTTGGAGAGGAAATGGAATGTTGTT
Source organism: Cruciata laevipes (assembly GCA_963678965.1). NCBI lineage: Eukaryota > Viridiplantae > Streptophyta > Magnoliopsida > Gentianales > Rubiaceae > Cruciata > Cruciata laevipes. The sequence continues at coordinate 1,304,358 of OY787634.1, read as the reverse complement.
TAAATTTTTTACTATAAATAGGAATTCTAATTCAAATCCCATAAATTTTGTTCTCTATAATTACTCTTTGCTTTTGCATATATAGAGAATGAGATCTTCTCTCTCATCATTTTTTCTATAATAGAGATTGTTATAGCAAATCTGTTGGAGACAAAAAACTCTAAAAATATAGAAAATCTCTACTATAGAGATGCTGTTGGACTTGCTCTAAAGCCGATACTTTGATTAATCAATGATGAAATCTGATGATTTGTGGTCGGAATTGCCTGTCGACGTGAAAGTTGAGATTTGTAATCGAATAATTCCAGCCGATGAACGGTTGTCCTTGGCTCAGCACAAAAGGTTAGCCTCATTGAAACTTGTTTTTAAACACTGGAACTTTGTGATATCCAGGTTCTGTGTTCCAAAGCTATGCCCCCCAAATCCTCGCGCTGGAGTTCAAGGTTTTCTCAGTTTTGTAGAAGACTATACGGAATGGCCGGCAACCATGTTCAGATCAGATTCACGGATGTCTTACCTGTTTGACGAATATAACCAACAACATTTTATATCAAAAAAATATAAATAAATATATATATATATATATATATATATATATATACATATTTGTCATTTTAGGCATGTATGTAATGTACTTTTTTTCCAACATTTATGACTTATGAGCATTACAGTATTTTTTTTGCATGCATGTGATCACTTTCAACATTGATGAGCATTTGGTGAACCACCAATGCATTATTGTCCTTTTCATAGTTGATCATATATCAAGTTATTTGTCTTTTCTTGTATCATTTGTAATATTATTAACAGTTTCATATAATTAAGGCTCCTTACAGTAATTAACACAAGAGGCTTCGATTTACCTTAGTGCGATTTTGGTTGTAGAATGATTTTATAGCTGAATATTTTGGGAGTTAACTCCATTGCCGACATACAATACATGCATGATTCCTACGTTGGTGCTGGAGATGAGGAATCGCTTTATCTCGGGATGGATTTTGGTACCTCTGGGGCATGTTACGCTGTCATTGATTGAATATAATTGCTGAGGGAAAGAGAGAATACCATTTACTCCTCGTAAGCTCTAATGCTTTTATTTACTTTGCTGTCTTGATGTCTACAATTGAGTTTTTACTTCGTATAGTATGTGCTGTGTAAGTGTGTTATATATATTAGATCTCTCTGTCTTTACTTGTATGGGTGAAAATAAAGTAATGGTAAGGGCTATGTCGGAATATAACCAACAATATATACATATTTGTCTTTTTAGGCATGCATGTAATGTACTTTTTTTCCCACATTTATGACTTATGAGCATTACAATATTTTTATGCATGCATGTGAATTGTGATCACTTTCAACATTGATGAGCATTTGGTGAACCACCAATGCATTATTGTCCTTTTCATAGTTGATCATATATCAAGTTATTTGTCTTTTCTTGTATCATTTGTAATATTATTAACAGTTTCATATAATTAAGGCTCCTTACAGTAATTAACACAAGAGGAACAACTGATAGCATGGAAGTCGATTTAGTCCATTTTGCACATTTATCTTAAACAATAATATGCATGGAGTGTACAAATGCGTGGATATATTACGAATGGGAATCATTGTAGAAAATCTTAGGAGTTAATAAATACTACATTTTTTAGGTAAAATGCTTGATACCCTTTGATTTTTTACAAGAAACATTGAATCATTCCTGAGGCAAAGGCCTACGACAAAGTTAAACAGCACAGAGGCTTAGAGCTTTTGAACCCGTGATAGACTCAAAGTGTACCTTATATCTGGGGTAATTTATGGCCGCTCAAATGAGACAGTGCATGCATTTGTTTTTACATGATAACATCAGCAAATCTCAAATCCCAAACAGAGTGAGTTTTTTAATTTTTGAACTTCAATTACACAACATTGTTCAGTAGTAATTTGACCTTCAGCAAATTTTTTTATAACTTCGGAAAAACTTAGATTACCACTTCCAGAAGTATCTTTTTTAGCTCTGGGCAAAAATCAAAAGGAGAAACGGCTATTTTTATGTCGGTGGAACGTTTCGCACCGAAGTAATTTCACGGTTGAAGTGCATTTTATCATATCGAAGTACTAGTATTTCCGCGGGAGCTTTCGGAATGTGAAAGGTAGGGGAATTGAAAATTAGTAATTAACAAATTGGGTAAAAATATAACTATAAAAAGAAAACATACATGACATGATCTCAATTCTCATAATTTTTAAGTGATGCAGAATACAATACAATACAAGCTCAGATCATGTTTACTTTTCTGGTGGTATGATCTCTCAACCTCGGCAATTGCTCCGAAACAGTGATTTAATCAATCAAGACCAACTTCTTTACATCAGAAGTGTGAACCTGCAAAACCAGCTAATGCGGATTTAGAAGCAAAATTTGACGCTGTCAGATGCTAAGAAGAAGGCAATCTTTAATCATCCTTAAACTGAAGCTGAAAATTAATTGTACTGTAACAGGTTTTTCATAGACATTCAGATAACATATAAAGCACAACCACAACCATTTTTTCTACAATATGCGAAGAAACGCAAATGAGAGAGAGGACTGATCTAAAGAGTCTTCTACAATGGCTTATCAACTGCAAGAACACACAAAACAAAACAAATAGGAAGCCTCAATAATCATGCTGAATCATGCAGTTCAACCGGAGCGAAACTTGTAAAGACCTTTCTACAAAATCCCAGCTCAAAAGAAATTCCAAAAGAAATGGCAAGATCCCAGCTCAAAATCAAGATAAACCCAAACTTTATGAAAACCATGTGTGCCTAATGATGCAGTACCATAAATTCAGAAGAGAACAACCATATAAAAGCAACCAGCACTGTCACTCATCGATTACGCATCACAAACTTTTCCTTCAAGTTCGATGAGTATATATAAATGATAAGGAGTAATTTAAATGCATCAAATATTCTTCCAGTGGGGAAAAAACTGAAGCTGGATGGAAACATGTTCATCCCCTTCTCACCTTCCTCCTTGATACTCAAATCATCAGATAATTAACTAATTAACTTTCTCGGAGCTGCTTGAAATCGAGAAACTGAAGGAAAATAACGGCTCTATTTACCGTGTTTAATTATTGACTAAAAGTTAGCAGCTTTTGGAGTTATCATGATGTTTTTAATTTGAATGTGCTGTTATGTTATGAATTCAACAAGTATTGAGTGTACGTAAATTGCTGATTTAATTTATAGAAGCATCTGGAATGTGGCTTATGAGATGAATTCTGAACTACGTTACTTTAATTTCTTTTTTTAGGAATTTCTTCTTTGTGTTATAACTAGAACTAGTGACTAAAAAGAGAGTTGTGAAGGAACAAATTAACGACAGTTTAGAAAATTAAGGGTATTATTGGATTTTAGACACAAATAGAGGAATGTGTTACTAATTTTCAATTCGATTCACTTTAGTTTCAGTTTTTAAGAACATTAAAATCGAAATAACAGGGATTTAGTAATGCTTCAATTTGGTGATGAACATGAAAAAACATAAAACATCTATAAAAATGGTTTACTATTAAAACACTAATGTGAAAGAAATTATGTTAAAACATCTATATGAATGTTCTGTGAGGTCCTCATTTACGCCCCAAATCAGAGGAAAATTATATTATAGAAAATCTAACATTGAGCATAATTATAGAAATCGACAAAGAATGAAAAAATAAAAACACTTACTCAAATTTGGTGGGTCCATCATCTTTTGTTTCAAAGGATTCTCCCTCATCTTGCCCATGTTTACATGGCCTTGAACTATGCCCAAACCCACAAACCCACAAACTTCTCCTTCTTTTTATTTTTCTTCAACTATTGGTTCTTTACCCCTAGAACTCCAACCCTCCCTATGATCTCTATCATTCCTATTTTTCTTGAAACAATTGCCCATTATGCAAATAAAAGGAGAGAGAAAGAAAAAAGATTATGAATGTATTGTGATCAGAGAACCGTAAGAAAAGAGGAAATGAGAGAGCTGGTTGAGTAGAAGGAGAGAGTTATTGATACAGGAGAGAGGTAAGCTGAGAAATGAAAATGATTAATTAGTAAAAGACAAGGAACCACGTACGGTAAGGATTGGACTGATCAGCAGGACAGCTTTCTTCACTTTAATAAATGTTTGTGATTCAGATTTCAGTCATTCAGAATCCTTCAATAAATTCTGATATTACAAGACAGTGCATGCATTTTTTTTTTACATGATTACATCAGCAAATCTCAAATCCCAGACAGAGTGAGTTTTTTAATTTTTGAACTTCAATTGCACAACATTGTTCAGTAGTAATTTGACCTATAGCAATTTTTTGTATACTTCGAAAAAACTTAGATTACCACTTCCAGTACGATCCAGAAGTATCTTTTTTAGCTCTGGGCAAAAATCAAAAGGAGAAACGACTATTTTTATGTCGGTGGAAAGGAGTGATCATATATATGCACATGTCGGTGGAACGTTTCGCACCGAAGTAATTTCACGGTTGAAGTGCATTTTATCATATCGAAGTATGCATGAGTTATTGTTTTGATTATTGAACCGTACTGTTAGTATATATACAGCCCTCTGTTTATTAAGGAAAACAGATCCAAGAGTTAATACATATTACAGCACTTTTTAGGTAAACAAATTTCAGAAAATGCTTGGTAAACAAATTTGATTTATTACAGATCCAAGAAACATATTGAATCATTCTTGAGGCAAAGGCATACGAGTACGACAGAGTTCAACAGCACAAAGGCTTGGAGCTTTTGAACCCGTGACACACTGAGAGTGCACTTTATATCTGGGGCTCAATTCTAGTACACCTGTAACTGATTTGTAGCAAGAAAAAAAAAGTTAGTTTAAAGGCCTAAATATCATTTTCGGAATATTAAAAATTGGAAAGAAAAAGACAGTCATTCTCTAATCAGTAAATTTTAATTGTAATGAACAAGAAAACACATTATTAAAAAAATGTTAAAACATCTATATGAATGTTCTGTGATGCCCTCACATACATCCCAAATCAGAGGAAACTTATATTATTAAAAATCTAATATTGAGCAGTTTTTGGAAATTATCGAAGAACAATTAAAGAAAAAGCTACTGATTGCGGAAAAGATACTGATTTTGACAGAGTGCGGTTTCTGTGATTTGATGTTTTGTGTCACAACTCACAACTCACATGACACTTCCAAATAAATCCACCTCACCTTTTCAAAGTTAATACTAAACAAAAAAAATGCTAACTCTAGAGTCTTCTTCAACAATTCTCCACAAAATTTTGAATATTTAATTAGTCTCCTAGATTCTTCTTCTTCTTCTTTTTCTTCTTCTTTTTCTTCTTTTTCTTTCTCATATATTCTTCTCTTACTTTTTGTTTTATTTTTTACTATCATTTTTACATTATTTTATATTTTATTATTGTTTTATATATTATTTCACATTATTGTTTTATATTTTATACATTTTATTATTGTTTTATATATTGTTTTTACATTATTTTATTATTATTTTATTATTGTTTTATATATGCTTTCTAATTAACATTTCATTTTCTATACACTTTCTTTCTTCCAAAAAAATTTTCAATTTATATTCTTTCTTTTCTCCTATTTTTTACCTCTAATTCAATTAAAAAAATATTTACATTCATACATAATATTATAAATTTAAATATTTCCATAAAAAAATCCGGGCATTGTCCGAGGGATATCTAGTTAGCCTAACTATTCACGAATCCACCTATAACAAAAGAAACAACTGCAATCGATTAATCAAAACGCAAGTTAAACACCCGGTTAAGCATAAATTCGGAGTTGAAATTACTACTATATATATATATACAAAAGAACGGTTTGGATAATATTTTAAAACTATAGAGTGTGGTAACTGTGGTTGTGATGTGCTAAGAATTGTGTATAGATATCATTCCTTTCCTGGTGATTGAGTCACTTAAGCAGTATTGCAAGCAATTTCAAATTCTCAGTGTTGGCATTTGAGAGTTGTTCAGATGGAGAAGGCCTTTTATTTTGACGGGAAGGGCATAATGGAGTAGTTATTTACTTTGAAAATAATTGTTGTGGACAAATATTAGAATTTGCTAGTAGAAATATAATTTATTGTGGACGAAATTTAGAGTCAACGAAGTTTTCTTTTCACTTAGGAGGAAATAATAATCGTACCAAACACTAAAATACAAACATCTAGTCAAAACAGCTAATGAAATCCGCTAACAGGTAACAGCTAATACCTGATCGCCAAAAGAGGCCCAAATGAACCCGCCTATATTATATTACGGTTTTTCCAACGTATGTCCTTACCCAACATCGTACATTTTGAATTATTCTCTAACCATTCCCCAACTAGCACGTTCGATTAAAAACTTTATCCACAATTTCACAAACCAAACACCTCTTTACCAATTAATAGTAATTAAAATAAAAAACCCCGAACTAAATCTACTTCGAATCGATCGTCGTCGAAAAATCAGACGTTATCTGTTTATCACCGTCTGATCAGCATGATTCACAACATCTCTCAACTAATTTTGTTTCGTTGCCGCTACCACGTATTCGTTAGTTGGCACCGTTTTACCTAGGTATTTTCGCGCTAAGGTAGTAAAATTTAACTTAATATATAAGATGATATGCTTTTATAAAAATCACTATGATTTTTACCCAACACATATCTTATGATTTAATTTGAATTAAATATATATAAACCACGTTCATTTTTTTACTCGACATTATTTTTTGATTCATAATATTTTTACTCGTAAAATTATTCCTAAATTATAATTATTCATAAAATTTATGATGAAAAAAGATTGACCTAATTAATCACCCTGAATTCTAATTTCAAACATAAGAATTATTATATTTTATTGTCTTGATATTTTGGTTGCTCGCAAAAATACTTGGTAAAACGGCGCCAACAAACGAATATACGTGGTTAAAAGCGGCAATAAAACGAAATTAGTTGAGAGATGATGGGAATCATTTAAGTTTTTTAATTTTAATTACTATTAATGGTAAAGAGTTGTTTGATTTGTGAAATTGCAATGGATAAAGTTTTTAATCGAACGTGCGAATCGGGAATGGTTAGAGCAAAATTCAAAATGTACGTTGTTGGGTCAATTTATCATATGCCAAGAGCATACGTTAGATTACCGATTATAATAATCTGAACCCAACTTAACTCTTAATATTTTGATGTTTGTGTTGATGAAACTGATGAAAGGGAACTATACAATCCTTCATTTCAGGAGTTGCTAAGCCAGGCTGATGAAGAATTCGGCTTCAACAATCTAATGATTCCTTAGCAAAATGTTAAGGAAATAAATATACTCTGTACTTGTAGTTTTTCGACAAAGAAATTAATGGAAACACCCCTTTTTCGTTCATCTGCTTCATTCATCTGTTTATATATACAATCAGTTCTAACGGAAACATCAATCCCTTCTGACTGCTATATAACCATCACAGATAACTGGAGTTATGTTTTAATCAAGATGTTTTTGGCAGTACTGTAGTCACGAGGAGTTCCAAAAATTACCGTTTTAAAACATAATATTAATATTTGCGGATCAAGTACTTGTAAATAATTACAAAGAGGATCCTGAAAATTTTCAGCAACATCAACCGTTGACCAATTTGCTGAACGGTCATCGAGGGGGGAACGAACAAAAATGGTACAATGGATTAAATGTTGAATATCACTTATGTCATTTTCTAATTTAAAAGGTCTCAAAAATACTAAATGAACCCGCCTATATTATGTTAATCTGAACCCAACTTAACTAATTAGAAGGCCCTTGTTTGTTCTTGAGCTTTTCTCTGAATCAGAGTTCAATTTAATTCAGTTCAATTCAATTCGTTATAGTAAAAATGTAATTTTATGAAATTCGGGTTAGTTAAGTCACTTGAAACCATGTGGCGATATCACTTGAAACTGAAGGATCACTGAAATCTGAAAATGGGTTTATATTCGTCATGAAAAACAGAATTGCTATACCACGCCCTGTATTTTGCTTATACACGCCCTAAAATAATTATTTTTATTAGGTTTTTCAAACCAAAATTACATTATAATTACGGAAAATTAAACACAGTTTAAATACATTTGTTGATTTTTTAACATTATATTTTTTAAAAAATATAATTGAATAATAGTGAAAATAAAGTGCGTGTTTAATAAAATATTGGGCGTGAAATAACAACATCCATGAAAAATCTACACCACGTTGCACGATAGTAATACGCTTTTGATGGATTATTCAAGTGTTTAAAGGGCCCAGTGACTAATCAGCCCAGTGTGAACAAGTAATGGGCCTATCGTGGGTAGGTCGGTCACAGTCCATATGATTAATGGATAAGACGCGCTAGGGTTTAAAAACGATATTGAGATGTATAAAAAAAGCCAGCCACCCAACTCCAAAACCCCTGGAAACTCAATCTGTGGATCTAGATCTAAGCTAAAGAGAAACAATGGCTGTGACGGCATACGAAGATGTGTTGACCGGCCAAGTCCTTGTTTATACCGGCTTCAGTGGCTTGGATGAGAACGATGAGGGCTACTCGCGACCCTACAGGCTGATTCGGAACGGATTGCTGCTTCAAATTAAAGTCAGGATCCTTGATGTAAAGAAGATGCTCAGAAAAAATGGGGTTTCAGAACACGTTATTAAGACGTGTGAGGAGCCTCACCGTCCTGACCTCGCTTACGTCTACAGTTATGAAGAGCTTCCTCCTTTCACCGAGAAGCAGCTTAAAAGATACCTGCGGAGATTTACCAAGAAAGTGCTCCGAGTCCTGGATTTGGAGCAGCAGTCGGTGGATTATATCAAGGAAAACATCAAAGAAATCATCGATTACTTTGTTGCAAAGCTGAGAAATGGTCACCTTCGATTTTTCAAGAACAGGACTCGAGTGGGTCCGGAGGATGGTGCAGCAATTGCATTTTGGGATTTTTCCAATCCCCAGAGGCCAATCTTTACATACCCAGCTTTTGGACTCAAGGCTAGCACCTGTGGTTAGTAACCATGCTTATTTTTCTTGTTTTAGATTCCCCCTTAGTTGTTCATTATGTGGTAAATTGGTTATAGCAATAGTGACTAATCTCCTGGAAGTTTATTTAATGAATTGCTGTATATTTGACGATGAATGAAATGTTGTTGTTCATTTTGTGTCTGCAGCACGCGGGTACGTTCCTTGGAAACCATCCCACTTGCGCTACCCTCAGCTGGATTCCACTAGAAACATAAAGTATGGTCCCTTCCTTCCTGTATATATGATACTTGAGTCAATGTATTGCTGTATGGATTGCCGTATTGTCATAACCAACATCTTTGTGCTGTTTGTTTGTTTAAATGTCCATTATCAGTTTTAACTACTTTCTTCAAATTATATGTGCATTTTGAAATTGAACTAGTACTCAATAACAACCAACTCTATGACTTGCAGCATGTTATGAGCATTATAACCATAGCATTCTTATTCTTCATGACCAGCATTCCCAAGGAATATTGTTTATAACCTACTGCAAACTTACTTTTGTCTCTGGCAGGACACAGGCATAGATGCCTTGATGGGGAAGATGTCCATAAGTGCTTGCTCTGTTTCTTGTTGACCACAAACATATTCGCCTATGTCTTTCACTGTGTTATGGTAAATTATTGTTGTAACTTTTAACATTCATGTGGTGTCTAAGAAATTTCATCTTAGTTTTGTGTAGCAAACATGATGACTTATTATCATGTGTTGAAGACTGTACTCTATGTATGATTAGGTTTAAGGAGGAACTCAACTCCCTAATATGTATTATGCCTTTATTATTTTCTAGTATTGTCATTTTAAACCAATGACGACCGGGTGCTGTTTATGTAATTTTAACTTGTTCTTCTGACTCTCTCTTTGAATTCAAGGTTTAAGGTCTTGCTCTGGTTTACGTTATAATATGAATCTTGTGTGTGGATATTGAAATTGAACTAGTACTGTATGACTGGTGCCAACATCATGATTGTGTTCTCATTATATGAATGAATGAAAAAGTCTCTTGCTGTGGCATGGGTTTGAATAAATACTGCTCCCTCCGTCCTAACCAAAACTTCTTAGTTGACGATTTTAAGAAAAATGCATTTTGTATCTTATAAGTGGAGTTTGAATGGGTATAAATGGAATATCAATTATGGTTATGGTTGTTTGTAAGAATTTATTAAGGGTATATTTGTCTTTTTGTAGTTGTTGTTTTGCCAAAAGAGGAAAGAATGAAAGTAAGAAGTTTTGGTTGGGACGGACCGAAAGTAAGAAGTTTTGGTTGGGACGGAGGGAGTAGTATGAGAGGAGTTTGTTATTCTCCTCACTGAGGTTATGGTATTTTTAAATTTTTTTTAAAAAAATCACCGAGGTTAAGGTATTGGTATAAGAATTGCTTATCCATAGGGGTGGTTGCCTGGTGGGCATTGATTCTCAATGCCAAAATGTTGTTATTGAATTCTAAACTTAAAAATGTTTTATTTTACAATTTTAATGGTAAGAGCAAGTCCAAGGACGTTATTGTTTTAACGTTAGGAGGGATAAAATAAAACATGTTTGACTTTTGCTCTAAGTCAAAATTAGGAGGGGATCAAATAAAACATGTTTGACTTTTGACTGTCCTGCTGACTAGCATTAAAATTAGGGAGGGAAACCAAATCCTGCGCGGAAAAGGAGAAGCTTTTTTGTAGGTAAACCGAGTCCGTTCCGGAAAAGGATAAGACGGTTTGGGGAAATGAGATGCAGTATAAATATAGGCAGCCAGCCACTCGAGTAGAAACACAATCCAGTAGAAACACAATCCAGGAGAGAGAATTCAAACAATGGATGTGACGGCATACAATGATGTGTTGACCGGCCAAGCCCTTGTTTATACCGGCTTCAGTGGCTTGGATGAGAACGATGACGAGTATTCACGGCCTTACCGACTGATTCTGAACGGAATGCTGCTTCAAATTCAAGTCAGGATCCTTGATGTAAAGAAGATGCTCAGAAAAAATGGGGTTTCAGAACACATTATTAAGACGTGTGAGGAGCCTCACCGTCCTGACCTCGCTTACGTCTACAGTTATGAAGAGTTTCCTCCTTTCACCGAGAAGCAGCTGAGGAGATACATGTGGAGATTCGCCGACAAGGTGATCCCACATTTGGATTTGGAGCAGGAGTCGGTGGATTACATCAGGGAAAACCTGAATGACGTCATCGACTACCTCGCTGAAAAGCTGGCGGACGGAAGTCTTCAGTTCTTCAAGCACAGGGTTCGAGTTGGTCCGGAGGATGGTGCAGCGATTGCGTTTGGGGACTTTTCCGATCCTCACATGCCCATCTTTACGTACCCGGCTTTTGGGCTTATGGCGAAAACCTGTGATGATGGCTATGTTCCTTGGAAACCGCGCCATCTACGGAAACGTAAGCGTAAGGTATGGGTGGTGGAACCGGTGATCGACCAGAAATCGAAAGAAAAATACAGGCGTCTGAAACGTCAGAGGAAGAAAAGCAAGGCTAATAGATGACGTCAAATGTGTTATGGAATGACGACACTAGCCCATATGTATGTTACATGTGGCTAAAATGAGTAGATTTTTCACCATTTCGGAGCCGTTTTCTATTTTCCGAGCGACTCATGTACTAGCTATCATAGAGATTGATTTTTCACAAATAGGGAGATTAGTACCCATTTTGTATCGTAATTCACAATTTGGTATTTCATTTTAAATTTATCTCATATTTAATCGTACTTCCTAATCTTTCTAAAAAAATTCACTAAACCAATTTTTTATATTATTTATAAACCATCCTTGTTGGAGGAATTCTATTGACCTCCCTTTTTTAACCTTAAAAAGTCACCATCTTAAAAAGGTTATACAAGAAAATTTAAAGACAAACTTGCAATGTTACAAAACATAATGACTAAATTTGGCCGAGGTTAGCGAATCGACCCCATGAAGAATGTTCATTTAACCAGTCTTATTTAATGTGATTACATATTTTCTTTAAATAAATTTAGAACCATTCAATTAATATAAAAAATTGACTTAGAAAAATTATATCGCCCGACAATCTAAACGACATGAGATTTATGAAAAGTAGGTTTCAATGACTAATATAGAGCATCAATATCTCATTCACTGTTGGTCGGATTTGAGTGATTCAAAAACCAATATTTTAGTACTCTCGGAGAAGAATCGAAAGATACCAAACTGGACCTGAATCAATTCGGATCACACTCAAATTGCAGCCCAAAGTTAATGAAGAAAATTGCATTAAGAGTCCCTCAACTTTTCCATTTTCCAATACTTCCTATTATAAAAGAATTGGTGGAATTCCTCTTCCAAGAAAGACTGGTTAAAGCCATCTTTGCCACAGAAACAGTATTTTTATTTCTTATTTTTGTGTGTATGTATGGTTTTAATTTAAAAGTTTTTTTTATGGCCCTCATAATATTAAAATGAGTTTTTGTAGCCCCATATACTTTCATATTGAGTTTTCATGGTCTCTAGGTCTGTTTCGTTGTAACTCTTGTTTTCAGCTATTGACATTTTAGTAATATTATTTTATCATATAATAAAATCACAAAAATAATTCATCATGTCATCCCCAATAAGAAAATTGACGTCAATATGACGTCACAGTGATGCCATCGTCTTCTTCATAAGAGCTGCGTCATCTGCTCCGATACGCGTCTCCCTTATCGGCGATGATGGCTGCGCTTGGGTGGTTGTTTCCTGATGTGCATTCAAAGGGCACTGGACGTTGCCGGAGATGCTGCTCGAGTCGTCCGATTCAGTTTATCATCACCGAAATCGATCCCCGATTCAGTTAATGATCATCAAAATCGACGAACTCGGCTTAGCTGCGCCCAGGCATCCTAGCAAATTCAAATCTAAATTCAAATCCAAACCTCCAGATTTCTAAGCAATCCAAATCCAAATAGAAATCCAAACCTTATCCAGATTTCTAATTAATCCAAATCCAAATCTTTATAATAAGTTATTCAAGAAGCACTTTGGAGCTTGCCGCTCTTCTTCTCGATTCCCTTCTCGCCGATGTGGAGGAAGCGGAGGTTCTCGGCGGTGTTGGGGACGACGTCGGCGAATCACAACGCGGCCGGCACGCCAATGATTGTGTTCTCCTTACATATCTATAAATTTAATTTGTACTAGGTTGTTTAAGGTACCATGTTACGTCACAAATGGGAAAAAAAATTAACAAGAATAAAAAGAATGTTACTAATAATGTCATCGTTATAAAGTATAAAATATTTGATGCGGTTTGATTGGTACTAGATTTGTTTGTTTGGTACTATGTTGTTTGTTTGGTACCATATAATACCGAAAATGAAAATAACATTTAGAACAATTCAAATAATAATGGTTGATTGTTAATAAGTTTTTTTGTTTGATACTAGATTATTTGTTTGGTACTAGATTTATTTGTTACACATAAACACTCAAACCCGCGAAGACCGTGAACCCAACCCGTCCGACCCGTTTATCTTAATTACCCATTTAACCCATACCCATTTATACCCATTACCCATTTATACACATACATAAATGTGTATTTATTAAAATTATCCATGTGACCGGTGGGTGACGGGTCCATTTTGTCAGGCCTACAACTACGTAAAAAGAATAGCCTATTAATTACAATAGCCTATTAATCGAAGAATGAAGACACAAAACACGGCCGACGGTGTCTTTCTCCAACCCTAAAGCACGCTTTATCAGGGGATTGGATGTTTCTGTAAAAATAGAGCTCACCTTCGGAAAAGTTAGATGTAGTCGGCGGGGATAACAGATTAACATCGCCGGAGTGTTGGAATTAGGGATGGCACCCGACGGGTATTTGGTGGATACCCGCCCGCCAACCGCCCAACGGGGCGGGTATGGATATGAGTTTTTTATACCCGCCATGGGTATGGATGTTGGATTCAAACCCGTCATGGATAAATGGGTGGGTATGGATATTGATTTTATACCCGCCCCATACCCGCCCGTATAATACTTGTATAATATCCGTTATATATAATATTAATAGTATTACTTGTATTTATATTAATAATATTATTAATTTTAGCATTTTTAAGCATGTTTGGTCTATTTTGAAACATAAAAGAATTTTATAAGTTAATGATTAGCATATTATAAACTATTTTGTTCTATTAATATAATATATTTGAATTATTAGTGCTTTTATTTAAATTTTTATGATAATTAATAGGTTTTAGGTTAATTTTTTTATAAATATGGATTAATAAGTCGGATGGGGAATGTGGGTATAACATGGGCATGGATATCCACGGATACCCAGATGAGATGGATATCCAGATGGATGAGCACGAATATTAAATTTGTACCCGTCATGGGTAAATGGGCGGGGATGGATAGTAAAATTTTAGATGTGGATGGGCATGGATAGTTTACTATCCACGCTCAGTTCGCCCAATGCCATCCCTAGTTGGAATAGTGTTCTTCGATCAATGTGCATTGTCCTGAATAACCAGAGAATTAATTACGGAGATAATTAATTCAGTTATTTGAGTGATCGAAATGTTTAGCTGGAAACCGCTTTCGATCTGCTAGCGTCAATGATATTGAGCTCGCAGCTCATTATAACTGAACCTATAAGGTCACACACAAAGTATGAAATTGGACAACATGTAATTATCTATTAGTCTGGGAGTCTAATAGTAATTACATGAGAAAAGAGTCTTATTAGGCTAGGCCCATATTGATTAAGACTAGGGTTTAAGGGATTCTGTTTATTATGTATAAATAGACTTTTACAATAATATACAGAATCAGTCTTCTCTCGTATGCGTTCATGTGCTGAACAACCAGAAATAAATAAACCCTAGGTTTCTCATAGTCTCATCGTCAAAGTCCGGAGGAGGAGGCGGAGCTCGTCGACTAGCTTGCAGGATCTGTCCTAAGCTGACAGCGGTGGAGGCGATCCAATCGTGCTGTGTGGATACTTGTAGAGGGATCACAACAGGGATCCTCGTCTCCGTGGCAGACAGAATCTACCGGGTAATCACGCTCCAAAAGGTAATATAAACCCTTATGTAGATTCGTATTAGTAACATGCATGCGATCTTGTTATATAGATTTGACATTCCGCTAAATTAGATTTAATCAAACCCTACACGGAGTTCACCCTCCGCTAAATTAGGAGGGTGAAGTTTTTGAGGAGTACTGTAGTCATGAGGAGTTACAAAAATTACCGTTTTAAAAACTAGTATTGATATTTGCGGATCAAGTCCTTGTAAATAATTACAAAGGGGACCCTGAAAAAACATTTAAAATTTTCCGCAACATTAACCGTTGACCAATTTACTGAACGAGTGAACGGTCATCGAGGGGGGAACGAACAAAAATGGTACAATGGATTAAATGTTCAATGTCACTTAATGTTATTTTCTAATTTAAAAGGTCTCACAAATACTAAGGCTCCCGTTTGGTGATTAGAGGTTTGAAGAGCGTTTAGTGTTTCTGTTTAAATAAGAATAGTTGACTGGTCAATCAGCTCTTTATGGTGTTTGGTGAGGAGCTTAAATAATTGCTCTTTATGATAATTAGAAAAATATTACAATATATCTCTTTATCCTTATTACTCACAAATTACCCTTTGTTCATAAATTCATCAAAACTCAAATTGATACTTCACGCATGAAATATCATATATCTCCAGAAATTTGAATTTCGTACAAATTAAAATTACTTCAGTTTTGGATATGTATATTCACATATATATATTATTTAATTTATGTTTGAAGTGTTACACCTATTCAAATTAAAATATTCTGAACTAAACATTTACCAGTGTTAAAATTACAAATAATTATTATTCTAAAAATAAAATTTTAAATAAATGTAGATGTGTAAATTGTAATAATGAATAACATAAAAGTAGATAAACAAATTTAGTAATAAAAATAATATACTTCAAAAAAATAATACACACTACATAATAATAATAAATACACTAATGTCTATTTCAGTCAGTTAACATAACGAAACAACTATCGGCTAATTGTTATTTACCAAACACTAAAATACAAACAGCTAGTCAAAACAGCTAATGAAATCCGTTAACAGCTAACAGGTGATTGAATCCGCTAACAGATAATAGCTAACCGCTGATCGCCAAACAAGGCCTAAATGAACCCGCCTATATTATGTTAATTTGTAGAAGTGAATAACCAATCCAGTGGACTTGCTTCTGGTGGACGAAGATCTTGATTGCTGACTATCATCCAATATGCCTGCACTAGTGGAAAACAGGGAAATTAGGGCACAAAAAATAAGGCGGTTCTTCAAAATCCGCGGAACCGCCTTAAAATTTAGTTTTTTTCGAATTCGAAAAACCAATTCGTAAGGTATGTAATGGCGGGTGACCAGAGAAGGCGGTTCGTGGTATTTTTAAGGCGGTTCTAAAAAAAGTGTCGTAAAAAACACTGTCTTTCGAATGAGAAAAGTATTTCCGCTGCTTTATTTGATTTTTCGAATGAGAAAGATGGTTCTGCTGTCTTAAGAATGAGAAAGAAGTTTTCTGTTGACTTATTTTGACTTCAACCCTATAATAAACCCACTAAATCTAAATTCTAAACCACTAAAACTCTAACCCACACTAAATTGAGTTTATACTAATCAAAAATCAGCTCTTATTTGATTTTCTATAAACACTAATTAAATTAAGATGAATTAATCAAAGATCACACATTACTTGATTCTCTACAAATCCTAACTAAACTAAGTTTACTTAATTGAATTTCACACTTACTTGACATTCTATATATACTAATTAAGTTGAGTTTAGATAATATAAGATAAATCCACACTACTAATTAAATTGAGTTTAACTAATCAAAGATTAACTCTTATTTCACTTTCTATAAACACTAACTATATTGAGTTTAGTAAAACAAGGGTAACCCTTGATTAACTTTCTATATTCACTAAAAATTAGAACTAATCAAATCTAAATCATCAAAAGTTAACTCTTACTCAACTTTCTTTAGACACTAACTAAATTGATTTGAACTACTCAAAGGTCAAACTTCAATTGACCTTCTAATAACAACAACTGTATTGATTCAAAGTTGACACTTATAAACATTGACATAATCGAATTGGACTAATGATTGGTCAAACTTTAATTGACTTTCTATATATTTTGTAATTAATTCTTACAAACAAACAATTGACTTTCTTTACTCCAAATTGAATTATATATGATAATGAAAAGTCAAATATTACTTGACTATCTATAATCCATGATACCTCATATTAGAGATTCAATTGATCTTACTTGACTTCTTATGCACCCTAACTAAATTGAGTTTAACTAGTTAAAAGCAAATCTTACATAACTTTATGTAGACACAAACTAAGTTTAAACTACTCAAACTCATTTTCTTGACACAAACTAAATTGACACTTGACTATAAATATTTACTAAGTAAATGAGTTAAACCAATAATTAGTCAAACTTTACTTGACTTTATAGAAACACTACTAATGACTAACTGGACTTATTTAAATTCTATTTACAATGACTAACTCGACTTATTTACTTACAACACTAACTAATTAATTAACCGATTGAGCCCGTCGTCGCCGCCGCCCGATTGAGCCCGTCAAATGGATTTGATGAATATTATTGAAATTGAACTTATTTAAATATCAGTTACAAGTAAAATAAAATTAATTTAAATATAAAATAAAATTAATTCTGATTGGAGTCATAAAGTTCAAATAAATTAAGAAAAATAATTAAATTTATCCGAATCCATATAGAGAATGATATTTATTCTAAAATTCAATAAATATATCAAATTATAATGTATTTAGTTAACTTTGATCTCAACCGTCAATATTTTTCATCAATTATCTTAGCCATTAAAACTTCATCTCATACAACCATCTTAGGGTTTAGCATGTCTTGCATATTTAATAGTAAAAACTCATATTTAATTGAGTTTAACTAGTAGAAAGTCAAATTTTTACTTGATTGTCCTTAAACACTAGAAGTTAGTTTTTTTATTATAACAAATTAGTTTTTTAATTGTCAAAGAATTTAAAGAAATTTCATTATTATTATCACAAGACAAATTATTGTGTGAGACTCATCACAAATTTATTAGTAATTAAATTCCCTTGAAAACAAAAGAAAAATAATTTATTTTAATGGTATATAAACCAAATCCTTCCCTTATCCCTTCATTATAGATCTCAATCGTTCCCATCTCCCCCCCCCCCCCCCCCCCCTCCCCCCAAAACCCTGCCCCGTCGCCCCCCGCCCTCGCCCTCGCCCGCCCCCCGCCCCGCACTCTTCTCTAAAAGCTTCACCGCCGCTGGAACAAGGGAGTAGAGAGTGGAAGGAGCCAATCACAATCCTATCAATTCGTAAAGTTTCCATCTTGCTTAGGAGAAAAGGTAAAACTTTACTTTTATATTGGGATTTATAAATATGATCGATTTTGGTTGAAATAAACTGATGAAAAGGGTAATATATACATGCCTGTGTTTTAAAGTTTTTCTGTTAGGAGTGATAAGAGAAAACTATAAAAGAGGGGAAGTTGAGGATGATGAGGTTCGATACCTCAAGGGCATATGACCTTTGATTTGTGGTCTGTCAACCTATTGAACCTTTTGATTAGGGATTCACCTACCTTGAAGAAACATCTTCTATTGAATTAATGATTGTATTGAATAATCAATTAAATAGAATATGTCATCTTTATATAGACATATATGAGAATAACAATCTAACTAAGAAAAGGAAATAGCTTACAACTATTACTATAATTAACTAGCTTAATTAGAATAGGAAAAAGAATAATATAACTAAATAAGGAATGGAATCCCATCATTCCCGCGCCCCTGAAAGAAGCCTTGTCCTCAAGCCTGAAAATTGTCACAATACGCCATGGAATCAACCATTCAAAAATTGTGGTAGGGTAACCATCCCGTGGAATCAACCATACTCGAAAACAAACATTCGCCTGCGATCCAGTATTCTTGAAATGTGGATATCCGATAAGGGCATGAACCACTTCTTCCATAATGAAAGTGATCAAACGCCTCTCAACTGCAACCTGAACTCGAAAACCTGGAGAATGTTGAGCTCGTATGTCACGTTGATGAGCAGTAATCTTGGTTGGACTTGCGACGATTTCCACTACCGGAACTGGTAAATCACACGTACGACCAAGGATGGGATGTATAAAGTCATCAGAGGAGTTGGAATCTTGAACGATAGTCTGAGAATCTTGGAGTTGTAGCACGTTTTGTTTATGATCCAGTAGACCCCTCTAAAGCAGGTAAGGAAATGCTAGAGAATTCACCGAAATCCTTAAGCGCAGGGTTCACATCCACTTGACATATGACCACTTCTGAAGCAGGACTGGTTGGAGGAAGAACATGAACTTTTACTGGGCTATCAACTCTCAATCCCATGGGAGAAGGCTTGTAGTGGTTAGCCATTGAGTACAAATTCCTGCCAGAGCCAAACGCCTTACAAAGGAGTGTGGAAAATTGGCGCCAAGTCAATTCGCCAAGTGAACGAATGTACGATTTATACCAAGGAACTGCAGCACCTTTAAGATGGATGGCTGCCATCGAAACTCGTCGACCATCGGTGATGGAATGCAAAGCAAAATATTGTTCTACGTGAAAAATCCATCGGTCGGGTTCCGTCTCGTCATACTCTGGAAACTCATGATATGGCGGTGGCTGGGGTGGTGTCGGTGTGTTGCCCATTTTCTGATTCTGAAGCATTGTAAACAACTTGGTGAAGTCTTCTTCATGTTTAACAAGACGGGCATCGACTGTAACGAGTTGTTCTTCAAGTTCCTTAACCGTCATGATGGGAATTTTATTTTTTTGAACGTGGCTCTAGATACCAAATGATGAGGTTCGATATCTCAAGGGGATATGACCTTTGATTTGTGGTCTGTCAACCTATTGAACCTTTTGATTAGGGATTCAGCTACCTTGAAGAAACATCTTCTATTGAATTAATGATTGTATTGAATAATCAATTACATAGAATATGTCATCTTTATATAGACATATATGAGAATAACAATCTAACTAAGAAAAGGAAATAGCTTACAACTATTACTATAATTAACTAGATTAATTAGAATAGGAAAAGGAATAATATAACTAAATAAGGAATGGAATCCCATCAGAGGATGTAAGAAAACTTGAAATCTGGAAATTTTGTAGAATGTAGAGTACTGAAGTTTTAAAGCATGTATCGTATAGTCCAAAATTCCATTTAGAATAATAGTGATATATTCAAAAACCTTGGGCTTATATCTGTATTTGAGATAAAGAATCATTCCATTTGGTGTAGGAATGAGGGAGAAAAGGAATTTATAAGCTCTGCCCTCTTTCATCCATGTTTGCAGCTAGGGCTGAGCAAGACTAACCGGATAACCGAAACCGACCGGAACCGTATCGATTTTAAGGTTAACCGAACTGTAGGGTTATGTTAAGATTATCACTTTTTGACTAACCGGTCTTTTGGTTAAGGTTAAGGTTTTCAATATTCAACACGAATAGTTAACCGACTAACCAGGGATTATTTTGCAATTATTTATTTATTTATATTATTATTATTATTATTACTAAACCTATATAAATAGCACCGAACGCTTACCAAAATTTAACCCTCCCACATTTCACTCTAGGTAGCTAGCCTTTGTATTCCTCTTGCCTATTGGTGTACGAGGAAATATGCATATATAGCTAGATTTTGTATTCCTCTTGGAGGTAACTTTTGTATAACTCTTGGCATATATATATATATATATATGTGTGTGGGGATATATATATTCCCCATATATATATATATATATATATATATATATATATCTTTTGTAGTATGCTAAACCGTGTCTCAAAATATTTTATAATTAATGAATTATCAAAATTATTGGTTAACGGGTTAACCTAACCGGCACAAAGGTTATCTGATTTTATTTGTCAATTTTAAAGGTTAACCGAACCGTTGAATAGTTGAGCGGTTAGTAGATTTTTTAGAAACGAGAAGGTTAACCGTACCGTGATCAGCCCTATTTCCAGCACAGCCCTGACTTTAAAAACCCATATCTTTTTAAATTTAATCAACTCTGATTTTGTTGATTCTTGTACCTGTGAAATCCTTATAACATTCTCTAGGGTGTAGAACCTAGAATTTCTGAATTTGCATAGTTATTTATAGAGATAATTGAGTTTTAAGTCTGCTGTGACTGGACTGGTCCTGTTCTGGGCAGCCAGCAGACTGTTATTTTAAAAATTCATATCTTCATAACCATAACTCCATTTTAGCCGATTTTTGTACCACTGTAATCTTGGAACTCTAAACATCGATTTGATATAAAGAATGAACCTATTTAGTTAAGAATTCAGTCAGAAAAGAGGGTTACAAAGTGACAACAGTTAAATATTTTGAACTGAAATTTCTGTAAGCACATGACAGTATCTTGAGATTAAAAGTGATAATATTTTACTGCAGAATATATATTGCAGGTTTCACCTAATCTCTTACGTGTGAAGTCAGGAAAAGGTGAGGGTTTTATCATGCGTTCAATATCTTTTCAATAGGCGCTTCTCTCATTGTGTTGGCTAGAACATTAAATTATTTATTGTAAGTGCAAAACTTTTGTTTGTGAAACTGCTTGAATGACATTGCTTGCTGCTACATGACTACTTGCTCTATGATTCTGACTGTGATAAGTGTGTGTTGTAAAGATTTTTGAAAGGATGATATTATTCTCACTGAGCTAGTGTAAAGATTTTTCTGACTCTGTGATCACTAGTCAGAGTCAGAAAAATCTTTACACTAAGAACTTAAGTGATCCTGTTTTTTTGCTTTTTTGTTCCTTGAGCTCCCCTTTGCTACTTCTACATGTTATGGCTAATTTCACATTAGTTCAATCATACTTCGATTTTTTTGGCAAGGACATTGACAGAAAAAGCCGGGTGAGCATTCAGAATCTGAATGGTTTCATTTAATTTACTTGGAACATTTTTCAGGTGAAGTGTTGATAAGTAATAATAATAATAACGGTTCCTGCAGAATCAGGAGCGAAGCCAAATGACTTCATATGGCTCTTTTCTTTGATAGGTGAAATTGCTAATGAACTTTTGATTCCTCTAATTTTGATGTAATTGTATAGAGTTCGAAGAAACATATTGATATTCGTGATATATCGAATATTCTTCATTGTATTGAAGTATAGCTCTGTTTCTTTTCTTCGTTTCTGCAGAATCAGCGACGTTGCGCGGCGCAGGCGGTTCATAGCCGCCGCCGGCGGTTCATAACCGCTGACCATTGGACACGAAACCGCCGCTGTAGACCCTTCCCTCCACTAGTGTGTACTGCTTTTAACTTTCTGATTCGCTTGATTTTTTTCTTAACTGTATTTCAGGGTGGGACTTGTATATTCAAGATTCCGGTTGACATGCATATGCACAAGCTCTTGAAGAGCTACTGCGACTACAAGAACTCCGAGTACCTGACTATGAAGTTCCTCGACCCAGAGCCAGGTTCAAGTGAGAAGAACCCCGGAAGAGGTATATATATATATATTTTTCGCTGCCCTTTTAATATGTTCTTACTTTGTACAAATGCATGTTGATTTTGTTCTTTTTTTTGCTCAACACATGATGTTGATTAGAGAATAATTGGTGGCGACTTGTATTACTCTCATCTCAATGATGGCGCATAATGGATGTTCCTTTGCTTGAAACCTTAAAAGATTGAGTGTGCAGCTACGCTTTCGCAGGTCCATTCCAATGTAGTAGAAGTTGGTGTATTGACAAGAGGCTTTGGCTGTTTGTTACTGTAGAAACGTCTACCTAGATGATGTTGCTTTTTTTTATTTTTATGATAGAGTGGAATTGATGCTGTTTGTTTAGCTCTATAACTGCTGCTTATGGCAGTGCAAAAAAAGCTATTGATATTGATGTATTTTAGTATGATACAACTATAATGTATAAAGCGATTGGTGTATATTAATTTCGAGTTCTCGAATAAATGTTTTCACCCACTCGTGATAGTGCTTACGAACTCGTAGGCACTATCGCGAGTGGTTTTTTTTTTGGATGATCCGTAAACTTTTTCGAATGAGAAAAACCATTCTGCTGGGTTACAAGGTTTTTCGAATGAGAAAGACCTTTCTGCTGGGTTAAAAAATGTTTACGAATTCGTAAGGTTTTAACGTTTAAGGCGGTTATAGTATATGACACTTTCGAATTCGTAACATTAAATGTGTAGTTTTCTAATTCGAAAGATGTCAAAAATTTTAAGGCGGTTCATGAACCGTCTTAAAAAATCAAAAATTTTAAGACACAGTCAGAGAAGGCGATTCCTTTGTGGCTTTTCTGGTACGTTGGAACCGCCTTAAAAACCATGTCCTCCACTAGTGTTGACTGTCTTGCTCCGAAATCCGACCTATATTTTGAATTTAATGAGAAATTTAACCAAAAAAAAAAGATAAAGATAAAATTGTTTGTTAGTACTTATATTTGAAATCTACTATATACTAAAGGGAGAATATCTCAAAATGGGCCTGTTTAGGTACGGTATCCGGTCACCTTGTCTCTTCTTCATATTTCCAGTAAATTCCATTCGTCATACCAATCGCTCCAGCTTGATATCTAAGTCTGGCGGCAGCTTCATATTTATCCTTCTTCGATATCCTTATTGCTGCGTTTGTAGTTCTTCACTCAGAAACCTGGCTTTTCCTTCCTGCCGCTATATATATTTTTGTATTTGTGATCTCCGGCTTGTCGGAACGGGCATACATCCTCATCGCCTTTGGTTAAAAGGTTCGTCCCTTTCTAATCTCAATTCATTACGATGATTTCTCACCTTGGGCGCTTTCGGTTCATTCCATTGTGTGGTTTCATCTATTCGACTCGGAAAGCCTTTATTTTTTCCTTCTACTTTCGTATCAATTATCATCTAGGTGATTGTAAATTATTTAATATCTGGAGGATCCAAAAATGCTCTGTCGTTGTAGTTTTTCTGCCATTTATTCAATAAATTGTTGGTGGGATTTGCAGCAACATTTGAAGGTTGAAATTCTGTCCAAATTAGAAGAGAGTGATTTAGTTAAATCCAAATTAGTGTGCACATAAGGGAACTTTATGATATCCACCATCTGTACTCCTAAGCTGTCAACGTCCACCAGCTGTCTCTTTCCAACAGCCTTTCAATTTTCTGCACACAACATGTTCGATAAAATGCTTCACCTGATTTCCCCTTAACTACTGCTCTTCTTTCCTATGTCCTGCTTTTTATAATCATTCTTAATGCATTTTATGAAAATATTACATTAATATGTACAAGATCCATTGTCTTTTACATGAAATGGATTGGACAAATGTCTACATATTTTGAATCAAATTCATTTGAAACAATGTGTAACCATCCGAACAATTTTTCTGTTTCCAGTTTCAACAGGTGTCCTCTGCTCCAGCTGCTGTGTAACCTGACTTTTCTGTCCCCAAACTCTTTTGCCGTGGTTCATTTTGTCCCCTTTGCGTTCGGTCTGCGTTCATTCGTTCCTGTGAGTTTTCTCCATTCGCTTTTTTCCAAGTCTACATGTTGTCCAACCATCATAGTTTCCGCAACCATCTACAAGTAAGGAAACACTAGCCAAACTGTCCAGTTGTTCCAGTTTCACAAAGGTACGTCTTGCAGTTACAATTCAGGTACGTATCACTTTCACACTTGTGCATTCCTTTACAAGCTCTCTGTACCTCTCATTCCTTTATTCAAGTAAGCTAGACATCTCTGCTCATTTTGTATTCCAATAATGCCTCGCTCTGTGCACGATAAGAATTCCCAACCACATAATCTTACAACTGCTACTACACCATCAAAAAGAAAATATGCTTCTGTTGATGATCGCAGAAAAATAAAAAACACTCACCGCAAGCAAAAAACCCAATCAAATACCTCAGAACCTGACCCTTTAAGTTCTATAGTGAACACACCAGATGTATTGCCTAATGTACCAAACTGCAAATTTCCTGGTGCAAAACGCTTCTACTTGGAGCCACCTACATTTTGCTGCTCACTTGGAGAAATAAAATTATTCCAATCTGAAATGCCTACTGAATTAGTTGAATTATATGTCAGTACAAATGAGGAAGCGACACACTTTCGTAATTGTATTCGTAGCTATAATAATATGTTTGCATTTACATCCATGGGTGTAGAATGTAATGAATCTTTAGCCAAAAGAAATGCTGGTGTATACACATTCACAGTACATGGTAACATTACACATTTTATTAAACCAGTAAAACCATCAGATGGAAAAAAACCCAGGAATGTGCAGTTATATTACTACGATACAGAACATGAACTCAAAAATAGGCTTGCAATCAGTTCTAAATTTAATGAAATTCTTTTATTAAAATTGACTGATATCTTGCAGGCAAATCCATATGCTGTTTTTTTCCGAAACCTTCCTCTTACTAACATAGATGAGTATAAAATACTTTAACAATCAGACCCTTTGTTTGATCAACGTGTGTTTAATAAGCCAACTGCATCACAAGTTGCTGGAATATTGTTAGAAACAAATGGGGATAATCAGAACCTGAGTCGGCACATTCAAGTTTAGTCTAAAGATAATAAAACCCAGAATATTAAACATTATTTTGGTTGTTATGATCCTATGCAGTATCCCCTTATATACCCAAATGGTGAACCTAGTTGGCATAGAGCTGTTGCTAGAGTTAGCCGAAAAGGGAAATTGATACAATCTAGAATATCTGGTGCCAGTACAAGTAATGATATTCAAAATTACATAGATGTTGATCAATATCTCGAATCTGAACTCAGTAATACTAATGACAGAAGGAAAACCCCCGAAAGAATCACAGTATCATGTTGTGAGTATTACTGTTATAAACTCCAAATTAGGGATCATGACAGATCATTTCTGTTACATACTGGCAGGCTGTTCCAACAATATGTTGTGGATATGTATATTAAAATCGAAACCTCAAGACTAGATTTTTTTAAACAGGAAGATATGCAAAATCGCTTACGAAACGATGTTTACAGTGGCTTGCTTGATGGTGTTACACAAGGTTGTCACACAGGTGCTCATGTTGGAAAGCGTGTAATTTTACCCACTCGTTCCTTTAAAAACAAGAAAATGATGTGGTTATGCATGTCGGTCACCGGGCAAAAACAAGAACCCACGTACGTACCTTCCTTGATTTGATTATGACTTGTGAGGTCTTTAATAGTGTCCCCTGTTTTTATTATTTTAAATATAATGAAATTTTCTCTTTGACAAAATTGCAAACGAAATCGAACTACCTTGGACATATGGCTCTGCAATAAATGGATATGAATGAAACTACTATGAAAGGACCATGCTTTGAGTGCAGTGATGATGACTTGACTTGTTTACTCATTTCGTAGTGATTATTTAAATCATCTCCCTTTGTTTAGGCTTTTTAAACCACCAGCAATGGATGATAAATTATTGCAATTCCTTTTTCGGCAAACTAGTAAAAGAGAGAGAAATTTGATACTATGGAAGTTGGAAGTTGGAACTTGGAACTGATCACATGTTCCATGATTTATGTGCACGCTTCTTTTTACATAAAATTTCGCATTTTATACTTACGTTATAAACACACGGCGAAAAATGCTACAGTTGCATGGTTTATTTTCATGAATCATAATTGACAGATTCTCAATTAAGACATGTATTAATTGTTCTCACCAAATCAGTTTAAAAGTGAGAAAATCAGACATAAAATATTAATACACTGAATAATCATGCTTAATGCGTAAAAGATCAGATTAAAAAGTGAGATCTAGGAGAGTTTCTCATCATAAATTCACATTTTAAAATTTTAGTAGTATAAGAATATCAATCATTTCTATTGTTAAAAGTTTTTATGGTGTGACTATGAAAATAATTCACAATAATATGCTTCAACTGGAAGTGGCTTATAAATTTTAATGGAGATGATCTCGTTACGTATCATGAAATAAATGCTTTTCTAGCTATAGATGTAGTCTTAAGGTGGGTTTTTTCTTACTAGTTCATGCGATATCTGCAACTAAGTTTATTTGATCAGATCTAGATGTATGCAAATTCACACTTGTGCTTGCTGTTTTATACACTAGTTTGCAATGGTGCTCATCAAAGCTCAGGGTATTGATGACAAAAACACATTTATTAAGAAGAAAATTGGAAAGCAGACAAGTGATACAATGCCAAACCTAATTAAGAAAAGCTTCATCAAATTTCAAATTTCAAGTTTCAACAATAAAGGAACTACCATCCATAGAATAATACGTACACTGAGCGCATCATGCTCACGTACGGGAAAGCAAAGTTCATAAAAGCTAAGGGAAGAAGAGCATCAGTCACATCTTGAGCCTTTTCCTTGTTGCTCTCCAGCTTCATCTTGAAATCATCATCATTCCAATCATCCCACTCTGCCATGCATTATTCACAATTTTAGTCATAAATATATACAGATTGAACAATCAAAAGAAGTTATAATTAATCAGAATCAGGGAGATAATATAAATTTGTTTTTAAGAAACCAAAACAGTACTCCTCTCTTTCCTAATTATTTCTTGCATGCAATCATTTCCTTCTACGTGCATGCATTACAGATAAAATTAAAGCATATCCATCTACTAGAATTGACCAAGTATTGTTAACATAATAGATAGACTAACCTTCAAACGGGGTGAGCATGTGGTGGCCTGGGATAAGAGCCCTGACCTACTCGAATTTCCTGGAGCATATCGTAAAGATGCTCCTTTGAATGTTCCCAACTCTCTTCATCTTCACCATCACTATCCCATGTCCATTTCATATTCCCCATAGCAAGTTTCAGAGAGTTTTCAAGAAACAGTTTACAAAGTTTATTCCAAATTTTTACGAGAGCAGTCATTTCAATTGGCACCCTTGATGATCCATTTTGCCAATTTTGTTTGATAAAATTATAGAACCTAACCAACCTAACCCCTTCACCAAAATGAATAATAAAAGGCGTAAAAGCCATGTCGTGAACTCCTTCTTTCTTCATATCAGCAAGAGTGTTGATTGACTTTTCAAGATGATAAAAACCAGATTCCCAAACAAACTTTGGATTTTCAGAATAATTAATCCCATACCAAGTTTCAGTAAAACCCTCATTACCCTTATCAACAGTTTTAGCATTTCCATTAACTAGACCCCTAAGCCTCAAATTAGCATTTTTCAAAATAAACCATTTACGAGGATCCTTGTAGTCTGAGGATAATAAGGGATTTGTTAAACAATATCCGTACAAATAAAGATTGTACCTACGGGCTAGCAAAGTAATGGTTCTCTTTGAACCTATCACAACTATAAACATAAATTTTGGATTATCATTTCTGTTACATGTAAAATAAACCCATTCCTTATTAGGACTAAAGTTATTTTGTATTTTATAACCATTCCTTGAAATAACTTTCTCAATTTTATCAAAAAAATTAACAATATCAGCTTCATCATGGCCGGACAAATCCAAACTCGTCGCATCTTGAATATCAAGCAAATTAGCCACCCTATTTTAGAACAAGAAAACACATCAAACTATTAAGTATAGTTTTAGAAATCTACAAAAGAAAAAAAATACAACAGAAAAAAAAAATGTGTTAGCCATAAATATCATCTTCATACATATATATATATATATATATATATATATATATATTGTGAGATCGTACGTGGTTATTAAATATTAATAAATATTAAAAGATGGCAGAAATTAAAGAAAAGCATGTGGTAAAATTATGAGCTAGAAAATATCAGAAAGTTGGTAAAATTATTGAATTTAGCATTGAAGATGAATAATCAATCAACAAGCTTCAATTCAAATTCATGTCAATTATCACTAACATTCTACAAATCAAGAAAAAATACTTACTCAATTTTAGTGGCTCCATCATCCCTCCTTTTAGATGATTCTCCCACATCTTTCTTATGAATGTGTTGCCTCTTGTGCCCCATCCCCATAACCTCTCCATCTCCTTCCTCCTCTTCAACAATTGGTTCTTTCCCCCTAGAACTCCAACCCACCCTATGATCTCTATCATTCATACTTTTCTTGAAACAATTGCCCATTATGCAAATAAAAGGAGAGAAAAATAGAATAGATTGTGAATGTTTTGTGAGAATTGTGAGAGAAATTGTAAGGAAAATGGAGAATGAGAGAGTTGTTGAGGAGAAGGAAAGAGTCATTGATATAGAAGGAGAAAGGTGAGCAGAGAAATGAAAATGATTAGTAAAAGACAAGAAAAAATGGTGGTGATTCAATAAATTCAGACAGAGTGAAAAGTACACTCTTTTCACTGCTCGAAGATGTTGTTGTATAATCAGTGTTTAAGTAAAATGTGTTTTCTTAATCGTGAAAATAACTGCATTTTGTTCACCAATTATGCATCACAGAGAATTGTGTCATCTGCACAGGAACAAAACTGATGGCATAGCTGCACGTGTGTACTTGATAATAGTTCGAAAAAGCTTAGATTACCATATCCATTATGATCCAGAAGTATTTTCTTGACACTGGGAAAAAATCAAAAAGAGAAATGGCTAGTTCCAGTCATATGGGCAGTAAAGATGATTCCTACGTTGGTGCTGGAGATGAGGAATCGCTTTATCTCGGGATGGATTTTGGTACCTCTGGGGCATGTTAAGCTGTCATTGATTGAATATAATTGCTGAGGGAAAGAGAGAATACCATTTACTCCTCGTAAGCTCTAATGCTTTTATTTACTTTGCTGTCTTGATGTCTACAATTGAGTTTTTACTTCGTATAGTATGTGCTGTGTAAGTGTGTTATATATATTAGATCTCTCTGTCTTTACTTGTATGGGTGAAAATAAAGTAATGGTAAGGGCTATGTCGGAATATAACCAACAATATATACATATTTGTCTTTTTAGGCATGCATGTAATGTACTTTTTTTCCCACATTTATGACTTATGAGCATTACAATATTTTTATGCATGCATGTGAATTGTGATCACTTTCAACATTGATGAGCATTTGATGAACCACCAATGCATTATTGTCCTTTTCATAGTTGATCATATATCAAGTTATTCTTGTATCATCTGTAATATTATTGTTCTGAAACTTCCAGCCAGAAAAGCCATACTAATCAGCCAGAATTAGTATGTAATTTACGAAAATCACAATGTTTGCAATTATATGGTTATAATACACTTTTAACAATAAAAAATGCACAATTTAAAGATTTAGTATGCACATTAACAAAATGCATAATGTTTGCAATTATATGGTTAATTAAAATACACTTGAACTAATTAAAAAATGCACAATTTAAAGAACTATGTAACATTACATAAATAGACTAAATAGTAAATAGCAACAATTAGCCATTACTTTGGTCCACTTAAGGATTTTTGGTACCAACTTGGAAAAATACAGTTTTCTAGTCCTTACATTCTAAATGTGAGGATTTGTTGCCCCCATTAAGTTATTCACAAAACTGTGTGGTCAACCGTCGTTAGTCAACCATATGAGTTAAGGGTAAAATTGTCTTTTCTTTCACTTTATTTTTTTTGAAAAATATGATTTATCCTAAAAAATAAAAATCAGCCCAATTTACGAATGACTTTTTAGCCGTTTCATGGAAAAGACGGTTTTGGGTTAATTTTTAAATTTTAAGGAAAGGACACTTTTCAAAATTAAAAAATAGGTAAAGACAATTTTACCTTGTCACATTAACTTTTCTATTGATTAATAAAAATAATATTACTATATAGGAAAAAATAGATACGATAGGGAAACTACTTTAAGAGCAAGTCCAACAGCTTCTCTACGAGATTCTCCAAGATATAGTACTACATCCTCATATTCCCTATCTTTTTTTGCTTCAACTCCAACAGTTTCCCTAGTGTGGGGGTTAGAATTTAATGCATGTGCATTAAATTTCAGTATTTTATCTCTTTATTTCTGTTTTTCACTATTTAAATATATTTTGAAATCTTAATATTTTAAATTTCGTATGATGAAAAAAATGAAAACTATATATTATTAAAATACACATTACAACGAACATAACAAGATCTCACATGATAATATTCAAATTTATATATGCATGCGAACATAGTCATGTATGATCTTGTTGCGTTCGTTATAATATGAAAATTAAGAATATATTATTTTTATAATTTTTTGTTGTATATAACTAAAGATATTTACATTTGAAATGTATATTTAATTTGTTAAAAAATAAAGACAAACACATGAATAGGAAAATAATCAGTCATAAATGCAAAAGCATTAAATTTTACTTCCCCAAATATTTTTTCTCTCTCTACAGATTTGGGGAAGCAACATGGAGATTTCTTCAAAATCCCCAAGTTGGGGAATGGGTTGGGGAAGCTGTTGGAGCAAAAAAAGTCTCATATTCCCCAAATTTAATGAAATCCCCCAAGTTGGGGAAGCTGTTGGACTTGCTCTAAGACACCACAATTTTGGTAGAGTTATTTTAAGTAGAAGAAAATTGGTAGAGTTGTATTTGACTTTGGAAACTATTTATGTCAAAAAAAGACTTTGGAAACTATTTTTGTGGATCCTTGTAATTAGGCAAAAACTATTATAATTGCTTATATACACAAGTCTGATTAAAAACCTAGCCCTCCCTAAGAGCAAGTCCAACAGGTTCTCTAAATTTTTTTCTAAAGTAGAGATAAAAATGTAAGATTTGCTATAGAATTTTGCTTCCAATCCAACAGATTTTCTATTTTAGAGATTTTGGAGAGGAAATGGAATGTTGTTTAAATTTTTTACTATAAATAGGAATTCTAATTCAAATCCCATAAATTTTGTTCTCTATAATTACTCTTTGCTTTTGCATATATAGAGAATGAGATCTTCTCTCTCATCATTTTTTCTATAATAGAGATTGTTATAGCAAATCTGTTGGAGACAAAAAACTCTAAAAATATAGAAAATCTCTACTATAGAGATGCTGTTGGACTTGCTCTAAAGCCGATACTTTGATTAATCAATGATGAAATCTGATGATTTGTGGTCGGAATTGCCTGTCGACGTGAAAGTTGAGATTTGTAATCGAATAATTCCAGCCGATGAACGGTTGTCCTTGGCTCAGCACAAAAGGTTAGCCTCATTGAAACTTGTTTTTAAACACTGGAACTTTGTGATATCCAGGTTCTGTGTTCCAAAGCTATGCCCCCCAAATCCTCGCGCTGGAGTTCAAGGTTTTCTCAGTTTTGTAGAAGACTATACGGAATGGCCGGCAACCATGTTCAGATCAGATTCACGGATGTCTTACCTGTTTGACGAATATAACCAACAACATTTTATATCAAAAAAATATAAATAAAATATATATATATATATATATATATATATATATACATATTTGTCATTTTAGGCATGTATGTAATGTACTTTTTTTCCAACATTTATGACTTATGAGCATTACAGTATTTTTTTTGCATGCATGTGATCACTTTCAACATTGATGAGCATTTGGTGAACCACCAATGCATTATTGTCCTTTTCATAGTTGATCATATATCAAGTTATTTGTCTTTTCTTGTATCATTTGTAATATTATTAACAGTTTCATATAATTAAGGCTCCTTACAGTAATTAACACAAGAGGCTTCGATTTACCTTAGTGCGATTTTGGTTGTAGAATGATTTTATAGCTGAATATTTTGGGAGTTAACTCCATTGCCGACATACAATACATGCATGATTCCTACGTTGGTGCTGGAGATGAGGAATCGCTTTATCTCGGGATGGATTTTGGTACCTCTGGGGCATGTTACGCTGTCATTGATTGAATATAATTGCTGAGGGAAAGAGAGAATACCATTTACTCCTCGTAAGCTCTAATGCTTTTATTTACTTTGCTGTCTTGATGTCTACAATTGAGTTTTTACTTCGTATAGTATGTGCTGTGTAAGTGTGTTATATATATTAGATCTCTCTGTCTTTACTTGTATGGGTGAAAATAAAGTAATGGTAAGGGCTATGTCGGAATATAACCAACAATATATACATATTTGTCTTTTTAGGCATGCATGTAATGTACTTTTTTTCCCACATTTATGACTTATGAGCATTACAATATTTTTATGCATGCATGTGAATTGTGATCACTTTCAACATTGATGAGCATTTGGTGAACCACCAATGCATTATTGTCCTTTTCATAGTTGATCATATATCAAGTTATTTGTCTTTTCTTGTATCATTTGTAATATTATTAACAGTTTCATATAATTAAGGCTCCTTACAGTAATTAACACAAGAGGAACAACTGATAGCATGGAAGTCGATTTAGTCCATTTTGCACATTTATCTTAAACAATAATATGCATGGAGTGTACAAATGCGTGGATATATTACGAATGGGAATCATTGTAGAAAATCTTAGGAGTTAATAAATACTACATTTTTTAGGTAAAATGCTTGATACCCTTTGATTTTTTACAAGAAACATTGAATCATTCCTGAGGCAAAGGCCTACGACAAAGTTAAACAGCACAGAGGCTTAGAGCTTTTGAACCCGTGATAGACTCAAAGTGTACCTTATATCTGGGGTAATTTATGGCCGCTCAAATGAGACAGTGCATGCATTTGTTTTTACATGATAACATCAGCAAATCTCAAATCCCAAACAGAGTGAGTTTTTTAATTTTTGAACTTCAATTACACAACATTGTTCAGTAGTAATTTGACCTTCAGCAAATTTTTTTATAACTTCGGAAAAACTTAGATTACCACTTCCAGAAGTATCTTTTTTAGCTCTGGGCAAAAATCAAAAGGAGAAACGGCTATTTTTATGTCGGTGGAACGTTTCGCACCGAAG
The DNA here is from genome assembly GCA_963678965.1 of Cruciata laevipes. Classification (NCBI taxonomy): domain Eukaryota; kingdom Viridiplantae; phylum Streptophyta; class Magnoliopsida; order Gentianales; family Rubiaceae; genus Cruciata; species Cruciata laevipes. Next base: position 1,270,398 of record OY787634.1, on the reverse strand, counting down.
TAATTTCACGGTTGAAGTGCATTTTATCATATCGAAGTACTAGTATTTCCGCGGGAGCTTTCGGAATGTGAAAGGTAGGGGAATTGAAAATTAGTAATTAACAAATTGGGTAAAAATATAACTATAAAAAGAAAACATACATGACATGATCTCAATTCTCATAATTTTTAAGTGATGCAGAATACAATACAATACAAGCTCAGATCATGTTTACTTTTCTGGTGGTATGATCTCTCAACCTCGGCAATTGCTCCGAAACAGTGATTTAATCAATCAAGACCAACTTCTTTACATCAGAAGTGTGAACCTGCAAAACCAGCTAATGCGGATTTAGAAGCAAAATTTGACGCTGTCAGATGCTAAGAAGAAGGCAATCTTTAATCATCCTTAAACTGAAGCTGAAAATTAATTGTACTGTAACAGGTTTTTCATAGACATTCAGATAACATATAAAGCACAACCACAACCATTTTTTCTACAATATGCGAAGAAACGCAAATGAGAGAGAGGACTGATCTAAAGAGTCTTCTACAATGGCTTATCAACTGCAAGAACACACAAAACAAAACAAATAGGAAGCCTCAATAATCATGCTGAATCATGCAGTTCAACCGGAGCGAAACTTGTAAAGACCTTTCTACAAAATCCCAGCTCAAAAGAAATTCCAAAAGAAATGGCAAGATCCCAGCTCAAAATCAAGATAAACCCAAACTTTATGAAAACCATGTGTGCCTAATGATGCAGTACCATAAATTCAGAAGAGAACAACCATATAAAAGCAACCAGCACTGTCACTCATCGATTACGCATCACAAACTTTTCCTTCAAGTTCGATGAGTATATATAAATGATAAGGAGTAATTTAAATGCATCAAATATTCTTCCAGTGGGGAAAAAACTGAAGCTGGATGGAAACATGTTCATCCCCTTCTCACCTTCCTCCTTGATACTCAAATCATCAGATAATTAACTAATTAACTTTCTCGGAGCTGCTTGAAATCGAGAAACTGAAGGAAAATAACGGCTCTATTTACCGTGTTTAATTATTGACTAAAAGTTAGCAGCTTTTGGAGTTATCATGATGTTTTTAATTTGAATGTGCTGTTATGTTATGAATTCAACAAGTATTGAGTGTACGTAAATTGCTGATTTAATTTATAGAAGCATCTGGAATGTGGCTTATGAGATGAATTCTGAACTACGTTACTTTAATTTCTTTTTTTAGGAATTTCTTCTTTGTGTTATAACTAGAACTAGTGACTAAAAAGAGAGTTGTGAAGGAACAAATTAACGACAGTTTAGAAAATTAAGGGTATTATTGGATTTTAGACACAAATAGAGGAATGTGTTACTAATTTTCAATTCGATTCACTTTAGTTTCAGTTTTTAAGAACATTAAAATCGAAATAACAGGGATTTAGTAATGCTTCAATTTGGTGATGAACATGAAAAAACATAAAACATCTATAAAAATGGTTTACTATTAAAACACTAATGTGAAAGAAATTATGTTAAAACATCTATATGAATGTTCTGTGAGGTCCTCATTTACGCCCCAAATCAGAGGAAAATTATATTATAGAAAATCTAACATTGAGCATAATTATAGAAATCGACAAAGAATGAAAAAATAAAAACACTTACTCAAATTTGGTGGGTCCATCATCTTTTGTTTCAAAGGATTCTCCCTCATCTTGCCCATGTTTACATGGCCTTGAACTATGCCCAAACCCACAAACCCACAAACTTCTCCTTCTTTTTATTTTTCTTCAACTATTGGTTCTTTACCCCTAGAACTCCAACCCTCCCTATGATCTCTATCATTCCTATTTTTCTTGAAACAATTGCCCATTATGCAAATAAAAGGAGAGAGAAAGAAAAAAGATTATGAATGTATTGTGATCAGAGAACCGTAAGAAAAGAGGAAATGAGAGAGCTGGTTGAGTAGAAGGAGAGAGTTATTGATACAGGAGAGAGGTAAGCTGAGAAATGAAAATGATTAATTAGTAAAAGACAAGGAACCACGTACGGTAAGGATTGGACTGATCAGCAGGACAGCTTTCTTCACTTTAATAAATGTTTGTGATTCAGATTTCAGTCATTCAGAATCCTTCAATAAATTCTGATATTACAAGACAGTGCATGCATTTTTTTTTTACATGATTACATCAGCAAATCTCAAATCCCAGACAGAGTGAGTTTTTTAATTTTTGAACTTCAATTGCACAACATTGTTCAGTAGTAATTTGACCTATAGCAATTTTTTGTATACTTCGAAAAAACTTAGATTACCACTTCCAGTACGATCCAGAAGTATCTTTTTTAGCTCTGGGCAAAAATCAAAAGGAGAAACGACTATTTTTATGTCGGTGGAAAGGAGTGATCATATATATGCACATGTCGGTGGAACGTTTCGCACCGAAGTAATTTCACGGTTGAAGTGCATTTTATCATATCGAAGTATGCATGAGTTATTGTTTTGATTATTGAACCGTACTGTTAGTATATATACAGCCCTCTGTTTATTAAGGAAAACAGATCCAAGAGTTAATACATATTACAGCACTTTTTAGGTAAACAAATTTCAGAAAATGCTTGGTAAACAAATTTGATTTATTACAGATCCAAGAAACATATTGAATCATTCTTGAGGCAAAGGCATACGAGTACGACAGAGTTCAACAGCACAAAGGCTTGGAGCTTTTGAACCCGTGACACACTGAGAGTGCACTTTATATCTGGGGCTCAATTCTAGTACACCTGTAACTGATTTGTAGCAAGAAAAAAAAATTTAGTTTAAAGGCCTAAATATCATTTTCGGAATATTAAAAATTGGAAAGAAAAAGACAGTCATTCTCTAATCAGTAAATTTTAATTGTAATGAACAAGAAAACACATTATTAAAAAAATGTTAAAACATCTATATGAATGTTCTGTGATGCCCTCACATACATCCCAAATCAGAGGAAACTTATATTATTAAAAATCTAATATTGAGCAGTTTTTGGAAATTATCGAAGAACAATTAAAGAAAAAGCTACTGATTGCGGAAAAGATACTGATTTTGACAGAGTGCGGTTTCTGTGATTTGATGTTTTGTGTCACAACTCACAACTCACATGACACTTCCAAATAAATCCACCTCACCTTTTCAAAGTTAATACTAAACAAAAAAAATGCTAACTCTAGAGTCTTCTTCAACAATTCTCCACAAAATTTTGAATATTTAATTAGTCTCCTAGATTCTTCTTCTTCTTTTTCTTCTTCTTTTTCTTCTTTTTCTTTCTCATATATTCTTCTCTTACTTTTTGTTTTATTTTTTACTATCATTTTTACATTATTTTATATTTTATTATTGTTTTATATATTATTTCACATTATTGTTTTATATTTTATACATTTTATTATTGTTTTATATATTGTTTTTACATTATTTTATTATTATTTTATTATTGTTTTATATATGCTTTCTAATTAACATTTCATTTTCTATACACTTTCTTTCTTCCAAAAAAATTTTCAATTTATATTCTTTCTTTTCTCCTATTTTTTACCTCTAATTCAATTAAAAAAATATTTACATTCATACATAATATTATAAATTTAAATATTTCCATAAAAAAATCCGGGCATTGTCCGAGGGATATCTAGTTAGCCTAACTATTCACGAATCCACCTATAACAAAAGAAACAACTGCAATCGATTAATCAAAACGCAAGTTAAACACCCGGTTAAGCATAAATTCGGAGTTGAAATTACTACTATATATATATATACAAAAGAACGGTTTGGATAATATTTTAAAACTATAGAGTGTGGTAACTGTGGTTGTGATGTGCTAAGAATTGTGTATAGATATCATTCCTTTCCTGGTGATTGAGTCACTTAAGCAGTATTGCAAGCAATTTCAAATTCTCAGTGTTGGCATTTGAGAGTTGTTCAGATGGAGAAGGCCTTTTATTTTGACGGGAAGGGCATAATGGAGTAGTTATTTACTTTGAAAATAATTGTTGTGGACAAATATTAGAATTTGCTAGTAGAAATATAATTTATTGTGGACGAAATTTAGAGTCAACGAAGTTTTCTTTTCACTTAGGAGGAAATAATAATCGTACCAAACACTAAAATACAAACATCTAGTCAAAACAGCTAATGAAATCCGCTAACAGGTAACAGCTAATACCTGATCGCCAAAAGAGGCCCAAATGAACCCGCCTATATTATATTACGGTTTTTCCAACGTATGTCCTTACCCAACATCGTACATTTTGAATTATTCTCTAACCATTCCCCAACTAGCACGTTCGATTAAAAACTTTATCCACAATTTCACAAACCAAACACCTCTTTACCAATTAATAGTAATTAAAATAAAAAACCCCGAACTAAATCTACTTCGAATCGATCGTCGTCGAAAAATCAGACGTTATCTGTTTATCACCGTCTGATCAGCATGATTCACAACATCTCTCAACTAATTTTGTTTCGTTGCCGCTACCACGTATTCGTTAGTTGGCACCGTTTTACCTAGGTATTTTCGCGCTAAGGTAGTAAAATTTAACTTAATATATAAGATGATATGCTTTTATAAAAATCACTATGATTTTTACCCAACACATATCTTATGATTTAATTTGAATTAAATATATATAAACCACGTTCATTTTTTTACTCGACATTATTTTTTGATTCATAATATTTTTACTCGTAAAATTATTCCTAAATTATAATTATTCATAAAATTTATGATGAAAAAAGATTGACCTAATTAATCACCCTGAATTCTAATTTCAAACATAAGAATTATTATATTTTATTGTCTTGATATTTTGGTTGCTCGCAAAAATACTTGGTAAAACGGCGCCAACAAACGAATATACGTGGTTAAAAGCGGCAATAAAACGAAATTAGTTGAGAGATGATGGGAATCATTTAAGTTTTTTAATTTTAATTACTATTAATGGTAAAGAGTTGTTTGATTTGTGAAATTGCAATGGATAAAGTTTTTAATCGAACGTGCGAATCGGGAATGGTTAGAGCAAAATTCAAAATGTACGTTGTTGGGTCAATTTATCATATGCCAAGAGCATACGTTAGATTACCGATTATAATAATCTGAACCCAACTTAACTCTTAATATTTTGATGTTTGTGTTGATGAAACTGATGAAAGGGAACTATACAATCCTTCATTTCAGGAGTTGCTAAGCCAGGCTGATGAAGAATTCGGCTTCAACAATCTAATGATTCCTTAGCAAAATGTTAAGGAAATAAATATACTCTGTACTTGTAGTTTTTCGACAAAGAAATTAATGGAAACACCCCTTTTTCGTTCATCTGCTTCATTCATCTGTTTATATATACAATCAGTTCTAACGGAAACATCAATCCCTTCTGACTGCTATATAACCATCACAGATAACTGGAGTTATGTTTTAATCAAGATGTTTTTGGCAGTACTGTAGTCACGAGGAGTTCCAAAAATTACCGTTTTAAAACATAATATTAATATTTGCGGATCAAGTACTTGTAAATAATTACAAAGAGGATCCTGAAAATTTTCAGCAACATCAACCGTTGACCAATTTGCTGAACGGTCATCGAGGGGGGAACGAACAAAAATGGTACAATGGATTAAATGTTGAATATCACTTATGTCATTTTCTAATTTAAAAGGTCTCAAAAATACTAAATGAACCCGCCTATATTATGTTAATCTGAACCCAACTTAACTAATTAGAAGGCCCTTGTTTGTTCTTGAGCTTTTCTCTGAATCAGAGTTCAATTTAATTCAGTTCAATTCAATTCGTTATAGTAAAAATGTAATTTTATGAAATTCGGGTTAGTTAAGTCACTTGAAACCATGTGGCGATATCACTTGAAACTGAAGGATCACTGAAATCTGAAAATGGGTTTATATTCGTCATGAAAAACAGAATTGCTATACCACGCCCTGTATTTTGCTTATACACGCCCTAAAATAATTATTTTTATTAGGTTTTTCAAACCAAAATTACATTATAATTACGGAAAATTAAACACAGTTTAAATACATTTGTTGATTTTTTAACATTATATTTTTTAAAAAATATAATTGAATAATAGTGAAAATAAAGTGCGTGTTTAATAAAATATTGGGCGTGAAATAACAACATCCATGAAAAATCTACACCACGTTGCACGATAGTAATACGCTTTTGATGGATTATTCAAGTGTTTAAAGGGCCCAGTGACTAATCAGCCCAGTGTGAACAAGTAATGGGCCTATCGTGGGTAGGTCGGTCACAGTCCATATGATTAATGGATAAGACGCGCTAGGGTTTAAAAACGATATTGAGATGTATAAAAAAAGCCAGCCACCCAACTCCAAAACCCCTGGAAACTCAATCTGTGGATCTAGATCTAATCTAAAGAGAAACAATGGCTGTGACGGCATACGAAGATGTGTTGACCGGCCAAGTCCTTGTTTATACCGGCTTCAGTGGCTTGGATGAGAACGATGAGGGCTACTCGCGACCCTACAGGCTGATTCGGAACGGATTGCTGCTTCAAATTAAAGTCAGGATCCTTGATGTAAAGAAGATGCTCAGAAAAAATGGGGTTTCAGAACACGTTATTAAGACGTGTGAGGAGCCTCACCGTCCTGACCTCGCTTACGTCTACAGTTATGAAGAGCTTCCTCCTTTCACCGAGAAGCAGCTTAAAAGATACCTGCGGAGATTTACCAGGAAAGTGCTCCGAGTCCTGGATTTGGAGCAGCAGTCGGTGGATTATATCAAGGAAAACATCAAAGAAATCATCGATTACTTTGTTGCAAAGCTGAGAAATGGTCACCTTCGATTTTTCAAGAACAGGACTCGAGTGGGTCCGGAGGATGGTGCAGCAATTGCATTTTGGGATTTTTCCAATCCCCAGAGGCCAATCTTTACATACCCAGCTTTTGGACTCAAGGCTAGCACCTGTGGTTAGTAACCATGCTTATTTTTCTTGTTTTAGATTCCCCCTTAGTTGTTCATTATGTGGTAAATTGGTTATAGCAATAGTGACTAATCTCCTGGAAGTTTATTTAATGAATTGCTGTATATTTGACGATGAATGAAATGTTGTTGTTCATTTTGTGTCTGCAGCACGCGGGTACGTTCCTTGGAAACCATCCCACTTGCGCTACCCTCAGCTGGATTCCACTAGAAACATAAAGTATGGTCCCTTCCTTCCTGTATATATGATACTTGAGTCAATGTATTGCTGTATGGATTGCCGTATTGTCATAACCAACATCTTTGTGCTGTTTGTTTGTTTAAATGTCCATTATCAGTTTTAACTACTTTCTTCAAATTATATGTGCATTTTGAAATTGAACTAGTACTCAATAACAACCAACTCTATGACTTGCAGCATGTTATGAGCATTATAACCATAGCATTCTTATTCTTCATGACCAGCATTCCCAAGGAATATTGTTTATAACCTACTGCAAACTTACTTTTGTCTCTGGCAGGACACAGGCATAGATGCCTTGATGGGGAAGATGTCCATAAGTGCTTGCTCTGTTTCTTGTTGACCACAAACATATTCGCCTATGTCTTTCACTGTGTTATGGTAAATTATTGTTGTAACTTTTAACATTCATGTGGTGTCTAAGAAATTTCATCTTAGTTTTGTGTAGCAAACATGATGACTTATTATCATGTGTTGAAGACTGTACTCTATGTATGATTAGGTTTAAGGAGGAACTCAACTCCCTAATATGTATTATGCCTTTATTATTTTCTAGTATTGTCATTTTAAACCAATGACGACCGGGTGCTGTTTATGTAATTTTAACTTGTTCTTCTGACTCTCTCTTTGAATTCAAGGTTTAAGGTCTTGCTCTGGTTTACGTTATAATATGAATCTTGTGTGTGGATATTGAAATTGAACTAGTACTGTATGACTGGTGCCAACATCATGATTGTGTTCTCATTATATGAATGAATGAAAAAGTCTCTTGCTGTGGCATGGGTTTGAATAAATACTGCTCCCTCCGTCCTAACCAAAACTTCTTAGTTGACGATTTTAAGAAAAATGCATTTTGTATCTTATAAGTGGAGTTTGAATGGGTATAAATGGAATATCAATTATGGTTATGGTTGTTTGTAAGAATTTATTAAGGGTATATTTGTCTTTTTGTAGTTGTTGTTTTGCCAAAAGAGGAAAGAATGAAAGTAAGAAGTTTTGGTTGGGACGGACCGAAAGTAAGAAGTTTTTGTTGGGACGGAGGGAGTAGTATGAGAGGAGTTTGTTATTCTCCTCACTGAGGTTATGGTATTTTTAAATTTTTTTAAAAAAAATCACCGAGGTTAAGGTATTGGTATAAGAATTGCTTATCCATAGGGGTGGTTGCCTGGTGGGCATTGATTCTCAATGCCAAAATGTTGTTATTGAATTCTAAACTTAAAAATGTTTTATTTTACAATTTTAATGGTAAGAGCAAGTCCAAGGACGTTATTGTTTTAACGTTAGGAGGGATAAAATAAAACATGTTTGACTTTTGCTCTAAGTCAAAATTAGGAGGGGATCAAATAAAACATGTTTGACTTTTGACTGTCCTGCTGACTAGCATTAAAATTAGGGAGGGAAACCAAATCCTGCGCGGAAAAGGAGAAGCTTTTTTGTAGGTAAACCGAGTCCGTTCCGGAAAAGGATAAGACGGTTTGGGGAAATGAGATGCAGTATAAATATAGGCAGCCAGCCACTCGAGTAGAAACACAATCCAGTAGAAACACAATCCAGGAGAGAGAATTCAAACAATGGATGTGACGGCATACAATGATGTGTTGACCGGCCAAGCCCTTGTTTATACCGGCTTCAGTGGCTTGGATGAGAACGATGACGAGTATTCACGGCCTTACCGACTGATTCTGAACGGAATGCTGCTTCAAATTCAAGTCAGGATCCTTGATGTAAAGAAGATGCTCAGAAAAAATGGGGTTTCAGAACACATTATTAAGACGTGTGAGGAGCCTCACCGTCCTGACCTCGCTTACGTCTACAGTTATGAAGAGTTTCCTCCTTTCACCGAGAAGCAGCTGAGGAGATACATGTGGAGATTCGCCGACAAGGTGATCCCACATTTGGATTTGGAGCAGGAGTCGGTGGATTACATCAGGGAAAACCTGAATGACGTCATCGACTACCTCGCTGAAAAGCTGGCGGACGGAAGTCTTCAGTTCTTCAAGCACAGGGTTCGAGTTGGTCCGGAGGATGGTGCAGCGATTGCGTTTGGGGACTTTTCCGATCCTCACATGCCCATCTTTACGTACCCGGCTTTTGGGCTTATGGCGAAAACCTGTGATGATGGCTATGTTCCTTGGAAACCGCGCCATCTGCGGAAACGTAAGCGTAAGGTATGGGTGGTGGAACCGGTGATCGACCAGAAATCGAAAGAAAAATACAGGCGTCTGAAACGTCAGAGGAAGAAAAGCAAGGCTAATAGATGACGTCAAATGTGTTATGGAATGACGACACTAGCCCATATGTATGTTACATGTGGCTAAAATGAGTAGATTTTTCACCATTTCGGAGCCGTTTTCTATTTTCCGAGCGACTCATGTACTAGCTATCATAGAGATTGATTTTTCACAAATAGGGAGATTAGTACCCATTTTGTATCGTAATTCACAATTTGGTATTTCATTTTAAATTTATCTCATATTTAATCGTACTTCCTAATCTTTCTAAAAAAATTCACTAAACCAATTTTTTATATTATTTATAAACCATCCTTGTTGGAGGAATTCTATTGACCTCCCTTTTTTAACCTTAAAAAGTCACCATCTTAAAAAGGTTATACAAGAAAATTTAAAGACAAACTTGCAATGTTACAAAACATAATGACTAAATTTGGCCGAGGTTAGCGAATCGACCCCATGAAGAATGTTCATTTAACCAGTCTTATTTAATGTGATTACATATTTTCTTTAAATAAATTTAGAACCATTCAATTAATATAAAAAATTGACTTAGAAAAATTATATCGCCCGACAATCTAAACGACATGAGATTTATGAAAAGTAGGTTTCAATGACTAATATAGAGCATCAATATCTCATTCACTGTTGGTCGGATTTGAGTGATTCAAAAACCAATATTTTAGTACTCTCGGAGAAGAATCGAAAGATACCAAACTGGACCTGAATCAATTCGGATCACACTCAAATTGCAGCCCAAAGTTAATGAAGAAAATTGCATTAAGAGTCCCTCAACTTTTCCATTTTCCAATACTTCCTATTATAAAAGAATTGGTGGAATTCCTCTTCCAAGAAAGACTGGTTAAAGCCATCTTTGCCACAGAAACAGTATTTTTATTTCTTATTTTTGTGTGTATGTATGGTTTTAATTTAAAAGTTTTTTTTATGGCCCTCATAATATTAAAATGAGTTTTTGTAGCCCCATATACTTTCATATTGAGTTTTCATGGTCTCTAGGTCTGTTTCGTTGTAACTCTTGTTTTCAGCTATTGACATTTTAGTAATATTATTTTATCATATAATAAAATCACAAAAATAATTCATCATGTCATCCCCAATAAGAAAATTGACGTCAATATGACGTCACAGTGATGCCATCGTCTTCTTCATAAGAGCTGCGTCATCTGCTCCGATACGCGTCTCCCTTATCGGCGATGATGGCTGCGCTTGGGTGGTTGTTTCCTGATGTGCATTCAAAGGGCACTGGACGTTGCCGGAGATGCTGCTCGAGTCGTCCGATTCAGTTTATCATCACCGAAATCGATCCCCGATTCAGTTAATGATCATCAAAATCGACGAACTCGGCTTAGCTGCGCCCAGGCATCCTAGCAAATTCAAATCTAAATTCAAATCCAAACCTCCAGATTTCTAAGCAATCCAAATCCAAATAGAAATCCAAACCTTATCCAGATTTCTAATTAATCCAAATCCAAATCTTTATAATAAGTTATTCAAGAAGCACTTTGGAGCTTGCCGCTCTTCTTCTCGATTCCCTTCTCGCCGATGTGGAGGAAGCGGAGGTTCTCGGCGGTGTTGGGGACGACGTCGGCGAATCACAACGCGGCCGGCACGCCAATGATTGTGTTCTCCTTACATATCTATAAATTTAATTTGTACTAGGTTGTTTAAGGTACCATGTTACGTCACAAATGGGAAAAAAAATTAACAAGAATAAAAAGAATGTTACTAATAATGTCATCGTTATAAAGTATAAAATATTTGATGCGGTTTGATTGGTACTAGATTTGTTTGTTTGGTACTATGTTGTTTGTTTGGTACCATATAATACCGAAAATGAAAATAACATTTAGAACAATTCAAATAATAATGGTTGATTGTTAATAAGTTTTTTTGTTTGATACTAGATTATTTGTTTGGTACTAGATTTATTTGTTACACATAAACACTCAAACCCGCGAAGACCGTGAACCCAACCCGTCCGACCCGTTTATCTTAATTACCCATTTAACCCATACCCATTTATACCCATTACCCATTTATACACATACATAAATGTGTATTTATTAAAATTATCCATGTGACCGGTGGGTGACGGGTCCATTTTGTCAGGCCTACAACTACGTAAAAAGAATAGCCTATTAATTACAATAGCCTATTAATCGAAGAATGAAGACACAAAACACGGCCGACGGTGTCTTTCTCCAACCCTAAAGCACGCTTTATCAGGGGATTGGATGTTTCTGTAAAAATAGAGCTCACCTTCGGAAAAGTTAGATGTAGTCGGCGGGGATAACAGATTAACATCGCCGGAGTGTTGGAATTAGGGATGGCACCCGACGGGTATTTGGTGGATACCCGCCCGCCAACCGCCCAACGGGGCGGGTATGGATATGAGTTTTTTATACCCGCCATGGGTATGGATGTTGGATTCAAACCCGTCATGGATAAATGGGTGGGTATGGATATTGATTTTATACCCGCCCCATACCCGCCCGTATAATACTTGTATAATATCCGTTATATATAATATTAATAGTATTACTTGTATTTATATTAATAATATTATTAATTTTAGCATTTTTAAGCATGTTTGGTCTATTTTGAAACATAAAAGAATTTTATAAGTTAATGATTAGCATATTATAAACTATTTTGTTCTATTAATATAATATATTTGAATTATTAGTGCTTTTATTTAAATTTTTATGATAATTAATAGGTTTTAGGTTAATTTTTTTATAAATATGGATTAATAAGTCGGATGGGGAATGTGGGTATAACATGGGCATGGATATCCACGGATACCCAGATGAGATGGATATCCAGATGGATGAGCACGAATATTAAATTTGTACCCGTCATGGGTAAATGGGCGGGGATGGATAGTAAAATTTTAGATGTGGATGGGCATGGATAGTTTACTATCCACGCTCAGTTCGCCCAATGCCATCCCTAGTTGGAATAGTGTTCTTCGATCAATGTGCATTGTCCTGAATAACCAGAGAATTAATTACGGAGATAATTAATTCAGTTATTTGAGTGATCGAAATGTTTAGCTGGAAACCGCTTTCGATCTGCTAGCGTCAATGATATTGAGCTCGCAGCTCATTATAACTGAACCTATAAGGTCACACACAAAGTATGAAATTGGACAACATGTAATTATCTATTAGTCTGGGAGTCTAATAGTAATTACATGAGAAAAGAGTCTTATTAGGCTAGGCCCATATTGATTAAGACTAGGGTTTAAGGGATTCTGTTTATTATGTATAAATAGACTTTTACAATAATATACAGAATCAGTCTTCTCTCGTATGCGTTCATGTGCTGAACAACCAGAAATAAATAAACCCTAGGTTTCTCATAGTCTCATCGTCAAAGTCCGGAGGAGGAGGCGGAGCTCGTCGACTAGCTTGCAGGATCTGTCCTAAGCTGACAGCGGTGGAGGCGATCCAATCGTGCTGTGTGGATACTTGTAGAGGGATCACAACAGGGATCCTCGTCTCCGTGGCAGACAGAATCTACCGGGTAATCACGCTCCAAAAGGTAATATAAACCCTTATGTAGATTCGTATTAGTAACATGCATGCGATCTTGTTATATAGATTTGACATTCCGCTAAATTAGATTTAATCAAACCCTACACGGAGTTCACCCTCCGCTAAATTAGGAGGGTGAAGTTTTTGAGGAGTACTGTAGTCATGAGGAGTTACAAAAATTACCGTTTTAAAAACTAGTATTGATATTTGCGGATCAAGTCCTTGTAAATAATTACAAAGGGGACCCTGAAAAAACATTTAAAATTTTCCGCAACATTAACCGTTGACCAATTTACTGAACGAGTGAACGGTCATCGAGGGGGGAACGAACAAAAATGGTACAATGGATTAAATGTTCAATGTCACTTAATGTTATTTTCTAATTTAAAAGGTCTCACAAATACTAAGGCTCCCGTTTGGTGATTAGAGGTTTGAAGAGCGTTTAGTGTTTCTGTTTAAATAAGAATAGTTGACTGGTCAATCAGCTCTTTATGGTGTTTGGTGAGGAGCTTAAATAATTGCTCTTTATGATAATTAGAAAAATATTACAATATATCTCTTTATCCTTATTACTCACAAATTACCCTTTGTTCATAAATTCATCAAAACTCAAATTGATACTTCACGCATGAAATATCATATATCTCCAGAAATTTGAATTTCGTACAAATTAAAATTACTTCAGTTTTGGATATGTATATTCACATATATATATTATTTAATTTATGTTTGAAGTGTTACACCTATTCAAATTAAAATATTCTGAACTAAACATTTACCAGTGTTAAAATTACAAATAATTATTATTCTAAAAATAAAATTTTAAATAAATGTAGATGTGTAAATTGTAATAATGAATAACATAAAAGTAGATAAACAAATTTAGTAATAAAAATAATATACTTCAAAAAAATAATACACACTACATAATAATAATAAATACACTAATGTCTATTTCAGTCAGTTAACATAACGAAACAACTATCGGCTAATTGTTATTTACCAAACACTAAAATACAAACAGCTAGTCAAAACAGCTAATGAAATCCGTTAACAGCTAACAGGTGATTGAATCCGCTAACAGATAATAGCTAACCGCTGATCGCCAAACAAGGCCTAAATGAACCCGCCTATATTATGTTAATTTGTAGAAGTGAATAACCAATCCAGTGGACTTGCTTCTGGTGGACGAAGATCTTGATTGCTGACTATCATCCAATATGCCTGCACTAGTGGAAAACAGGGAAATTAGGGCACAAAAAATAAGGCGGTTCTTCAAAATCCGCGGAACCGCCTTAAAATTTAGTTTTTTTCGAATTCGAAAAACCAATTCGTAAGGTATGTAATGGCGGGTGACCAGAGAAGGCGGTTCGTGGTATTTTTAAGGCGGTTCTAAAAAAAGTGTCGTAAAAAACACTGTCTTTCGAATGAGAAAAGTATTTCCGCTGCTTTATTTGATTTTTCGAATGAGAAAGATGGTTCTGCTGTCTTAAGAATGAGAAAGAAGTTTTCTGTTGACTTATTTTGACTTCAACCCTATAATAAACCCACTAAATCTAAATTCTAAACCACTAAAACTCTAACCCACACTAAATTGAGTTTATACTAATCAAAAATCAGCTCTTATTTGATTTTCTATAAACACTAATTAAATTAAGATGAATTAATCAAAGATCACACATTACTTGATTCTCTACAAATCCTAACTAAACTAAGTTTACTTAATTGAATTTCACACTTACTTGACATTCTATATATACTAATTAAGTTGAGTTTAGATAATATAAGATAAATCCACACTACTAATTAAATTGAGTTTAACTAATCAAAGATTAACTCTTATTTCACTTTCTATAAACACTAACTATATTGAGTTTAGTAAAACAAGGGTAACCCTTGATTAACTTTCTATATTCACTAAAAATTAGAACTAATCAAATCTAAATCATCAAAAGTTAACTCTTACTCAACTTTCTTTAGACACTAACTAAATTGATTTGAACTACTCAAAGGTCAAACTTCAATTGACCTTCTAATAACAACAACTGTATTGATTCAAAGTTGACACTTATAAACATTGACATAATCGAATTGGACTAATGATTGGTCAAACTTTAATTGACTTTCTATATATTTTGTAATTAATTCTTACAAACAAACAATTGACTTTCTTTACTCCAAATTGAATTATATATGATAATGAAAAGTCAAATATTACTTGACTATCTATAATCCATGATACCTCATATTAGAGATTCAATTGATCTTACTTGACTTCTTATGCACCCTAACTAAATTGAGTTTAACTAGTTAAAAGCAAATCTTACATAACTTTATGTAGACACAAACTAAGTTTAAACTACTCAAACTCATTTTCTTGACACAAACTAAATTGACACTTGACTATAAATATTTACTAAGTAAATGAGTTAAACCAATAATTAGTCAAACTTTACTTGACTTTATAGAAACACTACTAATGACTAACTGGACTTATTTAAATTCTATTTACAATGACTAACTCGACTTATTTACTTACAACACTAACTAATTAATTAACCGATTGAGCCCGTCGTCGCCGCCGCCCGATTGAGCCCGTCAAATGGATTTGATGAATATTATTGAAATTGAACTTATTTAAATATCAGTTACAAGTAAAATAAAATTAATTTAAATATAAAATAAAATTAATTCTGATTGGAGTCATAAAGTTCAAATAAATTAAGAAAAATAATTAAATTTATCCGAATCCATATAGAGAATGATATTTATTCTAAAATTCAATAAATATATCAAATTATAATGTATTTAGTTAACTTTGATCTCAACCGTCAATATTTTTCATCAATTATCTTAGCCATTAAAACTTCATCTCATACAACCATCTTAGGGTTTAGCATGTCTTGCATATTTAATAGTAAAAACTCATATTTAATTGAGTTTAACTAGTAGAAAGTCAAATTTTTACTTGATTGTCCTTAAACACTAGAAGTTAGTTTTTTTATTATAACAAATTAGTTTTTTAATTGTCAAAGAATTTAAAGAAATTTCATTATTATTATCACAAGACAAATTATTGTGTGAGACTCATCACAAATTTATTAGTAATTAAATTCCCTTGAAAACAAAAGAAAAATAATTTATTTTAATGGTATATAAACCAAATCCTTCCCTTATCCCTTCATTATAGATCTCAATCGTTCCCATCTCCCCCCCCCCCCCCCCCCCTCCCCCCAAAACCCTGCCCCGTCGCCCCCCGCCCTCGCCCTCGCCCGCCCCCCGCCCCGCACTCTTCTCTAAAAGCTTCACCGCCGCTGGAACAAGGGAGTAGAGAGTGGAAGGAGCCAATCACAATCCTATCAATTCGTAAAGTTTCCATCTTGCTTAGGAGAAAAGGTAAAACTTTACTTTTATATTGGGATTTATAAATATGATCGATTTTGGTTGAAATAAACTGATGAAAAGGGTAATATATACATGCCTGTGTTTTAAAGTTTTTCTGTTAGGAGTGATAAGAGAAAACTATAAAAGAGGGGAAGTTGAGGATGATGAGGTTCGATACCTCAAGGGCATATGACCTTTGATTTGTGGTCTGTCAACCTATTGAACCTTTTGATTAGGGATTCACCTACCTTGAAGAAACATCTTCTATTGAATTAATGATTGTATTGAATAATCAATTAAATAGAATATGTCATCTTTATATAGACATATATGAGAATAACAATCTAACTAAGAAAAGGAAATAGCTTACAACTATTACTATAATTAACTAGCTTAATTAGAATAGGAAAAAGAATAATATAACTAAATAAGGAATGGAATCCCATCATTCCCGCGCCCCTGAAAGAAGCCTTGTCCTCAAGCCTGAAAATTGTCACAATACGCCATGGAATCAACCATTCAAAAATTGTGGTAGGGTAACCATCCCGTGGAATCAACCATACTCGAAAACAAACATTCGCCTGCGATCCAGTATTCTTGAAATGTGGATATCCGATAAGGGCATGAACCACTTCTTCCATAATGAAAGTGATCAAACGCCTCTCAACTGCAACCTGAACTCGAAAACCTGGAGAATGTTGAGCTCGTATGTCACGTTGATGAGCAGTAATCTTGGTTGGACTTGCGACGATTTCCACTACCGGAACTGGTAAATCACACGTACGACCAAGGATGGGATGTATAAAGTCATCAGAGGAGTTGGAATCTTGAACGATAGTCTGAGAATCTTGGAGTTGTAGCACGTTTTGTTTATGATCCAGTAGACCCCTCTAAAGCAGGTAAGGAAATGCTAGAGAATTCACCGAAATCCTTAAGCGCAGGGTTCACATCCACTTGACATATGACCACTTCTGAAGCAGGACTGGTTGGAGGAAGAACATGAACTTTTACTGGGCTATCAACTCTCAATCCCATGGGAGAAGGCTTGTAGTGGTTAGCCATTGAGTACAAATTCCTGCCAGAGCCAAACGCCTTACAAAGGAGTGTGGAAAATTGGCGCCAAGTCAATTCGCCAAGTGAACGAATGTACGATTTATACCAAGGAACTGCAGCACCTTTAAGATGGATGGCTGCCATCGAAACTCGTCGACCATCGGTGATGGAATGCAAAGCAAAATATTGTTCTACGTGAAAAATCCATCGGTCGGGTTCCGTCTCGTCATACTCTGGAAACTCATGATATGGCGGTGGCTGGGGTGGTGTCGGTGTGTTGCCCATTTTCTGATTCTGAAGCATTGTAAACAACTTGGTGAAGTCTTCTTCATGTTTAACAAGACGGGCATCGACTGTAACGAGTTGTTCTTCAAGTTCCTTAACCGTCATGATGGGAATTTTATTTTTTTGAACGTGGCTCTAGATACCAAATGATGAGGTTCGATATCTCAAGGGGATATGACCTTTGATTTGTGGTCTGTCAACCTATTGAACCTTTTGATTAGGGATTCAGCTACCTTGAAGAAACATCTTCTATTGAATTAATGATTGTATTGAATAATCAATTACATAGAATATGTCATCTTTATATAGACATATATGAGAATAACAATCTAACTAAGAAAAGGAAATAGCTTACAACTATTACTATAATTAACTAGATTAATTAGAATAGGAAAAGGAATAATATAACTAAATAAGGAATGGAATCCCATCAGAGGATGTAAGAAAACTTGAAATCTGGAAATTTTGTAGAATGTAGAGTACTGAAGTTTTAAAGCATGTATCGTATAGTCCAAAATTCCATTTAGAATAATAGTGATATATTCAAAAACCTTGGGCTTATATCTGTATTTGAGATAAAGAATCATTCCATTTGGTGTAGGAATGAGGGAGAAAAGGAATTTATAAGCTCTGCCCTCTTTCATCCATGTTTGCAGCTAGGGCTGAGCAAGACTAACCGGATAACCGAAACCGACCGGAACCGTATCGATTTTAAGGTTAACCGAACTGTAGGGTTATGTTAAGGTTATCACTTTTTGACTAACCGGTCTTTTGGTTAAGGTTAAGGTTTTCAATATTCAACACGAATAGTTAACCGACTAACCAGGGATTATTTTGCAATTATTTATTTATTTATATTATTATTATTATTATTACTAAACCTATATAAATAGCACCGAACGCTTACCAAAATTTAACCCTCCCACATTTCACTCTAGGTAGCTAGCCTTTGTATTCCTCTTGCCTATTGGTGTACGAGGAAATATGCATATATAGCTAGATTTTGTATTCCTCTTGGAGGTAACTTTTGTATAACTCTTGGCATATATATATATATATATATGTGTGTGGGGATATATATATTCCCCATATATATATATATATATATATATATATATATCTTTTGTAGTATGCTAAACCGTGTCTCAAAATATTTTATAATTAATGAATTATCAAAATTATTGGTTAACGGGTTAACCTAACCGGCACAAAGGTTATCTGATTTTATTTGTCAATTTTAAAGGTTAACCGAACCGTTGAATAGTTGAGCGGTTAGTAGATTTTTTAGAAACGAGAAGGTTAACCGTACCGTGATCAGCCCTATTTCCAGCACAGCCCTGACTTTAAAAACCCATATCTTTTTAAATTTAATCAACTCTGATTTTGTTGATTCTTGTACCTGTGAAATCCTTATAACATTCTCTAGGGTGTAGAACCTAGAATTTCTGAATTTGCATAGTTATTTATAGAGATAATTGAGTTTTAAGTCTGCTGTGACTGGACTGGTCCTGTTCTGGGCAGCCAGCAGACTGTTATTTTAAAAATTCATATCTTCATAACCATAACTCCATTTTAGCCGATTTTTGTACCACTGTAATCTTGGAACTCTAAACATCGATTTGATATAAAGAATGAACCTATTTAGTTAAGAATTCAGTCAGAAAAGAGGGTTACAAAGTGACAACAGTTAAATATTTTGAACTGAAATTTCTGTAAGCACATGACAGTATCTTGAGATTAAAAGTGATAATATTTTACTGCAGAATATATATTGCAGGTTTCACCTAATCTCTTACGTGTGAAGTCAGGAAAAGGTGAGGGTTTTATCATGCGTTCAATATCTTTTCAATAGGCGCTTCTCTCATTGTGTTGGCTAGAACATTAAATTATTTATTGTAAGTGCAAAACTTTTGTTTGTGAAACTGCTTGAATGACATTGCTTGCTGCTACATGACTACTTGCTCTATGATTCTGACTGTGATAAGTGTGTGTTGTAAAGATTTTTGAAAGGATGATATTATTCTCACTGAGCTAGTGTAAAGATTTTTCTGACTCTGTGATCACTAGTCAGAGTCAGAAAAATCTTTACACTAAGAACTTAAGTGATCCTGTTTTTTTGCTTTTTTGTTCCTTGAGCTCCCCTTTGCTACTTCTACATGTTATGGCTAATTTCACATTAGTTCAATCATACTTCGATTTTTTTGGCAAGGACATTGACAGAAAAAGCCGGGTGAGCATTCAGAATCTGAATGGTTTCATTTAATTTACTTGGAACATTTTTCAGGTGAAGTGTTGATAAGTAATAATAATAATAACGGTTCCTGCAGAATCAGGAGCGAAGCCAAATGACTTCATATGGCTCTTTTCTTTGATAGGTGAAATTGCTAATGAACTTTTGATTCCTCTAATTTTGATGTAATTGTATAGAGTTCGAAGAAACATATTGATATTCGTGATATATCGAATATTCTTCATTGTATTGAAGTATAGCTCTGTTTCTTTTCTTCGTTTCTGCAGAATCAGCGACGTTGCGCGGCGCAGGCGGTTCATAGCCGCCGCCGGCGGTTCATAACCGCTGACCATTGGACACGAAACCGCCGCTGTAGACCCTTCCCTCCACTAGTGTGTACTGCTTTTAACTTTCTGATTCGCTTGATTTTTTTCTTAACTGTATTTCAGGGTGGGACTTGTATATTCAAGATTCCGGTTGACATGCATATGCACAAGCTCTTGAAGAGCTACTGCGACTACAAGAACTCCGAGTACCTGACTATGAAGTTCCTCGACCCAGAGCCAGGTTCAAGTGAGAAGAACCCCGGAAGAGGTATATATATATATATTTTTCGCTGCCCTTTTAATATGTTCTTACTTTGTACAAATGCATGTTGATTTTGTTCTTTTTTTTGCTCAACACATGATGTTGATTAGAGAATAATTGGTGGCGACTTGTATTACTCTCATCTCAATGATGGCGCATAATGGATGTTCCTTTGCTTGAAACCTTAAAAGATTGAGTGTGCAGCTACGCTTTCGCAGGTCCATTCCAATGTAGTAGAAGTTGGTGTATTGACAAGAGGCTTTGGCTGTTTGTTACTGTAGAAACGTCTACCTAGATGATGTTGCTTTTTTTTATTTTTATGATAGAGTGGAATTGATGCTGTTTGTTTAGCTCTATAACTGCTGCTTATGGCAGTGCAAAAAAAGCTATTGATATTGATGTATTTTAGTATGATACAACTATAATGTATAAAGCGATTGGTGTATATTAATTTCGAGTTCTCGAATAAATGTTTTCACCCACTCGTGATAGTGCTTACGAACTCGTAGGCACTATCGCGAGTGGTTTTTTTTTTGGATGATCCGTAAACTTTTTCGAATGAGAAAAACCATTCTGCTGGGTTACAAGGTTTTTCGAATGAGAAAGACCTTTCTGCTGGGTTAAAAAATGTTTACGAATTCGTAAGGTTTTAACGTTTAAGGCGGTTATAGTATATGACACTTTCGAATTCGTAACATTAAATGTGTAGTTTTCTAATTCGAAAGATGTCAAAAATTTTAAGGCGGTTCATGAACCGTCTTAAAAAATCAAAAATTTTAAGACACAGTCAGAGAAGGCGATTCCTTTGTGGCTTTTCTGGTACGTTGGAACCGCCTTAAAAACCATGTCCTCCACTAGTGTTGACTGTCTTGCTCCGAAATCCGACCTATATTTTGAATTTAATGAGAAATTTAACCAAAAAAAAAAGATAAAGATAAAATTGTTTGTTAGTACTTATATTTGAAATCTACTATATACTAAAGGGAGAATATCTCAAAATGGGCCTGTTTAGGTACGGTATCCGGTCACCTTGTCTCTTCTTCATATTTCCAGTAAATTCCATTCGTCATACCAATCGCTCCAGCTTGATATCTAAGTCTGGCGGCAGCTTCATATTTATCCTTCTTCGATATCCTTATTGCTGCGTTTGTAGTTCTTCACTCAGAAACCTGGCTTTTCCTTCCTGCCGCTATATATATTTTTGTATTTGTGATCTCCGGCTTGTCGGAACGGGCATACATCCTCATCGCCTTTGGTTAAAAGGTTCGTCCCTTTCTAATCTCAATTCATTACGATGATTTCTCACCTTGGGCGCTTTCGGTTCATTCCATTGTGTGGTTTCATCTATTCGACTCGGAAAGCCTTTATTTTTTCCTTCTACTTTCGTATCAATTATCATCTAGGTGATTGTAAATTATTTAATATCTGGAGGATCCAAAAATGCTCTGTCGTTGTAGTTTTTCTGCCATTTATTCAATAAATTGTTGGTGGGATTTGCAGCAACATTTGAAGGTTGAAATTCTGTCCAAATTAGAAGAGAGTGATTTAGTTAAATCCAAATTAGTGTGCACATAAGGGAACTTTATGATATCCACCATCTGTACTCCTAAGCTGTCAACGTCCACCAGCTGTCTCTTTCCAACAGCCTTTCAATTTTCTGCACACAACATGTTCGATAAAATGCTTCACCTGATTTCCCCTTAACTACTGCTCTTCTTTCCTATGTCCTGCTTTTTATAATCATTCTTAATGCATTTTATGAAAATATTACATTAATATGTACAAGATCCATTGTCTTTTACATGAAATGGATTGGACAAATGTCTACATATTTTGAATCAAATTCATTTGAAACAATGTGTAACCATCCGAACAATTTTTCTGTTTCCAGTTTCAACAGGTGTCCTCTGCTCCAGCTGCTGTGTAACCTGACTTTTCTGTCCCCAAACTCTTTTGCCGTGGTTCATTTTGTCCCCTTTGCGTTCGGTCTGCGTTCATTCGTTCCTGTGAGTTTTCTCCATTCGCTTTTTTCCAAGTCTACATGTTGTCCAACCATCATAGTTTCCGCAACCATCTACAAGTAAGGAAACACTAGCCAAACTGTCCAGTTGTTCCAGTTTCACAAAGGTACGTCTTGCAGTTACAATTCAGGTACGTATCACTTTCACACTTGTGCATTCCTTTACAAGCTCTCTGTACCTCTCATTCCTTTATTCAAGTAAGCTAGACATCTCTGCTCATTTTGTATTCCAATAATGCCTCGCTCTGTGCACGATAAGAATTCCCAACCACATAATCTTACAACTGCTACTACACCATCAAAAAGAAAATATGCTTCTGTTGATGATCGCAGAAAAATAAAAAACACTCACCGCAAGCAAAAAACCCAATCAAATACCTCAGAACCTGACCCTTTAAGTTCTATAGTGAACACACCAGATGTATTGCCTAATGTACCAAACTGCAAATTTCCTGGTGCAAAACGCTTCTACTTGGAGCCACCTACATTTTGCTGCTCACTTGGAGAAATAAAATTATTCCAATCTGAAATGCCTACTGAATTAGTTGAATTATATGTCAGTACAAATGAGGAAGCGACACACTTTCGTAATTGTATTCGTAGCTATAATAATATGTTTGCATTTACATCCATGGGTGTAGAATGTAATGAATCTTTAGCCAAAAGAAATGCTGGTGTATACACATTCACAGTACATGGTAACATTACACATTTTATTAAACCAGTAAAACCATCAGATGGAAAAAAACCCAGGAATGTGCAGTTATATTACTACGATACAGAACATGAACTCAAAAATAGGCTTGCAATCAGTTCTAAATTTAATGAAATTCTTTTATTAAAATTGACTGATATCTTGCAGGCAAATCCATATGCTGTTTTTTTCCGAAACCTTCCTCTTACTAACATAGATGAGTATAAAATACTTTAACAATCAGACCCTTTGTTTGATCAACGTGTGTTTAATAAGCCAACTGCATCACAAGTTGCTGGAATATTGTTAGAAACAAATGGGGATAATCAGAACCTGAGTCGGCACATTCAAGTTTAGTCTAAAGATAATAAAACCCAGAATATTAAACATTATTTTGGTTGTTATGATCCTATGCAGTATCCCCTTATATACCCAAATGGTGAACCTGGTTGGCATAGAGCTGTTGCTAGAGTTAGCCGAAAAGGGAAATTGATACAATCTAGAATATCTGGTGCCAGTACAAGTAATGATATTCAAAATTACATAGATGTTGATCAATATCTCGAATCTGAACTCAGTAATACTAATGACAGAAGGAAAACCCCCGAAAGAATCACAGTATCATGTTGTGAGTATTACTGTTATAAACTCCAAATTAGGGATCATGACAGATCATTTCTGTTACATACTGGCAGGCTGTTCCAACAATATGTTGTGGATATGTATATTAAAATCGAAACCTCAAGACTAGATTTTTTTAAACAGGAAGATATGCAAAATCGCTTACGAAACGATGTTTACAGTGGCTTGCTTGATGGTGTTACACAAGGTTGTCACACAGGTGCTCATGTTGGAAAGCGTGTAATTTTACCCACTCGTTCCTTTAAAAACAAGAAAATGATGTGGTTATGCATGTCGGTCACCGGGCAAAAACAAGAACCCACGTACGTACCTTCCTTGATTTGATTATGACTTGTGAGGTCTTTAATAGTGTCCCCTGTTTTTATTATTTTAAATATAATGAAATTTTCTCTTTGACAAAATTGCAAACGAAATCGAACTACCTTGGACATATGGCTCTGCAATAAATGGATATGAATGAAACTACTATGAAAGGACCATGCTTTGAGTGCAGTGATGATGACTTGACTTGTTTACTCATTTCGTAGTGATTATTTAAATCATCTCCCTTTGTTTAGGCTTTTTAAACCACCAGCAATGGATGATAAATTATTGCAATTCCTTTTTCGGCAAACTAGTAAAAGAGAGAGAAATTTGATACTATGGAAGTTGGAAGTTGGAACTTGGAACTGATCACATGTTCCATGATTTATGTGCACGCTTCTTTTTACATAAAATTTCGCATTTTATACTTACGTTATAAACACACGGCGAAAAATGCTACAGTTGCATGGTTTATTTTCATGAATCATAATTGACAGATTCTCAATTAAGACATGTATTAATTGTTCTCACCAAATCAGTTTAAAAGTGAGAAAATCAGACATAAAATATTAATACACTGAATAATCATGCTTAATGCGTAAAAGATCAGATTAAAAAGTGAGATCTAGGAGAGTTTCTCATCATAAATTCACATTTTAAAATTTTAGTAGTATAAGAATATCAATCATTTCTATTGTTAAAAGTTTTTATGGTGTGACTATGAAAATAATTCACAATAATATGCTTCAACTGGAAGTGGCTTATAAATTTTAATGGAGATGATCTCGTTACGTATCATGAAATAAATGCTTTTCTAGCTATAGATGTAGTCTTAAGGTGGGTTTTTTCTTACTAGTTCATGCGATATCTGCAACTAAGTTTATTTGATCAGATCTAGATGTATGCAAATTCACACTTGTGCTTGCTGTTTTATACACTAGTTTGCAATGGTGCTCATCAAAGCTCAGGGTATTGATGACAAAAACACATTTATTAAGAAGAAAATTGGAAAGCAGACAAGTGATACAATGCCAAACCTAATTAAGAAAAGCTTCATCAAATTTCAAATTTCAAGTTTCAACAATAAAGGAACTACCATCCATAGAATAATACGTACACTGAGCGCATCATGCTCACGTACGGGAAAGCAAAGTTCATAAAAGCTAAGGGAAGAAGAGCATCAGTCACATCTTGAGCCTTTTCCTTGTTGCTCTCCAGCTTCATCTTGAAATCATCATCATTCCAATCATCCCACTCTGCCATGCATTATTCACAATTTTAGTCATAAATATATACAGATTGAACAATCAAAAGAAGTTATAATTAATCAGAATCAGGGAGATAATATAAATTTGTTTTTAAGAAACCAAAACAGTACTCCTCTCTTTCCTAATTATTTCTTGCATGCAATCATTTCCTTCTACGTGCATGCATTACAGATAAAATTAAAGCATATCCATCTACTAGAATTGACCAAGTATTGTTAACATAATAGATAGACTAACCTTCAAACGGGGTGAGCATGTGGTGGCCTGGGATAAGAGCCCTGACCTACTCGAATTTCCTGGAGCATATCGTAAAGATGCTCCTTTGAATGTTCCCAACTCTCTTCATCTTCACCATCACTATCCCATGTCCATTTCATATTCCCCATAGCAAGTTTCAGAGAGTTTTCAAGAAACAGTTTACAAAGTTTATTCCAAATTTTTACGAGAGCAGTCATTTCAATTGGCACCCTTGATGATCCATTTTGCCAATTTTGTTTGATAAAATTATAGAACCTAACCAACCTAACCCCTTCACCAAAATGAATAATAAAAGGCGTAAAAGCCATGTCGTGAACTCCTTCTTTCTTCATATCAGCAAGAGTGTTGATTGACTTTTCAAGATGATAAAAACCAGATTCCCAAACAAACTTTGGATTTTCAGAATAATTAATCCCATACCAAGTTTCAGTAAAACCCTCATTACCCTTATCAACAGTTTTAGCATTTCCATTAACTAGACCCCTAAGCCTCAAATTAGCATTTTTCAAAATAAACCATTTACGAGGATCCTTGTAGTCTGAGGATAATAAGGGATTTGTTAAACAATATCCGTACAAATAAAGATTGTACCTACGGGCTAGCAAAGTAATGGTTCTCTTTGAACCTATCACAACTATAAACATAAATTTTGGATTATCATTTCTGTTACATGTAAAATAAACCCATTCCTTATTAGGACTAAAGTTATTTTGTATTTTATAACCATTCCTTGAAATAACTTTCTCAATTTTATCAAAAAAATTAACAATATCAGCTTCATCATGGCCGGACAAATCCAAACTCGTCGCATCTTGAATATCAAGCAAATTAGCCACCCTATTTTAGAACAAGAAAACACATCAAACTATTAAGTATAGTTTTAGAAATCTACAAAAGAAAAAAAATACAACAGAAAAAAAAAATGTGTTAGCCATAAATATCATCTTCATACATATATATATATATATATATATATATATATATATTGTGAGATCGTACGTGGTTATTAAATATTAATAAATATTAAAAGATGGCAGAAATTAAAGAAAAGCATGTGGTAAAATTATGAGCTAGAAAATATCAGAAAGTTGGTAAAATTATTGAATTTAGCATTGAAGATGAATAATCAATCAACAAGCTTCAATTCAAATTCATGTCAATTATCACTAACATTCTACAAATCAAGAAAAAATACTTACTCAATTTTAGTGGCTCCATCATCCCTCCTTTTAGATGATTCTCCCACATCTTTCTTATGAATGTGTTGCCTCTTGTGCCCCATCCCCATAACCTCTCCATCTCCTTCCTCCTCTTCAACAATTGGTTCTTTCCCCCTAGAACTCCAACCCACCCTATGATCTCTATCATTCATACTTTTCTTGAAACAATTGCCCATTATGCAAATAAAAGGAGAGAAAAATAGAATAGATTGTGAATGTTTTGTGAGAATTGTGAGAGAAATTGTAAGGAAAATGGAGAATGAGAGAGTTGTTGAGGAGAAGGAAAGAGTCATTGATATAGAAGGAGAAAGGTGAGCAGAGAAATGAAAATGATTAGTAAAAGACAAGAAAAAATGGTGGTGATTCAATAAATTCAGACAGAGTGAAAAGTACACTCTTTTCACTGCTCGAAGATGTTGTTGTATAATCAGTGTTTAAGTAAAATGTGTTTTCTTAATCGTGAAAATAACTGCATTTTGTTCACCAATTATGCATCACAGAGAATTGTGTCATCTGCACAGGAACAAAACTGATGGCATAGCTGCACGTGTGTACTTGATAATAGTTCGAAAAAGCTTAGATTACCATATCCATTATGATCCAGAAGTATTTTCTTGACACTGGGAAAAAATCAAAAAGAGAAATGGCTAGTTCCAGTCATATGGGCAGTAAAGATGATTCCTACGTTGGTGCTGGAGATGAGGAATCGCTTTATCTCGGGATGGATTTTGGTACCTCTGGGGCATGTTAAGCTGTCATTGATTGAATATAATTGCTGAGGGAAAGAGAGAATACCATTTACTCCTCGTAAGCTCTAATGCTTTTATTTACTTTGCTGTCTTGATGTCTACAATTGAGTTTTTACTTCGTATAGTATGTGCTGTGTAAGTGTGTTATATATATTAGATCTCTCTGTCTTTACTTGTATGGGTGAAAATAAAGTAATGGTAAGGGCTATGTCGGAATATAACCAACAATATATACATATTTGTCTTTTTAGGCATGCATGTAATGTACTTTTTTTCCCACATTTATGACTTATGAGCATTACAATATTTTTATGCATGCATGTGAATTGTGATCACTTTCAACATTGATGAGCATTTGATGAACCACCAATGCATTATTGTCCTTTTCATAGTTGATCATATATCAAGTTATTCTTGTATCATCTGTAATATTATTGTTCTGAAACTTCCAGCCAGAAAAGCCATACTAATCAGCCAGAATTAGTATGTAATTTACGAAAATCACAATGTTTGCAATTATATGGTTATAATACACTTTTAACAATAAAAAATGCACAATTTAAAGATTTAGTATGCACATTAACAAAATGCATAATGTTTGCAATTATATGGTTAATTAAAATACACTTGAACTAATTAAAAAATGCACAATTTAAAGAACTATGTAACATTACATAAATAGACTAAATAGTAAATAGCAACAATTAGCCATTACTTTGGTCCACTTAAGGATTTTTGGTACCAACTTGGAAAAATACAGTTTTCTAGTCCTTACATTCTAAATGTGAGGATTTGTTGCCCCCATTAAGTTATTCACAAAACTGTGTGGTCAACCGTCGTTAGTCAACCATATGAGTTAAGGGTAAAATTGTCTTTTCTTTCACTTTATTTTTTTTGAAAAATATGATTTATCCTAAAAAATAAAAATCAGCCCAATTTACGAATGACTTTTTAGCCGTTTCATGGAAAAGACGGTTTTGGGTTAATTTTTAAATTTTAAGGAAAGGACACTTTTCAAAATTAAAAAATAGGTAAAGACAATTTTACCTTGTCACATTAACTTTTCTATTGATTAATAAAAATAATATTACTATATAGGAAAAAATAGATACGATAGGGAAACTACTTTAAGAGCAAGTCCAACAGCTTCTCTACGAGATTCTCCAAGATATAGTACTACATCCTCATATTCCCTATCTTTTTTTGCTTCAACTCCAACAGTTTCCCTAGTGTGGGGGTTAGAATTTAATGCATGTGCATTAAATTTCAGTATTTTATCTCTTTATTTCTGTTTTTCACTATTTAAATATATTTTGAAATCTTAATATTTTAAATTTCGTATGATGAAAAAAATGAAAACTATATATTATTAAAATACACATTACAACGAACATAACAAGATCTCACATGATAATATTCAAATTTATATATGCATGCGAACATAGTCATGTATGATCTTGTTGCGTTCGTTATAATATGAAAATTAAGAATATATTATTTTTATAATTTTTTGTTGTATATAACTAAAGATATTTACATTTGAAATGTATATTTAATTTGTTAAAAAATAAAGACAAACACATGAATAGGAAAATAATCAGTCATAAATGCAAAAGCATTAAATTTTACTTCCCCAAATATTTTTTCTCTCTCTACAGATTTGGGGAAGCAACATGGAGATTTCTTCAAAATCCCCAAGTTGGGGAATGGGTTGGGGAAGCTGTTGGAGCAAAAAAAGTCTCATATTCCCCAAATTTAATGAAATCCCCCAAGTTGGGGAAGCTGTTGGACTTGCTCTAAGACACCACAATTTTGGTAGAGTTATTTTAAGTAGAAGAAAATTGGTAGAGTTGTATTTGACTTTGGAAACTATTTATGTCAAAAAAAGACTTTGGAAACTATTTTTGTGGATCCTTGTAATTAGGCAAAAACTATTATAATTGCTTATATACACAAGTCTGATTAAAAACCTAGCCCTCCCTAAGAGCAAGTCCAACAGGTTCTCTAAATTTTTTTCTAAAGTAGAGATAAAAATGTAAGATTTGCTATAGAATTTTGCTTCCAATCCAACAGATTTTCTATTTTAGAGATTTTGGAGAGGAAATGGAATGTTGTTTAAATTTTTTACTATAAATAGGAATTCTAATTCAAATCCCATAAATTTTGTTCTCTATAATTACTCTTTGCTTTTGCATATATAGAGAATGAGATCTTCTCTCTCATCATTTTTTCTATAATAGAGATTGTTATAGCAAATCTGTTGGAGACAAAAAACTCTAAAAATATAGAAAATCTCTACTATAGAGATGCTGTTGGACTTGCTCTAAAGCCGATACTTTGATTAATCAATGATGAAATCTGATGATTTGTGGTCGGAATTGCCTGTCGACGTGAAAGTTGAGATTTGTAATCGAATAATTCCAGCCGATGAACGGTTGTCCTTGGCTCAGCACAAAAGGTTAGCCTCATTGAAACTTGTTTTTAAACACTGGAACTTTGTGATATCCAGGTTCTGTGTTCCAAAGCTATGCCCCCCAAATCCTCGCGCTGGAGTTCAAGGTTTTCTCAGTTTTGTAGAAGACTATACGGAATGGCCGGCAACCATGTTCAGATCAGATTCACGGATGTCTTACCTGTTTGACGAATATAACCAACAACATTTTATATCAAAAAAATATAAATAAATATATATATATATATATATATATATATATATACATATTTGTCATTTTAGGCATGTATGTAATGTACTTTTTTTCCAACATTTATGACTTATGAGCATTACAGTATTTTTTTTGCATGCATGTGATCACTTTCAACATTGATGAGCATTTGGTGAACCACCAATGCATTATTGTCCTTTTCATAGTTGATCATATATCAAGTTATTTGTCTTTTCTTGTATCATTTGTAATATTATTAACAGTTTCATATAATTAAGGCTCCTTACAGTAATTAACACAAGAGGCTTCGATTTACCTTAGTGCGATTTTGGTTGTAGAATGATTTTATAGCTGAATATTTTGGGAGTTAACTCCATTGCCGACATACAATACATGCATGATTCCTACGTTGGTGCTGGAGATGAGGAATCGCTTTATCTCGGGATGGATTTTGGTACCTCTGGGGCATGTTACGCTGTCATTGATTGAATATAATTGCTGAGGGAAAGAGAGAATACCATTTACTCCTCGTAAGCTCTAATGCTTTTATTTACTTTGCTGTCTTGATGTCTACAATTGAGTTTTTACTTCGTATAGTATGTGCTGTGTAAGTGTGTTATATATATTAGATCTCTCTGTCTTTACTTGTATGGGTGAAAATAAAGTAATGGTAAGGGCTATGTCGGAATATAACCAACAATATATACATATTTGTCTTTTTAGGCATGCATGTAATGTACTTTTTTTCCCACATTTATGACTTATGAGCATTACAATATTTTTATGCATGCATGTGAATTGTGATCACTTTCAACATTGATGAGCATTTGGTGAACCACCAATGCATTATTGTCCTTTTCATAGTTGATCATATATCAAGTTATTTGTCTTTTCTTGTATCATTTGTAATATTATTAACAGTTTCATATAATTAAGGCTCCTTACAGTAATTAACACAAGAGGAACAACTGATAGCATGGAAGTCGATTTAGTCCATTTTGCACATTTATCTTAAACAATAATATGCATGGAGTGTACAAATGCGTGGATATATTACGAATGGGAATCATTGTAGAAAATCTTAGGAGTTAATAAATACTACATTTTTTAGGTAAAATGCTTGATACCCTTTGATTTTTTACAAGAAACATTGAATCATTCCTGAGGCAAAGGCCTACGACAAAGTTAAACAGCACAGAGGCTTAGAGCTTTTGAACCCGTGATAGACTCAAAGTGTACCTTATATCTGGGGTAATTTATGGCCGCTCAAATGAGACAGTGCATGCATTTGTTTTTACATGATAACATCAGCAAATCTCAAATCCCAAACAGAGTGAGTTTTTTAATTTTTGAACTTCAATTACACAACATTGTTCAGTAGTAATTTGACCTTCAGCAAATTTTTTTATAACTTCGGAAAAACTTAGATTACCACTTCCAGAAGTATCTTTTTTAGCTCTGGGCAAAAATCAAAAGGAGAAACGGCTATTTTTATGTCGGTGGAACGTTTCGCACCGAAGTAATTTCACGGTTGAAGTGCATTTTATCATATCGAAGTACTAGTATTTCCGCGGGAGCTTTCGGAATGTGAAAGGTAGGGGAATTGAAAATTAGTAATTAACAAATTGGGTAAAAATATAACTATAAAAAGAAAACATACATGACATGATCTCAATTCTCATAATTTTTAAGTGATGCAGAATACAATACAATACAAGCTCAGATCATGTTTACTTTTCTGGTGGTATGATCTCTCAACCTCGGCAATTGCTCCGAAACAGTGATTTAATCAATCAAGACCAACTTCTTTACATCAGAAGTGTGAACCTGCAAAACCAGCTAATGCGGATTTAGAAGCAAAATTTGACGCTGTCAGATGCTAAGAAGAAGGCAATCTTTAATCATCCTTAAACTGAAGCTGAAAATTAATTGTACTGTAACAGGTTTTTCATAGACATTCAGATAACATATAAAGCACAACCACAACCATTTTTTCTACAATATGCGAAGAAACGCAAATGAGAGAGAGGACTGATCTAAAGAGTCTTCTACAATGGCTTATCAACTGCAAGAACACACAAAACAAAACAAATAGGAAGCCTCAATAATCATGCTGAATCATGCAGTTCAACCGGAGCGAAACTTGTAAAGACCTTTCTACAAAATCCCAGCTCAAAAGAAATTCCAAAAGAAATGGCAAGATCCCAGCTCAAAATCAAGATAAACCCAAACTTTATGAAAACCATGTGTGCCTAATGATGCAGTACCATAAATTCAGAAGAGAACAACCATATAAAAGCAACCAGCACTGTCACTCATCGATTACGCATCACAAACTTTTCCTTCAAGTTCGATGAGTATATATAAATGATAAGGAGTAATTTAAATGCATCAAATATTCTTCCAGTGGGGAAAAAACTGAAGCTGGATGGAAACATGTTCATCCCCTTCTCACCTTCCTCCTTGATACTCAAATCATCAGATAATTAACTAATTAACTTTCTCGGAGCTGCTTGAAATCGAGAAACTGAAGGAAAATAACGGCTCTATTTACCGTGTTTAATTATTGACTAAAAGTTAGCAGCTTTTGGAGTTATCATGATGTTTTTAATTTGAATGTGCTGTTATGTTATGAATTCAACAAGTATTGAGTGTACGTAAATTGCTGATTTAATTTATAGAAGCATCTGGAATGTGGCTTATGAGATGAATTCTGAACTACGTTACTTTAATTTCTTTTTTTAGGAATTTCTTCTTTGTGTTATAACTAGAACTAGTGACTAAAAAGAGAGTTGTGAAGGAACAAATTAACGACAGTTTAGAAAATTAAGGGTATTATTGGATTTTAGACACAAATAGAGGAATGTGTTACTAATTTTCAATTCGATTCACTTTAGTTTCAGTTTTTAAGAACATTAAAATCGAAATAACAGGGATTTAGTAATGCTTCAATTTGGTGATGAACATGAAAAAACATAAAACATCTATAAAAATGGTTTACTATTAAAACACTAATGTGAAAGAAATTATGTTAAAACATCTATATGAATGTTCTGTGAGGTCCTCATTTACGCCCCAAATCAGAGGAAAATTATATTATAGAAAATCTAACATTGAGCATAATTATAGAAATCGACAAAGAATGAAAAAATAAAAACACTTACTCAAATTTGGTGGGTCCATCATCTTTTGTTTCAAAGGATTCTCCCTCATCTTGCCCATGTTTACATGGCCTTGAACTATGCCCAAACCCACAAACCCACAAACTTCTCCTTCTTTTTATTTTTCTTCAACTATTGGTTCTTTACCCCTAGAACTCCAACCCTCCCTATGATCTCTATCATTCCTATTTTTCTTGAAACAATTGCCCATTATGCAAATAAAAGGAGAGAGAAAGAAAAAAGATTATGAATGTATTGTGATCAGAGAACCGTAAGAAAAGAGGAAATGAGAGAGCTGGTTGAGTAGAAGGAGAGAGTTATTGATACAGGAGAGAGGTAAGCTGAGAAATGAAAATGATTAATTAGTAAAAGACAAGGAACCACGTACGGTAAGGATTGGACTGATCAGCAGGACAACTTTCTTCACTTTAATAAATGTTTGTGATTCAGATTTCAGTCATTCAGAATCCTTCAATAAATTCTGATATTACAAGACAGTGCATGCATTTTTTTTTTACATGATTACATCAGCAAATCTCAAATCCCAGACAGAGTGAGTTTTTTAATTTTTGAACTTCAATTGCACAACATTGTTCAGTAGTAATTTGACCTATAGCAATTTTTTGTATACTTCGAAAAAACTTAGATTACCACTTCCAGTACGATCCAGAAGTATCTTTTTTAGCTCTGGGCAAAAATCAAAAGGAGAAACGACTATTTTTATGTCGGTGGAAAGGAGTGATCATATATATGCACATGTCGGTGGAACGTTTCGCACCGAAGTAATTTCACGGTTGAAGTGCATTTTATCATATCGAAGTATGCATGAGTTATTGTTTTGATTATTGAACCGTACTGTTAGTATATATACAGCCCTCTGTTTATTAAGGAAAACAGATCCAAGAGTTAATACATATTACAGCACTTTTTAGGTAAACAAATTTCAGAAAATGCTTGGTAAACAAATTTGATTTATTACAGATCCAAGAAACATATTGAATCATTCTTGAGGCAAAGGCATACGAGTACGACAGAGTTCAACAGCACAAAGGCTTGGAGCTTTTGAACCCGTGACACACTGAGAGTGCACTTTATATCTGGGGCTCAATTCTAGTACACCTGTAACTGATTTGTAGCAAGAAAAAAAAATTTAGTTTAAAGGCCTAAATATCATTTTCGGAATATTAAAAATTGGAAAGAAAAAGACAGTCATTCTCTAATCAGTAAATTTTAATTGTAATGAACAAGAAAACACATTATTAAAAAAATGTTAAAACATCTATATGAATGTTCTGTGATGCCCTCACATACATCCCAAATCAGAGGAAACTTATATTATTAAAAATCTAATATTGAGCAGTTTTTGGAAATTATCGAAGAACAATTAAAGAAAAAGCTACTGATTGCGGAAAAGATACTGATTTTGACAGAGTGCGGTTTCTGTGATTTGATGTTTTGTGTCACAACTCACAACTCACATGACACTTCCAAATAAATCCACCTCACCTTTTCAAAGTTAATACTAAACAAAAAAAATGCTAACTCTAGAGTCTTCTTCAACAATTCTCCACAAAATTTTGAATATTTAATTAGTCTCCTAGATTCTTCTTCTTCTTTTTCTTCTTCTTTTTCTTCTTTTTCTTTCTCATATATTCTTCTCTTACTTTTTGTTTTATTTTTTACTATCATTTTTACATTATTTTATATTTTATTATTGTTTTATATATTATTTCACATTATTGTTTTATATTTTATACATTTTATTATTGTTTTATATATTGTTTTTACATTATTTTATTATTATTTTATTATTGTTTTATATATGCTTTCTAATTAACATTTCATTTTCTATACACTTTCTTTCTTCCAAAAAAATTTTCAATTTATATTCTTTCTTTTCTCCTATTTTTTACCTCTAATTCAATTAAAAAAATATTTACATTCATACATAATATTATAAATTTAAATATTTCCATAAAAAAATCCGGGCATTGTCCGAGGGATATCTAGTTAGCCTAACTATTCACGAATCCACCTATAACAAAAGAAACAACTGCAATCGATTAATCAAAACGCAAGTTAAACACCCGGTTAAGCATAAATTCGGAGTTGAAATTACTACTATATATATATATACAAAAGAACGGTTTGGATAATATTTTAAAACTATAGAGTGTGGTAACTGTGGTTGTGATGTGCTAAGAATTGTGTATAGATATCATTCCTTTCCTGGTGATTGAGTCACTTAAGCAGTATTGCAAGCAATTTCAAATTCTCAGTGTTGGCATTTGAGAGTTGTTCAGATGGAGAAGGCCTTTTATTTTGACGGGAAGGGCATAATGG
This sequence comes from Cruciata laevipes, assembly GCA_963678965.1. NCBI lineage: Eukaryota > Viridiplantae > Streptophyta > Magnoliopsida > Gentianales > Rubiaceae > Cruciata > Cruciata laevipes. The sequence goes on along the minus strand of OY787634.1, from coordinate 1,234,528 downwards.
AGTAGTTATTTACTTTGAAAATAATTGTTGTGGACAAATATTAGAATTTGCTAGTAGAAATATAATTTATTGTGGACGAAATTTAGAGTCAACGAAGTTTTCTTTTCACTTAGGAGGAAATAATAATCGTACCAAACACTAAAATACAAACATCTAGTCAAAACAGCTAATGAAATCCGCTAACAGGTAACAGCTAATACCTGATCGCCAAAAGAGGCCCAAATGAACCCGCCTATATTATATTACGGTTTTTCCAACGTATGTCCTTACCCAACATCGTACATTTTGAATTATTCTCTAACCATTCCCCAACTAGCACGTTCGATTAAAAACTTTATCCACAATTTCACAAACCAAACACCTCTTTACCAATTAATAGTAATTAAAATAAAAAACCCCGAACTAAATCTACTTCGAATCGATCGTCGTCGAAAAATCAGACGTTATCTGTTTATCACCGTCTGATCAGCATGATTCACAACATCTCTCAACTAATTTTGTTTCGTTGCCGCTACCACGTATTCGTTAGTTGGCACCGTTTTACCTAGGTATTTTCGCGCTAAGGTAGTAAAATTTAACTTAATATATAAGATGATATGCTTTTATAAAAATCACTATGATTTTTACCCAACACATATCTTATGATTTAATTTGAATTAAATATATATAAACCACGTTCATTTTTTTACTCGACATTATTTTTTGATTCATAATATTTTTACTCGTAAAATTATTCCTAAATTATAATTATTCATAAAATTTATGATGAAAAAAGATTGACCTAATTAATCACCCTGAATTCTAATTTCAAACATAAGAATTATTATATTTTATTGTCTTGATATTTTGGTTGCTCGCAAAAATACTTGGTAAAACGGCGCCAACAAACGAATATACGTGGTTAAAAGCGGCAATAAAACGAAATTAGTTGAGAGATGATGGGAATCATTTAAGTTTTTTAATTTTAATTACTATTAATGGTAAAGAGTTGTTTGATTTGTGAAATTGCAATGGATAAAGTTTTTAATCGAACGTGCGAATCGGGAATGGTTAGAGCAAAATTCAAAATGTACGTTGTTGGGTCAATTTATCATATGCCAAGAGCATACGTTAGATTACCGATTATAATAATCTGAACCCAACTTAACTCTTAATATTTTGATGTTTGTGTTGATGAAACTGATGAAAGGGAACTATACAATCCTTCATTTCAGGAGTTGCTAAGCCAGGCTGATGAAGAATTCGGCTTCAACAATCTAATGATTCCTTAGCAAAATGTTAAGGAAATAAATATACTCTGTACTTGTAGTTTTTCGACAAAGAAATTAATGGAAACACCCCTTTTTCGTTCATCTGCTTCATTCATCTGTTTATATATACAATCAGTTCTAACGGAAACATCAATCCCTTCTGACTGCTATATAACCATCACAGATAACTGGAGTTATGTTTTAATCAAGATGTTTTTGGCAGTACTGTAGTCACGAGGAGTTCCAAAAATTACCGTTTTAAAACATAATATTAATATTTGCGGATCAAGTACTTGTAAATAATTACAAAGAGGATCCTGAAAATTTTCAGCAACATCAACCGTTGACCAATTTGCTGAACGGTCATCGAGGGGGGAACGAACAAAAATGGTACAATGGATTAAATGTTGAATATCACTTATGTCATTTTCTAATTTAAAAGGTCTCAAAAATACTAAATGAACCCGCCTATATTATGTTAATCTGAACCCAACTTAACTAATTAGAAGGCCCTTGTTTGTTCTTGAGCTTTTCTCTGAATCAGAGTTCAATTTAATTCAGTTCAATTCAATTCGTTATAGTAAAAATGTAATTTTATGAAATTCGGGTTAGTTAAGTCACTTGAAACCATGTGGCGATATCACTTGAAACTGAAGGATCACTGAAATCTGAAAATGGGTTTATATTCGTCATGAAAAACAGAATTGCTATACCACGCCCTGTATTTTGCTTATACACGCCCTAAAATAATTATTTTTATTAGGTTTTTCAAACCAAAATTACATTATAATTACGGAAAATTAAACACAGTTTAAATACATTTGTTGATTTTTTAACATTATATTTTTTAAAAAATATAATTGAATAATAGTGAAAATAAAGTGCGTGTTTAATAAAATATTGGGCGTGAAATAACAACATCCATGAAAAATCTACACCACGTTGCACGATAGTAATACGCTTTTGATGGATTATTCAAGTGTTTAAAGGGCCCAGTGACTAATCAGCCCAGTGTGAACAAGTAATGGGCCTATCGTGGGTAGGTCGGTCACAGTCCATATGATTAATGGATAAGACGCGCTAGGGTTTAAAAACGATATTGAGATGTATAAAAAAAGCCAGCCACCCAACTCCAAAACCCCTGGAAACTCAATCTGTGGATCTAGATCTAATCTAAAGAGAAACAATGGCTGTGACGGCATACGAAGATGTGTTGACCGGCCAAGTCCTTGTTTATACCGGCTTCAGTGGCTTGGATGAGAACGATGAGGGCTACTCGCGACCCTACAGGCTGATTCGGAACGGATTGCTGCTTCAAATTAAAGTCAGGATCCTTGATGTAAAGAAGATGCTCAGAAAAAATGGGGTTTCAGAACACGTTATTAAGACGTGTGAGGAGCCTCACCGTCCTGACCTCGCTTACGTCTACAGTTATGAAGAGCTTCCTCCTTTCACCGAGAAGCAGCTTAAAAGATACCTGCGGAGATTTACCAGGAAAGTGCTCCGAGTCCTGGATTTGGAGCAGCAGTCGGTGGATTATATCAAGGAAAACATCAAAGAAATCATCGATTACTTTGTTGCAAAGCTGAGAAATGGTCACCTTCGATTTTTCAAGAACAGGACTCGAGTGGGTCCGGAGGATGGTGCAGCAATTGCATTTTGGGATTTTTCCAATCCCCAGAGGCCAATCTTTACATACCCAGCTTTTGGACTCAAGGCTAGCACCTGTGGTTAGTAACCATGCTTATTTTTCTTGTTTTAGATTCCCCCTTAGTTGTTCATTATGTGGTAAATTGGTTATAGCAATAGTGACTAATCTCCTGGAAGTTTATTTAATGAATTGCTGTATATTTGACGATGAATGAAATGTTGTTGTTCATTTTGTGTCTGCAGCACGCGGGTACGTTCCTTGGAAACCATCCCACTTGCGCTACCCTCAGCTGGATTCCACTAGAAACATAAAGTATGGTCCCTTCCTTCCTGTATATATGATACTTGAGTCAATGTATTGCTGTATGGATTGCCGTATTGTCATAACCAACATCTTTGTGCTGTTTGTTTGTTTAAATGTCCATTATCAGTTTTAACTACTTTCTTCAAATTATATGTGCATTTTGAAATTGAACTAGTACTCAATAACAACCAACTCTATGACTTGCAGCATGTTATGAGCATTATAACCATAGCATTCTTATTCTTCATGACCAGCATTCCCAAGGAATATTGTTTATAACCTACTGCAAACTTACTTTTGTCTCTGGCAGGACACAGGCATAGATGCCTTGATGGGGAAGATGTCCATAAGTGCTTGCTCTGTTTCTTGTTGACCACAAACATATTCGCCTATGTCTTTCACTGTGTTATGGTAAATTATTGTTGTAACTTTTAACATTCATGTGGTGTCTAAGAAATTTCATCTTAGTTTTGTGTAGCAAACATGATGACTTATTATCATGTGTTGAAGACTGTACTCTATGTATGATTAGGTTTAAGGAGGAACTCAACTCCCTAATATGTATTATGCCTTTATTATTTTCTAGTATTGTCATTTTAAACCAATGACGACCGGGTGCTGTTTATGTAATTTTAACTTGTTCTTCTGACTCTCTCTTTGAATTCAAGGTTTAAGGTCTTGCTCTGGTTTACGTTATAATATGAATCTTGTGTGTGGATATTGAAATTGAACTAGTACTGTATGACTGGTGCCAACATCATGATTGTGTTCTCATTATATGAATGAATGAAAAAGTCTCTTGCTGTGGCATGGGTTTGAATAAATACTGCTCCCTCCGTCCTAACCAAAACTTCTTAGTTGACGATTTTAAGAAAAATGCATTTTGTATCTTATAAGTGGAGTTTGAATGGGTATAAATGGAATATCAATTATGGTTATGGTTGTTTGTAAGAATTTATTAAGGGTATATTTGTCTTTTTGTAGTTGTTGTTTTGCCAAAAGAGGAAAGAATGAAAGTAAGAAGTTTTGGTTGGGACGGACCGAAAGTAAGAAGTTTTGGTTGGGACGGAGGGAGTAGTATGAGAGGAGTTTGTTATTCTCCTCACTGAGGTTATGGTATTTTTAAATTTTTTTAAAAAAAATCACCGAGGTTAAGGTATTGGTATAAGAATTGCTTATCCATAGGGGTGGTTGCCTGGTGGGCATTGATTCTCAATGCCAAAATGTTGTTATTGAATTCTAAACTTAAAAATGTTTTATTTTACAATTTTAATGGTAAGAGCAAGTCCAAGGACGTTATTGTTTTAACGTTAGGAGGGATAAAATAAAACATGTTTGACTTTTGCTCTAAGTCAAAATTAGGAGGGGATCAAATAAAACATGTTTGACTTTTGACTGTCCTGCTGACTAGCATTAAAATTAGGGAGGGAAACCAAATCCTGCGCGGAAAAGGAGAAGCTTTTTTGTAGGTAAACCGAGTCCGTTCCGGAAAAGGATAAGACGGTTTGGGGAAATGAGATGCAGTATAAATATAGGCAGCCAGCCACTCGAGTAGAAACACAATCCAGTAGAAACACAATCCAGGAGAGAGAATTCAAACAATGGATGTGACGGCATACAATGATGTGTTGACCGGCCAAGCCCTTGTTTATACCGGCTTCAGTGGCTTGGATGAGAACGATGACGAGTATTCACGGCCTTACCGACTGATTCTGAACGGAATGCTGCTTCAAATTCAAGTCAGGATCCTTGATGTAAAGAAGATGCTCAGAAAAAATGGGGTTTCAGAACACATTATTAAGACGTGTGAGGAGCCTCACCGTCCTGACCTCGCTTACGTCTACAGTTATGAAGAGTTTCCTCCTTTCACCGAGAAGCAGCTGAGGAGATACATGTGGAGATTCGCCGACAAGGTGATCCCACATTTGGATTTGGAGCAGGAGTCGGTGGATTACATCAGGGAAAACCTGAATGACGTCATCGACTACCTCGCTGAAAAGCTGGCGGACGGAACGGAAGTCTTCAGTTCTTCAAGCACAGGGTTCGAGTTGGTCCGGAGGATGGTGCAGCGATTGCGTTTGGGGACTTTTCCGATCCTCACATGCCCATCTTTACGTACCCGGCTTTTGGGCTTATGGCGAAAACCTGTGATGATGGCTATGTTCCTTGGAAACCGCGCCATCTGCGGAAACGTAAGCGTAAGGTATGGGTGGTGGAACCGGTGATCGACCAGAAATCGAAAGAAAAATACAGGCGTCTGAAACGTCAGAGGAAGAAAAGCAAGGCTAATAGATGACGTCAAATGTGTTATGGAATGACGACACTAGCCCATATGTATGTTACATGTGGCTAAAATGAGTAGATTTTTCACCATTTCGGAGCCGTTTTCTATTTTCCGAGCGACTCATGTACTAGCTATCATAGAGATTGATTTTTCACAAATAGGGAGATTAGTACCCATTTTGTATCGTAATTCACAATTTGGTATTTCATTTTAAATTTATCTCATATTTAATCGTACTTCCTAATCTTTCTAAAAAAATTCACTAAACCAATTTTTTATATTATTTATAAACCATCCTTGTTGGAGGAATTCTATTGCCTCCCTTTTTTAACCTTAAAAAGTCACCATCTTAAAAAGGTTATACAAGAAAATTTAAAGACAAACTTGCAATGTTACAAAACATAATGACTAAATTTGGCCGAGGTTAGCGAATCGACCCCATGAAGAATGTTCATTTAACCAGTCTTATTTAATGTGATTACATATTTTCTTTAAATAAATTTAGAACCATTCAATTAATATAAAAAATTGACTTAGAAAAATTATATCGCCCGACAATCTAAACGACATGAGATTTATGAAAAGTAGGTTTCAATGACTAATATAGAGCATCAATATCTCATTCACTGTTGGTCCGATTTGAGTGATTCAAAAACCAATATTTTAGTACTCTCGGAGAAGAATCGAAAGATACCAAACTGGACCTGAATCAATTCGGATCACACTCAAATTGCAGCCCAAAGTTAATGAAGAAAATTGCATTAAGAGTCCCTCAACTTTTCCATTTTCCAATACTTCCTATTATAAAAGAATTGGTGGAATTCCTCTTCCAAGAAAGACTGGTTAAAGCCATCTTTGCCACAGAAACAGTATTTTTATTTCTTATTTTTGTGTGTATGTATGGTTTTAATTTAAAAGTTTTTTTTATGGCCCTCATAATATTAAAATGAGTTTTTGTAGCCCCATATACTTTCATATTGAGTTTTCATGGTCTTTAGGTCTGTTTCGTTGTAACTCTTGTTTTCAGCTATTGACATTTTAGTAATATTATTTTATCATATAATAAAATCACAAAAATAATTCATCATGTCATCCCCAATAAGAAAATTGACGTCAATATGACGTCACAGTGATGCCATCGTCTTCTTCATAAGAGCTGCGTCATCTGCTCCGATACGCGTCTCCCTTATCGGCGATGATGGCTGCGCTTGGGTGGTTGTTTCCTGATGTGCATTCAAAGGGCACTGGACGTTGCCGGAGATGCTGCTCGAGTCGTCCGATTCAGTTTATCATCACCGAAATCGATCCCCGATTCAGTTAATGATCATCAAAATCGACGAACTCGGCTTAGCTGCGCCCAGGCATCCTAGCAAATTCAAATCTAAATTCAAATCCAAACCTCCAGATTTCTAAGCAATCCAAATCCAAATAGAAATCCAAACCTTATCCAGATTTCTAATTAATCCAAATCCAAATCTTTATAATAAGTTATTCAAGAAGCACTTTGGAGCTTGCTGCTCTTCTTCTCGATTCCCTTCTCGCCGATGTGGAGGAAGCGGAGGTTCTCGGCGGTGTTGGGGACGACGTCGGCGAATCACAACGCGGCCGGCACGCCAATGATTGTGTTCTCATTACATATCTATAAATTTAATTTGTACTAGGTTGTTTAAGGTACCATGTTACGTCACAAATGGGAAAAAAAATTAACAAGAATAAAAAGAATGTTACTAATAATGTCATCGTTATAAAGTATAAAATATTTGATGCGGTTTGATTGGTACTAGATTTGTTTGTTTGGTACTATGTTGTTTGTTTGGTACCATATAATACCGAAAATGAAAATAACATTTAGAACAATTCAAATAATAATGGTTGATTGTTAATAAGTTTTTTTGTTTGATACTAGATTATTTGTTTGGTACTAGATTTATTTGTTACACATAAACACTCAAACCCGCGAAGACCGTGAACCCAACCCGTCCGACCCGTTTATCTTAATTACCCATTTAACCCATACCCATTTATACCCATTACCCATTTATACACATACATAAATGTGTATTTATTAAAATTATCCATGTGACCGGTGGGTGACGGGTCCATTTTGTCAGGCCTACAACTACGTAAAAAGAATAGCCTATTAATTACAATAGCCTATTAATCGAAGAATGAAGACACAAAACACGGCCGACGGTGTCTTTCTCCAACCCTAAAGCACGCTTTATCAGGGGATTGGATGTTTCTGTAAAAATAGAGCTCACCTTCGGAAAAGTTAGATGTAGTCGGCGGGGATAACAGATTAACATCGCCGGAGTGTTGGAATTAGGGATGGCACCCGACGGGTATTTGGTGGATACCCGCCCGCCAACCGCCCAACGGGGCGGGTATGGATATGAGTTTTTTATACCCGCCATGGGTATGGATGTTGGATTCAAACCCGTCATGGATAAATGGGTGGGTATGGATATTGATTTTATACCCGCCCCATACCCGCCCGTATAATACTTGTATAATATCCGTTATATATAATATTAATAGTATTACTTGTATTTATATTAATAATATTATTAATTTTAGCATTTTTAAGCATGTTTGGTCTATTTTGAAACATAAAAGAATTTTATAAGTTAATGATTAGCATATTATAAACTATTTTGTTCTATTAATATAATATATTTGAATTATTAGTGCTTTTATTTAAATTTTTATGATAATTAATAGGTTTTAGGTTAATTTTTTTATAAATATGGATTAATAAGTCGGATGGGGAATGTGGGTATAACATGGGCATGGATATCCACGGATACCCAGATGAGATGGATATCCAGATGGATGAGCACGAATATTAAATTTGTACCCGTCATGGGTAAATGGGCGGGGATGGATAGTAAAATTTTAGATGTGGATGGGCATGGATAGTTTACTATCCACGCTCAGTTCGCCCAATGCCATCCCTAGTTGGAATAGTGTTCTTCGATCAATGTGCATTGTCCTGAATAACCAGAGAATTAATTACGGAGATAATTAATTCAGTTATTTGAGTGATCGAAATGTTTAGCTGGAAACCGCTTTCGATCTGCTAGCGTCAATGATATTGAGCTCGCAGCTCATTATAACTGAACCTATAAGGTCACACACAAAGTATGAAATTGGACAACATGTAATTATCTATTAGTCTGGGAGTCTAATAGTAATTACATGAGAAAAGAGTCTTATTAGGCTAGGCCCATATTGATTAAGACTAGGGTTTAAGGGATTCTGTTTATTATGTATAAATAGACTTTTACAATAATATACAGAATCAGTCTTCTCTCGTATGCGTTCATGTGCTGAACAACCAGAAATAAATAAACCCTAGGTTTCTCATAGTCTCATCGTCAAAGTCCGGAGGAGGAGGCGGAGCTCGTCGACTAGCTTGCAGGATCTGTCCTAAGCTGACAGCGGTGGAGGCGATCCAATCGTGCTGTGTGGATACTTGTAGAGGGATCACAACAGGGATCCTCGTCTCCGTGGCAGACAGAATCTACCGGGTAATCACGCTCCAAAAGGTAATATAAACCCTTATGTAGATTCGTATTAGTAACATGCATGCGATCTTGTTATATAGATTTGACATTCCGCTAAATTAGATTTAATCAAACCCTACACGGAGTTCACCCTCCGCTAAATTAGGAGGGTGAAGTTTTTGAGGAGTACTGTAGTCATGAGGAGTACTGTAGTCATGAGGAGTTACAAAAATTACCGTTTTAAAAACTAGTATTGATATTTGCGGATCAAGTCCTTGTAAATAATTACAAAGGGGACCCTGAAAAAACATTTAAAATTTTCCGCAACATTAACCGTTGACCAATTTACTGAACGAGTGAACGGTCATCGAGGGGGGAACGAACAAAAATGGTACAATGGATTAAATGTTCAATGTCACTTAATGTTATTTTCTAATTTAAAAGGTCTCACAAATACTAAGGCTCCCGTTTGGTGATTAGAGGTTTGAAGAGCGTTTAGTGTTTCTGTTTAAATAAGAATAGTTGACTGGTCAATCAGCTCTTTATGGTGTTTGGTGAGGAGCTTAAATAATTGCTCTTTATGATAATTAGAAAAATATTACAATATATCTCTTTATCCTTATTACTCACAAATTACCCTTTGTTCATAAATTCATCAAAACTCAAATTGATACTTCACGCATGAAATATCATATATCTCCAGAAATTTGAATTTCGTACAAATTAAAATTACTTCAGTTTTGGATATGTATATTCACATATATATATTATTTAATTTATGTTTGAAGTGTTACACCTATTCAAATTAAAATATTCTGAACTAAACATTTACCAGTGTTAAAATTACAAATAATTATTATTCTAAAAATAAAATTTTAAATAAATGTAGATGTGTAAATTGTAATAATGAATAACATAAAAGTAGATAAACAAATTTAGTAATAAAAATAATATACTTCAAAAAAATAATACACACTACATAATAATAATAAATACACTAATGTCTATTTCAGTCAGTTAACATAACGAAACAACTATCGGCTAATTGTTATTTACCAAACACTAAAATACAAACAGCTAGTCAAAACAGCTAATGAAATCCGTTAACAGCTAACAGGTGATTGAATCCGCTAACAGATAATAGCTAACCGCTGATCGCCAAACAAGGCCTAAATGAACCCGCCTATATTATGTTAATTTGTAGAAGTGAATAACCAATCCAGTGGACTTGCTTCTGGTGGACGAAGATCTTGATTGCTGACTATCATCCAATATGCCTGCACTAGTGGAAAACAGGGAAATTAGGGCACAAAAAATAAGGCGGTTCTTCAAAATCCGCGGAACCGCCTTAAAATTTAGTTTTTTTCGAATTCGAAAAACCAATTCGTAAGGTATGTAATGGCGGGTGACCAGAGAAGGCGGTTCGTGGTATTTTTAAGGCGGTTCTAAAAAAAGTGTCGTAAAAAACACTGTCTTTCGAATGAGAAAAGTATTTCCGCTGCTTTATTTGATTTTTCGAATGAGAAAGATGGTTCTGCTGTCTTAAGAATGAGAAAGAAGTTTTCTGTTGACTTATTTTGACTTCAACCCTATAATAAACCCACTAAATCTAAATTCTAAACCACTAAAACTCTAACCCACACTAAATTGAGTTTATACTAATCAAAAATCAGCTCTTATTTGATTTTCTATAAACACTAATTAAATTAAGATGAATTAATCAAAGATCACACATTACTTGATTCTCTACAAATCCTAACTAAACTAAGTTTACTTAATTGAATTTCACACTTACTTGACATTCTATATATACTAATTAAGTTGAGTTTAGATAATATAAGATAAATCCACACTACTAATTAAATTGAGTTTAACTAATCAAAGATTAACTCTTATTTCACTTTCTATAAACACTAACTATATTGAGTTTAGTAAAACAAGGGTAACCCTTGATTAACTTTCTATATTCACTAAAAATTAGAACTAATCAAATCTAAATCATCAAAAGTTAACTCTTACTCAACTTTCTTTAGACACTAACTAAATTGATTTGAACTACTCAAAGGTCAAACTTCAATTGACCTTCTAATAACAACAACTGTATTGATTCAAAGTTGACACTTATAAACATTGACATAATCGAATTGGACTAATGATTGGTCAAACTTTAATTGACTTTCTATATATTTTGTAATTAATTCTTACAAACAAACAATTGACTTTCTTTACTCCAAATTGAATTATATATGATAATGAAAAGTCAAATATTACTTGACTATCTATAATCCATGATACCTCATATTAGAGATTCAATTGATCTTACTTGACTTCTTATGCACCCTAACTAAATTGAGTTTAACTAGTTAAAAGCAAATCTTACATAACTTTATGTAGACACAAACTAAGTTTAAACTACTCAAACTCATTTTCTTGACACAAACTAAATTGACACTTGACTATAAATATTTACTAAGTAAATGAGTTAAACCAATAATTAGTCAAACTTTACTTGACTTTATAGAAACACTACTAATGACTAACTGGACTTATTTAAATTCTATTTACAATGACTAACTCGACTTATTTACTTACAACACTAACTAATTAATTAACCGATTGAGCCCGTCGTCGCCGCCGCCCGATTGAGCCCGTCAAATGGATTTGATGAATATTATTGAAATTGAACTTATTTAAATATCAGTTACAAGTAAAATAAAATTAATTTAAATATAAAATAAAATTAATTCTGATTGGAGTCATAAAGTTCAAATAAATTAAGAAAAATAATTAAATTTATCCGAATCCATATAGAGAATGATATTTATTCTAAAATTCAATAAATATATCAAATTATAATGTATTTAGTTAACTTTGATCTCAACCGTCAATATTTTTCATCAATTATCTTAGCCATTAAAACTTCATCTCATACAACCATCTTAGGGTTTAGCATGTCTTGCATATTTAATAGTAAAAACTCATATTTAATTGAGTTTAACTAGTAGAAAGTCAAATTTTTACTTGATTGTCCTTAAACACTAGAAGTTAGTTTTTTTATTATAACAAATTAGTTTTTTAATTGTCAAAGAATTTAAAGAAATTTCATTATTATTATCACAAGACAAATTATTGTGTGAGACTCATCACAAATTTATTAGTAATTAAATTCCCTTGAAAACAAAAGAAAAATAATTTATTTTAATGGTATATAAACCAAATCCTTCCCTTATCCCTTCATTATAGATCTCAATCGTTCCCATCTCCCCCCCCCCCCCTCCCCCCAAAACCCTGCCCCGTCGCCCCCCGCCCTCGCCCTCGCCCGCCCCCCGCCCCGCACTCTTCTCTAAAAGCTTCACCGCCGCTGGAACAAGGGAGTAGAGAGTGGAAGGAGCCAATCACAATCCTATCAATTCGTAAAGTTTCCATCTTGCTTAGGAGAAAAGGTAAAACTTTACTTTTATATTGGGATTTATAAATATGATCGATTTTGGTTGAAATAAACTGATGAAAAGGGTAATATATACATGCCTGTGTTTTAAAGTTTTTCTGTTAGGAGTGATAAGAGAAAACTATAAAAGAGGGGAAGTTGAGGATGATGAGGTTCGATACCTCAAGGGCATATGACCTTTGATTTGTGGTCTGTCAACCTATTGAACCTTTTGATTAGGGATTCACCTACCTTGAAGAAACATCTTCTATTGAATTAATGATTGTATTGAATAATCAATTAAATAGAATATGTCATCTTTATATAGACATATATGAGAATAACAATCTAACTAAGAAAAGGAAATAGCTTACAACTATTACTATAATTAACTAGCTTAATTAGAATAGGAAAAAGAATAATATAACTAAATAAGGAATGGAATCCCATCATTCCCGCGCCCCTGAAAGAAGCCTTGTCCTCAAGCCTGAAAATTGTCACAATACGCCATGGAATCAACCATTCAAAAATTGTGGTAGGGTAACCATCCCGTGGAATCAACCATACTCGAAAACAAACATTCGCCTGCGATCCAGTATTCTTGAAATGTGGATATCCGATAAGGGCATGAACCACTTCTTCCATAATGAAAGTGATCAAACGCCTCTCAACTGCAACCTGAACTCGAAAACCTGGAGAATGTTGAGCTCGTATGTCACGTTGATGAGCAGTAATCTTGGTTGGACTTGCGACGATTTCCACTACCGGAACTGGTAAATCACACGTACGACCAAGGATGGGATGTATAAAGTCATCAGAGGAGTTGGAATCTTGAACGATAGTCTGAGAATCTTGGAGTTGTAGCACGTTTTGTTTATGATCCAGTAGACCCCTCTAAAGCAGGTAAGGAAATGCTAGAGAATTCACCGAAATCCTTAAGCGCAGGGTTCACATCCACTTGACATATGACCACTTCTGAAGCAGGACTGGTTGGAGGAAGAACATGAACTTTTACTGGACTATCAACTCTCAATCCCATGGGAGAAGGCTTGTAGTGGTTAGCCATTGAGTACAAATTCCTGCCAGAGCCAAACGCCTTACAAAGGAGTGTGGAAAATTGGCGCCAAGTCAATTCGCCAAGTGAACGAATGTACGATTTATACCAAGGAACTGCAGCACCTTTAAGATGGATGGCTGCCATCGAAACTCGTCGACCATCGGTGATGGAATGCAAAGCAAAATATTGTTCTACGTGAAAAATCCATCGGTCGGGTTCCGTCTCGTCATACTCTGGAAACTCATGATATGGCGGTGGCTGGGGTGGTGTCGGTGTGTTGCCCATTTTCTGATTCTGAAGCATTGTAAACAACTTGGCGAAGTCTTCTTCATGTTTAACAAGACGGGCATCGACTGTAACGAGTTGTTCTTCAAGTTCCTTAACCGTCATGATGGGAATTTTATTTTTTTGAACGTGGCTCTAGATACCAAATGATGAGGTTCGATACCTCAAGGGGATATGACCTTTGATTTGTGGTCTGTCAACCTATTGAACCTTTTGATTAGGGATTCAGCTACCTTGAAGAAACATCTTCTATTGAATTAATGATTGTATTGAATAATCAATTACATAGAATATGTCATCTTTATATAGACATATATGAGAATAACAATCTAACTAAGAAAAGGAAATAGCTTACAACTATTACTATAATTAACTAGATTAATTAGAATAGGAAAAGGAATAATATAACTAAATAAGGAATGGAATCCCATCAGAGGATGTAAGAAAACTTGAAATCTGGAAATTTTGTAGAATGTAGAGTACTGAAGTTTTAAAGCATGTATCGTATAGTCCAAAATTCCATTTAGAATAATAGTGATATATTCAAAAACCTTGGGCTTATATCTGTATTTGAGATAAAGAATCATTCCATTTGGTGTAGGAATGAGGGAGAAAAGGAATTTATAAGCTCTGCCCTCTTTCATCCATGTTTGCAGCTAGGGCTGAGCAAGACTAACCGGATAACCGAAACCGACCGGAACCGTATCGATTTTAAGGTTAACCGAACTGTAGGGTTATGTTAAGGTTATCACTTTTTGACTAACCGGTCTTTTGGTTAAGGTTAAGGTTTTCAATATTCAACACGAATAGTTAACCGACTAACCAGGGATTATTTTGCAATTATTTATTTATTTATATTATTATTATTATTATTACTAAACCTATATAAATAGCACCGAACGCTTACCAAAATTTAACCCTCCCACATTTCACTCTAGGTAGCTAGCCTTTGTATTCCTCTTGCCTATTGGTGTACGAGGAAATATGCATATATAGCTAGATTTTGTATTCCTCTTGGAGGTAACTTTTGTATAACTCTTGGCATATATATATATATATATATATATATATATATATATGTGTGTGGGGATATATATATTCCCCATATATATATATATATATATATATATATCTTTTGTAGTATGCTAAACCGTGTCTCAAAATATTTTATAATTAATGAATTATCAAAATTATTGGTTAACGGGTTAACCTAACCGGCACAAAGGTTATCTGATTTTATTTGTCAATTTTAAAGGTTAACCGAACCGTTGAATAGTTGAGCGGTTAGTAGATTTTTTAGAAACGAGAAGGTTAACCGTACCGTGATCAGCCCTATTTCCAGCACAGCCCTGACTTTAAAAACCCATATCTTTTTAAATTTAATCAACTCTGATTTTGTTGATTCTTGTACCTGTGAAATCCTTATAACATTCTCTAGGGTGTAGAACCTAGAATTTCTGAATTTGCATAGTTATTTATAGAGATAATTGAGTTTTAAGTCTGCTGTGACTGGACTGGTCCTGTTCTGGGCAGCCAGCAGACTGTTATTTTAAAAATTCATATCTTCATAACCATAACTCCATTTTAGCCGATTTTTGTACCACTGTAATCTTGGAACTCTAAACATCGATTTGATATAAAGAATGAAACTATTTAGTTAAGAATTCAGTCAGAAAAGAGGGTTACAAAGTGACAACAGTTAAATATTTTGAACTGAAATTTCTGTAAGCACATGACAGTATCTTGAGATTAAAAGTGATAATATTTTACTGCAGAATATATATTGCAGGTTTCACCTAATCTCTTACGTGTGAAGTCAGGAAAAGGTGAGGGTTTTATCATGCGTTCAATATCTTTTCAATAGGCGCTTCTCTCATTGTGTTGGCTAGAACATTAAATTATTTATTGTAAGTGCAAAACTTTTGTTTGTGAAACTGCTTGAATGACATTGCTTGCTGCTACATGACTACTTGCTCTATGATTCTGACTGTGATAAGTGTGTGTTGTAAAGATTTTTGAAAGGATGATATTATTCTCACTGAGCTAGTGTAAAGATTTTTCTGACTCTGTGATCACTAGTCAGAGTCAGAAAAATCTTTACACTAAGAACTTAAGTGATCCTGTTTTTTTGCTTTTTTGTTCCTTGAGCTCCCCTTTGCTACTTCTACATGTTATGGCTAATTTCACATTAGTTCAATCATACTTCGATTTTTTTGGCAAGGACATTGACAGAAAAAGCCGGGTGAGCATTCAGAATCTGAATGGTTTCATTTAATTTACTTGGAACATTTTTCAGGTGAAGTGTTGATAAGTAATAATAATAATAACGGTTCCTGCAGAATCAGGAGCGAAGCCAAATGACTTCATATGGCTCTTTTCTTTGATAGGTGAAATTGCTAATGAACTTTTGATTCCTCTAATTTTGATGTAATTGTATAGAGTTCGAAGAAACATATTGATATTCGTGATATATCGAATATTCTTCATTGTATTGAAGTATAGCTCTGTTTCTTTTCTTCGTTTCTGCAGAATCAGCGACGTTGCGCGGCGCAGGCGGTTCATAGCCGCCGCCGGCGGTTCATAACCGCTGACCATTGGACACGAAACCGCCGCTGTAGACCCTTCCCTCCACTAGTGTGTACTGCTTTTAACTTTCTGATTCGCTTGATTTTTTTCTTAACTGTATTTCAGGGTGGGACTTGTATATTCAAGATTCCGGTTGACATGCATATGCACAAGCTCTTGAAGAGCTACTGCGACTACAAGAACTCCGAGTACCTGACTATGAAGTTCCTCGACCCAGAGCCAGGTTCAAGTGAGAAGAACCCCGGAAGAGGTATATATATATATATTTTTCGCTGCCCTTTTAATATGTTCTTACTTTGTACAAATGCATGTTGATTTTGTTCTTTTTTTTGCTCAACACATGATGTTGATTAGAGAATAATTGGTGGCGACTTGTATTACTCTCATCTCAATGATGGCGCATAATGGATGTTCCTTTGCTTGAAACCTTAAAAGATTGAGTGTGCAGCTACGCTTTCGCAGGTCCATTCCAATGTAGTAGAAGTTGGTGTATTGACAAGAGGCTTTGGCTGTTTGTTACTGTAGAAACGTCTACCTAGATGATGTTGCTTTTTTTTATTTTTATGATAGAGTGGAATTGATGCTGTTTGTTTAGCTCTATAACTGCTGCTTATGGCAGTGCAAAAAAAGCTATTGATATTGATGTATTTTAGTATGATACAACTATAATGTATAAAGCGATTGGTGTATATTAATTTCGAGTTCTCGAATAAATGTTTTCACCCACTCGTGATAGTGCTTACGAACTCGTAGGCACTATCGCGAGTGGTTTTTTTTTTGGATGATCCGTAAACTTTTTCGAATGAGAAAAACCATTCTGCTGGGTTACAAGGTTTTTCGAATGAGAAAGACCTTTCTGCTGGGTTAAAAAATGTTTACGAATTCGTAAGGTTTTAACGTTTAAGGCGGTTATAGTATATGACACTTTCGAATTCGTAACATTAAATGTGTAGTTTTCTAATTCGAAAGATGTCAAAAATTTTAAGGCGGTTCATGAACCGTCTTAAAAAATCAAAAATTTTAAGACACAGTCAGAGAAGGCGATTCCTTTGTGGCTTTTCTGGTACGTTGGAACCGCCTTAAAAACCATGTCCTCCACTAGTGTTGACTGTCTTGCTCCGAAATCCGACCTATATTTTGAATTTAATGAGAAATTTAACCAAAAAAAAAAGATAAAGATAAAATTGTTTGTTAGTACTTATATTTGAAATCTACTATATACTAAAGGGAGAATATCTCAAAATGGGCCTGTTTAGGTACGGTATCCGGTCACCTTGTCTCTTCTTCATATTTCCAGTAAATTCCATTCGTCATACCAATCGCTCCAGCTTGATATCTAAGTCTGGCGGCAGCTTCATATTTATCCTTCTTCGATATCCTTATTGCTGCGTTTGTAGTTCTTCACTCAGAAACCTGGCTTTTCCTTCCTGCCGCTATATATATTTTTGTATTTGTGATCTCCGGCTTGTCGGAACGGGCATACATCCTCATCGCCTTTGGTTAAAAGGTTCGTCCCTTTCTAATCTCAATTCATTACGATGATTTCTCACCTTGGGCGCTTTCGGTTCATTCCATTGTGTGGTTTCATCTATTCGACTCGGAAAGCCTTTATTTTTTCCTTCTACTTTCGTATCAATTATCATCTAGGTGATTGTAAATTATTTAATATCTGGAGGATCCAAAAATGCTCTGTCGTTGTAGTTTTTCTGCCATTTATTCAATAAATTGTTGGTGGGATTTGCAGCAACATTTGAAGGTTGAAATTCTGTCCAAATTAGAAGAGAGTGATTTAGTTAAATCCAAATTAGTGTGCACATAAGGGAACTTTATGATATCCACCATCTGTACTCCTAAGCTGTCAACGTCCACCAGCTGTCTCTTTCCAACAGCCTTTCAATTTTCTGCACACAACATGTTCGATAAAATGCTTCACCTGATTTCCCCTTAACTACTGCTCTTCTTTCCTATGTCCTGCTTTTTATAATCATTCTTAATGCATTTTATGAAAATATTACATTAATATGTACAAGATCCATTGTCTTTTACATGAAATGGATTGGACAAATGTCTACATATTTTGAATCAAATTCATTTGAAACAATGTGTAACCATCCGAACAATTTTTCTGTTTCCAGTTTCAACAGGTGTCCTCTGCTCCAGCTGCTGTGTAACCTGACTTTTCTGTCCCCAAACTCTTTTGCCGTGGTTCATTTTGTCCCCTTTGCGTTCGGTCTGCGTTCATTCGTTCCTGTGAGTTTTCTCCATTCGCTTTTTTCCAAGTCTACATGTTGTCCAACCATCATAGTTTCCGCAACCATCTACAAGTAAGGAAACACTAGCCAAACTGTCCAGTTGTTCCAGTTTCACAAAGGTACGTCTTGCAGTTACAATTCAGGTACGTATCACTTTCACACTTGTGCATTCCTTTACAAGCTCTCTGTACCTCTCATTCCTTTATTCAAGTAAGCTAGACATCTCTGCTCATTTTGTATTCCAATAATGCCTCGCTCTGTGCACGATAAGAATTCCCAACCACATAATCTTACAACTGCTACTACACCATCAAAAAGAAAATATGCTTCTGTTGATGATCGCAGAAAAATAAAAAACACTCACCGCAAGCAAAAAACCCAATCAAATACCTCAGAACCTGACCCTTTAAGTTCTATAGTGAACACACCAGATGTATTGCCTAATGTACCAAACTGCAAATTTCCTGGTGCAAAACGCTTCTACTTGGAGCCACCTACATTTTGCTGCTCACTTGGAGAAATAAAATTATTCCAATCTGAAATGCCTACTGAATTAGTTGAATTATATGTCAGTACAAATGAGGAAGCGACACACTTTCGTAATTGTATTCGTAGCTATAATAATATGTTTGCATTTACATCCATGGGTGTAGAATGTAATGAATCTTTAGCCAAAAGAAATGCTGGTGTATACACATTCACAGTACATGGTAACATTACACATTTTATTAAACCAGTAAAACCATCAGATGGAAAAAAACCCAGGAATGTGCAGTTATATTACTACGATACAGAACATGAACTCAAAAATAGGCTTGCAATCAGTTCTAAATTTAATGAAATTCTTTTATTAAAATTGACTGATATCTTGCAGGCAAATCCATATGCTGTTTTTTTCCGAAACCTTCCTCTTACTAACATAGATGAGTATAAAATACTTTAACAATCAGACCCTTTGTTTGATCAACGTGTGTTTAATAAGCCAACTGCATCACAAGTTGCTGGAATATTGTTAGAAACAAATGGGGATAATCAGAACCTGAGTCGGCACATTCAAGTTTAGTCTAAAGATAATAAAACCCAGAATATTAAACATTATTTTGGTTGTTATGATCCTATGCAGTATCCCCTTATATACCCAAATGGTGAACCTGGTTGGCATAGAGCTGTTGCTAGAGTTAGCCGAAAAGGGAAATTGATACAATCTAGAATATCTGGTGCCAGTACAAGTAATGATATTCAAAATTACATAGATGTTGATCAATATCTCGAATCTGAACTCAGTAATACTAATGACAGAAGGAAAACCCCCGAAAGAATCACAGTATCATGTTGTGAGTATTACTGTTATAAACTCCAAATTAGGGATCATGACAGATCATTTCTGTTACATACTGGCAGGCTGTTCCAACAATATGTTGTGGATATGTATATTAAAATCGAAACCTCAAGACTAGATTTTTTTAAACAGGAAGATATGCAAAATCGCTTA
Organism: Cruciata laevipes; assembly: GCA_963678965.1. Classification (NCBI taxonomy): domain Eukaryota; kingdom Viridiplantae; phylum Streptophyta; class Magnoliopsida; order Gentianales; family Rubiaceae; genus Cruciata; species Cruciata laevipes. Next base: position 1,214,435 of record OY787634.1, on the reverse strand, counting down.
CGAAACGATGTTTACAGTGGCTTGCTTGATGGTGTTACACAAGGTTGTCACACAGGTGCTCATGTTGGAAAGCGTGTAATTTTACCCACTCGTTCCTTTAAAAACAAGAAAATGATGTGGTTATGCATGTCGGTCACCGGGCAAAAACAAGAACCCACGTACGTACCTTCCTTGATTTGATTATGACTTGTGAGGTCTTTAATAGTGTCCCCTGTTTTTATTATTTTAAATATAATGAAATTTTCTCTTTGACAAAATTGCAAACGAAATCGAACTACCTTGGACATATGGCTCTGCAATAAATGGATATGAATGAAACTACTATGAAAGGACCATGCTTTGAGTGCAGTGATGATGACTTGACTTGTTTACTCATTTCGTAGTGATTATTTAAATCATCTCCCTTTGTTTAGGCTTTTTAAACCACCAGCAATGGATGATAAATTATTGCAATTCCTTTTTCGGCAAACTAGTAAAAGAGAGAGAAATTTGATACTATGGAAGTTGGAAGTTGGAACTTGGAACTGATCACATGTTCCATGATTTATGTGCACGCTTCTTTTTACATAAAATTTCGCATTTTATACTTACGTTATAAACACACGGCGAAAAATGCTACAGTTGCATGGTTTATTTTCATGAATCATAATTGACAGATTCTCAATTAAGACATGTATTAATTGTTCTCACCAAATCAGTTTAAAAGTGAGAAAATCAGACATAAAATATTAATACACTGAATAATCATGCTTAATGCGTAAAAGATCAGATTAAAAAGTGAGATCTAGGAGAGTTTCTCATCATAAATTCACATTTTAAAATTTTAGTAGTATAAGAATATCAATCATTTCTATTGTTAAAAGTTTTTATGGTGTGACTATGAAAATAATTCACAATAATATGCTTCAACTGGAAGTGGCTTATAAATTTTAATGGAGATGATCTCGTTACGTATCATGAAATAAATGCTTTTCTAGCTATAGATGTAGTCTTAAGGTGGGTTTTTTCTTACTAGTTCATGCGATATCTGCAACTAAGTTTATTTGATCAGATCTAGATGTATGCAAATTCACACTTGTGCTTGCTGTTTTATACACTAGTTTGCAATGGTGCTCATCAAAGCTCAGGGTATTGATGACAAAAACACATTTATTAAGAAGAAAATTGGAAAGCAGACAAGTGATACAATGCCAAACCTAATTAAGAAAAGCTTCATCAAATTTCAAATTTCAAGTTTCAACAATAAAGGAACTACCATCCATAGAATAATACGTACACTGAGCGCATCATGCTCACGTACGGGAAAGCAAAGTTCATAAAAGCTAAGGGAAGAAGAGCATCAGTCACATCTTGAGCCTTTTCCTTGTTGCTCTCCAGCTTCATCTTGAAATCATCATCATTCCAATCATCCCACTCTGCCATGCATTATTCACAATTTTAGTCATAAATATATACAGATTGAACAATCAAAAGAAGTTATAATTAATCAGAATCAGGGAGATAATATAAATTTGTTTTTAAGAAACCAAAACAGTACTCCTCTCTTTCCTAATTATTTCTTGCATGCAATCATTTCCTTCTACGTGCATGCATTACAGATAAAATTAAAGCATATCCATCTACTAGAATTGACCAAGTATTGTTAACATAATAGATAGACTAACCTTCAAACGGGGTGAGCATGTGGTGGCCTGGGATAAGAGCCCTGACCTACTCGAATTTCCTGGAGCATATCGTAAAGATGCTCCTTTGAATGTTCCCAACTCTCTTCATCTTCACCATCACTATCCCATGTCCATTTCATATTCCCCATAGCAAGTTTCAGAGAGTTTTCAAGAAACAGTTTACAAAGTTTATTCCAAATTTTTACGAGAGCAGTCATTTCAATTGGCACCCTTGATGATCCATTTTGCCAATTTTGTTTGATAAAATTATAGAACCTAACCAACCTAACCCCTTCACCAAAATGAATAATAAAAGGCGTAAAAGCCATGTCGTGAACTCCTTCTTTCTTCATATCAGCAAGAGTGTTGATTGACTTTTCAAGATGATAAAAACCAGATTCCCAAACAAACTTTGGATTTTCAGAATAATTAATCCCATACCAAGTTTCAGTAAAACCCTCATTACCCTTATCAACAGTTTTAGCATTTCCATTAACTAGACCCCTAAGCCTCAAATTAGCATTTTTCAAAATAAACCATTTACGAGGATCCTTGTAGTCTGAGGATAATAAGGGATTTGTTAAACAATATCCGTACAAATAAAGATTGTACCTACGGGCTAGCAAAGTAATGGTTCTCTTTGAACCTATCACAACTATAAACATAAATTTTGGATTATCATTTCTGTTACATGTAAAATAAACCCATTCCTTATTAGGACTAAAGTTATTTTGTATTTTATAACCATTCCTTGAAATAACTTTCTCAATTTTATCAAAAAAATTAACAATATCAGCTTCATCATGGCCGGACAAATCCAAACTCGTCGCATCTTGAATATCAAGCAAATTAGCCACCCTATTTTAGAACAAGAAAACACATCAAACTATTAAGTATAGTTTTAGAAATCTACAAAAGAAAAAAAATACAACAGAAAAAAAAAATGTGTTAGCCATAAATATCATCTTCATACATATATATATATATATATATATATATATATATATTGTGAGATCGTACGTGGTTATTAAATATTAATAAATATTAAAAGATGGCAGAAATTAAAGAAAAGCATGTGGTAAAATTATGAGCTAGAAAATATCAGAAAGTTGGTAAAATTATTGAATTTAGCATTGAAGATGAATAATCAATCAACAAGCTTCAATTCAAATTCATGTCAATTATCACTAACATTCTACAAATCAAGAAAAAATACTTACTCAATTTTAGTGGCTCCATCATCCCTCCTTTTAGATGATTCTCCCACATCTTTCTTATGAATGTGTTGCCTCTTGTGCCCCATCCCCATAACCTCTCCATCTCCTTCCTCCTCTTCAACAATTGGTTCTTTCCCCCTAGAACTCCAACCCACCCTATGATCTCTATCATTCATACTTTTCTTGAAACAATTGCCCATTATGCAAATAAAAGGAGAGAAAAATAGAATAGATTGTGAATGTTTTGTGAGAATTGTGAGAGAAATTGTAAGGAAAATGGAGAATGAGAGAGTTGTTGAGGAGAAGGAAAGAGTCATTGATATAGAAGGAGAAAGGTGAGCAGAGAAATGAAAATGATTAGTAAAAGACAAGAAAAAATGGTGGTGATTCAATAAATTCAGACAGAGTGAAAAGTACACTCTTTTCACTGCTCGAAGATGTTGTTGTATAATCAGTGTTTAAGTAAAATGTGTTTTCTTAATCGTGAAAATAACTGCATTTTGTTCACCAATTATGCATCACAGAGAATTGTGTCATCTGCACAGGAACAAAACTGATGGCATAGCTGCACGTGTGTACTTGATAATAGTTCGAAAAAGCTTAGATTACCATATCCATTATGATCCAGAAGTATTTTCTTGACACTGGGAAAAAATCAAAAAGAGAAATGGCTAGTTCCAGTCATATGGGCAGTAAAGATGATTCCTACGTTGGTGCTGGAGATGAGGAATCGCTTTATCTCGGGATGGATTTTGGTACCTCTGGGGCATGTTAAGCTGTCATTGATTGAATATAATTGCTGAGGGAAAGAGAGAATACCATTTACTCCTCGTAAGCTCTAATGCTTTTATTTACTTTGCTGTCTTGATGTCTACAATTGAGTTTTTACTTCGTATAGTATGTGCTGTGTAAGTGTGTTATATATATTAGATCTCTCTGTCTTTACTTGTATGGGTGAAAATAAAGTAATGGTAAGGGCTATGTCGGAATATAACCAACAATATATACATATTTGTCTTTTTAGGCATGCATGTAATGTACTTTTTTTCCCACATTTATGACTTATGAGCATTACAATATTTTTATGCATGCATGTGAATTGTGATCACTTTCAACATTGATGAGCATTTGATGAACCACCAATGCATTATTGTCCTTTTCATAGTTGATCATATATCAAGTTATTCTTGTATCATCTGTAATATTATTGTTCTGAAACTTCCAGCCAGAAAAGCCATACTAATCAGCCAGAATTAGTATGTAATTTACGAAAATCACAATGTTTGCAATTATATGGTTATAATACACTTTTAACAATAAAAAATGCACAATTTAAAGATTTAGTATGCACATTAACAAAATGCATAATGTTTGCAATTATATGGTTAATTAAAATACACTTGAACTAATTAAAAAATGCACAATTTAAAGAACTATGTAACATTACATAAATAGACTAAATAGTAAATAGCAACAATTAGCCATTACTTTGGTCCACTTAAGGATTTTTGGTACCAACTTGGAAAAATACAGTTTTCTAGTCCTTACATTCTAAATGTGAGGATTTGTTGCCCCCATTAAGTTATTCACAAAACTGTGTGGTCAACCGTCGTTAGTCAACCATATGAGTTAAGGGTAAAATTGTCTTTTCTTTCACTTTATTTTTTTTGAAAAATATGATTTATCCTAAAAAATAAAAATCAGCCCAATTTACGAATGACTTTTTAGCCGTTTCATGGAAAAGACGGTTTTGGGTTAATTTTTAAATTTTAAGGAAAGGACACTTTTCAAAATTAAAAAATAGGTAAAGACAATTTTACCTTGTCACATTAACTTTTCTATTGATTAATAAAAATAATATTACTATATAGGAAAAAATAGATACGATAGGGAAACTACTTTAAGAGCAAGTCCAACAGCTTCTCTACGAGATTCTCCAAGATATAGTACTACATCCTCATATTCCCTATCTTTTTTTGCTTCAACTCCAACAGTTTCCCTAGTGTGGGGGTTAGAATTTAATGCATGTGCATTAAATTTCAGTATTTTATCTCTTTATTTCTGTTTTTCACTATTTAAATATATTTTGAAATCTTAATATTTTAAATTTCGTATGATGAAAAAAATGAAAACTATATATTATTAAAATACACATTACAACGAACATAACAAGATCTCACATGATAATATTCAAATTTATATATGCATGCGAACATAGTCATGTATGATCTTGTTGCGTTCGTTATAATATGAAAATTAAGAATATATTATTTTTATAATTTTTTGTTGTATATAACTAAAGATATTTACATTTGAAATGTATATTTAATTTGTTAAAAAATAAAGACAAACACATGAATAGGAAAATAATCAGTCATAAATGCAAAAGCATTAAATTTTACTTCCCCAAATATTTTTTCTCTCTCTACAGATTTGGGGAAGCAACATGGAGATTTCTTCAAAATCCCCAAGTTGGGGAATGGGTTGGGGAAGCTGTTGGAGCAAAAAAAGTCTCATATTCCCCAAATTTAATGAAATCCCCCAAGTTGGGGAAGCTGTTGGACTTGCTCTAAGACACCACAATTTTGGTAGAGTTATTTTAAGTAGAAGAAAATTGGTAGAGTTGTATTTGACTTTGGAAACTATTTATGTCAAAAAAAGACTTTGGAAACTATTTTTGTGGATCCTTGTAATTAGGCAAAAACTATTATAATTGCTTATATACACAAGTCTGATTAAAAACCTAGCCCTCCCTAAGAGCAAGTCCAACAGGTTCTCTAAATTTTTTTCTAAAGTAGAGATAAAAATGTAAGATTTGCTATAGAATTTTGCTTCCAATCCAACAGATTTTCTATTTTAGAGATTTTGGAGAGGAAATGGAATGTTGTTTAAATTTTTTACTATAAATAGGAATTCTAATTCAAATCCCATAAATTTTGTTCTCTATAATTACTCTTTGCTTTTGCATATATAGAGAATGAGATCTTCTCTCTCATCATTTTTTCTATAATAGAGATTGTTATAGCAAATCTGTTGGAGACAAAAAACTCTAAAAATATAGAAAATCTCTACTATAGAGATGCTGTTGGACTTGCTCTAAAGCCGATACTTTGATTAATCAATGATGAAATCTGATGATTTGTGGTCGGAATTGCCTGTCGACGTGAAAGTTGAGATTTGTAATCGAATAATTCCAGCCGATGAACGGTTGTCCTTGGCTCAGCACAAAAGGTTAGCCTCATTGAAACTTGTTTTTAAACACTGGAACTTTGTGATATCCAGGTTCTGTGTTCCAAAGCTATGCCCCCCAAATCCTCGCGCTGGAGTTCAAGGTTTTCTCAGTTTTGTAGAAGACTATACGGAATGGCCGGCAACCATGTTCAGATCAGATTCACGGATGTCTTACCTGTTTGACGAATATAACCAACAACATTTTATATCAAAAAAATATAAATAAAAAATATATATATATATATATATATATATATACATATTTGTCATTTTAGGCATGTATGTAATGTACTTTTTTTCCAACATTTATGACTTATGAGCATTACAGTATTTTTTTTGCATGCATGTGATCACTTTCAACATTGATGAGCATTTGGTGAACCACCAATGCATTATTGTCCTTTTCATAGTTGATCATATATCAAGTTATTTGTCTTTTCTTGTATCATTTGTAATATTATTAACAGTTTCATATAATTAAGGCTCCTTACAGTAATTAACACAAGAGGCTTCGATTTACCTTAGTGCGATTTTGGTTGTAGAATGATTTTATAGCTGAATATTTTGGGAGTTAACTCCATTGCCGACATACAATACATGCATGATTCCTACGTTGGTGCTGGAGATGAGGAATCGCTTTATCTCGGGATGGATTTTGGTACCTCTGGGGCATGTTACGCTGTCATTGATTGAATATAATTGCTGAGGGAAAGAGAGAATACCATTTACTCCTCGTAAGCTCTAATGCTTTTATTTACTTTGTTGTCTTGATGTCTACAATTGAGTTTTTACTTCGTATAGTATGTGCTGTGTAAGTGTGTTATATATATTAGATCTCTCTGTCTTTACTTGTATGGGTGAAAATAAAGTAATGGTAAGGGCTATGTCGGAATATAACCAACAATATATACATATTTGTCTTTTTAGGCATGCATGTAATGTACTTTTTTTCCCACATTTATGACTTATGAGCATTACAATATTTTTATGCATGCATGTGAATTGTGATCACTTTCAACATTGATGAGCATTTGGTGAACCACCAATGCATTATTGTCCTTTTCATAGTTGATCATATATCAAGTTATTTGTCTTTTCTTGTATCATTTGTAATATTATTAACAGTTTCATATAATTAAGGCTCCTTACAGTAATTAACACAAGAGGAACAACTGATAGCATGGAAGTCGATTTAGTCCATTTTGCACATTTATCTTAAACAATAATATGCATGGAGTGTACAAATGCGTGGATATATTACGAATGGGAATCATTGTAGAAAATCTTAGGAGTTAATAAATACTACATTTTTTAGGTAAAATGCTTGATACCCTTTGATTTTTTACAAGAAACATTGAATCATTCCTGAGGCAAAGGCCTACGACAAAGTTAAACAGCACAGAGGCTTAGAGCTTTTGAACCCGTGATAGACTCAAAGTGTACCTTATATCTGGGGTAATTTATGGCCGCTCAAATGAGACAGTGCATGCATTTGTTTTTACATGATAACATCAGCAAATCTCAAATCCCAAACAGAGTGAGTTTTTTAATTTTTGAACTTCAATTACACAACATTGTTCAGTAGTAATTTGACCTTCAGCAAATTTTTTTATAACTTCGGAAAAACTTAGATTACCACTTCCAGAAGTATCTTTTTTAGCTCTGGGCAAAAATCAAAAGGAGAAACGGCTATTTTTATGTCGGTGGAACGTTTCGCACCGAAGTAATTTCACGGTTGAAGTGCATTTTATCATATCGAAGTACTAGTATTTCCGCGGGAGCTTTCGGAATGTGAAAGGTAGGGGAATTGAAAATTAGTAATTAACAAATTGGGTAAAAATATAACTATAAAAAGAAAACATACATGACATGATCTCAATTCTCATAATTTTTAAGTGATGCAGAATACAATACAATACAAGCTCAGATCATGTTTACTTTTCTGGTGGTATGATCTCTCAACCTCGGCAATTGCTCCGAAACAGTGATTTAATCAATCAAGACCAACTTCTTTACATCAGAAGTGTGAACCTGCAAAACCAGCTAATGCGGATTTAGAAGCAAAATTTGACGCTGTCAGATGCTAAGAAGAAGGCAATCTTTAATCATCCTTAAACTGAAGCTGAAAATTAATTGTACTGTAACAGGTTTTTCATAGACATTCAGATAACATATAAAGCACAACCACAACCATTTTTTCTACAATATGCGAAGAAACGCAAATGAGAGAGAGGACTGATCTAAAGAGTCTTCTACAATGGCTTATCAACTGCAAGAACACACAAAACAAAACAAATAGGAAGCCTCAATAATCATGCTGAATCATGCAGTTCAACCGGAGCGAAACTTGTAAAGACCTTTCTACAAAATCCCAGCTCAAAAGAAATTCCAAAAGAAATGGCAAGATCCCAGCTCAAAATCAAGATAAACCCAAACTTTATGAAAACCATGTGTGCCTAATGATGCAGTACCATAAATTCAGAAGAGAACAACCATATAAAAGCAACCAGCACTGTCACTCATCGATTACGCATCACAAACTTTTCCTTCAAGTTCGATGAGTATATATAAATGATAAGGAGTAATTTAAATGCATCAAATATTCTTCCAGTGGGGAAAAAACTGAAGCTGGATGGAAACATGTTCATCCCCTTCTCACCTTCCTCCTTGATACTCAAATCATCAGATAATTAACTAATTAACTTTCTCGGAGCTGCTTGAAATCGAGAAACTGAAGGAAAATAACGGCTCTATTTACCGTGTTTAATTATTGACTAAAAGTTAGCAGCTTTTGGAGTTATCATGATGTTTTTAATTTGAATGTGCTGTTATGTTATGAATTCAACAAGTATTGAGTGTACGTAAATTGCTGATTTAATTTACAGAAGCATCTGGAATGTGGCTTATGAGATGAATTCTGAACTACGTTACTTTAATTTCTTTTTTTAGGAATTTCTTCTTTGTGTTATAACTAGAACTAGTGACTAAAAAGAGAGTTGTGAAGGAACAAATTAACGACAGTTTAGAAAATTAAGGGTATTATTGGATTTTAGACACAAATAGAGGAATGTGTTACTAATTTTCAATTCGATTCACTTTAGTTTCAGTTTTTAAGAACATTAAAATCGAAATAACAGGGATTTAGTAATGCTTCAATTTGGTGATGAACATGAAAAAACATAAAACATCTATAAAAATGGTTTACTATTAAAACACTAATGTGAAAGAAATTATGTTAAAACATCTATATGAATGTTCTGTGAGGTCCTCATTTACGCCCCAAATCAGAGGAAAATTATATTATAGAAAATCTAACATTGAGCATAATTATAGAAATCGACAAAGAATGAAAAAATAAAAACACTTACTCAAATTTGGTGGGTCCATCATCTTTTGTTTCAAAGGATTCTCCCTCATCTTGCCCATGTTTACATGGCCTTGAACTATGCCCAAACCCACAAACCCACAAACTTCTCCTTCTTTTTATTTTTCTTCAACTATTGGTTCTTTACCCCTAGAACTCCAACCCTCCCTATGATCTCTATCATTCCTATTTTTCTTGAAACAATTGCCCATTATGCAAATAAAAGGAGAGAGAAAGAAAAAAGATTATGAATGTATTGTGATCAGAGAACCGTAAGAAAAGAGGAAATGAGAGAGCTGGTTGAGTAGAAGGAGAGAGTTATTGATACAGGAGAGAGGTAAGCTGAGAAATGAAAATGATTAATTAGTAAAAGACAAGGAACCACGTACGGTAAGGATTGGACTGATCAGCAGGACAGCTTTCTTCACTTTAATAAATGTTTGTGATTCAGATTTCAGTCATTCAGAATCCTTCAATAAATTCTGATATTACAAGACAGTGCATGCATTTTTTTTTTACATGATTACATCAGCAAATCTCAAATCCCAGACAGAGTGAGTTTTTTAATTTTTGAACTTCAATTGCACAACATTGTTCAGTAGTAATTTGACCTATAGCAATTTTTTGTATACTTCGAAAAAACTTAGATTACCACTTCCAGTACGATCCAGAAGTATCTTTTTTAGCTCTGGGCAAAAATCAAAAGGAGAAACGACTATTTTTATGTCGGTGGAAAGGAGTGATCATATATATGCACATGTCGGTGGAACGTTTCGCACCGAAGTAATTTCACGGTTGAAGTGCATTTTATCATATCGAAGTATGCATGAGTTATTGTTTTGATTATTGAACCGTACTGTTAGTATATATACAGCCCTCTGTTTATTAAGGAAAACAGATCCAAGAGTTAATACATATTACAGCACTTTTTAGGTAAACAAATTTCAGAAAATGCTTGGTAAACAAATTTGATTTATTACAGATCCAAGAAACATATTGAATCATTCTTGAGGCAAAGGCATACGAGTACGACAGAGTTCAACAGCACAAAGGCTTGGAGCTTTTGAACCCGTGACACACTGAGAGTGCACTTTATATCTGGGGCTCAATTCTAGTACACCTGTAACTGATTTGTAGCAAGAAAAAAAAAGTTAGTTTAAAGGCCTAAATATCATTTTCGGAATATTAAAAATTGGAAAGAAAAAGACAGTCATTCTCTAATCAGTAAATTTTAATTGTAATGAACAAGAAAACACATTATTAAAAAAATGTTAAAACATCTATATGAATGTTCTGTGATGCCCTCACATACATCCCAAATCAGAGGAAACTTATATTATTAAAAATCTAATATTGAGCAGTTTTTGGAAATTATCGAAGAACAATTAAAGAAAAAGCTACTGATTGCGGAAAAGATACTGATTTTGACAGAGTGCGGTTTCTGTGATTTGATGTTTTGTGTCACAACTCACAACTCACATGACACTTCCAAATAAATCCACCTCACCTTTTCAAAGTTAATACTAAACAAAAAAAATGCTAACTCTAGAGTCTTCTTCAACAATTCTCCACAAAATTTTGAATATTTAATTAGTCTCCTAGATTCTTCTTCTTCTTCTTTTTCTTCTTCTTTTTCTTCTTTTTCTTTCTCATATATTCTTCTCTTACTTTTTGTTTTATTTTTTACTATCATTTTTACATTATTTTATATTTTATTATTGTTTTATATATTATTTCACATTATTGTTTTATATTTTATACATTTTATTATTGTTTTATATATTGTTTTTACATTATTTTATTATTATTTTATTATTGTTTTATATATGCTTTCTAATTAACATTTCATTTTCTATACACTTTCTTTCTTCCAAAAAAAATTTCAATTTATATTCTTTCTTTTCTCCTATTTTTTACCTCTAATTCAATTAAAAAAATATTTACATTCATACATAATATTATAAATTTAAATATTTCCATAAAAAAATCCGGGCATTGTCCGAGGGATATCTAGTTAGCCTAACTATTCACGAATCCACCTATAACAAAAGAAACAACTGCAATCGATTAATCAAAACGCAAGTTAAACACCCGGTTAAGCATAAATTCGGAGTTGAAATTACTACTATATATATATATATATATACAAAAGAACGGTTTGGATAATATTTTAAAACTATAGAGTGTGGTAACTGTGGTTGTGATGTGCTAAGAATTGTGTATAGATATCATTCCTTTCCTGGTGATTGAGTCACTTAAGCAGTATTGCAAGCAATTTCAAATTCTCAATGTTGGCATTTGAGAGTTGTTCAGATGGAGAAGGCCTTTTATTTTGACGGGAAGGGCATAATGGAGTAGTTATTTACTTTGAAAATAATTGTTGTGGACAAATATTAGAATTTGCTAGTAGAAATATAATTTATTGTGGACGAAATTTAGAGTCAACGAAGTTTTCTTTT